>CM077671.1:218015249-218615249 GCA_039707655.1 Elymus sibiricus | reverse complement strand
ATCAATGCGCAAAAGGCTTTCAATACTACAATAGAAGAAAAGTTGAATAAGATTGATGAAATGTCTAGAAGCATTGATAGAATTTCTCATGATGTGGAAAATCACAAGTTGAAAGCTTTTGTGCCTAAGATTGATGAATCAATTAAAGCTTTATATGTCTCTAGGGATGAAAGGAAGAAAAGAACCGCTATGCTTAGAGCTAAAAGAGAATTCATAGAAAAATCGTTTTCTAGTGATTGCCTTCATAAAAATGATGAAGATCTTAAGGTGATTGGTGTTTCTTCTATTGATTCCTTGTTTAGTAATATTAAGATTGATGATAAAGGGACTGAAGTAGAGTCAACTTTAGCTAGAAGGCGTCCCAATAATTTGGAGGGTGAAAATCTTGAAGAAAAATTTGATGAAAGTGGGTTTGAGGAGGTCAAAACTTTAACTAGTGATGTGCCCACTATTTTGGATTGCAAAGACTTTAATTATGATAATTTCTCTTTGATTGAATGTATTTCTTTGCCTGCAATCCATGTTGAATTCACCCCATGCTTATGAGCAAAATAAAGCTTTCACTAAACATATCGTTGATGCCATGATGAAATCTTTTGAAGAAAAGTTAGAGTTGGAGATTTCTATTCCTAGAAAATTACATGATGAGTGGGAAGCTACCATTAAGGTCAAGATTAAAAATTATGAGTGCTAGTGTTTCCACGATTCCGAAATCTTTATGTGATGTGCTTGGTCTCACCAATATTGAAGAATGATCTCTTAATTTGCACTTGGCGGATTCTACTATTAAAAAGCCTTTGGTAAGAATTAATGATGTTCTTATTCTTGCAAATAGGAACTATGTGCCCATAGATTTTATTGTTCTTGATATTGATTGCAATCCGTATTGTCCCATTATACTTGGTAGACCGTTCTTACGCACTATAGGTGCCGTGATTGATATGAAAGAGGGCAATATTAGATTTTAGTTCCCACTAAGAAAGGGTATGGAACACTTCCCTAGAACAATAATTAAGCCACCATATGAATCAATCATGAGGGCATCTTATGGATCCAAAACCAAAGATGACAATACTTGAATCTATGCGTTATGCCTAGCTAGGGGCGTAAAACGATAGCGCTTGTTGGGAGGCAACCCAATGAATAAATTTATTTTTGTTTTCCCCTTTCTGTTTTTGAGTTTTGACACAATTATGCCTCTGTTATTATTGTGTTTTTATGTTTTATTTAGTGTTTGTGCCAAGTAGAGCCTTTAGGATGATTCATAAGATGAGTAGAAGCGATGCTGAATCTGAAACAAAAACTTTGCCTCCAGTGTTCGAATTTTCATTTTTTACTAGAACATGATATTGAGCTGAAATTTCAAAAACAGTATTTCTATACAAATTCTTTCCGTTTTCCTAATTTTTCAGAATTTTTAGAGTTACATAAGTATGGTCAGAGTACAAATTACTACAGACTGTTCTGTTTAAGATAGATTCTATTTTCGTTGCATTGTGTGCTTGTTTTGATGAATCTATGGGTTGTATTGAAGGGTATGAGCCATGGCGAAGTTAAAATACAGTATGTATAATTCAATAATAAATTATGAATGGGTTTTCAACAGCACATAAAGTAGTGATTTGCTTTATTATACTAACGGATCTCACGAAGATTTTGTTGAGTTTTGTGTGATTGAAGTTTTCAAGTTTTGGGTGAGATCACGATGGATGAAGGAATAAGGAGTGAAAAGAGCCTAAGCTTGGGGATTCTACAGCACCCCCAAGATATATCCAAAGAGAAACAAGCAACTAAGCTTGGGGATGCCCCCGAGTGGCATCCCCTCTTTCTTCTAACAACCATCGGTATTTTACTTGGAGCTATATTTTTATTCGTCACATATCATGAGTTTTTCTTGGAACGTCTTGTATCATTTGAGTCTTTGCTTGCTTTGCTTGTTAGTTTGTCACTTGTATCCTTGCTGGACACACCTATTTGAGAGAGCTAAAATTATGCTAAGATTTGTTAGAATTGCTCATTATGCTTCACTTAAACTTTTTGAGCTATAGAATTGCTCTAGTGCTTCAGTTATATCTTTTTGAGCACGGTATGCTTGGAAACTTTTGAAGAAATACTCTCATGCTTCACTTATACTAATTTGAGAGTTAGTAAATTTTGAAGAAATCCTCTCATGCTTCACTTATACTTTTTTGAGAGATGAAATATTTATGCTCATGTGCTTCACTTAGATTTGTTTGAGCTTGTCAAAAAGCAATGGCAATATATGAAACTAGTCTCAAAGTGATAGATATCCAAGGAGGATATAATAAAAAAATTCATGAAGATCATTGGACAAATTAAACTTGATTCCTTGTAATAGTTTTGAGACATGATGATAGTAATATGTTAGTCATGTTAGTGAGTAATTGTGCTTTAGTAGGAATATTGGTGTTAAGGTTTGTGATTCCCTATGCAAGTACGAAAGTCAATAGTTATGCAATGAAGTTACATCCTACTTATGGTGCATTATTCGGTGTTAGTTATGCTCAATGCTCGCTTATGTGAATTTTCATTCCTTGGTTGGTTGCTTCTCAATCTCTTTGCTAGCCTCCATTTGTACTAAGTAGAAATACTACTTGTGCATCCAAAATCCTTAAACCAAGTTTTGCCTTATGAGTCCACCATACCTACCTATATGCGGTATTTCCATGCCGTTCCAAGCAAATTTGTATGTGCCATCTCTAATTTTCAAAATAAATTTCTCTTTTGTGTGCTCGTACCGCTCATGAAACGGTAGGGGGTGTCCAATATTTTTCCATGCTAGATGTGTTATTCTCAAGATGAGTGTTTATTCACTTGTCATTGCACGAGAGTACGGCGGTAATAGGGATTCCCATTCCCAAAATGAAAAATAAAAAAAATATTTACTTTATGTTGTCAAATAATAAATTCCTTGGAAAGTGTTGGTATGGAAGGCAACCGCGGATACTACCAGCCATGGAATGTGAAAGACTGGTGGAAAAAGGAATAAACTTTATTTTTTGTGTGGGAACCGCCTATGATGTATCTAGCATGGAAAGTATTGTGAACTACTTTGTCGTTTTCGTTGACAGGAAAGGCATGCCACCCAAAATATTTTTCTCTCTCAATTTAAACTTTGTGCTCTGGCACCTCTACAAATCCCTACTTCCCTCTGCGAAAGGCCTATCTATTTACTTTATGCAATTTTTATTTTTACTTGGAGTCTCCATCTTCTCTTATAAATTACCAACTAGGGGGCACTATGATCGTACTTGAGCATTGGGTGTAGCTAATATTTGAGTGTGTTTCATGAATGGATCAATGATTGAGCATGATGGGCTAGGGATAACTTTCTTTAGTGTTGATATTTTGAAAGACATGGTTGCTTGTTGGCATGCTTGAGTATTGAAGTCATTATGTTAAAACTAGACTATTGCTTTGAATCATCTAAAAGTCCAAATGTCCATGCTACAAAAGAAAATAATATGAGATGAACATGTTAGGCAGCATTCCACAACAAAAATTCTGTTTTTATCATTTACCTACTCGAGGACGAGTAGAAATTAAGCTTGGGGATGCTGATACGTCTCCAATGTATCTATAATTTTTGCTTGTTCCATGCTGTTATATTATCATTCTTGGATGTTTTGCAATCACTTTATAGCAACTTTATATCATTTTTTGGGACTAACCTATTGACATAGTGCGAAAGTGTCAGTTGTTGTTTGCTTGTTTTTTACTTCGCAGAATATCAGTACCAAACGGAGTCCAATCGCGACGAAACTTTTTGGAGATTTTTTTTGGACCAGAAGACACCCAGTGGGCCAAAGAAGTGCTAGAGAGGTGGGCTGTGGAGAGCACAACCCACCAGGGCACGCCAGGGGGCCCCCGGCGCGCCCTGATGGGTTGTTCCCTCCTCGGGGCCCCTCTCCACTGCCTCTGATGCCTATAAATACCCAAATATTCAGGAAACCCTAGGGGAGTCGACGAAAAACACATCCAGCTGCCGCAAGTTCCAGAACCTCGAGATCCAATCTAACACCATCACAGAGGGGTTCATCATCCTCATTGGTGCCTCTCCGATGATGCGTGAGTAGTCCACCATAGACCTACGGGTCCGTAGGCAGTAGCTAGATGGCTTCCTCTCTCTCTCTCTCTTTTGATTCTCAATACAATGGTCTCTTGGAGATCTATTTGATGTAAACTTTTGCGGTGTTTTTGTTGGGATCCGATGAATTTTGAGTTCATGATCAGTTTCTATCCATGAATATTATTTGAGTCTTCTTTGATCTCTTATATGCATGATTACTTATAGCCTCATATTTCTTCTTTGAATCTTTGGTTTAGTTAGGCCAACTAGATCGATTTTTCTTGCCATAGGAAGAGGTGCTTTGTGATGGGTTTGATCTTGCGGTGTCATTTCCCAGTGACAGAAGGGGCAACAAGGCACGCATGTATCGTTGCCATTGAGGATAACAAGATGGGGTCTATTCCTACATGAATAGATCTTGTCTACATCATGTCATCGTTCTTATTGCATTACACCGTTTTTCCATGAAATTAATGCACTAGATGCATGCTGGATAGCAGTCGATGTGTGGAGTAATAGTGGTAGATGCAGGCAGGAGTCGGTCTACTTATCTTGGACGTGATGCCTATATAATGATCATCGCCTTGGATATCGTCATGATTATTTGATCTTCTAACAATTTCCCAACAGTAATTTGTTCACCCACCGTGTGCTATACTCATGAGAGAAGCCACTAGTGAAACCTACGGCCCCTGGGTCTACTTTTCCAACATATTGCTTTCTGATCTATCTTTTTGCCGCTTTTGTTTTCAGATCTAATATTCCAAAAACCCAAAAATATATTGTTGCGCTTTTTATTTTGTGTTCTTGAGAGATCTATATCTCCAATCTATCATTACCTAATCTATGTTTTTACCATAGAGAGATTGACAACCTCTCTTTCGCGTCGGGTTGCAAGTATTTGTTCTTTGTGTGCATGTGTTGCCTAATAAGTGGTGGTGATCCTCCTACTGGTTCGATACCTTGGTTTCATAACTAAGGGAAATACTTACCGTCGCTGTGCTGCATCATCCCTTCCTCTTTGGGGAAATATCGACGCAGTCTCAAGCCACGTCATCCACCTATGGATTGAGTGTCAAATATGACAACACTTGAAATTATGCATTATGCCTAGCTAGGGGCATAAAACGATGCGTTTGTTGGAAGGAAACCCAATAGTTATCTTTAATTTTTGTTTTTACTTTATGTCTTGGTGTGATAACATGATTATTTATACTTTAATTTTTGTGTTTTTATGTTTAAATTAGTGTTTGTGCCAAGTAAAGCCTTTGGGATGACTTGAATGATACGTAGAATTGATACGGTGTAAAAACAGAAACTTTTGCGTCCAGTGCAGAATTTAGCTGATTTTACTGGAACACATTTTTGATCTGAATTTTTACACAGTGTTGGTATAAAAACTCCCCAGGTTTTCCTAATTTTTCAGAATTGTTGGATTTATAGAAGTATGGTGTTTGCACAGATCATTACAGACTATTCTGTTTTAGTTATATTCTGTTTTTTGCTTGCATAGTTTGTTTGTTTTGATGATGCTATGGATTGTATCGGGGTGTATAAGACATGGAGAAGTTAGAATACAGTACCATATGCAATAATAATGAATCAATTTATAACAGTACCTAATTTTTTTAATTTACCTAGCATACTAATGGAGCTCACGAGTTTTCTGTTGAGTTTTGTGTGCTGAAGTTTTCAAGTTTTGGGTGCAATCATGATGGATGAAGGAATAAGGAGCAGTAAATAGCCTAAACTTAGGGATGTCCAAGGCACCCCAAGGAAAATTCTAGGAAGAATAAGTGTCTAAGCTTGGGGTTGCCCCGGAAGGAATCCCCTCTTTCCTTTCAATCCATCGGTATGTCATTTGGAGCTACATTTTTATTCATCACATGATATGTGTTTTGCTTGGAGTGTCGTGTGTTATAGTTTGCTTTTTTAGTTTTCCACAATCATTGTTTGTTGGACACACCTACTTGATAGAGACACATGTTCACCATGATTTGTTACAATACTCTATGTGCTTCACTTATATGTTTTGGGCTAAGCAGTTGCTCTAGTTCTTCACTTATATCTTGTAGAGCATGGTGGCGTATAGATTTTATAGAAATAATTGAACTCCCGTTCTTCACTTAAATTTGTTTGAGAGTTTAATAAATAATAACAATAATTTGCATGGGTTATAAGACTAGTCCAAAAATAATAGGTATTCAAGGAGTGCATAATCAAAACCTTCATGTAGCACATAAAAGAGAAATTGTGGGTTAATTATATTGATGTGGTAATATGAAAGGGCGTGAGTGCATGATTGTTGGTTAGTAGAAATATGGATAGTTAAAGGGTGTTAATTTGTTGTTCATCTCAATATTGGTTATGACATGGTGATGATGTGGGAGCATTCTTATTCCTCGTTGAAATCCTAGTGCTTTTTAGGTCGGGGGCGCGCGATGGTTAACTCCTACCAACCTCCTCCCTAGGGGCATGCGAGTAGTAATTTTCTTTGAAAGAGATAATAAAGCTTTACAATAAGTATGAGAGTTCTTTATGACTAATGTGAATCCATGGATGTACGCACAGTCACCTCCTCATATTTGCTAGCCTCTTCGGTACCGTGCATTGCACATTCTCACCACGAGGATCAGTGCAGCTTTCGCTGGTGCATCTAAACCCCATGACATGATACGCTCTGTTGCACATATGCCTCCTTATATCTTCCTCAAAACAGCCACCATACCTACCTATTATCGCATTTCCATAGCCATTCCGAGATATATTGCCATGCAACTTCCATCGTTACATCATATGGCCTGTACACTCATTGTCATATTGCTTTGCAAGATCCTGTAGATGACATAGTATTTGTGGCAAAGCCACCATTCATCATTGTTTACATGTTACGCTAGATCATTGCACATCCTGGTACACTGCCAGAGGCATTCATATAGAGTCATATTGTTTAGTAGTTTTTCATATTGAGTTGTAAGTAAATAAAAGTGTGATGATTATCATTATTAGAGCACTGTCTCAGCGAGGAAAGGATGATGGAGACAATGATTCCCCCACAAGTCGGGATGAGACTCCAGACGAAAAATAAAAAGGAAAGAAAGAAAAAGAAAAAAAGAGAAAAGGAGAGAAAAAAGAAAGAAAAAAAGGAAAAAAAAGGAAAAAGGAAACAAAAAAGAAATATATGAGAGATAAAGAGAGAAGGGGCATTGCTACTACCTCTTTTTCCACACTTGTGTTTAGAGAAAGCACCATGTTTTTTCATATATAGAGTCTCATGTTTTGTCATTTTCATATGCTAGTGGGAATTTTTCATTATAGAACTTGGCTTGTATATTCCGATGACGGGCTTCCTCAAATGCCCGAGGTCTTCATGAGCAAGCAAGTTGGATGCACACCCACTTAGCTTTAGCTGAGCTTTCATACACTTACAGTTCTAGTGCATCCGTTGCATGGCAATCCCTACTCCTTGCATTGATATCAATTGATGGGTATCTCCATTGCCCGTTGATTTTCCTAGTTGATGCGGGACTTTCTTCTCCACGTTTACCCCTTTGAAATCTACCACAATATTCTATTCCACCTATATGCTATGTCCATGGTTCACGCTCATGTATTGAGTGAGTTATAAAATTCTGAAGCACGTGAAAAAGTATGATCCATTTGCTTGTCTTAACATCGTGGTGCTTGACATTTGTATTTACGTGGTGAAGACGGAGCCATGCCATGCTAATATGATAAATTGAATGGGGGATAAACAATTTTTAATGATCGTATATTTTGAAAGTTGATGATTGTGTTACTTATGTTTATGGATATTACTATGATAATGTTTGTTGATTCATCGTTTCTCAATGATCATACGTGAAAAAGATTACATGTTGGGCAGCGTGTCACATCAAAAAAATTGTTTTTATCATTTACCTACTCGAGGACGAGCAGGAATTAAGCTTGGGGATGCTGATACGTCTCCAACGTATCTATAACTTTTGATTTTTCCATGCTAATATATTATCATTCGAGGATAATTTTTAAGCATTTATTTGCTATTTTATATTATTTTTGAGCACTAACCCATTAACCCAGTGCCAAGTGCCAGTTGTTGTTTTCTGCATGTTTTTGGCCTTTCAGGAATACTGTACCAAATGAAGTCCAATTACCCCGAAACTTTTTGATGATTTTTATGGACAAAAATAAGACCTGGAAGCTTCGGAGGAAGACTGGAGGGCACACGAAGTGTCCCAAAGCCAACCGGGCGCGCCTAGGGGGGTGGTCACGCCCTGATGGCTTGGGGCCACCTCACAACTCCTCTGGCCTGGATCTCTTTGCTATAAATTCTTGTATATCTAGAAAACCCTAGAGAGCCTGCCGAAACACTTTTTCTGCCGCCGCAAGTCTCTGTTCCGCCGTGTGCCCATCTTGAGCTCTGCTCCGGTGCCCTGCAGGAGGGGGGTCGATCACGAAGGGCCTCTACATCAACCTTGATGATCCCATGGTGATGTGTGAGTAGTTCACCATAGACCTATGGGTCCGTAGTTAGTACATAGATGGCTATCTCTCTCTCTATGTTCTTCATTGCCAAGATCACCGCGATTCCCGCGATGACCTATCTTATGTAATCAATCCTTACGGTGTGTTTGTTGGGATCCTATGAATTTTGGGTTTATGTTCAGATTATTCATGATAATATATTGCATACTTGCTGGTTATTTATATGCATGATTGTTATAGCTTTGTAATGCTCTCCGATCTATTAGTTTTGTTTCGCCTACTAGATTGATTTATCTTCAAGTGGGAGTGGTGCGTTGTAGTGGGTTTAATCTTGCGGTGCTCAATCCTAGTGACAGAAAGGGACATGACACGTATTGTATTGCTTCCACTAAGGATAAAATGATGGGTTTCATTGATATTAATTGGATCTACTTTGTCAACATCATGTCATCATCTTCCAAGCATTACTCTGTTTTTACTTAATACTCTAGATGCATGCTGGATAGCGGTCGATGGGTGGAGTAATAGTAGTAGATGCAAGAAGGAGTCAGTTTACTTGCTTATCGACATGATGCCTATATACATGATCATTGATGTGAACACATTTGCATAACTATGCGTTTTTCTATCAATTGCCCAACATTAATTTGTCTACCCACCGTATGCTTTCTTTGAGAGAGAAGCCTCTAACGAAAACTATGGCCCCTGGGTCTCCTCACAAATAAATTTACAAAAACTCTAAATACCTTGGTGCCATTATTTACTTTGATTATATTTTAAATTTATATTTATCAAATTATCTATCTATCACTACTTATCACTTGCAAGTAACGATTTCAAGGGGATTGACAACCCTCTTGCCGCGTTGGGTGCAAGTGTTTGCTCTTTTGTGTGTCAGCGCTGAAGACGGGAGTGTGCGTGGTCCTCCTAGTGGTTCGATAACCTTGGTTCTCACTGAGGGACATACTTACCTTGGATGTGCTGCATCATCACCTCCTCTTCGGGGAAAATCCCAACGCAGTTCACAAGTAACAGTTACCGACTTGCGACTCTTATGAGATCATCTACAATCTCGCCGCGGCCAATATCCAGCTTCCGTGGATTTATATTGTGTCATCAACCATCGTGGTTACCAAAGAAGACTAGTCTCCATGATGTACAGTCTATAGGTATCCTGCCTTGTTGGCGAAAAATTAAAGCTTGCCAAAGAGGACTAGCTGCCACGACGCGCAGTTCAAACATGGGTATCCTGCCTTGTTGGCGAAAAAGTAAGGTTACCAAAGAAGACTAGTCGCCATGATGCACAGTCTAAACATGGGTATCCGGCTCAATTTTGATCAATGAAATAGAGCTTGCATCTTTGGAACCTGGAGTTTGTCGTTTCACCTCAAAATTTGTGTGTTGAGTCTTTATTCTTTGACCATTGGTCACTTGGGGGCTTCCAACTTGTTGAGTTTAGCTACTAACATCCCTCTAGACCTGGCATATGCCATCATTATACTTGGTTATATGTGCCTGTTAGCTTGCTGCTGCTCCAAAAAGGTGACCCGCTGTACTTTTGCTAAGTCAATCGCACTGATGCCTATTATGGACTGTGTCGACCCTTTTGTTTGACCAAGCTTTTACCCCTTTCGATTACTAAAGAACGGAAATACTTCAGTTCCGGAATTCGGGGGAAGGGAAAGAAAGTAAGCGGGTCCAATGCACTGCCAGGAAACCCACCGCATTCGCCCGCCATCGAAACGAATGCTACGGGGCGAAAACCTGACATCACCATAGTCAGAAACTAGCCCTATTACATGCCCAAAATGGCAAAGCAATCGAACTAAAGAGAGCTGTTGGCCCAGCATCCAATCCTGCTAGACACCACAAGCAACAAGAAATCATCCAAAATGATTGAACCAAAACCCAAAGATAGTACAATCCCAGCACTTCAGTAGATCGTCAGACCTAGGCCTTCATCAGTTCACCAGGCCAGATCACCTCCCGCATCACTGGTCGTCCGTCTGAATGCCTCGCAGAGTCTCATCAGCTTCATGGTGTTCGACCTGATCATCCCAGTGCCTTGCCGCAACTTCTCACCTCTCCAGCTGGTTGAAGACATGCCCAGTAGAGCAGAAGGGAGCACAGCGAGAACACAATCTCAAATTGGGAATTAATCAACTTCTTCTCAAAGGCGGCACTATTGTGAGCCAGCCAGATTGCCTAAGTAACTGTGTTCAGAATGTGTCGACCCTGAAGTTATCAAAGTTAAAACACCGGCTTAAGTCATGTGAGAGCCAGCTCTCAGAGAGCTAGGATAAACAAAAAGAGGCTGCAAGGCCTGCTTCCACAGGAAAGCAAACTCAGACTTGAGCTTCGAAAGCCGGTCTTTATGTTAAGCCTTGAAAGCCGCCTTTTTAATTTTAATTTTAATTTGTCTATGTTTATATTATTTGGTTATTGTACCAATTACTCTAAATTCTAAACTAACCCACAACTTATTATCGATATATATATACATGGGACTGATGCTTATTCTGTTACTATTGTTGAACTGACGAATTCAAGCTGGTGGACTGATGCTTTCATTATGTCGAACAGATCGTCCTGTTTAGTTCAAAAACAAAAATAACAAACATTGCAAGAAAAAATCATCGGAAGGGGCGTGCATTATATCGTTGGAAAGCTCTTAACATCTATATTACAGTCATATACAAAAAAATGTGAATCATATTTTGGAGTTATTTTTCAAACGGTTTGTCGGAATTGAGCAAATGACATGGCGTTGGAAAGCTGGTGAAAATCTGCATCTTCCATATGTAGAATGTTTTTTCAAATTTTGTATGATTTAAAAGTGATTTGAAAAATGGTGAAATTTTGGGCGAAACTTATTTTCACGATTTTTTGCAAACTGTTTGTCGGATTGACGCGAATGATATGGTGTTGGAAAGCTATGGAAAATGTGCAACTTTTGCGTATTGAAAGTTTTTCTAATTATTTACAGTTTAAATTCGAATTTGAATTCGGTGAAATTTGGTTTCGAACGTGATTTTTTTAAAAGTTTGTCGAAATGAGGCAAATAATATAATGTTGGAAAGCTATCGAAAATGTGAAACTTAGTCATGTTGAATGTTTTCTCAAATTCGGAACCGTTTAAGAGTAATTTTGAATACAGTGAGACACATCTTGCTGTTTTCCCGTTCGAAAATCAGAGTACTCGTACTGATCTATGTGCGTGTTTGTATTGAGCATGTTTCATTGAGTGTACTTTACTCCGTTTTTTGGTACTGTTTTTTGTCGTGGTTTTATCACGGCAGATGCCCTAGTGAAAGGACTTAGGGGTGAGGCCATCGTTACGGTGACTAGCTCGAAGGGGTTGGTCGGGACGAAAGACACGGGTTTACCCAGGTTCGGCCCCTCACGAAGGAAGTAAAAGCCTATGTCCTGCTTTGTGTTGTATTGATTGGGTATCGATTACAAGGGAGCGGATTCGCTTGACCTAGCTCTCAATCAGTTGTTTTGTACCCTAAGCCGTCGCAGGGACTCGCCTTTATATACACAGGTCGAGGCCCTGGGCTTACAAGAGTCCATACCGGGTTATACTAGATATCCGATCATGCCTCTAAGTCGCCTTGCCTTCTTTGGCAAGCCATCTCCGGGCGGCTTACGCCTCCGGGTCTCACACCATCTTCCAGCTCTGGGCCTCCGCCCGGACCGTCTGGTAAGTCACCTCCAGGCTTGTCTTGGTCTTCAGGCCTGTTTAAGGTTTTATTGTTAAGCTGCCAACTTCCTAACCCGGCCCCTTCTGGGCGGGTTATACCATGGGGTTATATCCCCAACATTAGGCCCCAGATTGATTTGAACTTGTTCATGTCAATCTTCAAGTCTTCTGGTTGGCGAGTCTCGTGTTCCCCTTAATCACTTAACCTAAAATAAATCTTCCTGACCCGCCATATAAAATGGATGACGTCATCTCTGGTACATCCAGAAATCTTCATGACGTCACAAAGGATCTTTGCATTAACTGGTCAATCCAAAAATCGAGGCGTTTTCCTGGTCAATCATTATCATGTCTCCTCGATTCTCGCATTGGACTGTTGCTGTTCCACCTCTTCCCTTCCTTATAAATAGGCACGGGGGGGGGGGGCATTTCTTTCATTTTTCGCCGCTGTCTTTCCCTCTTCTTCTTCCTCCAAAGCTCCACGCGACCGAAACCTCGCCGCCCTAGGTGGACCACGCCGTCCACCTCGCCAAGGCCGCTGCATCAACCTGTTTGTGACCAGAGCTCGTCGGCACGCACCCGTGCCCCTTGCGTCTTCTCAGGTTCCATTCTTCGGCTTTTCTCATATCCGCATTAGGTCGCCGGAGTTCTTTAGAGTTCGTCTCCGTTCATCGGAGTTTCATACCATCACTTGGAAAGGAATCATCTTTCGGCTCGGAAATGCTAGCAAAATTGCGCGGTGCTTTGTTTAGCATCTATTTTGTATTCGGAGTAGATCGCTTCTTCCCCAGAATCTGCGCATTGACTGCTAGTTCTTCCATCACTGTCTTCTAGGGTTAATAATTACTCCCTTTTTTCTGCATCCGTAGATCCATAATTGTATCTGTAATTTGTGAAACTTGTTTGTCCACACTTTGCAGTATTTTCAGTATGCATTGTCTTATTGACCCGCCATCATGCTGCGGGCTCACCCTGGCAAAATATAATCTGCCTCATACCTGTAGTTGACGGCGGCTCATAATTTATCAATGACCCGCCAAATAGCGTTGCCATCTTAGAATTATAACTGGCTTTGTCATGTAGCACTCCTAACCCGCCGTAATTCTATGCCTTTCCACAACTTTTAACCCAGTCTGTCATGACTAAGGCTCCCTCCTCTCGCGACTGGGTAGCTTCCGGGGTTACCGAGCTTATGCTCAATGAGTATGTAACCATGGGGGGTTTGCCGGATCAAGAAGTCATCCATTGGCGGGTTCCTGGCCCCGAAACTACTCCCGAACCCAAGGAGGGGGAAGTGGTTATCTTTACGGACCATCTTCTCCGTGGCTTCTCACCGCCTGGGTCAAAAAAATTCCGGGACGCCATGCATTTTTACAAGCTTCAGCCTCAAGATATTGGCCCCAATTCTGTCACCAATCTGTGTCAATTTCAAGTATTCTACGAAACTTATCTACAAGAAGAGCCCACCGTTGATCTTTTCAGAGATTTCTTCTACATCAACCGCCAGACTGAGATTGCAGACGGACCAAGTCTTGAACTTGGAGGCGTTTCCATCCAGAGACGGAGAGATGTATCTTTTCCCTCAGCCGTTCTGCCCAGCCATCCCAAGGATTGGAACCGCACCTGGTTCTATTGCAGAGACACCGCTCCGGCTGAAGAAAATCCCTTGCCTGGTTATTGCCCCTACCGGCTCTGCACTACCACCGAGCTTCCAGACCGGTTATCCGCCACAGAGCACGCTCAATACGCTCACACATTTTCAAAGATCAGGGCTTTATTAGCCAATGGGTTAACTGGTGTTGATTTAACCCGCTGTTGGGTTTCCTGGAGAATTTTGCCGCTGAGCCGGCGCGGCAGCTTAATGTGTCAGTACACTGGCAATGTGGACGACCCTCAGCGCTTCAACCAGATGCCTCTCACAGACAAAGACATAAATTTAATTGCCAAATCACTGCTTGGAGAACCTCAGGAGGTTTGCAACAAGACAGGGTTAAACCCCTTCTATGTTCTTAACCCGGCTCCTGCAGTAAGACTTTCTACGTTGATCTTCACCTTTTCCTTTTAGGTTTTGCATTTCACATCTCTTTTAACCTTTCTGCAAATGTATATAGGCCGACTCTCCCTTCTGGAAGAAGAGAATAACTGCAGCCTCCACTCTGAAGAAGAAGAAAACCAAAGTGACAAAGACCCATGGTCTGGGCCGTTCAAGAAAGCAAACAACCCAAGAACTGCTTGAACTGGATGACTCGGAGGTAGAACTTGACTCCCTTGGCCTTCTTTTCATGCAACTTATTGATGCTGACTCCTCTCCGGGCAAAGCGGAAACAAGCCAAGCCGGTGCAGCAGAGGTAACTATCATCTCCTTTGACTCAGAACCTTTGCCAAGAGAGAAAATACGGCGGGTCATCCGGAAAGTAAAGTTTTCACACCCTCTTGCTCACTTGGATCCCAACTTTCTTTTGAAGAAGCAGCAACATGACTCTAGGCGTCAGACCCGGAGCGGCGGCTATGAAGATCTAGTAGCTGGCTTATCCAACACACCAACTCCTCGGAAACGCCGCAATGAGGTACTTCATAACTTTGTTTTCATCTCTTCTGTGCGTTAGCCTCATGCAGTGACCTGTTATATTTGTCTGACTCTGACTTTTCAGGAAACACCTCCATCCTCTGGCGACTCAACCGGCACACAGCTGCCTGCCTTTGTTGTCAACCCTGGGTAAGGATTTTTCCTTTATTGGTATCCAAAAATTTGTTTTCATATGTTCATAAACTTGTCCACATCTGTTTCAGGGCTAAGGCAAAGATAAGCAAGAAACATAAGGTGGGCGACTCTTCCAAGACCTCCAAGGTCTCTGAGCCGGAAAAAGATATTCCGAAGCCCCCTGAAGACCCAATCCAAAACTCTGAAGATCCCATCTCTCATCAAGACAACCCTCCTCCGCAGGCTGAAGAAGTTTTTTCTCAGGCCATGGATACTGACGCTGACCCAGCCAACATTGGTGACCCGCCAAGTCCAACTCTCCAACCAATTGAAGAAAAACCGTCTGAGAAAAATGATGCTGACGTCATCATCACAGGGGCGGGTTACAAGCCACCAGGAGCCTCCACTGTATTGGCCAAGCACAAAGAGGAGCCGCCTTTGCTGGAGAAAGGCAAGGCTGAAAGCACATTTGCCCCCTTGGTGGTTTTCGTAATTAATAACAACATATATGTCATTGAACTAATGTTTCCACTAAGCATATTTCAGGAAAAGTTCAATGGTAGGGATGGCAAAAGGATTGTGGAGAACCCCAAAGATGCAAGGAAATGGATTGGCAAAGCTTCAAGCAAGAGGACACTACAATTTACTTTGTGAGAAATCACTTTGAGTCCATAGGAAAGCCAATACTATTAAAAGGGGGTAAGGTACTGTTGGTGAACAAGATGCTCCACGTGCACAAGAGATAGTCACCAAAAACACCCACAAGCTCTTCCACAAAAGTCTGTCCAAAGCCAAATATCCAAAATCGGTGCAACCAACAATTCCCACTCGGTGCCACCGATTCCCAAACCCAGACAGACCCATGCCAAACCCTAGCACATCGTTGCAACCGATTCCACTTCGGTGCCACCGAGTTTGGGTTGCCAACTTTCTGTTTAGCCATCTTCAGTCTTTCGTACCACCGAGTTTTGCCAGTCGGTCTCACCGAGTTCTTGGACCAACTCTCTGGATAGCCATTCACAAGAATCGGTACCACCGAGAATTGTGAATCGGTCCCACCGAGTTTCTGGACCAACTCTCTGGTAAGCCATGGTCAAGAATCGGTACCACGGAGATATGAAAATCGGCGTCACCGAGTTGCGCAATCTGACCGTTGGTCACCTAATCGGTACCACCGAGATTTATATATCGGTCTCACCGAGATTCAAAAGTTGCTACCTTTGGAGCAACTCGGTACCACCGAGATTCACACATCGGTGTCACCGAGTTGGTCACTTTAGGTGTAATGGTTGGATTTTTGGGGATGCCTATATATACCCCTTCACCACCACCCACTCGAAAGAGAAGCACTCAGAACTATTCCATACTTGCCCTATCCTATTTTCTGAGAGAGAGCCACCTACTCATGTGTTGAGATCAAGCTATTCCATTCCTACCATATGAATCTTGATCTCTAGCCTCCCCAAGTTGCTTTCCACCAAATCAATCTCTTCCACCATAGCCAAATCTGTGAGAGAGTGATTGTGTGTTGAGGAGTCTATCATCTTGAAGCACAAGAGCAAGGAGTTCATCGACATTACCGAGCCTATTACCTTTTGGAGGGTGGTGCCTCCTAGATTAGTTAGGTTTCGCTTGGGAGCCTCCTACTTCGTGTTGTGGAGTTGAACCAAGAAGTTTGTACGGGCAAGGAGATCGCCTACTTCGTGAAGATCTACCCATAGTGAGGCTAGTCCTTCATGGACGGAAGTCGTTATGGAATAGTCAAGGTTGCTACTTCGTGGACCCTTATGGGTGGAGCCCTCCGTGGACTCTCGCGGCCGTTACCCTCCGTGGGTTGAAGACTCCATAAACGTGGACGTACGATAGCACCACCTATCGGAACCATGGGAAAAATCTTCGTGTCTACAAATTGCGTTTGATCTTCTTCCTACCCTCTACTACATATGCTTGTTGTTACTTTCCGCTGCTATACTCTTAGGCATGCATGTGTAGGGTGTACTTGACTTGCTATCATTGCTAAAATCTGCCAACACTTAAAATTGGGAAAAGGTAGAACTTTTATTTGGTCAAGTAGTCTAATCACCCCCCCTCTAGACATACTTTCGATCCTACAAGTGGTATCAGAGCTTTGGTCTCCATTGCATTGGTCTCACAACCTAGGAGAGTATGGCATCTAGTGAGGGAAATTATCACCGTAGAGGTCCGTACTTTGATGGCACTAATTTTGCTAGTTGGAAGCACAAAATAAAAATGCATATTCTTGGTCATAACCCCGCCATTTGGGATGTTGTTCATGTTGGCTTGCAAGGTGAATTCTTTGGTGATGGAAAGGAACCAGATCGTGAAGCGACCGCGGATGAATTGAAGATGTTGCAATACAACTCTCCAGCATGTGACATTCTCTTCAACTGCCTATGCCCCGAAGAATTCAACAAAATCAGCCGTCTTGAGAATGCAAAAGAGATTTGGGATACTTTGGTCGATATGCATGAAGGTACCGAATCCGTGAGAGAATCCAAGTTGGACGTTCTTCAAAGTCAGCTTGACAAGTTCAAGATGAAGGATGGTGAAGGAGTCGCAGAGATGTACTCTAGGCTAGCTCTCATAACAAATGATATTGCCGGGTTAGGAAGCGAAGAAATGACCGACAAATTCATCATCAAGAAGATACTTAGAGCTTTGGATGAGAGATACGACACCGTGTGCACATTGATCCAAATGATGCCCAATTACAAAGATCTCAAGCCTACGGAAGTCATTGGAAGGATTGTTGCTCATGAGATGACACTCAAAGGCAAAGAAGAGCTTCACAACAAGTCTAGCGGTGCTTACAAAGCCACAAGTGATGCTCCCGCAACTTCAAGCGACAACCTTGTCACCAATGAAGAGATAAGCCTCATGGTTAAGAAATTCAACAAGTTCTACAAGAATAGAGGCAAAGAACGAAGCTCCAACTCAAGATATGAAGAGAAGCGTTCGTCAAGTCGTGACCGAAACTGCTACAATTGTGGGAAGCCCGGACACTACTCCAATGAGTGTACGGCTCCCTACAAATGAAGAGAAGAGTCACCTAGATGACGAAGCTCAAGGAATGAATCACCTCAAAGAGAGAGAATGAGTAGAGATGATCGTTATGGACGAAGACCCTCAAGGAGAAGTAGGGACTCGAAGAAGAAGGACACGTACACCAAGAGCTACACAAGAAGAAGACATCAAGCTCATGTTGGTGAATGTGTTTCCGGCTCCGACTCCGACAACAACTCCGAGAGAAGCTATCACTCCAACTCCGACTATAGTCAAGATGAAGGTGTTGCCGGACTTGCACTAGTGACTACCAACTCCTATGATCTATTTGATTCACCAAATGAAGGGAGTGGAAGTTGCTTCATGGCCTAAGGCCCCAAGGTATCACACCCCGAGTATCTTGATTTCGATAGTGATGATGATGACTTACTTTTTGATGATGACTTGCTCTTTGACAAAACTAGTGATGTTAGTCAAAATGAACTTGATAATTCTCATGCTAGCCAAGATAAGTCGTTTGATGATGATAAGATGAAAATAGAACAACTAACTAAAGAATTAAACACTCTTAAGTTAGCCCATGAATCTACTCTTGAAGATCATAGAGAGCTTGTAAGGACTCATGAGAAGCTACGCTTCGAGAAGCTCACCTTGGAGCAAGAGCATGAGTTTCTTAAAGCTATCAATGACGATCTCCGAAAGAAGACTTCATCTTATCTAGCCAAACGATTACTCTTGTCTACATTCATGCCACAAGTTCAATCTAGACAAACTAGTAACAAAGGCAAGAAAGGTTCTTCATCTAGTAGCAACAATAAAAATGCTAAATCTAATGATGTTGCTTCTAGTAGTTCTATTGATTCCACTAATGATGATTCTCTTAGCCAAGTTACACTTGAGCAAGAAAACGCTTTATTGAAAGGAATTATAGAGAAAGGTATCTACAAGAGTCTTGCCGGGTGTAAGCAATTTGAGGAAATTGTACGCAAGCACGGAGGATACCGGAAGAACCATGGCATTGGCTACTTCAACGCTAATTGAGTTGAATGGGAAGAAGGTCAATACCCCAAGCCCAAGTTTGTTCCTCAAAAGGAGAAGTATGAACATACTCCTCCCAAGGGAACAAACACTCAAGATGACCTTCCACCACAAGACCACAAGCTCAAGGGCAAGAACAAGCTTCAAGAGGACATTGACTCATATGAAGATGAATCCCAAGCTTTGGTGGAGTGGGTTCCCAAGGCTACTTCAAGCTCAACTTCTACAAGGGCCACTTCAACACCAAGGATCCCCATCAAGTTGATGTGGGTCCCCAAGAAGAAGAACTAGAGAAGTTCTTGAGGGGTGACTCCGCCAATGAAATTCACTCACATTCATTATTGGCAAGAACTAGTTGCAATCAACATCAACAACATGCAATAGTTCAAGGAGTCACACATTCCCTCAAAGGTAAGCAAGGGACAAGGTAATCAACAAATCCATGGACATCATCATGTATGCTTTGCACTCCATGTCCATAGATGTCCTTGTATTTGTCTCTTGTGTGTTGGGACTAACCCATGTAGGTGAGAAGAGTAAGGAAACAACAAGGATGCTCCCAACTTTTGGTGATCTTCATCAACCTTGAGCATCCACCACTACCTCACCAACATGAAGTCTTCATCGACAAAACCCAAGGTTAGTTTATCCCTCCTATGGGGGGATGTCACATCAAGGGGGAGCTCTACTCTAAGACTTGAGTTAAAGCATCTCATAGTATGTGACAACATTAAATGCTGTATGTAAAAGTGGTAACCCCACTTGTGCTTAAACGATGAGTATGACCTATGATCAAGTATTCTTACTTGGCCCCTAAGTCAATATACTCATATATAGATGACTCTGTCATCGCCAAAATGCTTGATAGATGCTAGTATGTATGTGCATGTTTGCCATGATTGCATTTGACATCTTATTGTGTGAGCATGTTGGTCTGCATTTCTTTATTCATTCAAGGACATCCAATTGTTGCTATTTGGCTTTTGATTTTTCTTTTGCCAATTGGATGGACAAGAATGCCTAGGACCACTCTCTAGCTATCTATGCTTTCTTACCTCATATTCTATTCTTGCTGCATCACAAAATTTGAACAAGGACTTTTCGATCTCTCTGTGTGAAGAGCACTCGGAGTTCCGTATCGACAAAGGACTGACCATTAAAACCTCCCAAGTGCATCTCGGTGGAACCAACCCAAAATCTCAGTCTCACCGAATGCCTAGGGTTGATCTGGCTTTCTATCTCGGTACCACTGATTCCATCTTCTTGGCTACACCGAGTTTCCCTGTCAGCAGAGAGTTGAGGAACTCGGTGACACCGAAAAGTTAGAATCGGTGTCACCGACAGCCATGGGTTTATATAGAGGAGAACCCGACTTTTGAAATCTATTCTTCAACTGTCGCCCCCTCCGAAACCCTTGCTGCCGAACCAAGGCCCCTGGTCATCGCCTTCGTCTTCCCGAGCGCCTCCGCCGTTGGAAGTCCCCGCCGTCGACGGAATCCTCTCCCCCGTCGCCGCCGTAGCGAAGTCGTCACCAAGCTAAGGTATGATTTCACCCCCTCATGCACTCCAACCTCCGATTCTCGCGCATTAGGGCTTTTCCATTGATAATCCATAGTTTGAGATTGATTCATCCACGAGAAACTCCAGTAGAATAGTGAACGAACGATTTTTTAGGTTTTGTCGTCCGCCACATGAATCTCGGTGGAACCGACGCAAAAGAATCGGTAGCACCGATTCGCTTTTCTGGTCGACTGAGAACAGTCTCAGTGAAACCGAGTGCCCATTTTCGGTCTCACCGAAAGTGGTGCCAAGTTTCTATTATGGAGATTGTCTGTCTCGGTAGGTCTGAAATATTTGCTTCGGTTGTACCGACATACATTTGGCAGAATGCAAAACTTGAGAAATTTTAGTTCAATCTTTTGAAAATGTCTGCATTTTGTGATGACTCATCCCTTCCACTCCTCTATACTCTACTTCACAGGATCAGATATGTCAGAAGTTGAAGACAGTCAGAATGATCTTAGAGAGCAGAGTGTTGACATGATCTCAGGCACTAGTCCTGAGGGGAGCTATGATGACATCCCTAGCTCTCCTGATCTGCCCAAAGCTGCAACCAGGGCAAGGAGGAAGCTCAATTCTGATGAGGAGGATGAGGACTTCATCCCTAAGGAGTTGCCCAAGAAAGTTGATGCTGCCAAGAGCACCACTGCTGCCACTACTTCCAAGAAGAAGATAGCTATCAGGAAGGAGTATGCTAGCTCTGGGACAGCTAAAGCACCTGAGAGCTCTAGGGCAACTATGACTATTGAGACCTCCAAGAAGTCTATGCCTAAAAAGGCAGGGGAGAAGAAGAGAGCCAGGAAGAGGATTATCCATGTCATTGGGAGAAAAACCTCTATGTATGAGGATCCAGAAGAGGCAGCTGCTGAAGAAGAGGAGGAAGAACCAGTTGCCAAGGCCCCTCCAAAGAAGAAGAAGAAGCTTATGGCAGATGCAATGCCTAAGGCTACCACATCCAAGGGCACCAAGACTGCACCCAAGAAAGCTGCTACAGAAAAACCCAAGAGGTTCTCCAGAGAAATACCAGCTTCCAGCAAGAACAAGACTTCTACCTTTAGGGAAGCTGAGGATGATGATATGACAGCTTTGATGAAGCTAAGACCACACCTTCCAGAGCACAATGCCAACCACTTGCTTGCTGAGGACATGAAGAAGAGGAAGGACTCAGGCTTGAGAGAATGGAGAGCCATTGATCCATATGCCCAAAGAAGGAAAACAACTGTGGACTACAGGTTCTACACAAAGGAGCAACAAGATTTCTATGAGACAATCTTGCTTGATAAGAGCCCAGTTGTGAGTGACATGAGATATGTTGATTGGAAGTATATCAAGGAGAATGAAGACTACTTCCCAAGTGTTCAAGACAACTTTCACTGCATTGGTTTGGATGAATTTGTTGGCAAGGAATTCACTGCATGGAACGATGAGATGATCATGCAATTCTACTCCACTGCTCACTTCTATGGAGATGGTAGGATTGTGTGGATGACTGAAGGAGCAATGTATGAATCAACTGTTGAGGAATGGGCTGCCATCTTAGGAGTCCCAAAGGTGGAAGAAGGAGATCTGGATGTCTATTCTGAATCCAAGGAGAGCCATGATGCTATGAAGAATATGTACAATGAGATCCCTGCTACAAACTTGAAATCTCACAAGTTAGGATCCATTTACTTCCTCCAGGCTGGTCTCCGCACCATGAACACCATCTTGAGGCACACCTTGATGCCTAAGTCTAGAGATGACAAGATGATTAGAGGCTATTCCATCAACATGCTGATCCATCTTGATAGACAAACCAGGATAAGGGTGATGGACTTGATAGTAGAAACTGTGAAGAGGGTTGCTGCTGATCAGAAGCGCTCATGCTGCTATGCACCCTACATTCAGATGCTCATCAACTACAAGCTGGAGAAGCACATCTTTGCTCTTGACAGGCCACATTTGCCCCTACAGCCAAATCTAGAGGACAACATTGTGGTGATGAACCTAGATCATCCCACCTCAGCTGTAGCACAGGCAGAGGCAGAGACAGCTAGAGCCACTAGTGCTCAAATCCCTAGATCCAGGAACAAGCAAATGGATCTCTTGATTAGTACCGTTCAGGGCATGCAGAAAGATATCAAGGACATCTTGGCGAATCAGCATAGTCTTGTGAGGATCATGGAGAACAGGATCAAGACACTCAATGACAAGGTGGATGGGCTAACCAAGACCGTAAACGAGCTCAAGAAGGAAGTTGATAGCGTGCCCAGTCCCCACACTACAGATGATGAGGATGACTCTCCTCTCAGGCTAGTCACTCAGTTCACTACTCAGGCCAGATCAGCCACAGTGCTAGCTCCAGAGTTGAGGCCTTCTTCATCAGCACCTGCTACAGCCTCTTCAGCTCCATCAGCTCCTCCAGTTCCTCCAGTTGCTACACCGACTCCGTCCATGACGTCTGCTGAAGTCTTCGCCGATGCAGTTCTCTCGACTCCTTCACCAGCTATCGGAGGAGATCAGCCCCAGAAGAACGATTAGCTATATACCTTTGAACTTTTTGGTAACTTGTTGCCAAAGGGGGAGAAGATGTATATAGATCTTTAGGCTTCGAGAGAGAGAGCGTTGGTTTTTATCGCTTTTCAAAAACATTTGATCTTTTGGTTTGCTTGTGTTAAACTTTGTTGGTGTTTTGATCATACACTTGATGTGCATTGCTACTATTTCCTATCATTGTGATGCTTATGAGATGGTCATTCACCTTTGCTTGATTGTGTTGTGCTATGATATTCATTCATATTACTCCCGCACACCACCAAGTTGTATGTGACATGAAAGAGTGCCCTATGTACCTAATTGATGTCTACTACGCAACCTTCTTCTTGTAGACTCGTGTTGGGCCTCCAAGCGTAGAGTTTTGTAGGACAGTAGCAAATTTCCCTCAAGTGGATGACCTAAGGTTTATCAATCCGTGGGAGGCGTAGGATGAAGATGGTCTCTCTTAAACAACCCTGCAACCAAATAACAAAGAGTCTCTTGTGTCCCCAACACACCCAATACAATGGCAAATTGTATAGGTGCACTAGTTCGGCGAAGAGATGGTGATACAAGTGTAATATGGATGGTAGATATAGGTTTTTGTAATGTGAAAATATAAAAACAGCAAGGTAACTAATGATAAAAGTGAGCACAAACGGTATTGCAATGCTTAGAAACAAGGCCTTGGGTTCATACTTTCACTAGTGCAAGTTCTCTCAACAATACTAACATAGTTGAATCATATGTAAATCCCTCACGTGCGACAAAGAGTTCACTCCAAAGTCACAAATAGTGGAGAACAAACGAAGAAATTATTGTAGGGTATGAAACCACCTCAAAGTTATCTTTTCCGATCAATCTTATGAGCTATCCCTATAAGTGTCACGAACAGCCCTAGAGTTCGTACTAAAATAACACCTTAAGATACACATCAACCAAAACCCTAATGTCACCTAGATACTCCAATGTCACCACAAGTACCCATGGGCTTGATTATACGATATGCATCACACAATTTCAGATTCATCATGTTCAATCCAACACAAAGAACTTCAAAGAGTGCCACAAAGTTTCTACCGGAGAGTCAAGACGAAAACGTGTGCCAACCCCTATGCATAGATTCCCAAGGTCACGGAACCCGCAAGTTGATCACCAAAACATACATCAAGTGGATCAACAGAATATCCCATTGTCACCACAGATATCCCATCGCAAGACATACATCAAGTGTTCTCAAATCCTTAAAGACTCAATCCGATAAGAAAACTTCAAAGGGAAAACTCAATTCATCACAAGAAGATAGAGAGGGGAAAACTCCATATGATTCATCTATATTAATAAAGCTCGCGGTACATCAAGATCGTGCCATCTCAAGAACACGAGAGAGAGATCAAACACATAGCTACTGGTACATACCCTCAGCCCCGAGGGTGAACTACTCCCTCCTCGTCATGGAGACCGCCGGGATGATGAAGATGGCCTCCGGTGATGGTTTCCCCCTCCGACAGGGTGCCGGAACGGGCTCCCGATTGGTTTTTCGTGGCTCTGGAGGCTTGCGGCGGCGAAACTCCCAATCTAGGTTTCTTTCTGGGGGTTTCTCGATTTATAGGAGTACTTGGCGTTGGAATCACGTCAGGGGAGTGCTCGAGGGGCCCACAAGCCAGGGGGGTGCGCCCTAGGGGGGGCGCCCCCTAGGCTTGTGGCCTCCTTGGGACTCCTCTCCGGTATCTTTTTGCTCCGGTATCTTTTATATTTTCCAAAAATATTCTCCGTAAATTTTCAGCCCATTCCGTGAACTTTTATTTCTGCACAAAAACAACACCACGGAAGCTCTGCTGAAAACAGCGTCAGTCCGGGTTAGTTCTAATCAAATCATACCAAAATCATATAAAATTATTGTAAACATGGCATGAATACTTCATAAATTATAGATACGTTGGAGACGTATCAGCATCCCCAAGCTTAATTCCTGCTCGTCCTCGAGTAGGTAAATGATAAAAGAAATAATTTATGAAGTGTGAATGCTACCTAACATGTTCATCATATTCTTTTCTTCTTTGTATAGCATGGACATTTGGACTTGTAAATGATTCAAAGCAATAGTCTAGTTTTAACATAATGACTTCAATACTCAAGCATGTCAACAGGCAACCATGTTTTTCAAAGTATCAACACTAAAGAAAGTTATCCCTAGCCCATCATGCTCAATCATTGATCCATTCATGAAACACACTCAAATATTAGCTATGCCCAATGCTCAAGTACGATCATAGTGCCCCCTAGTTGGTGCTTATAAGAGAAGATGGAGACTCAAAGCAAAAAAACATTGCATACAGTAAATAGATAGGCCCTTCGTAGAGGGAAGTAGGGATTTGTAGAGGTGCCAGAGCTCAAGGTTTAAATTGAGAGAGAAAAATATTTTGAGTGGCAAGCTTTTCCTGTCAACGAAAACAACAAATTAGCTCACAATACTTTCCATGCTAGATACATTATAGGTGGTTCCCAAACAGAATGGTAAAGTTTTTAGTCCCCCTCCACCAATCAATCACACTCCACGGCGAGCCGAATCCACGGGTACCGTCCATACAAACAACAATCCTGTGGGAGTTTTGTTTCATTATATTTTGATTTGAATTTTGAGCATGGAAATGGGCATCCCGAATACCAGCCACTTTCTCGTGAATGATAGTGAATCAACACATATCGTGAGAAGAACACACCTAGCATGGAAAAATATTGGATACTCCCCACCGTTTCATGAGCGGTACGGGAACACAAAAGAGAAAATTTATTTTGAAAATTTAGAGATGGCACATACAAATTTGCTTGGAACGGCATGGAAATACCGCATATAGGTAGGTATGGTGGACTCATAAGGCAAAACTTGGTTTAAGGATTTTGGATGCACAATTAGTATTTCTACTTAGTACAAATGGAGGCTAGCAAATAGATTGGGAAGCAACCAAACCAAGAAACGAAAATTCACATAAGTGAGCATTGAACATAACTAACACCGAATAATGCACCACAAGTAGGATGTAACTTCATTGCATAACTATTGACTTTCGTACTTGCATAGGGAATCACAAACCTTAACACCAATATTCCTACTAAAGCATAATTACTCACTAACATGACTCACATATTACTATCATCATGTTTCAAAACTATTACAAAGAATCAAGTTTAATTTGTCCCATGATCTTCATGAAAGTTTTTATTATATCCTCCTTGGATATCTATCACTTTGGGACTAGTTTCATATATTGCCATTGCTTTTTTTTTTGACAAGCTCAAACAATTTTAAATGAAGCACATGAGCATAAAGATTTCATCCCTCAAAAAGGTATAAGTGAAGCATGAGAGGAAATGACAAGCTACTCTCAAAATATATAAGTGAAGATCAATGAGTAGTCAAACAATTAAGTAGCTATGTGAGGACTCTCTCTCTCTCAATAAATATTTTCAGATCTGAGTATTTTATTCAAACAGCAAACTAAACAAAAATAGAACTCCAAGAATAGCACGCATCATGTGAACGAATAAAAATTTAGGCTCAACATAGGCTAACCGATAATTGTTGATGACGAGAGGTGGGATGCGCAGCATCCCCAAGCTTAGATGCTTGAGACTTCTTGAAATATTTACTTGGGGTGCCTTGGGCATCCCGAAGCTTGAACTTTTGAATCTCGTTCAATCCTCTCATATCCAGGTGTCACCTATTCTCAAAACCTTCATCCACACAAAACTCGAAAAGAACTCGTGAGATAGGTTAGTACACATAATAATAAATCAACACTTCATGTACTGCCAAGACAAGTTGCATAATAATTTCCAAACATTAGGTACTGTATACTATCATTTCCACAATTTATATCTACCAATATAGGCTATGGAAACTATAGGATAAGTAGATAACAAAACTATGACAACAATCTGTCCAAACAGAACAGTCTGTAGCAATTTATGAAAACAGTGTACTTCTGTAACTCAACAAATTATGAAAATTTAGGACACGCTAAATAATTTATATGACAATACTTTGTAAAACTTTCAGAAACTTTCCACATTCCAGTAAAATATGAAAATTCAAATACTACAGCAAAAGTTTCTGTTTATACACAGCACACATCAAACATGCAATTCAAGCATCCTAAAAGGCAATTCTTGGAACTTTTTATTGAAAAACAAGATTATAAATGACACCTAACAGAGAACAAGAAAATAAAATGACACTCCAAGCAAAACACATATTATGTGATGAATAAAAATATAGCTCTAAGTAATATATACCGATAATGTTGAAGACGAAAGAGGGGATGCCTTCCGGGGCATCCCCAAGCTTAAGCGCGTGAGTATTACTTGGATATTACCTTGGGGGTGCCTTGGGCATCCCCAAGCTTAGGTTATTTTCACTCCTTATTCTCCTCATATCGGTGTCTCACCCAAAACTTGAAAACTTCAATCACACAAAACTTAACGGAACTTCGTGAGAAGGGTTAGTGTAATAAAGATAAATCATTCACTTAGGTACTGTCAAGACAAGATTCATAATTGTTTCCACATAATAACTACTGTATTCTATCATTCCCATAATTTATATCACTCAATATAAGCTATAGAAACACTAAAACAAGTAAACTATGCATGCAAAACAGAATCTGTCAAAAACAGAACAGTCTGTGAAGATCTGTAGCGTAACCATACTTCCCTGTCTCTAAAAATTCTGAAAAATTAGGACAATAATGGAAATTTATATATCAATCATGTGTAAAAAATTCAGATCAAAAGCACGTTCCAGTGCATTTACAGAATTCCTGGACTGAGAGCAAAAGTTTCTGTTTTTCCACAGAATCAAGTCAACTATCATCCACACTATCCCAAAGGCTTTACTTGGCACTTTATTAAAAAAAAGCTATAAAACATGATTATACAGTAGCTTAATCATGTGAACACACAAAAACAGAAAGTAAGAGTGTTGGGTTGTCTCCCAACAAGCGCTTTTCTTTAATGCCTTTTAGCTAGGCAAGATGATTTCAATGATGCTCACATAAAAGATAAGAATTGAAACACAAAGAGAGCATCATGAAGCATATGACTAGCACGTTTAAGCCTAACCCACTTCCTATGCATAGGGATTTTGTGAGCAAACAACTTATAGGAACAAGAATCAACTAGCATAGGAAGGTAAAACAAGTGCAACTTCAAAACTTTGAACACATAGGGAGGAAACTTGATATTATTGCAATTCCTACAAGCATATGTTCCTCCCTCATAATAATTTTCAGTAGCATCATGAAGGAATTTCACAATATAACCAGCACATAAAGCATTATCTTCATGATCTACAAGCATAGAATTTTTATGACTACCCACACAAGCAAAATTCTTCTCATGACTAATAGTGGGAGTATCATAAAAGAAATGAATACTACAAATTGGTTCCACATTAAAAGAGTAATATTCAGTAAAAGGATATTCATAATTATGACAAGTATCATAATAGTAATCATCACTCTTTTTCATCGCATAAGTATCATCACAATAGTCATCATAAGTAGGAGGCATGCAATCATTATAACAAATTTGATCATTCAAAGTAGGGGGAATAAAAAGATCATCTTCATTAAGCATAGCATCCCCAAGCTTGGGACAAACATTAATTGCAGCAAATAAATTCTCAAACATGTCATTTTCATCAAACATAGCATCCCCAAGCTTGTGGCTTTGTATATCATAAACATAATCACTCTCATCATTAATAGTATGAATAGCACCAATAGTATAGCAATTATTATCATCATCCTCCAAGTTGGTGCCATAAATATTTTCAAGATTATAAGAAGTATCATTATCTTCCCAATCATAATTATCACAACAAGCAATAGGCATAACAAAATCATCCTCAAGTGTATCATCTTCCACAACTATTTTTGATTCATTCTCATGAGGCCTATCAATAATGCGAGCAACATTATTTGGGAGAGATACCTCTTTACCTTTACTTTTCCTTCTTTTCTTATTCTTCACCACATTATGTGTGGGTTTATTTAATTCCTCCAAGCTTCTTTTTGAAGAGGTTGGTTGAATAAAAAGCTCCTCCTCGTTACTTGATTCATCATAAGAAAAAATAAGAGGATATTGGGAAACCTATTCCCCTTCATTAGTATTCTCTTCATCTTCTATTTGTTTTCTTGTCTTTAAGTAATTGGCAATATAAGGATTCTCCATGCAATTTACCACGCAATACATATAGACTTCATTTAGATCAAAATCAATCATTTTCATGAGAACCCAAGCTGGAACATCCTTAGTTTTATGTTTCATTTCTTCATACCCCAAAAATAGACTAAGTTCATTATGATGCTCAAGGGTAATGAGGTTATCACAATTTTTGGACACAATTCGATCATGAAATAATTCACATTGGAAATTAAAATGACCACTTTCATTGCAAAGTTCACAAGGATGGCGAGAAATATTAAGTCTTTCAGCACAAACATATAGCCTCTCTTGCAACCATTTAGTTTCTAAATACTTATGCCTCTTACAAAATCTATCTTCCCTTTTAGGCATGTCTTCACAAACTCTATGCACTCCACAAAAATTGACATGCTTATAAGAAATCTTTTTTATCATGACTAGTGCAATCATCATTAGTACTATGGATATTCAAAGAATTCATACTAACAACATTGCAATCATGCTCATCACTCAAAGATTTAGTGCCAAACATTTTAATAACTTCTTCTTCTAACACTTGAGCACAATTTTCTTTTCCATCATTTTCACGAAAGACATTAAAAAGATGAAGCATATGAGGCAACCTCAATTCCATATTTTTTTGTAGTTTTCTTTTATAAAACCAAACTAATGAAAAACAAGAAACTAAAAGATTTAATTGCAAGATCTAAAGATATACCTTGAAGCACTCACCTCCCCGGCAACGGCGCCAGAAAAGAGCTTGATGTCTACTACGCAACCTTCTTCTTGTAGACTCGTGTTGGGCCTCCAAGCGCAGAGTTTTGTAGGACAGTAGCAAATTTCCCTCAAGTGGATGACCTAAGGTTTATCAATCCGTGGGAGGCGCAGGATGAAGATGGTCTCTCTCAAACAACCCTGCAACCAAATAACAAAGAGTCTCTTGTGTCCCCAACACACCCAATACAATGGCAAATTGTATAGGTGCACTAGTTCGGCGAAGAGATGGTGATACAAGTGTAATATGGATGGTAGATATAGGTTTTTGTAATCTGAAAATATAAAAACAGCAAGGTAACTAATGATAAAAGTGAGCACAAATGGTATTGCAATGCTTAGAAACAAGGCCTAGGGTTCATACTTTCACTAGTGCAAGTTCTCTCAACAATACTAACATAGTTGAATCATATGTAAATCCCTCACGTGTGACATAGAGTTCACTCCAAAGTCACAAATAGTGGAGAACAAACGAAGAAATTATTGTAGGGTACGAAACCACCTCAAAGTTATCTTTTCCGATCAATCTTATGAGCTATCCCTATAAGTGTCACGAACAGCCCTAGAGTTCGTACTAAAATAACACCTTAAGATACACATCAACCAAAACCCTAATGTCACCTAGATACTCCAATGTCACCACAAGTACCCATGGGCTTGATTATACGATATGCATCACACAATTTCAGATTCATCATGTTCAATCCAACACAAAGAACTTCAAAGAGTGCCCCAAAGTTTCTACCGGAGAGTCAAGACGAAAACATGTGCCAACCCCTATGCATAGATTCCCAAGGTCACGGAACCCGCAAGTTGATCACCAAAACATACATCAAGTGGATCAACAGAACATCCCATTGTCACCACGGATATCCCATCGCAAGACATACATCAAGTGTTCTCAAATCCTTAAAGACTCAATCCGATAAGAAAACTTCAAAGGGAAAACTCAATTCATCACAAGAAGATAGAGAGGGGAAAACTCCATATGATTCATCTATATTAATAAAGCTCGCGGTACATCAAGATCGTGCCATCTCAAGAACACGAGAGAGAGATCAAACACATAGCTACTGGTACATACCCTCAGCCCCGAGGGTGAACTACTCCCTCCTCGTCATGGAGACCGCCGGGATGATGAAGATGGCCTTCGGTGATGGTTTCCCCCTCTGGCAGGGTGCCGGAACGGGCTCCCGATTGGTTTTTCGTGGCTTTGGAGGCTTGCGGCGGCGGAACTCCCGATCTAGGTTTCTTTATGGGGGTTTCTCGATTTATAGGAGTACTTGGCGTTGGAATCACGTCAGCGGAGTGCTCGAGGGGCCCACAAGCCAGGGGGGCACGCCCTAGGGGGGGCGCCCCCTAGGCTTGTGGCCTCCTCGGGACTCCTCTCCGGTATCTTTTTGCTCTGGTATTTTTTATATTTTCCAAAAATATTCTCCGTAAATTTTCAGCCCATTCCAAGAACTTTTATTTCTGCACAAAAACAACACCACGGTAGCTCTACTGAAAACAGCGTCAGTCCGGGTTAGTTCTAATCAAATCATACCAAAATCATATAAAATTATTGTAAACATGGCATGAATACTTCATAAATTATAGATACATTGGAGACGTATCACTAATCGATTGTGCATTTGCATTCAAACGCAAATTTAAAATAATGTACAAATTTAGGGGGAGCTCTTGCTTATCACATACTTCTCAAAAGGACGATTATATTCATTGATTATATCATATGTCCAAGCTTTGATCTATATGTTGTCATCAATTACCAAAAAGGGGGAGATTGAAAGCACATTTGCTCCCTTGGTGGTTTTGATAATTCAGGAAAAGTTCAATGATAGGGATGGTAAAAGGATTGTGGAGAACCCCAAAGATGCAAGGAAATGGATTGGCAAAGCTTCAAGCAAGAGGTCTCTACATTTTACTTTGTGAGAAAGCACTTTGAGTCCATAGGAAAGCCAATACTATTAAAAGGGGGTAAGGTACTGTTGGTGAACAAGATGCTCCACGTGCACAAGAGATAGTCACCAAAAACACCCACAAGCTCTTCCACAAAAGTCTGTCCAAAGCCAAATATCCAAAATCGGTGCAACCAACAATTCCCACTCGGTGCCAGTGATTCCCAAACCTAGACAGACCCATGCCAAACCCTAGCACATCGGTGCAACCGATTCCACTTCGGTGCCACCGAGTTTGGGTTGCCAACTTTCTGTTTAGCCATCTTCAGTCTGTGGTACCACCGAGTTTTGCCAGTCGGTCTCACCGAGTTCTTGGACCAACTCTCTGGATAGCCATTCACAAGAATCGGTACCACCGAGAATTGTGAATCGGTCCCACCGAGTTTCTGGACCAACTCTCTAGTAAGCCATGGTCAAGAATCGGTACCACCGAGATATGAAAATCGGCGTCACCGAGTTGCGCAATCTGACCGTTGGTCACCTAATCAGTACCACCGAGATTTACATATCGGTCTCACCGAGATTCAAAGTTGCTAACTTTGGAGCAACTCGGTACCACCGAGATTCACACATCGGTGTCACCGAGTTGGTCACTTTAGGTGTAACGGTTGGATTTTTGGGGATGCCTATATATACCCCTTCACCACCACCCACTCGTAAGAGAAGCACTCAGAACTATTCCATACTTGCCCTATCCTATTTTCTGAGAGAGAGCCACCTACTCATGTGTTGAGATCAAGCTATTCCATTCCTACCATATGAATCTTGATCTCTAGCCTCTCCAAGTTGCTTTCCACCAAATCAATCTCTTCCACCATTGCCAAATCTGTGAGAGAGTGATTGTGTGTTGAGGAGTCTATCATCTTGAAGCACAAGAGCAAGGAGTTCATCGACATTACCGAGCCTATTACCTTTTGGAGGGTGGTGCCTCCTAGATTGGTTAGGTGTCGCTTGGGAGCCTCCTACTTCGTGTTGTGGAGTTGAACCAAGAAGTTTGTACGGGCAAGGAGATCGCCTACTTCGTGAAGATCTACCCATAGTGAGGCTAGTCCTTCGTGGACGGAAGCCGTTATGGAATAGTCAAGGTTGCTACTTCGTGGACCCTTATGGGTGGAGCCCTCCATGGACTCTCGCGACCGTTACCCTCCGTGGGTTGAAGACTCCATAAACGTGGACATACGATAGCACCACCTATCGGAACCACGGGAAAAATCTTCGTGTCTACAAATTGCGTTTGATCTTCTTCCTACCCTCTACTACATATGCTTGTTGTTACTTTCCACTGCTATACTCTTAGACATGCATGTGTAGGGTGTACTTGACTTGCTATCATTGCTAAAATCTGCCAACACTTAAAATTGGGAAAAGGTAGAACTTTTATTTGGTCAAGTAGTCTAATCACCCCCCCTATAGACATACTTTCGATCCTACAAAGGCCAAACTGGATCTGTCGGACTATGCAGATTATAGTGCCAGTGAATTGCATGCAGGCTACCTGAACCGTCTTCATACAAGCCGTGATATGGAAGCCGGCTTAGTAAACATGATGAAGCAGAAGTATGAGGTATGAATTTAAACCCATCTCCGTTTCACAGATATATACTCATGCAGCCCCCAAGGGCCGGCTTATCCTAAAAGGATAAGCCGGGTTTTCCAATAAGTACTTATAAGAAAAGTCCACTTGTAGCCCCCAAGGGCCAGCTTATCTTTGAAAAGATGAGCCGGGTCTTCCAATAATAACTTTTGAAAAAAATCCGGATGTAGCCCCCAAGGGCCGGCTTATCTTGAAAAAGATGAGCCGGGTCTTCCAGTAGTCAATTAAGCAAAAATCCGCATGTAACCCCCAAGGGCCGGCTTATCCTGAAAAGGATGAGCCGGGTCTTTGCGATACTTTGAAATGACCTACATTAGCCCCCAAGTGCCAAGTGTATTGCTTGCAATGTGCTTGGGACTTGAATATTTGAATCATAACAAACCTGTGCATTAATAATTTCCAACTCCCAAACTTTGATGTAGGAGGCATTAAGCTTGAAAGAATCGCATCTTGGCGATTTAACCAAGAATGTGGTGGCTCTGGAAACCAAGAGCAGCGAGGCCGAGGCAAAGCTAAAACTTGCCTTGGAGCACTTAGAAAAATTGAAATCTGACTTTACTGCTGAGCACGCCACCCTTGAGGAGGAAAAGACCGCCTTGCAAAAGCGCGCCGAGGATGCTAAAAAACAACTGAAGCCGGTTGCTGAAGAACTTGCCGGCTTAAAACAGCAGATATGTCGAATGACAGCCGCCATCTTTGGTAAGTGCAAAAAACTTTATTCTCCGTTGAAGCACTTCATCAATTAGGGTAGTCACAAAATGCTCAACTGAGTTTATACTCTTTATTGTCTGACAGGCGCCAGGAGTGCCAGCCTTGGCCAGAACATTTTGCTGAAACTGAAAGCTGTCTACTCATTGGCGGAGCAAATATATGATGGGAGCCTGCGGACGCTTGTGGCTGTTTCTTCTAGAAAGAAGCCTCCAACACCCATCAAGACAGTGCTGGATCAGCTATCAACTGTGCCGTCTCAAATCGCAGAACTGAAGCTGTCAGCCGCCCGTGTAGGAGCCATTGCCGCTTTAAGCCGGGAAAAAGCGTGGCAATCAGATCTTGACCCGGCTGAGATGGCCAGCGGGTATCCCGAATACAATGATGACGGAACCGTCTTCAGCGAGGCAGATTTTGCAAGATGTGTTAAGGAGATTAGGCCACTAGCATGACAACTTTCCCAAGAAGCAAATTTGGCCAAGTATCATCCGGCTTATGATAGCAACAACAAGCGTATCAAGGCGCCTTCGCATGCAGTTGTCAACTTGACTCCTCAAAGGCGTAAGCATATGTTTGCCCCTCACCTTGACCCCTCCATAATTCTTAACGATGAAGCTACCTTTGAGGCGTTAACCGGCATCGACTGGACTTCGGATGATCTTCAGATAGCAGACAACGGAGAGCTGGCACAGGATGATCCGGAGCCGTCCACCTCCAAGCGCCAGGGTGACAATGATCCTGCGGATCGTAACCCGGCTGACACTGAAGCCGGATTAGAGTGATGTAACTCAAAAACACTTGGCCAGAAATTTGAAAGGCCCTGCTATTGGCCTTGTAATAGTATAGTTTTGAAAAACAGATGTGATGTTGCCATGCCTTCGTGCATGTTTTTGCCAACTTATATCCTGGCGGCTTAACCGCTGCAATCCTTATCAAAACATGTGTATGTTTGATGTGATGATATCTCTTAATTCTCTAGGAATTTTTGATCAACTCGTTGGCTGGTGACTTATAACCATAATCCGGGGCAAGTTAATAACCCAATACCCCATAGGCTCGAAATTATGGAAACAAACCCGCTGGCGGGTCATGACAGCTGCAAGTCTGATCAATGAGTGACACTAAGCCGGATCAATTGCCATCCAAAAACTTAGAACCTCCTCATGAAAAATCCCTGCAAGACAACAAACAGAAAGTATATACATGTATATCTTCATTTGTTATAAGGCGGCTTTGAAGGCATAACCAAAAGAGATCAACTCTTATTTATGTTTTTGAGAAAACTCAAGGTTTTTGCTTCAAAGAAGCTAGGCATGAACGCCTACAATCCCATAAGCCGGATCTCACGTGACATAAATCCATCCTCTTAACCTTAACAAGTTCAGGGTCTTAAAAAAGATTGACTGTTAAGAGTACGAACGGGCCACATAGCGGATAGACTACAGCGGACAGGTGAGTTTATCCTAGCTCTCTATAAGCCGGATCTCTCGTGACATAAGCCGCTGTTTTTGTTGGGGAACGTTGCATGGGAAACAAAAATTTTCCTACGCACACATAAGATCTATCCATGGTGATGAGCATCTACGAGAGGGAGAGTGAATCTACATACCCTTGTAGATCGCTAAGCGGAAGCGTTAATAAACGCGGTTGATGTAGTCAAACGTCTTCGCGATCCAAATCGCCGAGCGTCCCGCGATCCAATCACGATCCTTCCGATCTAGTGCCGAACGGACGGCACCTCCGCGTTCAACACACGTACGGCTTGATGACGCCTTCACCTCCTCGATCCAGCGAGCGATGGTGAAGTAGTGGTTGAGTTCCAGCAGCACGACGGCGTGGTGATGGTGGTGAGGAACAATCTCTGCAGGGCTTCGCCAAGCACTACGGAGATTATGACGGAGGAACTAGAGGGCTAGGGTTGCCGGCACACGGCTTGGGAAATCCTGATGTATCCCGTGTGCTAGCCCTGCCCCTCTATTTATATGTTGAGCCTTGGGGTCTAAACTTGGAGTAAAAGCCTCCTCCGGGTCGGTTTTGCCCGCACAAGGTCGGTTTGGCCCGCAGGAAAAGAGTCCAATTCGGACCCTGCCGAATCGTGCACAGCCGCGCACAAGCGGTAGTACCGCTTCACACAAGCGGTAGTACCGCTTGGGCGGTAGTACCGCTTCACACAAGCGGTAGTACCGCTCCGGCGGTAGTACCGCTTCACCAAGCGGTAGTACCGCTTACGCGGCAGCAAAACTACTTTTGCACTTTCCAATACCTTGTGGGCTTTATCCCTTTGGCTCATATAAAGTGTTGCTGCACCCGAACACTTCGGTAAACATCCGGAACCCCTTCCGGTGAACTTCGGAACTCTTCCGGAGATCAAAACACTATTATCACATATATCAATCTTTACCTCCGGACTATTCCGGAGATCCTCGTCATGTCCGGGATCTTATCCGGGACTCCGAACAACTTTCGGTCACCAACATAATAACTCAATTATACTAATCGTCACCAAACGTTAAGTGTGTAGACCCTGCGGGTTCGAGAACTATGTAGACATGACCGAGACACCTCTACGGCCAATAACCAATAGCGGGACCTGGATGCCCATATTGGCTCCTACATATTCTACGAAGATCTTTATCGGTCGAACCTCTATGTCAAGGATTCAGTTAATCCCGTATGCTGTTCCCTTTGTTCTTCGGTATGTTACTTGCCCGAGATTCGATCGTCGGTATCACTATACCTAGTTCAATCTCGTTACCGGCAAGTCTCTTTACTCGTTCCGTAATACAAGATCCTGTGGCTAACTCTTTAGTCACTTTGCTTGCAAGGCTCAATGTGATGTTGTATTACCGAGTGGGCCCTGAGATACCTCTCCGTCACACGGAGTAACAAATCCCAGTCTTGATCCATGCCAACCCAACAGACACCCTCGGAGATACCTGTAGAGCACCTTTATAGTCACCCAGTTACGTTGCGACGTTTGATACACACAAGGTATTCCTCCGGTGTCAGTGAGTTGCATGATCTCATGGTCAAAGGAACAGATACTTGACATGCAGAAAACAATAGCAATAAACTGACACGATCAAATGCTACGTTTACAGTTTGGGTCTTGTCCATCACATCATTCTCCTAATGATGTGATCCCGTTATCAAATGACATCTCATGTCAATGGCTAGGAAACCTTAACCATCTTTGATCAACGAGCTAGTCAACTAGAGGCTTACTAGGGACACAGTGTTGTCTATGTACCCACACATGTATTTGAGTTTCCAATCAATACAATTATAGCATGGATAATAAACGATTATCATGAACAAGGAAATATAATAATAACCAATTTATTATTGCCTCTAGGGCATATTTCCAACAGTCTCCCACTTGCACTAGAGTCAATAATCTAGTTCACATCACTATGTGATTTACATTGTAATGAATCGAACACCCATGCAGTTCTGGTGTTGTTCATGTTTAGCCTTTGGAAGAGGTTTAGTCATCGGATCTGCAACATTTAGATCCGTGTGTACTTTGCAAATATTTATGTCGTCCTCCTTGATGTAATCGCGGATGGAATTGAAACGTCGTTTTATGTGTCTGGTCCTCTTGTGAAATCTTGGTTCCTTGGCTAGAGCAATGGCACCAGTATTATCACAAAACAGAGTCATTGGGTTAAGCGCACTAGGCACTACTCCAAGATCTGTCATGAACTCCTTCATCCAGACACCTTCCTTCGCCGCCTCCGAGGCAGCGATGTACTCCGCTTCGCATGTAGAATCAGCTACCACGCTTTGCTTGGAACTGCACCAGCTAACCGCACCCCCATTAAGAATAAATACGTATCCGGTTTGCGACTTAGAGTCATCCGGATCAGTGTCAAAGCTTGCATCGACGTAACCCTTTACGACGAGCTCTTGATCACCTCCATAAACGAGAAACATGTCCTTAGTCCTTTTCAGGTACTTCAGGATATTCTTGACCGCCGTCCAGTGTTCCATTCCTGGATCACTTTGAAACCTTCCGGCCATACTTATGGCAAGGCTGACATCGGGTCTTGTGCACAGCATTGCATACATGATAGAGCCTATGGCTGAAGCATAGGGGATGACACTCATCTTTTCTCTATCTTCTGCAGTCACTGGGCATTGAGTCTTACTCAACTTCACACCTTGCAAAACAGGCAAGAACCCCTTCTTGGACTGATCCATTTTGAACTTCTTCAAAATCTTATCAAGGTATGTGCTTTGTGAAAGTCCTATTAAGCGTCTTGATCTATCTCTATAGATCTTGATGCCTAATATGAAAGCAGCTTCTCCTAGGTCCTTCATTGAAAAACTCTTGTTCAAATATTCCTTTACGCTTTCCAGCATTTCTATATTGTTTCCAATCAGCAATATGTCATCCACATATAATATTAGAAACGCTATAGAGCTCCCACTCACTTTCTTGTAAATACAAGCTTCTCCGTAAACTTGTATAAACTCGAACGCTTTGATCACCTCATCAAAACGAAGATTCCAACTCCGAGATGCTTGCACCAGTCCATAAATGGATCGCTGGAGTTTGCAAACTTTGTCAGCATTCTCTGGATCGACAAAACCTTCTGGTTGCATCATATACAACTCTTCCTTAAGGAAACCGTTAAGGAACGCTGTTTTGACATCCATCTGCCAAATTTCATAATCGAAAAAGGCAGCTATTGCCAACATGATTCTGACGGACTTAAGCATCGCTACGGGTGAGAAGGTCTCATCGTAGTCAACTCCTTGAACTTGTGAAAAACCCTTTGCCACAAGTCGAGCTTTATAGACGGTGACATTACCGTCCGCGTCCATCTTCCTCTTAAAGATCCATTTGTTCTGAATGGCCTTACGCCCTTCAGGTAATACTTCCAAAGTCCATACTTTGTTTTCATACATGGATCCCATCTCGGATTTCATGGCCTCTAACCACTTCTCGGAATCCGGGCTCATCATCGCTTCTCCATAGCTCGTAGGTTCATCGTTGTTTAACAACATGACCTCTAAGACAGGGTTGCCGTACCACTCAGGAGCAGTACGCGTCCTTGTCGACCTACGAGGTTCGATAGCAACTTGATCCAAAGCTTCATGATCATCATCATTAACTTCCTCTTCAGCTAATGTAGGCTCCACAGAAACAATTTTCTGCGCTGCGCTACTCTCAGGTTGAAGTAAAGGTTCAACAACCTCATCAAGTTCTATCTTCCTCCCACTCAATTCTTTCGAGAGAAACTCTTTCTCAAGAAATGTTCCGTTTTTAGCGACAAACACTTTGCCTTCGGATCTGAGGTAGAAGGTATACCCAACTGTCTCTTTTTGGGTATCCTATGAAGACGCATTTCTCCGCTTTGGGTTCCAGCTTTTCAGGCTGAAGCTTTTTGACATAAGCATCACATCCCCAAACTTTAAGAAACGACAGCTTTGGCTTCTTGCCAAACCAAAGTTCATATGGCGTCGTCTCAACGGATTTCGATGGTGCCCTATTTAAAGTGAATGCAGCTGTCTCTAATGCATAACCCCAAAACGATAGTGGCAAATCGGCAAGAGACATCATAGATCGCACCATATCCAATAAGGTTCGATTACGACGTTCGGACACACCATTACGCTGTGGTGTTCCAGGCGGTGTTAATTGTGAAACAATTCCACACTGTCTTAAGTGACTGCCAAACTCATAACTCAGATATTCTCCTCCTCGATCAGATCGTAGGAATTTAATCTTCTTGTTACGATGATTCTCAACTTCACTCTGAAATTGTTTGAACTTTTCAAATGTTTCAGACTTGTGTTTCATCAAGTAAATATACCCATATCTACTTAAGTCATCAGTGAAGGTGAGAAAGTAACGATAACCACCGCGCGCCTCAATACTCATCGGACCGCACACATCAGTATGTATGATTTCCAACAAGTCACTTGCCCGTTCCATCGTTCCAGAGAACGGCGTTTTAGTCATCTTGCCCATGAGGCATGGTTCACATGTGTCAAGTGATTCAAAATCAAGTGACTCCAAAAGTCCATCGGCATGGAGCTTCCTCATGCGTTTTACGCCAATATGACCTAAACGGCAGTGCCACAAGAAAGTGGTATTATCATTATCAATTCTACATCTTTTGGCATCAATGTTATGAACATGTGTATCATTACTATCGAGATTAAATAAGAATAAACCCCTCACATCGGGTGCATGACCATAAAAGATATTACTCATATAAATAGAACAACCATTATTCTCTGATTTAAATGAGTAACCGTCTCGCAATAAACAAGATCCAGATATAATGTTCATGCTTAACGCAGGCACCAAATAACACTTATTTAGGTTCATCACTAATCCCGACGGTAATCGAAGAGCGAGCGTGCCGACGGCGATCACATCAACCTTGGAACCATTTCCCACGCGCATCGTCACTTCGTCCTTTGCCAGCCTCCGTCTATTCCGCAGTTCCTGTTTTGAGTTGCAAATATGAGCAACCGCACCGGTATCAAATACCCAGGCACTACAACGAGAGTTGGTAAGGTACACATCAATAACATGTATATCATATATACCTTGTTTGTTGTTGGCCGCCTTCTTGTCAGCCAAATACTTGGGGCAATTCCGCTTCCAGTGTCCAGTTCCCTTGCAATGAAAACACACAGTTTCTGGTTTGGGTCCAGCCTTGGGTTTCTTCACGAGAGGAGCAACTGCTTTGCCACTCTGCTTGGAGTTACCCTTCTTACCCTTGCCATTTTTCTTGAAACTAGTGGTTTTATTGACCATCAACACTTGATGCTCCTTCTGAATTTCAGACTCAGCGGCTTTCAGCATCGCAAACAGCTCGGCGACTGACTTGTTCATCCCGTGCATGTTATAGTTCAACACGAAGCTCTTGTAGCTAGGTGGCAATGATTGAAGAACTCTGTCAGTGATAGCCTCTGGCGGAAGGGGCATCCCTAACTCAGCCAGACGGGTGGAGTACCCAGACATTCTGAGCACGTGATCACTGATAGACCCGTTCTCCTCCATCTTGCAAGCATAGAACTTATCGGAGATCTCATATCTCTCGATCCGGGCATTCTTCTGAAAGATAAACTTCAACTCCTGGAACATCTCATATGCTCCATGACGTTCAAAACGTCTTTGAAGTCCCGGTTCTAAGCCATACAACATTGCACATTGAACTATTGAGTAATCATCAAAACGAGCCTGCCAGGCGTTCACAACGTCTAGAGACTCAACTGGAGCGGGTGGATCACCAAGCGGTGCATCAAGGACATAAGCCTTCTGGGAAGCCGTAAGGATAATCCTTAGATTACGGGCCCAGTCCACAAAGTTACTTCCATCATCTTTCAACTTAGCTTTCTCTAGGAACGCATTAAAATTCAGGGGTGCTACTGCGCGAGACATGATCTACAACATAAATATTGCAAAGACAACTTAGACTATTGTTCTTAGATAATGAGTTTAGTTAATCATATTACTTAAAAACTCCCACTCAAATTGACATCCCTCCGATCATTCGAGTGTAACATGATCCAAATCCACCAACTCAAGTCCGATCATCACGTGAGTTGAGGTGGTTTCAATGGTGAACATCTTCATGTTGATCATATCTACTATATGACTCATGTTCGACCTTTCGGTCTCTTGTGTTCCGAGGCCATGTCTGTACATGCTAGGCTCGTCAAGTTTAACCCGAGTGTTCCGCATGTGTAACATGGCTTACACCCGTTGTATGCGAACGTAGAGTCTATCACACCCGATCATCACGGCGTGTCTCGAAACGACGAACTTTCGCAACGGTGCACACTTGGGGAGAACACAATTTATCTTGAAATTTAAGTGAGGGATCACCTTATAATGCTACCGTCGTCCTAAGCAAAATAAGATGCATAAAAGGATTAACATCACATGCAAATCATAAGTGACATGATATGGCCATGAACTTGTGCTTTTGATCTCCATCTCCAAAGCACCGGCATGATCTCCATCGTCACCGGCATGACACCATGATCTCCATCATCTTGATCTCCATCAACGTGTCGCCATAAGGTTGTCGCGCTGACTGTTGCTTCCACGACTATAGCTAACGTTTAGCGATAAAGTAAAGCATTACATAGCGCTTAATGATTGACACGCAGGTCATACAATAATTAAAGACAACTCTATGGCTCCTGCCAGTTGCCGTACTCATCGACATGCAAGTCGTGATATTCTATACAAAACATGATCATCTCATACATCACATATATCTCATCATGTAATTGGCCATATCACATCACAACATACCCTGCAAAAACAAGTTAGACGTCCTCTAATTGTTGTTGCAAATTTTACGTGGCTGCTACGGGTATCTAGCAAGAACGATTCTTACCTACGCAAAACCACAACGTGGTGTAGTGATTGCTTTTTGATCTTCTAAAAGAACCCTCTTCATTGAACCGATTCAACTAAAGTGAGAGAGACAGACACCCGCCAGTCACCTTTATGCAACAAGTGCACGCAGCGGTGAAACCAGTCTCGCGTAAGCGTACGCGTAATGTCGGTCCGGGCCGCTTCATCTCACAATACCGCGGAATCAAGTATCAACTAGTAACGGCAAGCAATATGTATACACCCACGCCCACAACTCGTTTGTGTTCTACTCGAGATCTCATCTACGCATAGACCTAGCTCAGATGCCACTGTTGGGGAACGTTGCATGGGAAACAAAAATTTTCCTACGCACACATAAGATCTATCCATGGTGATGAGCATCTACGAGAGGGAGAGTGAATCTACATACCCTTGTAGATCGCTAAGCGGAAGCGTTAATAAACGCGGTTGATGTAGTCGAACGTCTTCGCGATCCAAATCGCCGAGCGTCCCGCGATCCAATCACGATCCTTCCGATCTAGTGCCGAACGGACGGCACCTCCGCGTTCAACACACGTACGGCTTGATGACGCCTTCACCTCCTCGATCCAGCGAGCGATGGTGAAGTAGTGGTTGAGTTCCAGCAGCACGACGGCGTGGTGATGGTGGTGAGGAACAATCTCTGCAGGGCTTCGCCAAGCACTACGGAGATTATGACGGAGGAACTAGAGGGCTAGGGTTGCCGGCACACGGCTTGGGAAATCCTGATGTATCCCGTGTGCTAGCCCTGCCCCTCTATTTATATGTTGAGCCTTGGGGTCTAAACTTGGAGTAAAAGCCTCCTCCGGGTCGGTTTTGCCCGCACAAGGTCGGTTTGGCCCGCAGGAAAAGAGTCCAATTCGGACCCTGCCGAATCGTGCACAGCCGCGCACAAGCGGTAGTACCGCTTCACACAAGCGGTAGTACCGCTTGGGCGGTAGTACCGCTTCACACAAGCGGTAGTACCGCTCCGGCGGTAGTACCGCTTCACCAAGCGGTAGTACCGCTTACGCGGCAGCAAAACTACTTTTGCACTTTCCAATACCTTGTGGGCTTTATCCCTTTGGCTCATATAAAGTGTTGCTGCACCCGAACACTTCGGTAAACATCCGGAACCCCTTCCGGTGAACTTCGGAACTCTTCCGGAGATCAAAACACTATTATCACATATATCAATCTTTACCTCCGGACTATTCCGGAGATCCTCGTCATGTCCGGGATCTTATCCGGGACTCCGAACAACTTTCGGTCACCAACATAATAACTCAATTATACTAATCGTCACCAAACGTTAAGTGTGTAGACCCTGCGGGTTCGAGAACTATGTAGACATGACCGAGACACCTCTACGGCCAATAACCAATAGCGGGACCTGGATGCCCATATTGGCTCCTACATATTCTACGAAGATCTTTATCGGTCGAACCTCTATGTCAAGGATTCAGTTAATCCCGTATGCTGTTCCCTTTGTTCTTCGGTATGTTACTTGCCCGAGATTCGATCGTCGGTATCACTATACCTAGTTCAATCTCGTTACCGGCAAGTCTCTTTACTCGTTCCGTAATACAAGATCCTGTGGCTAACTCTTTAGTCACTTTGCTTGCAAGGCTCAATGTGATGTTGTATTACCGAGTGGGCCCTGAGATACCTCTCCGTCACACGGAGTAACAAATCCCAGTCTTGATCCATGCCAACCCAACAGACACCCTCGGAGATACCTGTAGAGCACCTTTATAGTCACCCAGTTACGTTGCGACGTTTGATACACACAAGGTATTCCTCCGGTGTCAGTGAGTTGCATGATCTCATGGTCAAAGGAACAGATACTTGACATGCAGAAAACAATAGCAATAAACTGACACGATCAAATGCTACGTTTACAGTTTGGGTCTTGTCCATCACATCATTCTCCTAATGATGTGATCCCGTTATCAAATGACATCTCATGTCAATGGCTAGGAAACCTTAACCATCTTTGATCAACGAGCTAGTCAACTAGAGGCTTACTAGGGACACAGTGTTGTCTATGTACCCACACATGTATTTGAGTTTCCAATCAATACAATTATAGCATGGATAATAAACGATTATCATGAACAAGGAAATATAATAATAACCAATTTATTATTGCCTCTAGGGCATATTTCCAACAGTTTTAACTTTGACAAGTTAAGGGTCTTATTGAAAGATTGACTGTCAAGCGTACGGCGGGTCACCTGGTGGAGTAGCAAGTTGCAAACAGGCAGGTTTAACTCAAATATGGCTTTTAAGCCGGTCAACAGGGTATGAAAGCTGAACTCGTTGAGTTGGAAGCCCCCAAATGACCTTAATCAACTCTTGCACAAAAAATCGCTGGATGAAAACGACAGAGGCGCCGAATTATGGGGATGCCGGCTTTATTATACTTTAAAAAGGTATATACAATGTCAGAGATATATACATTGGTGAGAGCCAATGACTCAAGTGAAGTAAGGCCGAAGATGAGCAATATTCCATGGCCTGCTAGTTTCCTCCCCAGAAGTGCGTGACTTGTCACTCTCCCGCATATCAATGAGATAATATAACCCATTGTTGAGATTCTTGCTAACCACAAAAGGTCCTTCCCAAGGGGGTGATAACTTATGCATATCTGTCTGATCTTGAATCAAACGGAGCACTAAGTCGCCTTCTTGGAACGTCCGGGTTTTGACTCTGAGGCTATGATAGCGACGCAGATCTTGTTGATAAATTGCCGTTCGTGCTGCTGCAAGATCCCGCTCTTCATCCAAAGCGTCTAACGCGTCCTGACGCGCCGCCACATTGTCAGTTTCAACATAAGCCGCCACCCTGGGCGAGTCATGACGAATATCACTGGGGAGAACTGCTTCTGCGCCATAAACCATGAAGAAAGGCGTGCAGCCTGTTGATCTGTTGAGGGTAGTTCCGATGCTCCAAAGAACTGAAGGTAACTCCTCAACCCAACAACCCGGCGTTCGTTCCAAAGAACCATAAGCCGGGGTTTGATACCTCTCAAAATTTCCTGGTTAGCACACTCCGCTTGACCATTAGACTGTGGATGAGCCACCGAGGAGACATCAAGGCGGATATGCTCACTTTGACAAAACTCTTTCATAGCTCCCTTAGACAGATTTCTACCATTATCAGTGATAATACTGTGAGGGTAACCAAAACGAAAAATCAGTTTTTTGACGAACTGAACTGCAGTTGTTGCATCGCATTTGCTGACCGGCTCCGCCTCAATCCACTTGGTAAACTTATGAACAACCACCGAAAGGTGGGTCTTCTTATCCTTAGACCTCTTAAATGGTCCAACCATATCAAGCCCCCAGACCGCAAACGGCCAGGTGATTGGAATCATCCGCAATTCTTGAGCCGGCACATGGGCTCGTCGTCCGAATTTCTGACACCCAACACATTTACTGACTATGTCCTCTGCATCTGCATGAGCTGTTAGCCAGTAAAAACCGTGCCGAAAAGCTTTGGCCACCAAGGATTTTGACCCGGCGTGATGACTGCAGTCGTCGGCATGTATCTCTTGCAAGATTTCATGGCCCTCCTCAGGAGAAACACAGCGTTGAAAAACACCAGTTACACTGCATTTATGTAACTCGCCATTGACTATGGTCATGGACTTAGACCGCCTCGTGATTTGTCGCGCCAAGGTCTCATCCTCAGGTAACGCGCCACGAGTCAGATACGCAAAATAAGGTAGCGTCTAATCAGGGATAGCGCGAAGAGCCACCACCAACTGTCCCTCCGGGTCAGGTATAGCCTGATCTTCCTCAGAAGGTAACTTGACCGACGGGTGATGCAACACGTCAAGAAACACATTAGGCGTCATCGGCTTACGCTAAGACCCCAGCCGGGACAGTGCATCTGCCGCCTCGTTCTTCCGACGATCAATGTGATCCACCTGATAACCTTTAAAGTGGCCAGCAATGATATCAACCGCATGGCGATAAGCCGCCATACGAGGGTCTTTAGAATCCCACGTGCCTGAAACTTGTTGAGCCACCAGTTCTGAGTCGCCGTGACATCTGACCCGGCTCAAATTCATCTCCTTGGCCACGCGGAGCCCATGAAGCAAGGCTTCATATTCAGCTGCATTGTTGGTACAAGGAAACATTAACCTTAAAACATAACAAAACTTATCACCTCGTGGGGAAGTTAAAACAACTCCAGCCCCTGAACCTTCCAACTGCCTGGATCCGTCAAAGTGAATTGTCCAATACGTATTGTCCGGCTTTTCCTCAGGTGCATGACACTCCATCCAATCATTGATAAATTCCACCAAGGCTTGACATTTAACGGCTGTTCGAGGCACATACCTCAAATTAAGAGGTCCAAGCTCAATTGCCCACTTAGCAATCCTACCGGTGGCCTCCCTGTTTTGAATGATATCTCTCAAAGGAGCAGAGCTCACCACCATAATTGGATGTCCAAGGAAATAATGCTTCAGCTTGCGATTCGCCATGAATACTCCAAACAACAGCTTCTGCCAATGTGGGTACCTTTGCTTGGACTCGGTCAAAACTTCACTAACGTAATGAACCGGCCGCTGTACTGGGTACTCCTTGCCTATTTCCTTGCGTTCCACAACAACTGCCGCGCTGACAGCCTTGTTATTAGCCGCCACGTACATGAGCAATGGCTCCTTGTCGATAGGAGCAGCAAGGATAGGCGGCTCAGCTAACTGTTTTTTGAGTGATTCTAACGCATCATTGGCAGCATCACTCCAGACAAAATTATCTGTCTTCCTCATCATCTGATATAAAGGGATAGCCTTCTCTCATAGTCGGCTTATGAATCGGCTTAAGGCGGCAATACGACCCGCCAAGCGCTGAACGTCATTGATACACGCCAGTTTAGAAAGCGAAGTGATGGCCTTTATTTTCTCCGGGTTAGCTTCAATGCCTCGTTCTGAGACCAAAAATCCCAGTAGTTTGCCTGCAGGCACACCAAAAACGCACTTAGCCGGATTAAGCATCATCTTGTAGACCCGGAGATTATCAAAAGTTTCCTTTAGATCAGCAAGCAGAGTCTCCTTCTTCCTTGATTTGACCACAATATCATGCACATAAGCGTGAACGTTGCGCCTGATCTGACCATGAAGAAAATTTTGTACACAACGTTGGTAAGTCGCCTGGGCACTTTTGAGTCCAAAAGACATAGACACATAACAGAAAGCCCCGAAAGGTGTTATGAAAGATGTCTTCTCCTGGTCTTCAACTGCCATCTTGATCTGATGGTAACCCAAATAAGCATCTAGGAAAGATAAGCTCTCACAACCCGCCGTCGCATCAATGATCTCGTCGATACGGGGGAGAGCAAATGGATCAACCGGACAAGCCTTGTTAAGGTCTGTGTAGTCCACACACATACGCCACGTGCCGTTCTTCTTAAGGACGAGCACAGTGTTAGCCAACCACTCTGGGTGAAAAACCTCCATGATAAACCCTGCTGCTAAGAGCCGGGCTACCTCTTCTCCAATGGCTTTACGCCGCTCCTCATTGAAACGACGAAGGAACTGTTTAACCATCTTAAATTTAGGATCCACATTAAGATGGTGCTCAGCGAATTCTCTTGGTACACCCGGCATGTCAGAAGGTTTCCATGCGAAGATGTCCCAATTCTCACGGATGAATTCGATGAGCGCGCTTTCCTATTTGGGGTCCATATTAGCCCCTATAGTGAACTGCTGCGATGAGTCACCGGGAACAAAGTCCACCAACTTGGTATCTTCTGCCACAAATTTCAAGGGCGGGTCAGACTCCGTGCTGGGCTTTTTCAACGGGGTCATATCCGCCAGGTCAACATTATCTTTATAAAACTTGAGTTCCGCGTCAGCACAGCTTGACTCCGCATACGCAGCATCACCTTCCTCACACTCAAGAGCAATTTTCCGATCACCATGCAGCGTAATCGTCCCCTTCAGTCCTGGCATCTTAAGCTGCAAGTAAACATAATAGGGCCGAGCCATGAACTTAGCATATGCCAGTCGCCCGAACAGAGCGTGATATGGGCTCTTGATCTTGACCACTTCAAACCACAAGGTCTCTACCCTGTAGTTGTACTCATCACCAAAAGCCACTTCCAGAGCAATTTTTCCTACTGGATAAGCCGACATGCCAGGTACTACGCCGTGAAATACTGTGGATGACGGCTTGAGATCCTTGTCAGTCAGATTCATTCGGCGAAAAGTGTCATAGTACAAGATGTTAATGTTGCTACCACTGTCCATCAAGGGCCAAGTGCCCCGGGTTATCAACTCGTGGTGGGTGATCCTCCCTGCTCCATGATATCGTGTGCTCAGACCACATCAAATACTATGGAATAGCCAGTGTTGCCGCATGAACCGCCCGCTTGCGCACCTTCTGATCACGTTTGTCAAGACTCGTAGTGAAGACATGATACTGGCCTCCATTAAGCTGCTTCGGGTTACTCTGATACCCTGACAGGTTGTTTTGCTGCTGACCACCATTGCCGGGCTATTGATTGTGACCTCCATGGTTACCTTGACCCTGATAACCCGAGTTTGAGCCGCCTGCACCGAAACCTAACCCATGAGAACCGGATCCTGACCCGCCAGGCAGTCCATTGTCGTTACCATGATGCTGGTTAAGGTTGTAATTCCGGAACTCCCGCATGATATAACAATCCTTCCAAGCATGAGTTGACGGCTTGTTGGGAAGACTGTGCTTTGGGTAGGGGTCGTTAAGCATTGCCTCCATGTTGAAAGGCTTGCCCTTGCCAAAAGGCGGTTTACAGTTACCCTTGGCGCGGTTGTTCCCAGTGTTGGTGTTGGCCACCAGATCTGACCCGTCGTCTGGGTGCTTCCGTTTGCCGCCATTACCCGGGTTGTTATTTCCTGCCACATTCTGTTGTTGACCCTTACCGTTGCCATTCTTCTTACCCTTAGCAGACTTCTCATCATCAGAACCAGGATGTTTCGTGCTATCAGAATCTGCATATTTAGTGAGAGCCGCCATGAGCTCACCTATGTCCTGGCAAGAACGCTTGAGCCGTCCAAGCTTCTGCTTGAGGGGCAAAAAGTGACAATCCTTCTCCAGAATCAAGACCGCCTGAGCCGCCGTGATATTATCGGACGAGTGGATAATGGTTGAGACCCGCCGGAACCAATGGTGGGCCGACTCATCCTCGCGCTGCACACAATGATCTAAATCAACGATCGTCATGGGCTGCTTGCATGTCCCTTGAAAATTCTTGATGAATCATGCTTTCAACTCGGCCTAGGAGTTAATGGTATTAGGAGGCAGACCCTTTAACCATGTACGAGCCGGTCCTTCCAACATCATAATGAAGTATTTCGCACAGATGGCATCACTGACATCCAACATCTCCATGGCTAACTCATAACTTTCAATCCAGGCTTCTGGGGGCAGATCAATTGTGTAATTAGGCACCTTGCGCGGACGCTTAAAATCCTTTGGCAAGCACTCATTCCGTAGAGCCGGGATTAAACAAGGCACTCCAACAGCCCTGGAAGTAGCTCCCACCGGAGTTGAGGGGGTCATCGGCTCCTGGAAAGCCGTCGCCGCCGCCTCACGTTCAGCTCTGGCCTTATCTACAATCGCCTGAGCATTGACACCGGGCGGGTCATCATAGGGCAGGTTGCGTCGTCGCTCGCTATTGGAGACTGCTGGTGATTCCATCCGTCGGCTATAACTGCGGCTTGGAAGAGGGGTCGAGTGCACACGACTTCGGCTGTAGGTATACTTCTCCTGTTGAGCCACCGCTGTTTGCAAAAGCTCGATGGCATTCCGTGCTTCCACAGCGAAGGGCATCCCATCGGCAAGAGGGAGTGCATTGAGCCTCGCAGCCGCTGCTATCATGTTCTCCACTGGGTTAGAATAATGACCAGGTGGTGTTAGAAAGCGCTACGGCGGGGTCTGATTCCTACGGGGCGGCTCTGGCTACCGAGGTTGATTTGCCGCCCTATTCCCAGGCACTTTCGTAGCCCGGGTCATGGCCAGCGGTGCATTCGGCCCTGCCCCTGGAGTGTTGAAGAGATTCCTGGGCTCATACTGTGCAGGCAAGCGGGTCTGATACCTCATCCGAAGAACTGCCTCTGAGGCGTGCTGATCCAGATTTAAACAAAAAGATTCCGCCCTCAGACGCTCTGACTCAACATCCATCTGAACCTGCATTGCATTGATATCCTCTTGGGCCTTGGTCATCTTCTCTTTCAGCCTTGCCATCTCTGCATTGCGATCTGCTTGATTTTCGGCTGTGACCTCAGTTCCCATCAAAGTTGTCAGCTCATTCATCAAGTCCAACAAAACTTGAGCCGGGGGCCTCGCTGGCCCAGACCCTGACGCGCCGGTAGCCGCTGCTCCAGCCGTCGTGCTGTTGAAAGCCGGCGCCGTGCCTGCCATGAAGATGGCGGCTTGGCTCGACGGCTCATAGGGCTCCGGGATACTGTCACCATCGGAATAGCCCCCAAGCCTGCCGTCATGAAGCTGGTAAATTGACTCTGTCTCTCCGCTCGAGGACCCATCCTCCGAGCAGACAAGGGTTTCTCCTCCCGATGCGGAATCTTCCGCGAGTTTTGCGTCTTGTGTGAAGCCAACGAAAGCGCGCTTCCGGCCGGGTTGAATCCAGGCGGGTTGCATGCGTCGGGCCGACTCGACAAGGTTGGTGCAGATGTCCGTCCCGGGCTTAGATCCGTCGATCTTCCCGATGACAACGTGAATTCCGCCAAAGGGGACCCGGTACCCGTACTCAACTGAGTCGGCCTCGGGGCCCCAGCCAGCGTTATCGATGTAGAGCTTGCCGCGGCGACTCTTGGTCATCCTGCCAACGGCGTATCCCTCGATCCCTGGGAGAGAGCCCTTCAAGAACTCTAAACCACCGCGCATCTGCCCCACGGTGGGCACCAACTGTCGTGGTTTTATCACGGCAGATGCCGTAGTGAAAGGACTTAGGGGTGAGGCCATCGCTACGGTGACTAGCTTGAAGGGGTTGGTCGGGACGAAAGACACGAGTTTACCCAGGTTCGGCCCCTCACGAAGGAGGTAAAAGCCTACGTCCTGCTTTGTGTTGTATTGATTCGGTATCGATTACAAGGGACCGGATTCGCTTGACCTAGCTCTCGATCAGTTGTTTCGTACCCTAAGCCGCCACAGGGACTCGCCTTTATATACACAGGTCGAGGCCCCATGCTTACAAGAGTCCAGACCGGGTTATACTAGATATCCGATCATGCCTCTAAGTCGCCTTGCCTTCTTTGGCAAGCCATCTCCGGGAGGCTTACGCCTCCGGGTCTCACACCATCTTCCAGCTCTAGGCCTCCGCCCGGCCCGTCTGGTAAGTCACCTCCAGTCTTGTCTTGGTCTTCAGACTTGTTTAAGGTTTTATTGTTAAGCTGCCAACTTCCTAACCCGGCCCCTTCTGGGCGGGTTATACAGCGGGGTTATATCCCCAACAGTTTTCGTCAGAACTTTTCAACCATTTGTCGGAATTGAGCAATTGATATTATTTTGTTCCTATTTCCGAACTGACGTCTTGGAGCGGTTGTACTGAGGTATTTTTCATATAGTAATTTTGAATGGCTCCGAAAATAAAGTACTTGAACTGATAGTTGTATGGGTTTGTACTGAGCATGTTTTCCCAGACTAGGCTTTACTCTATTTTTCGATATGATTTTCCTCGTAAATTTTCAACGTTTTGCGGTATCATCGTCCCTGAACTTGCATGGTCTATATCGTTGAACTGAATGATATTTTTTTCAAAAACAAAATGTTGCGTGCTTTTTTTAACATATTTTTTTGCAACGATGTTTTGTATTTGTCTTGTTTTGTGAATCGTAATGTCCTAAGTGTCCAGGTCGAACTGTTGATCCGGCGGCGACATGTCACGACGCTGGAGGCAACCTCGCTCCGGTTGCCGACGTCACTCGCTCGCCCGCGACTGCTGCCCCGCGGTGGTAGGAGGCGGGTTGGGGTGGGGCGGGTCACAGCCGTGTCACGCCTCGTACCTTTTGGGCGCATCAAGCCTTATAGGGGGCGATAGTAACATAATAATATTCTGTTACTAGTAACAGAATAGTCATGACCTATATATATATATATGTATATATATATTATATATATATATAGTGTGTGTATATATATATATGTGTGTGTGTGTGTGTGTGTGTGTGTATGTATATGTATATGCATCCTAGTTGCGTGGTAGCCTCTACTGTAGGAGATATGCCCTAGAGGCAGTAATAATAGTTATTTTGTATCTCCGAGTTTGTAATGAATGTTTACGATCCATGCTGTAACTGCAATGATTGTCGAGTCTGCAATATCCACGAGGCCCGGAGGGAAACTCATATGCACGTGTGGTATAATAAATGGAAAAATGTATTCCTAGTCTTGCCTCTAAGACTGGCTCAAGTATTGCATGATGATCCTGTTTTCCTGATCATGGGCATGGCTATGCCGGCAATTTTAAGGGCACAATGTTGGTAGAACACTTGTGTTGAATCGACCCGAATTGATGTTATGCTATGATATACGTTCGTCACAAGTTAATGGTTAATAACACAAAGATAGTTAATGTTTGCATAATTCCTTAGACCATGAGAGTATCAAGTTCCTTCGTGCTTGCTTCGTGAACTTTGGGGTTTGTTAAACGTCATCCGATAATGGGTGGCTATTACGGCGGCTTACGGGTTCACGGAAAAGTATGGCAAGTAACAAGATAGATCAAGATTGGGATTTGCTCCTCCGACGATGGAGAGATATTCTCGGGCCCTCTCGGTGTAACGGTATCCATCATCGTCTGGCCAGACACAGTGTGATTTGATCACAGGGATGCCGGAACACGAAAACGAGAAAAGAGAACAAAACCGGTAACGAGGTAACTTGCATAGTGGACAAGTTGTTGATCCACGGGGATGCAGAAAATCTCACCTTGGGTGTTTGTAACATATCGCAAAGCAACAGGAATAGCACACGGCAACTGGAGGTTCACTCGAATATTCATTCGTGTGGGTATAGAGGTCAATATGGGTGTCCACGGCTCTGATGTTGATCATTGATCGGAAAGTGTTCCGGTCATGTCTATACTTCACCGAACCTATAGGGTAACACGCTTAAGGGTCATCTATCTGCTGAATACTAGACAGGGAGTCTGAGAGAAAATCACCGGAAAAGTTTCAAACGCAACGGAAACGTTCCGGAGAGGACACCAGAATAGTTCCGGTGAAACTGAAAAGTTATTTCGGGGGATGCCATAAAGTCAAATTGGTTTCAGCACACGCCTGATAATTCTTGGAGGGTGCCAGAATCATTCTGGAAACTTCTAGGAATTTTCCGGGATAAAAACCGGAAATGTTCCGGAGCTGCCGGAACCGATTTGGTTGCTTTTCGCAGATGAAAATCACTAATCTGAAATTGTTTCGGAACGCGTCCAAAATCATTTGTGTGGGTACTGGAATTATTCTAAGACCCACAGAAATATTTTCGGATTTAATGGTCACGGAAAATTAGTTCCGTGAATAGTGAAAATCACTTTATGGATATTTTTATGGAAAGCCACCTTTTAGGGCTTTTGCAAAAAGGCTTCTAGAAGGATTGGGGACCAAGGAACCCCTTTGGGGGGGGGCTAGGGGTGGCCGGCCAAAGGAGGAGCTCCTCCATGGAGCTCCACATGGCACTCCTTTTCCCTTATATGCCCTTTGTGTGTGACATAAAGTGGGGGTACTTTGGTATTTTGAATGTCCATTCTACCCCTTGGTTTTCCTATAAATAGAGGAGGAGGGGGCAGCCCAAATGTTTCATCCTTGCTCTCATACACATGCCATAGACTTGTCTGGCTTCTCTCTCCCTCCCAGCGAAATAGTTTCGTAGAGCCGAAAGGCTGTCTGGGTTCTGGCAGGAACTAGTTCTGGACGGCGAAGCCCTGCCGGATAGCTGACACCGTATGTGTGCAACCCCGTAGAGAGGTCAAAGTTTCGATCTTTTGCCCGAGGGGCTGTTCGAGTGTCTTCCCAAAGGGCTGTCCGAGTTTCCGTTCGAGTTTCGAGGGTCCTCCCGAAGGGCTGTCCATGACATCGTCCGAGGGACTGTCCGACCGCCTCCCGAAGGGCTGTCCGACGAGGGAGTACATCCTTGCGGTTGGGAGGTTGTAAATCCTAGCTGTGGGGATCTGCACCAACGATCTCCACCGACTCTTCTTCCGCTGCGCTTCGAGTCGGTACGGATCAGATCAAACCTTGTATGCAGTCTCCATAGTGGTCCTGGGCGTGCTCGTTGTACCGAAATTTTTGTTTTTTGTCGCGTTCCCCAACAGTGGTATCAGAGCTAGGTTATGTGTAGATGTAGGTTACGATCTAGAATACATTGAGATGTATGGGTATTGCATAATATAATTTTGGAGTAGATGAGATCTATTGCTGAAAATTATTTATGCGGGTGGCAGATGAAATCTGTTACCCGATGTTCTTGTTGCTTCCCTGGAATTTGCGTATTTCTGATCTTGATAACGGCATGGTGGAGTTTCAAAGTTCTGGCAATCTGTGATTCTGGCTGATCACAGAAGTGCCTCAGTTCGTTGAATTCCACCATAGTTAGAGAAAGATGAAATTTCGGAGACAAAAGGGCAATGCAGATATGATCTGCACGGGGGTCATGCGTATGACGAAGTTTAGTATGGGGCTCGTGATTTTATTATCTCGTGTTTCATACCCCCCTAGAAAGTTAAACTAGTGACTTGAATTAATCATACTTGATGATAAAACGTTGGTAGCTGCAGTTTAAGTCAAAACCTTAGAAGCCACGTAAAATAAAATTTTGCATAAACCGATTAGAGGCGTCTAACTTGGTTTTGCAGGATGAGCATGTGATGTGGTATAGCAATGCTCATATTAATTTGATTATGTATGAGATGACTATATGATGTAAATTAACATGACCTGTGTGTCATGATTCAGCATGATGGCTGGAGCCATATGATTGTCACTTTAATGACCTGCGTGTCAACCTTGAGTAAGGCACTTATTTTATTAGCTATAGAGATAGCAATATTATCTGATGCATCAACAAGGTGGTGGCAATCTTCGCGAAGGTGAACACCGACGCAAATGCCGAAGACGAAGAAATGTTTATCCCTTATGTTGCAACCTTCTTGATTGCGCGGTAGTCGCTTTTTATTAGGGTGATCTCTCACTTTAAAATATCAAAGTAGTTAGTGTTCACCCAAGTGTAGCACCGTCTAAAATTCGTATCTTTTCGGGGTGCGCCATGTCCACATGGGTACGAACGAATCGAGAGGAATGAGGCGGGTGAGGTCAGACCTCGCAGCAAGATCACTTGGTTGTCTTTGACGTTCAGGCAGGATAGTCCTGAGCTCGGAACACACCCATCGAAAGATGAACAAGAGTCACATAAAGATGTGATTGGCAAGTTTGCCTACCGATTAAAATTCCCGTCATCAGTGATGTCCACATCAATGGCGTTGAATTGAAATGTGGATCTTGAATCACTCGTAATCAATTTTGAGAGATATTGATTTGAGTGGGAGCGCACTTTAGAATAAAACCTTTTATTCACTAGTGCAAATTCATTATGAACAAAGTCTAAGTGAAACTTGTGTTTACCGTTGTAGATCAAATGGCTTGCAACAACGCGTTCAACTTAGGCCCGATGTTAGAGAAAGAGAAGTTAGCTGTGAATGGAAATAACTATGCGAACTGGGTCCGCAACCTGAGGATTGTTCTCAGGAGCGCTAAGAAATTGTATGTGCTTGAAACTGCTCTTCCAGCTAAACCGGCGGCAGAGGCCCCGGAAGATGAACAAAATGTCTGGGCCACTAAGGATGATGATCACAACTTAGTGCAGTGCCTCATGCTAGCTTGCATGAGTCCAGAGCTTCAAAAACGTTTTGAGTTCCACAAACCCCGTGATATGATCCGGGAATTGGATGCTCTGTACAAGGATATCGCAAAGTCTGAACGATTTGATATCATGAAGGCTTTGATGGAATGCAAGATGGCTGAGGGTAGTTTAGTTGGCGAACACGTGGTCAAAATGATTGGCTATTCTGAAAGGCTTAAAGCCGTGGAATTTCCACTTCCACCTGGCCATATGATGGACATGTTACTTTATTCACTCCCCCTGTCTTACGACGGTTTTGATTTGAACTACAACATGATAGGGATGGAGAAGACACCGGAAGAGGTGCTCGCCATGTTGAAAACTACAGAAGGAGGACTGCGAAAAAATCGCAAGCAAGTGTTGCTTGTGAATAAAACTGCCAGTTTCAAAAAGAAAGGCAAGCCAAAGAAGGGCAAGGGCGCCGGTAAGACCGGCTCCCAAAGAAAATCTAAGGGCGGAGCCAAGAATGAAACTGAGTGCTTCTACTGCAAGGGCACATGACACTGGAAGAGAAACTGCAAGAAGTATCTGGAAGATAAGAACTCCGGGAAAACCGGAAAAGGTATAATTGTTATGCAAGTTAATGTCATTGACGTTTTGCTTGCTAGCGAAAATTCTAAGTCTTAGGTATTTGATACCGGATCGGTTGCTCACATTTGCAACTCGATACAGGGGCTTTAGAAGGTGCGCAAGCTGGCAAAGAATGAAGTCGTGATGCGTGTCGGGAACGGCGCTGGGATCGCCGCTCAAGCCGTCGGCATTATGCCTCTACGTCTCCCTTCAGGATTTATTTTGGAACTAAGTAACTGTTATTTTGTTCCGCTGTTGTGTAGAAACATTATCTCTGGATCATGTTTAGTACATGATGGGTATTCGTACAAGTCAGAGAACAATGGTTGTTCACTTTATTGTAAGGATATGTTTTATGGATTTGCACCCATTGTTGGGGGCCTTTTCATACTAAATCTTGAATGTGGACATGATGTCTTTAACGTGAATGCTAAACGCCTTAAGAAGGCTGATACCATCACCACTTACTTGTGGCACTGTCGGCTTGGCCACATCGGAAAGAAACGCATGCAAAGACTCCAGAGAGATGGAGTTCTACCGACCTTTGATTTTGAATCATTTGACACATGTGAAGCTTGTCTGATGGGAAAAATGACCAAGATGCCGTTCACGGGTCATAGTGAACGGGCGGGTGAATTATTGGAAATAATATATAGTGATGTATGTGGTCCAATGAGCACAGCCGCACGGGGTGGGTATTTCTACTTCATGACTTTTACTGATGATTTAAGTAGGTATGGATATATCTACTTGATGAAGCATAAGTCTGAAACCATTGAAAAGTTCAAAGAATTTTAGAATGAGGTAGAAAATCATCGTAACAAAAGGATTAAGTTTCTGCGGTCTGATCGCGGGGGCGAATACCTTAGTCATGAGTTTGGCCAACATCTGAGTGACCGTGGAATCGTTTGACAACTTACGCCTCCCGGAACTCCACAGCGAAACGGAGTTTCGGAATGACGTAACCGAACCTTGTTAGACATGGTAAGGTCGATGATGTCTCTTACAGATCTGCCGATATATTTTTGGGGTCACGCACTAGAAACTGCTGCTCACACATTAAACAGAGCACCGTCTAAGTCTGTTGAGACGACACCATACGAGTTATGGCATGGAAAGAAACCCAATTTATCACACCTCAAAATTTGGGGTTGTGAAACTTATGTAAAACGTTTACAACCAAGCAAACTCGATCCCAGATCAGACAAATGCTACTTTGTAGGTTATCCAAAAGAAACAGTTGTGTATTCTTTCTACCAACCCTCCGAGTGCAAAGTGTTTGTCGCTAAAAACGGAGTCTTTCTTGAGAAAGAGTTTCTCGCTAAAGAATTGAGTGGGAGGACAGTACAACTTGATGAGATTAGTGAATCTTCGGCAACCGTTGATATGGCTAAGGAACCGGAAGTAGTTCCGCAAATTATCCCTACAACCGAGCCGGAAGTTGTCGCATGTGATGCGGAAACTTCAGACAATGTTGTAACTGAACCGCGCAGATCAGGTAGGGCTATCCAGCCACCTGAGTGGTTTCATAACGAAATCTTCATTCTTGAAGACGATGAACCTGCGCACTACAAGGAAGCGATGGCGGGGCCTAGCTCAAGGGAATAGCACAAGGCCATGAAATCCGAAATGGAATCCATGTACGAAAACCAAGTTTGGAACTTGGAAGAACTTCCAGATGGCGTAAAACCCATTGGTTGTAAATGGATTTTCAAAAGAAAGACGGACGTGGATGGTAACATTACTATCCACAAAGCTAGACTTGTCGCGAAAGGGTTCACGCAAGTTCCAGGGGTGGACTATGACGAGACTTGCTACTTCTTGAGCATGCGTTGGTTTTCCCTTGAAGAGGAAAGGGTGATGCAGCAAAGTAGATAAGTATTTCCCTCAGTTGTTGAGAACCAAGGTATCAATCCAGTAGGAGATACAAGCAAGTCCCCAATAGATGTACCTACACAAAGAATCAAACACTTGCACCGAACGCTATAAAGGGGTTGTCAATCCCTTCACGGTTACTTGAAAGGATGAGATCTGATAGAGATAGATGGAAAAGATTGCGGAAAGAAAAAACACAAGTAAATAGATCTGAAAATATAAGATGGAAAATAGACCCGGGGGCCATAGGTTTCACTAGATGCTTCTCTCATGAAGGCAAATATTACGGTGGGTGAACAAATTACTGTCGAGCAATTGATAGAAAAGCGCATAGTTATGACGATATCCAAGGCAATGATTATGCATATAGGCATCACGTCCGTGTCAAGTAGACCGAAATGATTCTGCATCTACTACTATTACTCCACACATCGACCGACTCCTGCCTGCATCTAGAGTATTAAGTTCATGAAGAACAGAGTAACGCATTAGGTAAGATGACATGATGTAGAGGGATAAACTCAATTAATATGATGAAAACCCCATCTTTTTATACTCGATGGCAACAATACAATACGTGCCTCGCTACCCCTACTATGTCACTGGGTGAGGACACCGCAAGATTGAACCCAAAACTAAGCACTTCTCCCATTGCAAGAATTACCAATCTAGTTGGCCAAACCAAACCAATAACTTGAAGAGACTTGCAAAGATATGAAATCATGCATATAAGAATTCAGAAAAGACTCAAATAATATTCATAGATAATCTGATCATAAACCCACAATTCATCGGATCTTGACAAACACACCGCAAAAGAGTATTACATCAGATAGATCTCCATGAAGATCATGAAGAACATGGTATTGAAGAGCAAAGAGAGAGAAGAAGCCATCTAGCTACTAGCTATGGACCCGAAGGTCTGTGGTGGACTCCTCATGCATCATCGGAGGGGCAATGGAGTTGATGTAGATGCCCTCCGTGATCGAATCCCCCTCCGGCAGATTACTGGAAAAGGCTCCAAGATTGGATCTCACGGGAACAGAGGCTCCTGGCGGCGGAAAAGTGTTTTCGTGGCTCTTTTTGGTATCCAGGGAATATTTGTGAATTTATAGGCCGAAGAGTAGGGTTGGGAGGGCTGCCGTGGGCCCACAAGCCAGGGGGGCGCGCCCCTGTGGCTTGTGGCCACACGGCGGCTCCCCTGCCTTGGTCTCCAAGCTTGGTAGGTTTCTTCTGGTCCAAGAAAAATCATTCCGAAGATTTTATTCCGTTTGGACTCCGTTTAATATTCCTTATCTGCAATACTCAAAAACGAGGAAAAAACAGAAACTGGCACTAGATTAATAGGTTAGTCCCAAAAATAATATAAAATAGCATATTAATGCATATAAAACATCCAAAACAGATAATATAATAGCATGGAACAATCAAAAATTATAGATACGTTGGAGACGTATCAAGCATCCCCAAGCTTAATTCCTGCTCGTCCTCGAGTAGGTAAATGATAAAAACAGAATTTTTGATGTGGAATGCTACCTAACATATTTATCCATGTAATATTATTTATTGTCGCATGAATATTCAGATCCGTAAAATTCAATACTATAGCTTAATATTGACATAAAGACAATAATACTTAAAGCATACTAACAAGCAATCATAGCTTTCAAAATACCATGGCTTTCAAAATACCATGGCTAAAGAAAGTTATCCCTACAATATCATATAGTCTGGCTATGCTCCATCTTCCCCACACAAAGTATCTAAATCATGCACACCCCCTGATGACAAGTCAAGCAATTGTTTCACCCCGTTTATGTTCTCAAACTTTTTCAACTCTCACGCAATACATGAGCGTGAGCCATGGATATAGCACTATGGGTGGAATAGAATGTGGTGGAGGTGCAAGGGAAAAGGAGAAGATAGTCTCACATCAACTAGGCGTATCAACGGGCTATGGAGATTCCCATCAATAGATATCAATGTGAGTGAGTAGGGATTGCCATGCAACGGATGCACTAGAGCTATAAGTGTATGACAGCTCAAAAGGAACTAAGTGGGTGTGCATCCAACTCGCTTGCTCACGAAGACCTAGGGCACTTTGAGGAAGCCCATCATTGGAATATACAAGCCAAGTTATATAATGAAAAATTCCTACTAGTATATGAAAGTGACAAAATAGGAAACTCTCTATCATGAAGAACATGGTGCTACTCGAAGCACAAGTGTGGAAAAGGATAGTAGCATTGCCCCTTCTCTCTTTTCTCTCATTCATTTTTTTTTCTTTTTTCTCTTTTTTTTGGTGGGCATCTTTGGCCTCTTTTATTTATTTTTTTGGGCTTCGCTGGCCTCTTTTATTTTTTTGTAAAGTCCGGAGACTCATCCCATCTAGTGAGGGAATCACAGAGTCCATCATCCTTTCCTCTCATGGGACAATGCTCTAATAATGAAGATCATCACACTTTTATTTACTTACAACTCGAAACTTAGAACAACATATGACTCTATATGAATGCCTCCGCCGGTGTACCGGGATGTGCAATGATCTAGCATAGCAAATGACATCAAAAAACGGACAAGCCATAAAAACATCATGCTAGCTGTCTTACGATCATGCAAAGCAATATGACAATGATGGTGCGTGTCATAATAAACGGAACGGTGGAAGTTGCATGGCAATATATCTCGAAATGGCTATGGAAATGCCATAATAGGTATGTTTGGTGGCTGTTTTGAGGAAAATATATGGTGGCTGTTTTGAGGAAGGTGGGTTTATGCACCGGCGAAAGTTGCGCGGTACTAGAGAGGCTAGCAAAGGTGGAAGGGTGAGAGTGCGTATAATCCATGGACTCACATTAGTCATAAAGAACTCACATATTTATTGCAAAAGTCTATTAGTCATCGAAGCAAAGTGTTAGACGCATGCCCCTAGGGGAGAGGTTGGTAGGAGTAAACCATCGCGCCCTCCCGACCCATCACACAAAGGATGACAATCATTAAACAAATCATGCTCCGACTTCATTACATAACGGTTCACCATACGTGCATGCTACAGGAATCACAAACCTTAACACAAGTATCTCTACTAATTCACAATTACTTACTAACATAACTCTTAATATTACCATCTCTACATCTCAAAACTATATGCACGAAATCAAACTTCTCATCATATTCAATGCACTTAATATGAAAGTTTTTATTATATCCCTCTTGGATGCCTATTATATTAGGACCAAATTCATAACCTAATACAATTACCATGCTGTTTAGAGACTCTCAAAATAATATAAGTGAGGTACGAGAGTTCAATTATTTCTATAGAATATAACACCACCATGCTCTAAAAAGATATAAGTGAAGCACTAGAGCAAAATTGCCTAGCTCAAAAGATATAAGTGAAGCACATAGAGTATTCTAATAAATTCACGATTCAGCATGTCCTTCTCAAAAAGATGTGTGCAGAAAGGATGATTGTGGCAAACTAAAAAGCAAAGACTCATATCATACAAGACGCTCCAAGCAAAACACATATCATGTGGTGAATAAAAATATAGCCTCAAGTAAATTTACCGATGGATTGAAGACGAAAGAGGGGATGCCTTCCGGGGCATCCCCAAGCTTAGGCTTTTTGGTATCCTTGAATATGGCTTGGGGTGACTTGGGCATCCCCAAGCTTAGGCTCTTGCCACTCCTTATTCCATAGTGCATCAAATCTTTACCCAAAACTTGAAAACTTCACAACACAAAACTCAACAGAAAACTCGTGAGATCCGTTAGTATAAGAAAAATAAATCACCACTTTAGGTACTGTTGTGAACTCATTCTTTATTTATATTTGTGTAATACCTACTGTATTCTAACTTCTACATGGTTCATACCCCCCGATACAACCCATAGATTCATCAAAATAAGCAAACAACACAAAGGAAACAGAATCTGTTAAAAACAGAACAGTCTGTAGCAATCTGTAGACTTCGAATACTTCTTTAACTCCAAAAATTCTGAAACATTAGGAAAACCAGGGAAATTTGAATATCACTCTTGTGTAAAAATTTCAGATCAAAATCACGTTCCAGTGAATTTATAAAATTCCTGGACTGAGCGCAAAAGTTTCTGTTTTTCAGCAAAATCAAATCAACAAACACCGTAGACCATCCCAAAGGTCTTACTTGGCTCAAACACTAATAGAAACATAAAAACACAATTACTACAGAAGTAATAATGTGCAAAACACACCAAAACAGAAGCAAAAAACAGAAAGCAAAAATAAAATTGGGTTGCCTCCCAACAAGCGCTATTGTTTAACGCCCCTAGCTAGGCAAAACGCAATAGATCTAGGTATTGTCATCTTTGGTATGCAATCCATAAGTAGCTCTCATAATAGATTCATAAGGCAATTTAATTTTCTTTCTAGGAAAGTGTTCCATGCCTTTCCTTAATGGAAACTGAAATCTAATGTTTCCTTCTTTCATATCAATAATTGCACCAATCGTTCTAAGGAAAGGTCTACCAAGAATAATAGGACATGTAGGATTGCAATCTATATCAAGAACAATGAAATCTACAGGCAAATAATTCCTATTTGCAACAATAAGAACATCATTAATCCTTCCCATAGGTTTCTTTATGGTGGAATCCGCTAGATGCAAATTTAAAGAACAATCATCAAATTCACGGAAACCTAACACATCACATAAAGTTTTCGGAATCGTGGAAACGCTAGCACCCAAATCACACAAATCATGGCACTCAAAATCTTTAATCTGAATCTTAATAGTAGGTTCCCACTCATCATAAAGCTTTCTAGGTATAGAAACTTCCAACTCAAGTTTTTCTTCAAAAGATTTCATCATAGCATCAACGATATGTTTAGTAAAAGCTTTGTTTTGATCATAAGCATGTGGAGAATTCAACATGGATTGCAACAAGGAAATACAATCAATCAAAGAACAATTCTCATAATTAAAGTCCTTGAAATCCAAAAGAGTGGGTTCATTGCTATTTAAAGTTTTGACCTCTTCAATCCCACTTTTATCAATATTAGCTTTAAGATCTATAAACTCCGAATCATTGGGACGCCTTTTAACTAAAGTTGACTCATCTCCAGTCCCATCTTTATCAAGATTTACATTGGAAAACAAAGATTCAATATGAGTCACATCAATCACTTTAAGATCTTCATCAATATTATCACGAGAACACACTTTTTCAAGCCATTCACGCTTAACACGTATTCTAGCGGTTCTTTCCTTACATTCATCAATAGAAATTATCATAGATTTTAAAGACTCATTAATATCATGCTTGGTTGGAATAGATCTAATTTTCAAAGAATCAATCTCAAGAGAAATTCTATCATCGTTCCTAGCCAAATCATCAATCTTGAGCAATTTTTCTTCAATCATAGCATTGAAACCCTTTTGCGAACTAATAAATTATTTAATATTATTCTCAAGATCAGAGGGAATCTTATTATAATTTCCATAAGAATTGCTGTAGGAATTACCATAATTATTAGAGGAATTACTAGGAAACGGCCTAGCATTGAAATTGCCTCTATACGCGTTATTACCAAAATTGTTCCTACCAACAAAATTCACATCCATAGATTCATTATTATTTCCAATCAAAGAAGACAAAGGCATATCATTAGGATCAATAGGAGCACTCTTACTAGCAAACAATTTCATCAATTCATCCATCTTTTCACTCAAAGTATTAATCTCTTCAATAGCATGCACCTTTTTACTAGTAGGAGATATTTCGGTATGCCATTGAGAGTAATTTGCCATAATATTATCTAGGAGTTTAGTAGCTTCTCCTAATGTGATTTCCATAAAAGTACCACCCGCGGTGGAATCTAGGAGATTCCTAGATGCAAAATTCAATCCAGCATAGAAAATTTGTATAATCATCCATAAACTCAAACCATGCGCGGGGAAATTTATAATCATTAATTTCATCCTCTCCCAAGATTGTGCAACATGCTCATGATCAAATTGCTTAAAATTCATTATATCGTTCCTAAGGGAGATGATCTTAGCAGGCGGAAAGTACTTGGAAATAAAAGCATATTTACACTTATTCCATGAATCAATACTATTTTTAGGCAAAGATGAAAACCAAGTTTTAGCACGATCTCGAAGTGAGAACGGAAATAGCTTCAATTTAACAATATCATTATCCACATCTTTCTTCTTTTGCATATCACATAACTCAACGAAAGTATTTAGATGGGATGCGGCATCTTCATTAGCAAGGCCGGAAAATTGTTCTTTCATAACAAGATTTAGCAAAGCAGCATTAATTTCATAAGATTCCGCACTAGTGGCGGGAGCAATCGGAGTACTAATAAAATCATTATTATTAGTATTGGAAAAGTCACACAACTTGGTATTCTCTTGAGTCATCGTGACAAAGCATGCAATCAAGCACACAAGCAAGAAAAAAGCAAATGAAAAGACGAACGGAAGAAGGGCGAATAAAAAGGCAAATCTTTTCAAAAATCGTTTTAGAATTGGGGGAGAGGAAAACGAGAGGCAAATGGCAACTAAAGTAAATGCAAGAGATGAGTTTGTGATGGGTACTTGGATGGCATGATGTAGATCTCCCCGGCAACGGCGCCAGAAATCCTTCTTGCTACTTCTTGAGCATGCGTTGGTTTTCCCTTGAAGAGGAAAGGGTGATGTAGCAAAGTAGATAAGTATTTCCCTCAGTTGTTGAGAACCAAGGTATCAATCCAGTAGGAGAGACAAGCAAGTCGCCAATAGATGTACCTACACAAAGAATCAAACACTTGCACCCAACGCTATAAAGGGGTTGTCAATCCCTTCACGGTTACTTGCAAGGATGAGATCTGATAGAGATAGATGGAAAAGATTGCGGAAAGAAAAAACACAAGTAAATAGATCTGAAAATATAAGATGGAAAATAGACCCGGGGGCCATAGGTTTCACTAGATGCTTCTCTCATGAAGGCAAATATTACGGTGGGTGAACAAATTACTGTCGAGCAATTGATAGAAAAGCGCATAGTTATGACGATATCCAAGGCAATGATTATGCATATAGGCATCACGTCCGTGTCAAGTAGACCGAAACGATTCAGCATCTACTACTATTACTCCACACGTCGACCGACTCCTGCCTGCATCTAGAGTATTAAGTTCATGAAGAACAGAGTAACGCATTAGGTAAGATGACATGATGCAGAGGGATAAACTCAAGCAATATGATGAAAACCGCATCTTTTTATCCTCGATGGCAACAATACAATACGTGGCTCTCTACCCCTACTATGTCACTGGGTGAGGACACCACAAGATTGAACCCAAAACTAAGCACTTCTCCCATTGCAAGAATTACCAATCTAGTTGGCCAAACCAAACCAATAACTCAAAGAGACTTGCAAAGATATGAAATCATGCATATAAGAATTCAGAAAAGACTCAAATAATATTCATAGATAATCTGATCATAAACCCACAATTCATCGGACTTGACAAACACACCGCAAAAGAGTATTACATCGGATAGATCTCCATGAAGATCATGAAGAACATGGTATTGAAGAGCAAAGAGAGAGAAGAAGCCATCTAGCTACTAGCTATGGACCCGAAGGTCTGTGGTGGACTACTCACGCATCATCGGAGGGGCAATGGAGTTGATGTAGATGCCCTCCGTGATCGAATCCCCCTCCGGCAGATTACCGAAAAAGGCTCCAAGATTGGATCTCACGGGAATAGAGGCTCCTGGCGGCGGAAAAGTGTTTTCGTGGCTCTTTTTGGTATCCAGGGAATATTTGTGAATTTATAGGCCGAAGATTAGGGTTAGGAGGGCTGCCGTGGGCCCACAAGCCAGGGGGCGCGCCTTACCCCCCTGGGCGCACCCCTGTGGCTTGTGGCCACACGGCGGCTCCCCTGCCTTGGTCTCCAAGCTTGGTAGGTTTCTTCTGGTCCAAGAAAAATCATTCCGAAGATTTTATTCCGTTTGGACTCCGTTTAATATTCCTTATCTGCAATACTCAAAAACAAGGAAAAAACAGAAACTGGCACTAGGCACTAGATTAATAGGTTAGTCCCAAAAATAATATAAAATTGCATATTAATGCATATAAAACATCCAAAACAGATAATATAATAGCATGGAACAATCAAAAATTATTGATACGTTGGAGACGTATCAAGACTTTCTCGCCCGTAGCTATGCTTAGGTCTGTTCGGATATTACTAGCAATTGCTGCTTATTTCGATTATGAAATATAGCAGATGGATGTCAAAACGGCTTTCCTAAATGGAAACCTCAAAGAGGATGTATACATGATACAGCCAGAAGGTTTTATCGATCCTAAGAATGCTGGAAAGGTATGTAAGCTTCAGAAAGCCATTTATGGTCTGAAGCAAGCATCAAGGAGCTAGAACATTCGTTTTGATGAAGTGGTCAAAGAGTTTGGCTTCATCAGGAATGACGAAGAATCTTGTGTTTACAAGAAGTTTAGTGGGAGCGCAAAAGCATTTCTAATCTTTTATGTGGATGACATATTATTGATTGGAATTGACGTGAATTTTCTTAGCGAAATAAAAGACTCATTGAAGAAGAGTTTTTCAATGAAAGACTTAGGCGAAGCGGCATATGTATTGGGCATCAGAATCTATAGAGATAGATCAAGACGCTTGATAGCGCTTAGCCAAAGCACACACATTGACAAGGTGTTGAAAAGGTTCAACATGGAGAACTCCAAGAAAGGCCTACTCCCCATGTCACCTGGCACAGTGCTTTGGAAGAATCAGAGTCCTCGGACCCTCGATGAGCGAGTACAAATGAATGATGTTCCATATGCTTCGGCAGTTGGTTCTATTATGTATGCCATGCTATGTACAAGACCGAACGTTTCCTATGCGCTAAGTGTTAGCAGCCGGTACCAAAGTGATCCAAGATTGGAACACTGGGCCGCAGTCAAGGGTATTCTTAAGTACCTCAGAAGGACCAAGGATTTACTCCTTGTGTACGGAGGTGATGAAGAGCTCATTGTAAGTTGTTACACTGATGCAGGTTTCATGACTGACCCAGATGACTTCAAATCTCAATCAGGCTATGTTTTCATATTGAACGGCGGCGCAGTTGATTGGAAAAGTTCCAAACAAAAGACTGTGGCAGATTCTACGACGGAGGCGGAATATGTTGCAGCTTCAGAAGCCTCTAATCAGGCGGTCTGGATCAAGCAATTTCTTGAAGACCTTGGGTGTGGTCCCAAGTGTGCTGGACCCGGTGGAGATCTATTGTGATAATAGTGGCGCCGTGGCTCAGGCAAGGGAGCCAAGTTCGCACCATAAGACAATGCATATTCAACGCAAATATAAACTCATTCGACATCATGTCGAAGAAGGTTTAGTGAAAGTACGCAAAGTTCACACGGATCTGAACGTGTCAGACCCGATGACAAAGCCTCTACCACGAGCAAAGTATGAGCAACACCGGATAGCCATTGGTGTTAGGGAAGCCATGTAACTGAATTATGACTCTAGTGCAAGTGGGAGTCCATAGGAGATATGCCCTAGAGGCAGTAATAACAGTTATTTTGTATCTCCGAGTTTGTAATGAATGTTTATGATCCATGCTATAACAGCAATGATTCTCGAGTCTGCAATATCCACGAGGCCCGGAGGGAAACTCATATGCACGTGTGGTATAATAAACGGTAAAATGTATTCCTAGTCTTGCCTCTAAGACTGGCTCAAGTATTGCATGATGATCCTGTTTTCCTGATCATGGGCATGGCTATGCCGGCAATTTTGAGGGCACAATGTTGGTAGAACACTTGTGTTGAATCGACCCGAATTGATGTTATGCTATGAGATACGTTCGTCACAAGTTAATGGTTAATAACACAGAGATAGTTAATGTTTGCATAATTCCTTAGACCATGAGAGTATCGAGTTCCTTCGTGAACTTTGGGTTTTGTTAAACGTCATCCGTTACTGGGTGGCTATTACGGCGGCTTACGGGTTCACGAAAAAGTATGGAAAGTAACAAGATAGCTCAAGATTGGGATTTGCTCCTCCGACGATGGAGAGATATTCTCGGGCCCTTTCGGTGTTATGGTATCCATCATCGTTTGGCCAGACATAGTGTGATTTGATCACAGGGATACCGGAACACGAAAACGAGAAAAGAGAACAAAACCGGTAACGAGGTAACTTGCATAGTGGACAAGTTGTTGGTCCACGGGGATGCAGAAAATCTCACCTCGGGTGTTTGTAACATATCGCGAAGCAACAGGAATAGCACACGACAACTGGAGGTTCACTCGAAGATTCATTCGTGTGGGTATAGGGGTCAATATGGGTGTCCACGACTCCGATGTTGATCATTGATAGGAAAGTATTCCGGTCATGTCTATACTTCACCAAACCTATAGGGTCACATGCTTAAGGGTCATCTATCTGCTGAATACTAGACAGGGAGTCTGAGAGAAAATCACCGGAAAAGTTTCAGACGCAACGGAAACGTTCCAGAGAGGACACCAGAATAGTTCCGGTAAAACTGAAAAGTTGTTTCAGGGGATGCCATAAAGTCAAATTGGTTTCGGCACATGCCTGATAATTCTTGGAGGGTGCCAGAATCATTCTGGAAACTTCTGGGAATTTTCCGGGATAAAAACCGGAAATGTTCCGGAGCTGCCGGAACCGATTTGGTTGCTTTTCGCAGATGAAAATCACTAATCTGAAATTGTTTTGGAACGCATCCAAAATCATTGTGTGGGTACTGGAATTATTCTAAGACCCACAGAAATATTTTCGGATTTAATGGTCGCGGAAAATTGGTTCCGTGAATAGTGAAAATCACTTTATGGATATTTTTATGGAAAGCCACCTTTTAGGGCTTTTGCAAAAAGGCTTCTAGAAGGATTGGGGACCAAGGAATCCCTTTGGGGCGGGGGCCTAGGGTGGCCGGCCAACGGAGGAGCTCCTCCATGGAGCTCCACATGGCACTCCTTTTCCCTTATGTGCCCTTTGTGTGTGACATAAAGTGGGGGTACTTTGGTATTTTGAATGTCCATTCTACCCATTGGTTTTCCTATAAATAGAGGAGGAGGGGGCAGCCCAAATGTTTCATCCGTGCTCTCATACACATGCCATAGACTTGTCTGGCTTCTCTCTCCCTCCCAGCGAAATAGTTTCGTAGAGCCGAAAGGCTGTCTGGGTTCCGGCAGGAACTAGTTCTGGACGGCGAAGCCCTGCCGGATAGCTGACACCGTATGTGTGCAACCCCGTAGAGAGGTCGTAGTTTTGATCTTTTGCCCGAGGGGCTGTTCGAGAGTCTTCCTGAAGGGCTGTCCGAGTTTCCGTTCGTGTTTCGAGGGTCCTCCCGAAGGGCTGTCCGTGACATCGTCCGAGGGACTGTCCGACCGCCTCCCGAAGGGCTGTCCGACGAGGGAGTACATCCTCGCGGTTGGGAGGTTGTAAATCCTAGCTGCGGGGATCTGCACAAATGATCTCCACCGACTCTTCTTCCGCTGCGCTTCGAGTCGGTATGGATCAGATCAAACCTTGTATGCAGTCTCCATAGTGGTCCTGGGCATGCTCGCTGTACCGAAATTTGTTGTTTTCGGTCATGTTCCCCAACACCTACTCCATGCACAATGTCGATTATAAGGTCTTTCTCTTGTCCTAATGCTTAGCTGCATTGATGCAAGACATTCGTGTTTTCCATTTGTTTTAAACCGCAATACTACATTCTCTTGTCCATGATTAGGGCATAGACTCATATTTCCATTGAAAATATGAATATGTGAAGATTTTGAAATAGCACAAAAATGCAACAAGTGATTGTATTTGGTGTTGAGGTAAGTCTAGAAGTGATTGCCATGTACACATATTATGCATAGATGATTATCATTGTCTTACCAATACATGTTGACCGGCTTTATAACCTATGATATTGGTGATTTTGACTTGATGCATTTGGTTATCAAATAATATTCAGGTACTTATTTTTTATGCATTGAGATATTTTGAAGATTCGTAATATAAACGCTTGTCAAACATCTCTATTATTGGTTTGGACTAGTCGACAGTATTTGCGTCAGTTAATCAAGTTCATGATAGGTAGCATTCACATACAAAATTCAGTTTTTTTATTGTTTTCGTGCTCGAGAGTGTGAGCACTAGCGGGGATGATGCTCGATGGTGTTCCTGAGTTTGCTCTCCTTGGCGTCAACAGCCGCAAGTTGTTTCTTGAGGCGCCCTTGCTCAGTCAAGAAAGCCTTGCGAGTGTTGTCTTGGGCGACACTGTGTGGATCTATGGCCGTAAGGGGAATTGAAAGGAGTTGTTTGCATGCTATAATGGCAGCGACAATGAAGAGTAATGTGGGAAGAAATCAATGAAAGATGATGACAACAAAGCAAGACATCCACCTGACAATAACTATTCAGTGTGACAAATGATAACCAATCCACCATAGGTTTTTTTTGTTCTCGCAAACATAAGCACTAAAGAAGTTCACCAACACTACCTTATAGGCGCTAGGTTCATTACAACCCATTGCAACATAAAGAAGCGAGCTGAAATGTGGACATGACAAGTACTAGGGATTCTTTACTTTAGCGCGACCTAGAGGATCCCTACTCCAAGGCCCACTGGTCCTCCCTGCGGATCTCCTCCTCCTCCTCGGGTGTGAAGTCATTCTCAATGTTGAAGGTATTGCGGATCTCCTCTGGGGTCTTGTTCATGATCATGTCAGCGACAGTCTGGCAAGTCAGGTCTAGGAGCCCCTTGATGTTGAGGTAGTCTGCAACCTGAGAGGGGGAAAATATAAAAGGATAACAATGTGTCAAAGGTAAGCATTCATTTACAAAACATGCATAATTACATATACCACCTATAGAGATGTTTTTGCAACAAACTAAAACACAAAACAAGGCATGATATAATCACTATATTGATTCAAATACCATAATATGGTTTAACATAATTGGATCAATAATTAAGATAAAATAAAAATCTATAAGAAAAGGGAGTTAGACTGGGCACTACTACATGTATTCCTCCATGAAAGTTGATTATTTTACACATGGCTAAGTTATAGAAAGTCACGCATGGGTTCAGATGACAAGAACCATTTCTCATAATGCATTGGCAATTACATTCATCATCTAATAACATAGCTATCACCAGTTATGGCTAGTACACTACAATCATCACTTAAGCAACGCAATGTAGATGAACACATTCATTGTCCATATGGATCAATAGTGGCAACTAAAATATCAGCTAAGATCACAAATAAAGAATAGCAACAAAGTTAGAAACAACAGTTATCTATCACATCAAAATCAAACCACAACACAAAACATGGGTTCGGGACTCAATAATGTATGAAACTAGATTATTCATCGCAAGGTAAGATACAAGTCTTATCTTTGCTAAACAAGATAACTCTAAGAAAACAAAATCAAAGAAGATAGTACTAAACTCATGAAACCAAGCTCATTATTGTACAATGGCCATGGGAATTCATGCATAGGTTCACTTAAGATGGTGGAAAGCATCACTAGTTCTCAGATGGACATGCATAATGTACCATATGGTAAATTATCTACAACAATGTAATATTAGTGGTACACCACAATCAATAGTCAACCAACGCTAAATAAAAGAAGGCATTCATAGATGGCATGGATCAATACTGTCATACAAAAGATTAGTTGAGGTAAGAAATACATGTATTCAAAGTTAAAAACAAAAGCATGGTCATGTGATTTAGCTATGACTATGTATACACAAAAATTAATAGTAAACCCATGCTAGACAGAAGAAGGCATTCATAGTCGACATGAATCAATTGTGTAATCTATAAGGTTATATAAGATAATAAATACAAACATAGCAAAGGTAAAAACAATAGTGTGATCTACATAGCATAGTTAAAAAGATCATAGTAGTAATTTAAGATATTGGATTTATATATTATAACTAAATATTCCAAATGCGACATACCATCCTGTATGATAAACCAACATAATTGTAACAAACCAAATTCAGAGATATACTACTAAACTTGCTAATTTCTAGCGCACAAGGTCGTAACTTTACAATAGATATGGACATTCATGAATGGTTCAAATATAGAAACATGGTGATATATGTAGCATAGTCATAAAAACCGTATATTTCTCTGTGTGATATGATGTTTCTGCTAGTTTATCAAATAGAAACTACTCACTCTTCGTCACATAGAGGAATTTACTGGCACAACGATAGTGAATCTAATAAGTTAAAATGTCCCAAGGTTATTCATATACAATGAAGCATATTAGACCAAAAGAACATGGAACTGCAAATTTATATAGCTCCTCACATAATTCCCTAACCTATTAGGGTTATTATGTATGGTCGGCCACTTTGTATATCACCAATAACAACTATGTATTACCTAAACCTATTCCAATGTATAACCTAACCTAATCAAATCGAGTCAAATCTACCTTGATGAAGGTACGAGGACCGCTTCCACTCTATTTAAATCTCAATTAGATAAAAGTAAGAAATCACACAAAACAAAAATAATCTCGATTCCAACCATGGGGAATAGCAAAGAATAGATCTAGAGAAAGTCGAGGAACAAATCGAAGGACGCAAAGCAATCATACCTGCATGAGGTCGAATAGGGTGTCCTTGTCAACCTTCATGAACTCGACGTCCCAGTTCTTGAGGTCCTCTGCAGGCTCCCCAGGTACAACTGCCACAACATCAAACGCCCCAGCTCCTCCTCCAAAATCAGTTGCGCCAACGGGCTTTGCTTGGATGTGCTTCTTGCAGTAATCGATGACCCTGGAGAGGATCTTGGAGTTTACATTGCGAAGAGTCAATCCATTATTAGTACAATCATCCTCGATCATGTGTCGGATCATTTGTGACTCCATGGCCACCTCCTCCTCTACCTCAAACAATTTTCCATCTGAGCTCTTGAGCGTGATCATCGTCTTCTTGCCCTCTGCGACCGCCATCGGGTGGATTGGACTTGGAGTTGGGGTGGTAGGTTGCTGATGGAGGAAACCCTAGTGAGAAGAGGAGACTCTAGGGGTGGCGGAAGAGAGGAGGAAAGATAAGGAGTTCATTGAGGGTGGTTGGGCTTTTGGGAAATTTATTTGTTGCGCCGAGTTGGGTAACTCGTGGATGGGTAGATATCTAGAGTACGTACCTCACAAGGAAACGAAGCTAGACAGAATCAAACCAAATTTGGACCAAATTGGTTACGAGTTCGAAGGGAACAAAACTAAAAAAGTCATATTTTCCTAGTTCATGAGGAAAACTTGGTATCTTCAGTTGGAACTACTTCACCACCTTCCCGGGATGTGGGCCCACCTTGTAAAATTGGACCATATGGTGAAGGGTATTTTTGTTTTGTTTTTGCGATTCAGCAAGCTTTATATTTGTATCTCGTAGGGATTATGCATTTTCTTTGTTGTGAGCGTTATTATAAATAATTGTTTGTAGTGATAGTAAATACGGATATGCGGCGGGTGAGGTAGGCGAATATCGACTATAGGAGAAATCCGTGTAAATATCTTCTCACAATATGTCGATGTGATGAATGAGTGTTGGGAACCTTAGAGGTCACGGAGTGGTTATTAGAGATTTTTGGTGAGAAAATACTTTATTTATGGCATGATATCCTTTCATATAACATGCAGGTTGGCATATGACGATACGATATTCTATAAGATACAAATTAACTTTAATCTAGGTTTCTTCTCGACTAAGTAAACTTCCTCCCTCGCAAGCTTTTAATGTGTAGGGACGCAACAAATGGATTATCAACATCAAGGAGATCAATGGGGAGAGAGCCCTAGCCGGGAAAGATGATTTTATAGAGCAAGACAATGTGGGTTTGGGTCCTTGGGACTCCACCATAGCCGCTGCTGACGTTAGTATAGGAGGAGGAGAGTAACAATAGCACACGATGCAACAGCCCCATCACTACTGGAATCAGGCACTTTGCCGTCTGCTATGGGTACTACATACCCCAGGGTAGCTGAGGAAAATAGTCTGCCAACAGGAGTTTGAAAACTTTGTGCGGTGTGTTGGTGGAATTGAGGATTATGGCGCACGTATTGATTGTTTGTAGGTGTCTGCGCTGCTGCTAGTATGATGTTGTTGACTATTGGTCTGTGCAGACGATGTTGGAGATTACAGTGAGTAGTGCCACCTGACTTGGTGGGGAGATGACTCGTGATGTAAGACGATGAACAATCGCTCAAAGCGCTTCCCAAAAATCCTATTCACCCTCTCCCGAGGTAAGTGAGGGAGTCCGGGATTAAGGGGTCCTCGGGCCGTTGACTTATCTCTTATAGTCCGGCCCGGTGGGCCGTCTTGTGGCATCTTCGGGAAGGCCGGACTATGAAATGACCCTTGGCTTATGGGGGAATATTCTGAAGACTTGGTGTGTCCTCCAAGTAAGAATGGGCGTATCTATGCCCGGATGGGAACCGACCATGTGTAACCCTAAGTACCCCTGGTGTCTATATAAACCAGGGGGCTTTGTTCATAGAGAACTACTTAACTCATTAGGGTTTAGCTCGTTTGATCTCGAGGTAGATCTACTCTGTAACCTTCATACTCAACAATACAATCAAGCAGGACGTAGGGTTTTACCTCCTTATGAGGGCCCGAACCTGGGTAAACACCGTCTCCTTCGTCCTTCGTTACCATCGATCCTAGATTCACAGTTCGGGACCCGCTACCCGAGATCCGCCGGTTTTGAAACCGACATTGGTGCTTTCACTGAGATGTTCGCTGTGAGATCACTGGTGGATCGATGGCTCGCCTAATCATCAGCGAACAGGCCCGAAACGAGGACATTTTTGTCCCCGGACATGTCTTCGCATTCGGTAGCGTCGTGCTGGATGCTAACTCGGCCGGCCATCTAGGCCGGATCGAAAATTTCGCCCACGGTCAGGAGATCAGGTTCGGGAACCTAGAGTTCACCGCAGACTCCTGGGGTGATCTGCTCCTCGCTGAACCCTCGGTTTTGTCCGACGGGCCCGGAGATCCCGGAGCTTCAACTCTGGGTCCACTGTCCAGCTCGACCCTCAGATCTATCTCCACCGGAGGTCCGGCCTCGAGCCCGGACTCGGTGATGGTACCTGAATATCAAGGTTTGGCCTTCGTTGAACACGCCCAGCCCGAAGATGCCCTGGAGCTCTACTCCAAGGGCCCTCGGGAAACCGATATGGTCGTCCTCTCGTGGTTGAACGAGGCTCTCGACCGGATCGAGTCGATGGAAATCGGGGACGATCTTACCTCGACCCATGTTCCGGTCGACCTAGAGGCCGGTTACGGGGAATTCTACGGCCAACCCGCCGCCCATCTGGTAGCCACTGTCGAAGACTTAACCGACATGTTGGACTACGCCTCCGAAGAGGCAGAACACATGGATGAAGAGATCGGCGACCCTGCCCCTGTGACCACCGGGTGGTGGATAGCCACTTCGACCTATGACGTCTACATGGTGGACGCCCCTAATGATAGAGAGAACCACACCCCCAGGAAGAACGGCAAAAAATCCGGTGAAGCATCAAAACACCGGAAACAACGCAAGCGATCCAAGACCAACAAGGGAAGGGAAGCCGTTATAGGCACCGGGGAAATGGATACCCTGGAGGACCTCGGCGACCCTGAAGCCCCCGCGGAGCCGTTGGAGGACCCAGAAAGGCTCACGGATCAGCAAGATACCGAGGACCTCAATGATTCCGAGGATGATGACTACCTCCACATGCTGGGGAGGAAGAAAACCTCGACGCCGAAGACTTCACGATCCACGAAAACCACGAGGACCAAGAACGATTCAGGCAACAGATCATAGCCACTGCTCGGACCTTAAAGGCAAAGCAGCAGCGGCTCAAAGCTGAATACGACACCATCAACAACAGATGGACAAAAGTTCTGGCGGCCGAAGAAGGGTTTGGCACTGAGAGGCCAGACCAAAAGAGGAGTTACCCTCACCGGCACCTGCTACCAAAATTCGACGACGAGGCCCTTGAGCCCGAATCTCCCAGGGGTACTCAGTATGACCAGCTGGACCGCCCCCCTCGAGGACGGGACAGGGTGGCTCAAGACGCCGAGTGCTGGCCCACGTCACCTCGTAGGAGAGGAAAGGGGCCAGCACAGCCTGAGGATCGATACGATCTTTGGCAGGACGTGGACTATAGGTCAGGTCACACCAGATCCATTTACGGATCTAGGGGACGCTCCCCCATTATACGGGATGGCTACCGATCGTGGCTCGACCGCAACCACAGAAATCGGGAACAATACCGAGCTCACCCAACAGCCGATTTCCGGCATGACGTAGCCCGAATCATAGGTGCCGCACACCCGCGGTGTTTTACAGACGAGGTCATGCAGCACCAGTTTCCTTAAGGGTTTAAACCCGTCAACATAGAATCATACGATGGAACGTCGGACCTGGCCGTCTGAATCGAGGACTTCCTCCTCCACATCCATATGGCAAGAGGAGACGATCTCCATGCCATGAAATACCTACCACTCAAACTGAAGGGACCAGCTCGGCACTGGCTAAACAGTCTCCCGAGAACTCCATTGGGAGCTGGGAGGAGCTCAAAGACGCCTTCTGGTCTAACTTCCAAGGGACTGACGTCCGGCCCCCGGACTCTTCCGACCTAAGCAACATCGTCCAGAAGACCGGCAAATCGGCCAGGCAGTTCTGGAATCGGTTCTTGACTAAGAAGAACCAGATCGTCGACTGTCCGGACGTCGAGCCAATAGCCTCGTTTAGACACAACATCCGGGACGAATGGTTAGCCCACCAGCTCGGCCAGGATAAAGCGAGAACAATGTCGGCCCTCACCTCACTTCTGACCCGCTTTTGTGCGGGCGAAGACAACTGGCTAGCTCGCCGAAGCAATAATCCTGAAGATCCCGGCACCTCTAAAGTGCGGGACGGCAACGGAAAGCCAAGGCGCAACAAAAATAAATGATGCCATGGCAATGGCGACTCGGAAGACACGGCCGTCAATGCCGGTTTTCGCAACTCAAAACCCGAAGAGCGGAAGAAGCCCTCTAAAGGGAGCAGGGATGGACCTACCGCTTTGGATAAAATCATGGATAGGCCCTGCCAAATCCACGGCACGCAAGACAAGCTGGCCACCCACACCAACAGAAACTGTTGGGTGTTCAAACAAGCCTTCAAACTCGCTGCCGAGGAACAGAGCAAGAGCCCATGCAACGAGGACGACGAAGAACCTCGCAGGTGAAACAACGGCGGGCAGAAGCAATTCCCTCTCGAGGTCAAAACTATGAACATGATATATGTCACGCACATACCCAAAAAGGAGAGGAAATGCGCACTTCGGGAGGTCTACGCCATAGAGCCCATAGCCCTGAAGTTTAACCCGTGGTCGGCATGCCCGATCACCTTCGATCGCAGGGATCATCCGACCATCATCCGTCATGGAGGCTCGGCCGTCGTCGTCCTGGACCCATCATCGATGGGTTCCACCTCACTAGAGTCCTTATGGACGGAGGAAGCAGCCTTAATCTGATTCACTCAGACACAGTAAAAAAGATGGGTATTGACCCATCAAGAATTAAGCCTAGCAACACTACCTTCAAGGGAGTCATCCCCAGAGTCGAAGCACGCTGCTCGGGTACCGTGACGCTGGAAGTAGTGTTCGGTTCGCCCGATAACTTCCGTAGATAATACTTGATCTTCGATATAGTGCCTTTCCGCAGTGCCTATCACGCACTGCTCGGTCATACAACATTCGCTCACTTTAACACCATTCCCCACTACGCATACCTGAAGGTCAAGATGCCTGGGCCAAAGGGGGTCATCACCGTCAATGGCAATACAGAGCGCTCACTCTGGACTGAAGAACACACAGCGGCTCTAGGTACCGAATTCCAGTCCGGCATTGAGGCACCAGGACCCCAACCAGGCAACAAGCTGCGACAGGCGAGCAAGCAGTTCTGAGCACGATACAATCTCCCGGAGCACTCTCCTGTTCTCCACAAATAAGGACTTGCCCCCACAGCACGGCCCCGCTACCCATCAGGTGCGTACCGAGAAGGCACAATTTCGCGCTTAAAATACCATGGGCAGCTGCGAGGGGACACCCCATCACAATAGATTGGTCGGTTCGACCGAACTACTCTCAACACAGCAGGCGTCAAACTCATGCATGTGTCGGCGATTTAAACATGTACCTCCCTCAAAGGTCTGTTCGCGGACTATGACCACCTTTAAAGGAGCATGCTACTCTTTAAAAAGCAAAGGAATGGAGGCGCACAGGGATACGCCAAGGACATCAAGCCGCAGATCAAGAGCCCCGATCGAACCTCCCCTTTGTTTACATTGTTTCCAAAAATACCTGTAACAGTTATGCCGCAGCATGAATTGTAAAAATTCATAACATATAAATATCATCTTTTACGGTCGGAGTATGGCATTTTATAAAGTGTTTTCCAAACTCCCCGCCTCCGGAAGCAAAACTGTTCGGTATATATTTGATGCAACCGGCTAATAGACCGGGGGGCTTAGTCATAAAGCTTGTCCCAAGCATCATCCCGGCATTGTCCTTTATCTGTCCGGTGTGTCGGATTTCTGCGTTATATGCATCGGTTCCGAATTATGTCTTAGGTCAAAGGTTGGGTTGCCCGGCTCCTATGCTTACCCTCTTACATTCCGATCGTTCGGCTAAAAGTGTAAAGGGAGAACCACTGTGATTGTATTTCCAGCTCGCCTCGTCAAGTACCTCAGTGGAGAAAGCCGAAAATCAACCGTCATAATAATCGTGAACCGGTCTGCAATCCGAGCACAAGTGTCAAACTAAAAATCGATAGAGATTATTCCGTGTTATACGAAGGGTTTGCATTCTCGCACGCCACGTGGTAATGGTTTTTACCTCGGTTCACCCGAATACCACACAACACTGGGGGCTAGTAACCAGCCCCCGCAGTCAGGCTCCTCCGGCTAAGTGAAAGCAGTAAAGCCGCATAGTTTGATTGCCTTGTTCCCATCTTTCGCACCCCCGCCTCTGGGTTCTGATAATTCGGCTAAGGATAATATACCAAACAAACTTCTCCTCAGGAGGATAGATGGGTCAACTATATGAAAAACAAACTTGCTTGCTTCTTCAAATCTCGAAATAACATCGCGGATGACGAAACACCTCTTGTAATAATTACATGGGGGCTAAAGCCGACGACTGGCAACTTTCAGTTCCAAAAATGGCCACATAGGAGTCAAAATAATCAAAACACCAAGGCATGATAAAACCATGCATACGTATTATCAAAATGCAATATTCATCGGACATACAATAACATGTTTACTCAAAAAGTACATCTTTAGGGCACTGGGTCTCTACCGACCGAGCACCCTCCATTGAAGCAGCGAAATACAGTTTGGGGTGCCTATGATCCTTCCCAGGCGGTGGGGGCGCTGTAGCCATCTCAAGCGGCTTCATCCCTGGCTAGTGCATCATCGTCCTCGCAAAAGCCATCCGCGCTCCCTCAATACACACAGAATGCTTCACGTGTTGGAAATATGCCCTAGAGGCAATAATAAAATGGTTATTATTTTATTTCCTTGTTCATGATAAATGTTTATTATCCATGCTATAATTGTATTGACTAGAAACGCAAATACATGTGTGGGTACATAGACTACAATGTGTCCCTAGTAAGCCTCTATTGGACTAGCTCGTGAATCAAAGATGGCTGTGATTTCCTAGCCATGGACAAGAGTTGTCATATGACGATGAGGTCACATCATTAGGAGAATGACGTGATGGACAAGACCCAAACAATGAACGTAGCATATGTTCGCGTCAGTTTATTGCTATTGTTTTCTGCATGTCAAGTATGTGTTCCTATGACCATGAGATCATGTAACTCACTGACACCGGAGGAGTACCTTGTGTGTATCAAACGTCACAACGTAACCGGGTGACTATAAAGATGCTCTATAGGTATCTCTGAGGGTGTTTGTTGAGTTGACATGGATCAAGACTGCGATTTGTTACTCCGTGTGACGGAGAGGTATCTCAGGGCCCACTCGATAATGCAACATCACGATGAGCCTTGCAAGCAAGGTGACTAAAGAGTTAGCCATGGGATGTTGTGTTACGAAACGAGTAAAGAGACTTGCCGGTAACGAGATTGAACTAGGTATGGAGATACCGACGATCGGATCGGAGAGGTATCTCACCAACAAAGGGAACAGCGTACGGGATTAACTGAATCCTTGACATAGAGGTTCAACCGATAAAGATCTTCGTAGAATATGTAGGAACCAATATGGGCATCCAGGTCCGGCTATTGGTTATTGACCGCACAGGTGTCTCGGTCATGTCTACATAGTTCTCGAACCCGCAGGGTCTGCACACTTAACGTTCGGTGACGTTTCAGTATTATTGAGTTATGTATGTTGGTGACCGAAGGTTGTTCGGAGTCCCGGATGAGATCTCGGACGTTACGAGGAGCTCTGGAATGGTCTGGAGGTATAAATTGATATATAGGAAGTTCCGTGTTGGTCACCGGAAAAGGTTCGGGCGTCACCGGTAATGTACCGGGGGTGCCGGAAGGATTTCGGAGTCCATTGGAAGGGGCCCACCAGCCCCGGAGGGCCCCATGGGGTGTGAGAGGGGGCACACCAGCCCCTGGTGAGCTGGACGCCCCTCCCAGAAGGCCCATGCGGCCGAAGGGTGGAGGGGGAACCCTAAAGGGGCCCGGCCACCTTGCCTTGGGGGCCAAGGCACCCCTTAGCCGCCGCCCCCCCCCCTCTCTTGGCTGCAGCCCCTAGGGGTGGGAACCCTAGGGGGGCCGAGCCCCTCTCCCTCTCCCCCTATATATATGAGAGGGGAGGGAGGGCTGCCACACTTTGAGCCAGGACGCAGCCCTCCCTCTCCCCTAGATTGTCTCTCCTCTAGTTCGACTCGGCATTGCTTAGCGAAGCTCTGCCGGATCAGCTCCACCACCATCGCCACCACGCTATTGTGCTGCTGGAGAACTCATCTACCTCTTTGCCCTCGCTTGCTGGATCAAGGAGGCGGAGATTGTCATCGAGCTATACGTGTTCTGAACGCGGAGGTGTCGTCCGTTCGACTACATCAACCGCATTTCTTAACGCTTCCCGCTTAGCGATCTACAAGGGTATGTGGATCCGATCTCTCCTCTCGTAGATGCTCATTCCATGGATAGATCTTGTATGTGCGTAGGAAATTTTTTGTTTCCCATGCAACGTTCCCCAATAGTGCATCATGAGCTAGGTCTATGCGTAGATGAGATCACGAGTAGAACACAAAGGAGTTTGTGGGCGTTGATATTCAGATTGCTTCCGTCCTTGGTCTTTTCTTGATTCAGTGGTATTGTGGGATGAAGCGGCTCAGACCAACCTTACTCATCCACGTACGAGAGACCGGTTCCATCGACTGACATGTAACTTTGTTGCATAAGATGGCTGGCGGGTGTCTGTCTCTCCCACTTTAGTTGAATCGGATTCGACAAATGCCGTCCTTGTAGAAGGTGAAATAGCAACTTGTATATCACCGTTGTGGTTTTGCGTAGGTAAGAATCGTTCTTGCTAGATACCCATAGCAGCCACGTAAAACATGCAACAACAAATTAGAGGACATCTGACTTTTTTTTTGCATGGTATGATGTGATATGATATGGCCAGAAACATGATGAGATATATGTGATGTATGAGATGATCATGTTTTGTATAGATTATCATGACTTGCATGTCGATGAGTACGGCAACCGGCAGGAGCCATAGGGTTGTCTTATTTTATTTTCGCCTTTTTTGCTTTACTCTATCGCTATGAGTTAGCAATAATTGTAGAAGAAATAGTTGGCGCGACAACCTCATGGCGACACGTTGATGGAGATCAAGATGATGGAAATCATGGTGTCATGCCGGTGACGATGGAGATCATGCCGGTGCTTTGGAGATGGAGATCAAAAGCACAAGATCATGGCCATATCATGTCACTTATGATTTGCATGTGATGTTAATCATTTTATGCATCTTATTTTTCTTAGGACGACGGTAGCATCATAAGGTGATCCCTCACTAAAATTTCAAGATAAAATTGTGTTCTCCCCGAGTGTGCACCGTTGCAAAAGTTTGTCATTTCGAGACACCACGTGATGATCGGGTGTGATAGACTCTACGTTCGCATACAACGGGTGCAAGCCAGTGTTGCACATGCGGAACACTCGGGTTAAACTTGACGAGCCTAGCATGTACAGACATGGCCTCGGAACACAAGAGACCAAAAGGTCGAACATGAGTCATATAGTAGATATGATCAACATGGAGATGTTCACCATTGAAACCACCTCATCTCACGTGATGATCGAACTTGGGTTGGTGAATTTGGATCATGTAGCACTCGGATGACCTAAGGGATGTCAATTTGAGTGGGAGTTTTTTAAGTAATATGATTAACTAAACTCATTATCTTGAACAATAGTCTAAGTTGTCTTTGCAAATTTAATGTTGTAGATCAATGGCTCGCGCAGTAGTTCCCCTGAATTTCAATGCGTTCCTAGAGAAAGCTAAGCTGAAAGATGATGGAAGTAACTTTGTAGACTGGGCCCGTAATCTGAGGATTATCCTCATGGCTTCCCAAAAGGCTTATGTCCTTGATGCACCGCTCGGTGAGCCACCCGCTCTAGTGTCGTCTCCAGATGTTGCGAACACCTGGCAGTCGCGTTCGGATGATTACTCAATAGTTCAGTGTGCTATGCTGTATGGCTTAGAGCCAGGACTTGAAAGGTGTTTTGAACGTCTTGGAGCATATGAGATGTTCGAGGAGTTCAAGTTTATCTTCGAAAAGAATACCCGGATCGAGAGGTATGAGACCTCCGATAAATTCTATGCTTGCAAAATGGAGGAGAACGGGTCTGTCAGTGAACACATACTCAGAATGTCTGGGTATTCCAACCGTCTGGCTGAGTTGGGAATTTCCCTCTCGCCGGAGGCGATCACTGACAGAGTTCTTCAGTCACTGCCACCTAGCTACAAGAGCTTTGTGTTGAACTATAACATGCAAGGGATGAACAAGTCAGTCGCCGAGCTGTTTGCGATGCTGAAAGTCGCTGAGTCTGAAATCCAGAAGGAGCATCAAGTGTTGATGGTCAATAGAACCACTAGTTTGGCAAGGGCAAGAAGGGTAACTCCAAGAAGAGTGGCAAATCAGTTGCCCCTCCCGTGAAGAAACCCAAGGCTGGACCCAAGCCAGAAACTGAGTGCTTTCATTGCAAGGGTACTGGCCACTGGAAGCGGAATTGCCCCAAGTATCTGGCCAACAAGAAGGCGGTCAACACCAAGCAAGGTATATATGATATACATGTTATTGATGTGTACCTTACCAACTCTCGTTGTAGTGCCTGGGTATTTGATACCGGTTCGGTTGCTCACATTTGCAACTCAAAACAGGAACTGCGGAATAGACGGAGGCTGGCAAAGGATGAAGTGACGATGCGCGTGGGAAATGGTTCCAAGCTGATGTGATCGTCGTCGGCATGCTCGCTCTTCGATTACCATCGGGATTAGTGATGAACTTGAATAATTGTTATTTAGTGCCTACGTTAAGCATGAACATTATATCTGGATCTTGTTTATTGCGAGACGGTTACTCATTTAAATCATAGAATAATGGTTGTTCTATTTATATGAGTAATATCTTTTATGGTCATGCACCCATTGTGAGGGGTTTATTCTTATTGAATCTCGATAGTGATGATACACATGTTCATAATATTGATGCCAAAAGATGTAGAGTTGATAATGATAGCACCACTTTCTTGTGGCACTGCCGCTTAGGTCATATTGGTGTAAAACGTATGAAGAAACTCCATGCTAATGGACTTTTGGAGTCACTTGATTTTGAATCACTTGACACATGTGAACCATGCCTCATGGGCAAGATGACTAAGACCTCGTTCTCTGGAACAATGGAACGGGCAAGTGACTTGTTGGAAATCATACATACTGATGTGTGCGGTCCAATGAGCATTGAGGCATGCGGTGGATATCGTTATTTTCTCACCTTCACCGATGACTTAAGTAGATATGGGTATATTTACTTAATGAAACATAAGTAAAAAACATTTGAAAATTTCAAGCAATTTCAGAGTGAAGTTGAGAATCATCATAACAAGAAGATTAAATTCCTACGATTTGATCGAGGAGGAGAATATCTGAGTTATGAGTTTGGCAATCACTTAAGACAATGTGGAATTGTTTCACAGTTGACGCCACCTAGAACACCACAACGTAATGGTGTGTCCGAACGTCGTAATCGAACCTTATTGGATAAGGTGCGGTCTATGATGTCTCTTGCCGATTTGCCACTATCGTTTTGGGGTTATGCGTTAGAGACAGCTGCATTCACTTTAAATAGGGCACCATCTAAATCCGTTGAGACGATGCCATATGAACTGTGGTTTGGCAAGAAACCAAAGTTGTCGTTTCTTAAAGTTTGGGGATGTGATGCTTATGTCAAAAAGCTTCAGCCTGAAAAGCTGGAACCCAAAGCGGAGAAATGCGTCTTCATAGGATACCCAAAAGAGACGGTTGGGTACACCTTCTATCTTAGATCCGAAGGCAAAGTGTTTGTCGCTAAGAACGGGTCATTTCTCGAGAAAGAGTTTCTCTCGAAAGAATTGAGTGGGAGGAAGATAGAACTTGATGAGGTTGTTGAACCTTCACTTCAACCAGAGAGTAGCGCAACGCAGAAAGATGTTTCTGTGGAGCCTACATCATTTGAAGCGGAAGCTAATGATAGTGTTCATGACGCTTCGGATCAAGTAACTGTCGAACCTCGTAGGTCGACAAGGGCACGTACTGCTCCTGAATGGTACGGTAACCATGTCTTAGAGGTCATGTTGTTGGACAACAATGAACCTACGAGGTATGGAGAAGCGATGGTGGGCCCGGATTCCAACAAATGGTTGGAGGCCATGAAATCCGAGATAGGATCCATGTGAGAAAACAAAGTATGGACTTTGGAAGTATTACCTGAAGGGCGAAAGGCCATTCAAAATAAATGGATCTTTAAGAGGAAGACGGACGCGGACGGTAATGTCACCGTCTATAAAGCTCGACTTGTGGCAAAGGGTTTTTCACAAGTTCAAGGAATTAACTACGATGAGACTTTCTCTCCCGTAGTGATGCTTACGTCCGTTCGAATCATGTTAGCAATAGCTGCATTTTTTTATTATGAAATTTGGCAGATGGATGTCAAAACAACGTTCCTCAACGGTTTCCTTGAGGAAGAGTTGTATATGATGAAACCAGAAGGTTTTGTCGATCCAGAGAATGCTGACAAAGTTTGCAAGCTCCAGCGATCCATTTATGGACTGGTGCAGGCATCTCGGAGTTGGAATAGGCGTTTTGATGAGGTGATCAAAGCGTTTGGGTTTATACAAGTTTATGGAGAAGCTTGTATTTACAAGAAAGTGAGTGGGAGCTCTATATGTGGATGACATATTGCTGATTGGAAACAATATAGAATTTTTGGAAAGCGTGAAGGAATATTTGAACAAGAGTTTTTCAATGAAGGACCTAGGAGAAGCTGCTTTCATATTAGGCATCAAGATCTATAGAGATAGATCAAGACGCTTAGGACTTTCACACAGCACATACCTTGATAAAGTTTTGAAGAAGTTCAAAATAGATCAGTCCAACAAAGGGTTCTTGCCTGTGTTACAAGGTGTGAAGTTGAGTAAGACTAAATGCCCAGTGACCACAGAGGATAGAGAAAAGATGAGTGTCATCCCCTATGCTTCTGCGATAGGCTCTATCATGTATGCAATGTTGTGCACAAGACCAGACGTCAGCCTTGCCATAAGTATGGCCGGAAGGTTTCAAAGTAATCCAGGAGTGGATCACTGGACAGCGGTCAAGAATATCCTAAAGTACCAGAAAAGGACTAAGGAAATGTTTCTTGTTTATGGAGGTGATCAAGAGCTCGTCGTAAAGGGTTACGTCGATGCAAGCTTTGACACTGATCCGGATGACTCTAAGTGTCAAACCGGATACGTATACATTCTCAATGGATGAGTGGTAAGCTGGTGCAGTTCCAAGCAAAGCGTGGTAGCCGATTCTACATGCGAAGCGGAGTACATAGCTGCCTCGGAGGCGGCAAAGGAAGGTGTCTGGATGAAGCAGTTCATGACGGATCTTGGAGTTGTGCCCAGTGCACTGAACCCAATGACTCTTTTCTGTGACAACACTGGTGCCATTGCTCTAGCCAAGGAACCAAGGTTTCACAAGAGGATCAGACACATAAAGCGACGCTTCAATTCCATCCGCGATTACATCGAGGGAGGAGACATAAATTTTTGCAAAGTACACACGGATCAGAATGTTGTAGATCCGTTGACTAAGCCTCTTCCACGAGGGAAACATGATCAACACCAGAACTGTATGGGTGTTAGATTCATAACAATGTAAATCACATAGTGATGTGAGCTAGATTATTGACTCTAGTGCAAGTGGGAGACTGTTGGAAATATGCCCTAGAGGCAATAATAAAATGGTTATTATTATATTTCCTTGTTCATGATAAATGTTTATTATCCATGCTATAATTGTATTGACTGGAAACACAAATACAATTGTGGGTACATAGACAACAATGTGTCCCTAGTAAGCCTCTATTGGACTAGCTCGTCAATCAAAGATGGTTGTGGTTTCTTAGCCATGGACAAGAGTTGTCATATGATGATGAGGTCACATCATTAGGAGAATGATGTGATGCACAAGACCCAAACAATGAACGTAGCATATGTTCGTGTCAGTTTATTGCTATTGTTTTCTGCATGTCAAGTATGTGTTCCTATGACCATGAGATCATCTAACTCACTGACATCGGAGGAGTACCTTGTGTGTATCAAACGTCACAACATAACCGGGTGACTATAAAGATGCTCTACAGGTATCTCTAAGGGTGTCTGTTGAGTTGACATGGATCAAGACTGGGATTTGTTTCTCCGTGTGATGGAGAGGTATCTCAGGGCCCACTCGGTAATGCAACATCACGATGAGCCTTGCAAGCAAAGTGACTAAAGAGTTAGCCATGGGATGTTGTGTTACGGAACAAGTAAAGAGACTTGCCGGTAACGAGATTGAACTAGGTATGGAGATACCGACGATCGAATCTCGGGCAAGTAACATACCGATAAACAAAGGGAACAGCATACGGGATTAACTGAATCCTTGACATAGAGGTTCAACCGATAAATATATTCGTAGAATATGTAGGAACCAATATGGGCATCTAGGTCCCGCTATTGGTTATTGACCGCACAGGTATCTTGGTCATGTCTACATAGTTCTCGAACCCGCAGGGCCTGCACACTTAATGTTCGGTGATGTTTCGGTATTATTGAGTTATGTATGTTGGTGACCAAAGGTTGTTTGGAGTCCCGGATGAGATCCCGGACATTACGAGGAGCTCTGGAATGGTCCGGAGGTATAAATTGATATATAGGAAGTTCCGTGTTGGTCACCGGAAAAGGTTCGGGCGTCACCGGTAATGTACCGGGGCTGCCGGAAGGGTTTCGGAGTCCATCGGAAGGGGCCCACCAGCCCCGGAGGGCCCCATGGGCTGTGAGAGGGGGCGCACCAGCCTCTGGTGGGCTGGCCGCCCCTCCCAAGAGGCCCATGTGGCCGAAGGGTGGAGGGGGGAACCCTAAAGGGGGCCGGCCACCTTGCCTTGGGGGCCAAGGCACCCCTTGGCCGCCACCCCCCCTCTCTTGGCCGCCGCCCCTAGGGGTGGGAACCCTAGGGGGCCGAGCCCCTCTCTCTCTCCCCCTATATATATGAGAGGGGAGGGAGGGCTGCCACACTTTGAGCCATGGCGCAGCCCTCCCTCTCCCCTAGATTGTCTCTCCTCTAGTTCGACTAGGCATTGCTTAGCGAAGCTCTGCCGGATCAGCTCCACCACCATCGCCACCACGCCGTTGTGCTGCCGGAGAAATCATCTACCTCTCCACCCTCGCTTGCTGGATCAAGGAGGCGGAGATCGTCATCGAGCTGTATGTGTGCTGAACGTGGAGGTGCCGTCCGTTCGGCGCTAGATCGTGATTGGATCGCGGGACGGCTTGCGATTTGGATCGTGAAGACGATCGACTACATCAACCGCGTTTCTTAACGCTTCCCGCATAGCAATCTACAAGGGTATGTGGATCCGATCTCTCCTCTCGTAGATGCTCATCTGCATGGAAAGATCTTGTATGTGCGTAGGAAATTTTTTGTTTCCCATGCATCATTCCCCAACATTACGGCCTCAATGTGGGAGGAGGCATCACAGAGCTTCTCCACCAGGCCGAAGTAACTGCTTGGTAGGGGCTCGGAAGGCCACAACCGAATGCAGAGGTCCTTTAAGGCCGGCTCCGCCATTCGATGCAGCTCCATCAGCTGCTTCATCTCCTGGCTAAGGACGGGACGGGGCTCGGGGTTGTGAAATTGCACCCAGAACATCCTCTGTACTGCATCCCCGTCCCGAACCGCAAAGTGCTTGGCCGCGTCCGCCGCACTCCTCGGAAGGTCCGTGAAGGCGCCTGAGGAACGCCATAGCGGTGTAAGACGAGCAAACCTGTTACCACCAAAGGCGCATTGCAGTAAGTACGGCTTACCATCCGCGATCATCCTGAGTTGGCGGAGTTCTTCCTCATAAGACCGCCTATCCACACGCTGCGATTTAAGATCGGAAGACAATGTGGATAGCTTGGCCGCCTGGTCCTTGGTCTTCTGCTCAAGGGCCTCACACTTAGTGCTGGCATCTTGGAGCTCTTGCTACACTTCGGCCACCCGAGCTTCGTGCTTTTCACTGACATCCTTCAAGGAGCTCAGTTTGGCCGCCGCCTGATCGGCCGCCATCTTATGATCGGCAGCCTCTCGCTTGGCCTTCTCCAGCTCAGCCTTGAGGTTCTCGACCTTGGAAGAAACAGCTACAAATACAATGGAAGACCAAAAATTAGGATTTGAAATCTCAAGAACCTCAATCAATGAGGATTAGGCAGGGTCTCCGAGACAAAGTTCCAACTCCCCTTGCATTTCATCAAACCGTTTTTTCAGACGGCCAAGCTCCTCGTCGGAGCTCTTGAGCTTCCGGTTGAGCTCGGCCAGCTCCACGTCATGGACAGCCGCCGCCGACGATGAGGCCTGCAAAGCAAAAAATTATGTGAGACACACATCGGAACCGGTGGTCCTAAACCCTCCTTTCCATACCATCTTCGGAAATAGCTAAAATATCGATTCTACTCGGAACCTGAGGTCCTCTGATCCCTGGGTAAGTTTCTTAAACTCACCCAGGCTCGGGGGCTACTATACCTACCCGGAACATATATACCTCACGAACAAATTCCGTTTAGAGAGAGGAGCATTACACGACTTTCCTTGAAGCCCGTCAAAAGACCGCCGAAGGCCTCCTTCAGTCCGCTATCAACAGACTAAATGCCTTTCAGAACCGCACCCATAAGGATGCGGTGGTCTTCGGCGATGACAGAGCTGCGCGAGGCCTCCTGCATCGCGGTCGGCCACCCAGCTGTGGCCTGCCCCGTCGCGGGCGGCACCGGTGGCGGCACTACAGCTCCTCCTTGTGAAGGGAGAGTTGCCGGTATTGGAGACTTGGCAGTCTCCGGAGCCGTCTTCGGAGAAAGCTCCGATGACTCGTGGCCTTCCTCTTTGTCCACCAGGAGGGGCTCGGCCTCCTGGTCCTCGGCCACCAAGGTCTGGGCCTCGATCATAACCTCCTCACCCTCAGTATGCGGCCGAGGAGGGGCCCGTCGGGATATCGCTTCCATGGCCTCTCCAGCGGCCTGGGGAGGGGAAGTGCGGGACGCGGTCCCGCTTTCCGCTAGCTCGGCTAGCGGGGGATCTCCCTCTAAGACCTCTTCGGTCGGGAGATCACGGGTCGGGCTGCAACATGAGAGGCATTAGTCTGGTTAATCACAGAAATCTTGCATAAGCAATGTGTTCGGAATCGTTACCTCTGGGCCGCGGGTTTGGTCCTGAGGACCCTTTGCGGGACCCTCTCGAACGCCTCGGACTCCTCATCGGAATCCGGGCTGACGTCGTGCAAGGTCACCATGACCCTGTAGGGCCTCTTCGGAGAAGGAGGAGCCGAGTCCTCCTTGGCATCCACAGATGCCGCCCTTTTCCTTGGCTGGGGGGAATCGATGTCCCCCCTTCCTCCGTCTGCTCCTCCTCATGAGCGGAGGAGGATTGGGTCTCCCCGGACTTAGCCTCCGGGGGGCCTCTTGAACGGAGACTAGTTCGGGTCTCCTTCTTCTCGCCTTTCTTCTGCTTGTCCTTATTCTCTGGCGCCGAATACGGCGCCTCGACTAGCATCGCCGTTAAGAGGGTCGACCTGGGGGCTTCGGGCAGCGGGGCAGGGTGATACGGCTCCAACGTATCTATAATTTTTGCTTGTTCCATGCTATTATATTATCATTCTTGGATGTTTTACAATCATTTTATAGCAACTTTATATCATTTTTTGGGACTAACCTATTGACATAGTGCCAAAGTGCCAGTTGCTGTTTTTGCTTGTTTTTTACTTCGCAGAATATCAATACCAAATGGAGTCCAATCGCGATGACACTTTTTGGAGATTTTTTCTGGACCAGAAGACACCCAGTCGGCCAAAGAAGTGCCGGAGAGGTGGGCCGTGGAGACCACAACCCACCAGGGCGCGCCAGGGGGGCCCTGGCGCGCCCTGATGGATTGTGCCCTCCTCAGGGCCCCTCTCCACCGCCTCTGATGCCTATAAATTCCCAAATATTACAACAAAAAACCCTAGGGGAGTTGACGAAACACAATTCCAGCCGCCGCAAGTTCCAGAACCTCGAGATCCAATCTACACACCATCATGGAGGGGTTCATCTTCTTCATAGGTGCCTCTCCGATGATGCGTGAGTAGTCCACCATAGACCTACGGGTCCGTAGGCAGTAGCTAGATGGTTTCCTCTCTATCTCTCACTCTTATGATTCTCAATACAATGGTCTCTTGGAGATCTATTTGATGTAAACTTTTGCGGTGTGTTTGGATGGATCCGATGAATTTTGAGTTCATGATCAGTTTCTATCCATGAATATTATTTGAGTCTTCTTTGATCTCTTATATGCATGATTACTTATAGCCTCGTATTTCTTCTTCGAATCTTTGGTTTAGTTAGGCCGACTAGATCGATTTTTCTTGCCATGGGAAGAGGTGCTTTGTGATGGGTTCGATCTTGAAGTGTCTTTTCCCAGTGACAGAAGGGGCAGCAAGGCACGCATGTATCGTTGCCATTAAGGATAACAAGATGGGGTATATTCCTAGATGAATAGATCTTGTCTACATCATGTCATCATTCTTATTGCATTACTCCGTTTTCCCGTGAACTTAATACACTAGATGCATGCTGGATAGCTGTCGATGTGTGGAGTAATAGAGGTAGATGCAGGCAGGAGTCAGTCTACCTATCTTGGACGCGATGCCTATATAATGATCATCGCCTTGGATATCATCATGACTATTCGATTTTCTATCAATTGCCCAACTGTAATTTGTTCACCCACCGTGCGCTATACTCATGAGAGAAGCCACTAGTGAATCCTACGGCCCCCGGGTCTACTTTTCCAACATATTGCTTTCCGATCTATCTTTTTGCATCTTTGTTTTCAGATCTACAAAACCAAAAACCCAAAACATATTGCTGCATATTTTATTTGCTCTTTTTATTTTGTGTTCTAGAGAGATCTATCTCTCCTATCTATCATTACCCAATCTATCTTTTAACCGTAGAGAGATTGACAACCTCTCTTTCGCGTCGGGTTGCAAGTATTTGTTGTTTGTGTGCAGGTGCTGCTTATTGGGTGGTGGTGATCCTCCTACTGGTTCGATAACCTTGGTTTCATAACTGAGGGAAATACTTACCGTCGCTGTGCTGCATCATCCCTTCCTCTTTGGGGAAATACCGACGCAGTCTCAAGACACGTCAAAGGAATTTCTGGCGCCGTTGCCGAGGAGGAAGCGGTCTCTTTTACGTGCCTATCGTAGGCGCCGAGGGGACTCTATCATCATCTACCAGGTTCCTAATCACAAATCTCATCTCCTTGCAATTACATTATTTGCCATTTGCCTCTTGTTTTCCTCTCCCCCACTTCACCAAATTTGTTGTTTTATTCGCCCTCTTTTTCGTTCGCCTTTTTCTCGCCGGATCTCTTTTTGTTTGCTTGTGTTGCCATGTGCCTTTTATTTGCTTGCATCTTCTCTTGCTAAAAATCTATTGATATGGATCCTCATCCACTTGCTAATCTTTTCAAAAGACCAAATTATGATAAACCAATTGCTAGTGAGTTGAGTGCACTTGATTATCTCTATGAAGTTTTGCTTGAAAATCATGAATCTGAAAATTTTGATGAAGTGTTGAAAGAAGAAATCTATAAGGTGATTCATGATAGCTCCTTGATTGAAAAGCATGATTGCAATGATGTTACTATAAATTTTATTAATGTCAATTATGCTAATGATATGCAAAGCCACAAGCTTGGGGATGCTATGTTTGATGAACATGATATTTTTAGTCCCCCAAGTTTTGATGAGCAAATTTATTATGATGATGGCATGCCTCCTATTCATGATGATGGTGATGACACGTATGCTATAATGAGTAATGATAATCATGAAACTTATCATAATGGTTTTAATTTGCAATGTGGTTATGTCAATCAAGTGTCTCATGATAGTTATTTTGTTGAGTTTGCTCCCACTACCATCGATGAAAAGGAATTTGCTTATGTGGAGAGTAATGAAAATTCTATGCTTGTGCATCATGAAAAGAATGATTTATGTGATAGTTATATTGTTGAATTCCTTCATGATGCTACTGAAATTTATTATGAGGGAGGAACATATGCTTGTAGGAATTGCAATAATATCAAATTTCCTCATTATGTGTTCAAAGTTTTGAAGTTATGCTTGTTTTGCCTTCCTATGCTAGTTGATTCTTGTTCCCATAAATTGTTTGCTCACAAAATTCCTATGCATAGTAAGTGGGTTAGACTTAAATGTGCTTGTCATGAGATTCATGATGCTCTCTTGCATATTTCAATTACTACTTTTTATGTGAGCATCATTGAAATCATCATGCCTAGCTAGGGGCGTAAAACGATAGCGCTTGTTGAGAGGCAACCCAATAAATAAATTTTTGCTTTTTCCTTTCTGTTTTTGAGTGTTGACACAATTATGCCTCTGTTATGATTGTGTGTTTTTGGTTTATTTAGTGTTTGTGCCAAGTAGAGCCTTTAGGATGATTCATAAGATGAGTAGAAGCGATGCTGAATCTGAAACAGAAACTTTGCGTCCAGTATATGAATTTTCATTTTTTTCTGGAACGTGATCTTGAGCTGAAATTTTAACACAGTTTTCTATACAAATCCCTTACGTTGTCATAATTTTTCAGAATTTTTAGAGTGACAGAAGTATGGTTAGAGTACAGATTACTACAGACTGTTCTGTTTAAGACAGATTCTGTTTTCGTTGCATTGTGTGCTTGGTTTGATGAATCTATGGGTTATATTGAAGGGTATGAGCCATGGTAAAGTTAAAATACAGTAGGTATAATGCAATAATAAAATATTAATGGGTTTTCAACAGCATCTAAAGTAGTGATTTGCTTTATTATACTAACGGATCTCACGAAGATTTTGTTGAGTTTTGTGTGATTGAAGTTTTCATGTTTTGGGTGAGATCATGATGGATGAAGGAATAAGGAGTGAAAAGAGCCTAATCTTGGGGATGCTACAGCACCCTCAATATATATCCAAAGAGAAACAAGCAACTAGGCTTGGGGATGCCCCCGAGTGGCATCCCCTCTTTCTTCTAACAACCATCGGTATTTTACTTGGAGCTATATTTTTATTCGTCACATATCATGAGTTTTGCTTGGAGCGTCTTGTATCTTTGCTTGGTTTGTTTGTTAGTTTGTCATTTGTATCCTTGCTGGACACACCTATTTGAGAGAGCCAAAATTATGCTATGATTTGTTAGAATTGCTCTATACGCTTCACTTAAACTTTTTGAGCTATAGGATTGCTCTAGTGCTTCACTTATATCTTTTTGAGCACGGTGTGCTTGGAAATTTTTGTAGAAATACTCTCATGCTTCACTTAGATTAATTTGAGAGCTAGTAAATTTTGAAGAAATCCTCTCATGCTTCACTTATACTATTTTGAGAGATGAAATCTCTATGCTCATGTGCTTCACTTAAATTTGTTTGAGCTTGCCAAAAAAGCAATGGCAATATATGAAACTAGCCCCAAAGTGATAGATATCCAAGGAGGATATAATAAAAAATTTCATGAAGATCATTGGAAAAATTAAACTTGATTCCTTGTATTAGTTTTGAAACACGATGATAGTAATATGTGAGTCATGTTAGTGAGTAATTATGCTTAGTAGGAATATTGGTGTTAAGGTTTGTGATTCCCTATGCATGCACGAAAGTCAATAGTTATGCAATAAAGTTACATCCTACTTATGGTGCATTGTTCGGTGTTAGTTATGCTCAATGCTCGCTTATGTGAATTTTCGTTTCTTGGTTTGGTTGCTTCTCAAACTATTTGCTAGCATCCATTTGTACTAAGTAGAAATACTAGTTGTGCATCCAAAATCCTTAAACCAAGTTTTTCCTTATGAGTCCACCATACCTACCTATATGCGGTATTTCCATGCCGTTCCAAGCAAATTTGTATGTGCCATCTCTAAATTTTCAAAATAAATTTTCTCTTTTGTGTGCTCGTACCGCTCATGAAACGGTCGGGAGTGTCCAATATTTTTCCATGCTAGATGTGTTATTCTCAAGATGAGTGTTTATTCACTTGTCATTGCACGAGAGTGCGGCGGTAATAGGGATGCCCATTCCCGAAATGAAAAAGAAAAAATATTTACTTTATGTTGTCAAATAATAAATTCCTTGGAAAGTGTTGGTATGGAAGGCAACCGTGGATACGGCCCGCCATGGAAAGTGAAAGCTTGGTGGAAAAAGGAATAAACTTTATTTTCTGTTTGGGAACCGCCTATGATATATCTAGCATGGAAAGTATTGTGAGCTACTTTGTCATTTTCGTTGACAGGAAAAGCATGCCACCCAAAATATTTTTCTCTCTCAATTTAAACCTTGAGCTCTGGCACCTCTACAAATCCCTACTTCCCTCTGCGAAGGGCCTATCTATTTACTTTATGCAATTTTTATTTTTATGAGTCTCCATCTTCTCTTATAAAGCACCAACTAGGGGGCACTATGATCGTACTTGAGCATTGGGCATAGCTAATATTTGAGTGTGTTTCATGAATGGATCAATTATTGAGGATGATGGGCTAGGGATAACATTCTTTAGTGTTGATATTTTGAAAGACATGGTTGCTTGTTGACATGCTTGAGTATTGAAGTCATTATGTTAAAACTAGACTATTGCTTTGAATCGTTTACAAGTCCAAATATCCATGCTATACAAAAGAAAAGAATATGAGATGAACATGTTAGGCAGCATTCCACATCAAAAATTCCGTTTTTATCATTTACCTACTCGAGGACGAGTAGGAATTAAGCTTGGGGATGCTGATATGTCTCCAACGTATCTATAATTTTTGCTTGTTCCGTGCTGTTATATTATCATTCTTGGATGTTTTACAATCATTTTATAGAAACTTTATATCATTTTTTGGGACTAACCTATTGACATAGTGCCAAAGTGCCAGTTGCTGTTTTTGCTTGTTTTTTACTTCGCAGAATATCAATACCAAACGGAGTCCAATCGCGACGAAACTTTTTGGAGATTTTTTCTGGACCAGAAGACACCTAGTGGGCCAAAGAAGTGCCGGAGAGGTGGGCCGTGGAGACCACAACCCACCATGGCACGCCAGGGGGGCCCCGGCGCGCCCTAATGGGTTGTGCCCTCCTCAGGGGCCGTCTCCACCGCCTCTGATGCCTATAAATTCCCAAATATTCGAAAAACCCTAGGGGAGTCAACGAAACACAATTCCAGCCGCCGCAAGTTCCAGAACCTCGACATCCAATCTAAACACCATCACGGAGGGGTTCATCTTCTTCATAGGTGCCTCTCCGATGATGCGTGAGTAGTCCACCATAGACCTACGGGTCCATAGGCAGTAGCTAGATGGCTTCCTCTCTCTCTTATGATTCTCAGTACAATGGCCTCTTGGAGATCTATTTGATGTAAACTTTTGCGATGTGTTTGTTGGGATCCGATGAATTTTGAGTTCATGATCAGTTTCTATCCATGAATATTATTTGAGTCTTCTTTGATCTCTTATATGCATGATTACTTATAGCATCGTATTTCTTATTCGAATCCTTGGTTTAGTTAGGCTGACTAGATCGATTTTTCTTGCCATGGGAAGAGGTGCTTTGTGATGGGTTCGATCTTGTGGTGTCCTTTCCTAGTGACAGAAGGGGCATCAAGGCACGCATGTATCATTTCCATTAAGGATAACAAGATGGGGTCTATTCCTACATGAATAGATCTTGTCTACATCATGTCATCGTTCTTATTGCATTACTCCATTTTTCCATGAACTTAATACACTAGATGCATGTTGGATAGCGGTCGACGTGTGGAGTAATAGAGGTAGATGCAGGCAAGAGTCGGTCTACCAATCTTGGACGTGATGCCTATATAATGATCATCACCTTGGATATCGTCATGACTATTCGATTTCTATCAATTGCCCAATAGTAATTTGTTCACCCACCGTGCGCTATACTCATGAGAGAAGCCACTAGTGAATCCTACGGCCCCGGGTCTACTTGTCCAACATATTTCTTTCCGATCTATCTTTTTGCCTCTTTGTTTTTAGATCTACAAAACCAAAAACCCAAAACATATTGCTGCATATTTTATTTGCTCTTTTTATTTTGTGTTCTTGAGAGATCTATCTCTCCTATCTATCATTACCCAATCTATCTTTTTACCGTAGAGAGATTGACAACCTCTCTTTCGTGCCGGGTTGCAAGTATTTGTTGTTTGTGTGCAGGTGCTGCTTATTGGGTGGTGGTGATCCTCCTACTGGTTCGATAACCTTGGTTTCATAACTGAGGGAAATACTTACCGTCGCTGTGCTGCATCATCCCTTCCTCTTTGGGGAAATACCGACGCAGTCTCAAGCCACGTCACAGGGTCGTTGATCCGCATGGCCTTAGCTAGCCAGCCCTAGGGAAACCAGGAAAGGAGAGGTTAGAATCCTTGCTAAAAGGCTGAACCTGAAGATAAAAGATTGAAGCTTTACCTTAAGCGGAGCGTGTTCGGCGTCCAGGCCGGTGTCTTCCTCTTTGGCCGACCACTCCTCCTGAGGCTTGAACAATGCCTTCCGTAGTTTCTCCCAAGTGGTGCGGTAGAGCTTGCGCACGGTGGGAGGATCATCGGATTTGTAGGCCCACATCGGTGTGGCCTAGAGCTGACAGGGGAGAGGCGGCGACGAAGCATCACCTAGACCACATTGGTCAGGCCGATGTTTGATTCCAGCATCTTTCCGATGCGTTCCTGCAGCACCTTTACCTCAGTGGCCGACCCCCGGTCCAGCCCCTTCTTGATCCACGAGGTCAACCTCGCGGGAGGACTGGATCTGAATTCGGGAGAGGCCGCCCAATCTGCGGCCCGCGGTTCAGTGATATAGAACCACTCCTTTTTCCAGGTCTTGATGGTGTCGATAAAGGTGCCCTCCGGCCACAGGACTCGAGGGAGCTTGCTGATCACCGCTCCCCCACAGTCCGCGTGCGGGCTGCTTACGGTCTTCGGCTTGACGTTGAAGACCTTCAGCCATAAGGCAAAGTGTGGCTGGACCCGCAGAAAGGCCTCGCAGACGAGGATGAAGGCCGATATGTGCATGATGGAATTTGGAGGAAGTTCGTGGACGTCCAAGCCGTAGAAAACATCAGGACCCTCACAAAGGGGTGCGGCGGGAAGCTCAGTCCCCGGATGAAATGGGGAATGAACACTACCCACTCCCCGGGCTGTGGCGTGGGGATTACTTGGCCCTCTTTGGGGGCGTGGTGGGCGACGTCGACCGGGAGGTAACCAGTACGCTTCAGCTCCTGGATGCCGTCCTCGGTGACGCCCGACGCCTCCCACTTGCCTTCCGAGCCTGAGCCAGCCATGGCTGTGCTCGAGGAAGAAGGCTGGGTGTCGGGGGAAGGATTGGAGAGGGACTAGATCCGCGCGCACGGAGCAAGGAAGGTTTTGAGAAAGCGAATCTGGGGAACCTGGGAGGGCTGTGAAGACTTTTTTCTCCCTTTTATGGAAGGCTGTAATGCCAAGCGTTCCTTTACTACGCCGTGAGCTATGCGAGTTCCCGAAGTGACCACCCCGTTATGCGCGCGTGGGATAGCCCCAGTCATTGATCATATCCCGTAAAAAATGGAGCACGATCTCCATGTCGATTGAATGTGCCAGTAAAAGGTGACCTCGAACCACGAATTGAGTTTTTGTAATTGGTTAAGTGGCTACGACCCGTCTGGACCGTTCGTCAGGAAAGTTGTCAGGAAGGGTACTATTCACATTATGGCGTTTGACCTTCAAAGCTAAGCAAGGTATGTTCGGCAGCAGGGTGTCATCGGTGGCCGAGCTAAGGACGGCCGGAGCATGAAGAAAGGAACTCACCCTGCAAGCCGAACACTCTGGACGTACGGAGCAGCTGATGTCCTGAAGATCGGCGTTGGAGGCTAGTTCGGGGGCTACTGAGGGAGTCCGGGATTAAGGGGTCCTCGGGCTGTTGACTTATCTCTTATAGTCCAGCCCGGTGGGCCGTCTTGTGGCATCTTCGGGAAGACCAGACTATGAAATGACCCTCGGCTTATGGGGGAATATTACGAAGACTTGGTGTGCCCTCCAAGTAAGAATGGGCGTATCTATGCCCGGATGGGAACCGACCATGTGTAACAAGTACCCCTGGTGTCTATATAAACCAAGGGGCTTAGTTCGTAGGGAACAACTTAACTCATTAGGGTTTAGCTCATTTGATCTCGAGGTAGATCTACTCTGTAACCTTCATACTCCGCAATACAATCAAGCAGGATGTAGGGTTTTACCTCCTTACGAGGGCCCGAACCTGGGTAAACACCGTCTCCTTCGTCTTTTGTTACCATCGATCCTAGATTCACAGTTCGGGAGTCCCTACCCGAGATCCGCCGGTTTTGACACCGACAGTAGGATCACAAGGGTGAGATATTTCAGAGACCTGCTCTCCCGCTCGCTAATGCATGTTGGAGCTCGAGATGGAGTAGAGTACAGCTGCGATGCAAGTGATGGCTCTATATCTTACACATTTTAGAGCTCATTTGTTGCATGTTCTCTTCATATATCATGTGTCCATTATGCATGATTACCGGTTTTTGCACTTATCATTGACACATTGTGTCGGTGTACTAATGAATGGGCCCTTTAGTACCCTGATTTGTGCACAGACAACAACGGTTCCTCGCCTAACAAGCCTTGCCGGGGAGATACTGCCCTCAAGACAGCTTCAGGAGAAGAATCAATGCACCGACAAGCCACCTTGCCGGCAAGAGACGAACCGGCAGCTCCATGCCCCGTAATATCCCACTACCGAGCCACCGCTCCACCTCACCGGGCTGATTGTCTCCCATCAGTGAGGTGTCGAGCGGGCAGCCTGTTAGGTATGGCTTGTCGGGGCACGTGGCAGCTCTGTAGAATTACTTCAACTTCAATGACACCCGTCCTAATGGCGTGGCGGAAGAATAAAAGGTAGCTAGGGTGCGGCACAGAAGGAGAAGGCATTCTTGTCGGGGAACGGCGCCAGCATGACACCTCACGGCACATTTAATGCGCCTGTCCTAATCCGTCAGGGTTGGGTATATACCACTGTAGCATATGTCAATAGTTTGACCAATATTGTAGTTACTTTTTACCCTGTGTAATTACCATTTTGGCCACTGTGGTAACCCCTTTGCCTATAAAAGGAGGTCCATGGCTACCTTTACAAGGGTGGACACTTTGTCCATTTGCACGTGTAGTAGCACTCTCGAGCATCTTGACGGGTGGTTGCGCTCCTTGTAACTTGGAAATCCTCATAAACCATACACACATGACGTAGGGTATTTGAAAGCACATATACTCCCTTGGTGTTTTTGATAATTCATGACAACATACATTGTCTCTTGGACTAATAGTTCTATCTAGTTTATTTCAGGTTTAGTCCACAGAGAGGATTCGCTAAAGGATTGTGTGGAGAACCTCACCAAGGAAAGGAAGGAATATAATTGGCCATGCTTCAAGAATGAGGACTCTACATTTTACATTTTGTGAGAAATCACTTTTGAGTCCATAGGAAAGCCAATACTATTAAAAGGGGATGACGTAAATATGATGATCTGGTTGCTCAAGTGCTTAGAGATTAGCCACCAAAAATACTCACCCACTTTCCCACACAAGTCTTCTGTCCAAAGCCAAAAGTCAAAATTCGGTGACACCAACATTTCCCATTCGGATCCACCGAGTTTTCCCTAGACAGAAGCCAAACCAACCCCTAGCATCTTGGTTCTATCAACATTCCATTCGGTGCAACCGAAACCAGTGACCAACTCTCTGTTAGCCATTTTCAAGAATCAGTCCCACCGAGTTTTCAGAATCGGTCTCACCAAGTGTTGGACCAACTCTGTGTTAACCAATTTCTTAAAATCAGTCCCACCGAGTTTTGGTAACTCCCTAGTTCACCCATATTGGTACCATCGAGATTCATATATCGGTCTCACCGAAAATGCCAAAGTTGCAACATTTTGCACTAGTCGGTGCAACCGAGTTTTCACTTCGGTTTCACCGAGTTGGGCAATAATGTTGTAACGGTTGGATTTTTGGAGATGCCTATATATACCCCTCCACCACCACTCACTCGGAAGAGAAGCACTCAGAACATAAACCCAGTTGTCATATCCAATTTTCTAAGAGAGAACCACTTACCCTTGTGTTGAGGTCAAGATCATCCACTCAAACCATATGGATCTTGATTTCTAGCCTCCCCAAGTTGCTTTCCATCCAATCAATCTCTTCTACCCATGCCAAACCTGTGAGAGAGTGATTGAGTGTTGAGGAGACTATCTTCTGAAGCACAAGAGCAAGGAGTTCATCATACTACCACATCTATTACCTTTTGGAGAGTGGTTCCTCCTAGATTGGTTAGGTGTCGCTTGGGAGCCTCCTTCTTCGTGATTATAGAGTTGAACCAAGAGAGTTTGTAAGGGCAAGGAGATCGCCTACTTCGTGAAGATCTACCCAGAGTAAGGCTTGTCTCTGTGGACGTAGGCCATCATGGAATAGACGAGGTTGCTACTTCGTGGACCCTTTGTGGGTGGAGCCCTCCGTGGACTCTCACGGCTGTTACCCTCTATGGGTTGAAGTCTCCGTAAACGTGCACGTACGATAGCACCACCTATCGGAACCACAGGGAAAATCTTCATGTCTCCAAATTGCGTTTAATCTTCCTATCTCTACTCTCTTACATATGCTTGTCTTTACTTTCCGCTGCCATACTTGTTGACTAGCATGTGTAGGGTACATTAGACTTGTTAGAATTGCTAAAATCTGCCAACCAATTAACTTGGGAAAAGGTTAGGTTTTTATTTTGTCAAGTAGTCTATTCACCATCCTCTAGACATCCCTTCTAGTGACCCCACAATTGGTATCAGAGCTTTGGTCTCCATAGCTTCGGTTTCATCACCGTTGGAGGAAGATGGATGTGCTTAGTTTGGGGAGTCTTAGTTGTAGAGTGCCCATTCTCGATGGGGAGTACTGTAGTCAATGGAAATATGAGATGCTTGAGTTATTCAATGAATTCCATTTGAGCAAGTATGTTAAGAACCCCTATGTACCTCCCATTGATCCTTTACATCCCACACACGAAGAGGAAATTCATATGCTTCGTAATCTTAGAACTGTTAATCTTATCATTAGATGATTGCCTAGAATTGTGTTTGATCAAATGAAGAATTTTGAATGTGCTTATACTTTGTGGAATGATTTGGAGAAACGATATCCAAATTATTCATTGAGTAATCTTGATGAAATTCTTCATAAATCTATTGCTTTTCACAAAATTATGCCTAGTGATCCTAAGTTTGATTATTATCTATTTGAGCTTAGAGACCTCATGCGTGCTAAAGGAGATGTCATAACTATCAACAACATCATTGTTGAAGCCATTCACATTCATAATCTTGAACATTGTCATGATCACAACTCTAACGAATCTCTTGTTTCTTATGACGAGGATTTCCAACTTAATGATGACAATGTGGAACATGGCTACTATGATGAAGATGTATTGTTCGACATCGAGTATGAGAAGACTGTGTAGAATCTAAGTCTCGTGGCAAACTTCAAGGATTACATGTCTGGAGGTAAAGAGTGGATTCTCGACAGTGGATGCACCGTTCGTATGACCGGAGATAGAGACATGTTTCAAGAGATCACATCAAACCATGGATCGTGAAGGTATGTGACTTTTGGAGAAAACTCCAAGGGTAAGGTACTTGGTCTTGGTAAGGTGGCCATATCTCATGATAGCTCTATTCAAAATGTCATGCTTGTTGAATCCCTTGGCTATAAACTTCTTTCCGTATCTAGACTTGCCGACTTCGGTTTTAATGTGCTATTTACCAAAGTAGATTGCCAAGTGTTTCGTCAAGATAATCATAGCATGGTCTTTACCGGTTTTCGTAGAGGTGATCTATACATTGTTGATTTCACTAAGATATCCAAACCTCGTACTTGTCTTATTGCAAAATCTTATAAAGGTTGGCTTTGGCATAGAAGACTAGGACATGTTGGTATGTGTAATCTAGACAAGCTCATCAAAGGTGATCATATACTTGGTGTTAAAGATGTTATCTTTGACAAAGATAGACTTTGTAGTGCTTCTAAAGCTGGAAAGCATGTAGGTGGAAGTCATCCCGTAAAGAATATCATGACTACTAGGAGACCACTCGAGTTGCTTCATATGGATCTTTTTGGTCCCAATGCTTACAAGAGTCTCGATGGAAATTCCTTTGGTCTAGTTATAGTTGATGATCTTTCCAGATTTACGTGGGTATTCTTTCTTGATGATAAGTCGCAGGTGCAAAAGATCTTCAAGAACTTCGCTCGCAAAGCGCAAAATCAATTTGAAGTGAAGATCAAGAAAGTTCAGAGCGACAACGGACCGGAGTTCGAGAACACGAATGTGGATTCCTTTCTTGACGAAGAAGGGATTTCACATGAGTTCTCGGCTACGTACACGCCTCAACAAAATGGAGTTGTTGAGAGGAAGAACCGATCTCTTATAGAGATGGCTAGAATGATGCTTGACGAATAAAAGACGCCCAGACACTTTTGGGCAGAAGCCATGGAAACAGCGTGTAATGCCAGGAACCGACAAGCTTCTCAGTCAAACGGCATACGAGCTACTCACCGGTAACAAGCTCCAAGTTGGATACTTTCAGGTATTCGGCTCCAAGTGTTACATTCTTGATAAGCACCGTCGTTCTAAATTTGCTCCTAAGTCTCATGAAGGTTTCCTACTCGGTTACGGATCAAACTCACACAATTACCATGTCTACAACAACTTCACTTGAAAAGTTGAAGAAACGGTGGATGTGAAGTTTGATGAATCTAATGGTTCGCAAGTCGAACAATTGCCAAATGATGTAGGAGATAAGAAACCTTCGGAAGCTATCCAAGACTTGTTCGTCGACAAGATTCGTCCCATGGAGGTGAAGGAAAGTACTTCATCGACCCAAGTGGAAGCCCGTACTTCGCGTCAAGGCGAACCTCAACACGACATGCAGGCATCCACAAGCGGTACACGACAAGATGAAGAGGAGGAATAAGTTCATCATGAAGATCCACCTCAACCACATTCACCACCACCTCAAGGCAACGACACCTTCAACAACAATGAAGAAGAAGATGAGGAGGAGGAGGCTCCACCATCCAACAAGCAAAAGCTACCACGAGTTCGAGCAAGAGTGAACAAAAATCATCCCCTGGATCAAATCTTTGGTGACATACAAACCGGGAGGATAACTCGCTCCAAAACTCGATTAGCTAACTTTTGTGAGCATTATTCATTCATCTCTAGTATTGAGCCTTTGAAGGTAGAAGAAGCTCTTCAGGACCCGGATTGGGTGAATGCTATGCATGAGGAGCTACACAACTTTGAGAGGAACGAAGTGTGGACACTAGTTGAGAAGCCCAAGGATGAGCAAAACATCATCGGAACCAAATGGGTGTTTCGGAACAAACAAGACGGAGATGGTCAAGTGATACGCAACAAGGCGCCTCTCATGGCTCAAGGCTACACCCAAGTCGAAGGTATGGACTACGATAAGACCTATGCCCCCGTTGCTAGACTTGAAGCTATCAGCATTCTTCTTTCTTATGCTAATCACCATGATATCATGCTTTATCAAATGGATATTAAAAGTGCATTTTTAAATGGTGAGATTGAAGAAGAGGTCTATGTTAAACAACCCCCTGGTTTTGTAAACCCTAAGAAACATTATCATGTCTACAAGCTTCGTAAAGCTCTCTATGGTCTTAAGCAAGCTCCACGAGCTTGGTACAAATGCTTAACGAAGTTTCTTATCGAAAAAGGTTTTGAAATTGGTAAAATTGACGCAACCTTATTCACTAAGAGAGTTAATGGTGAACTATTTGTGTGCCAAATTTAGTGGATGATATTATCTTTGGATCTACTAACCCACAATTTAGTGATAAATTTGGAAGGTTGATATTCGAGAAGTATGAGATGTCCATGATGTATGAGCTGAAATTTTTCCTTGGTTTGCAAATCAAGCAAATGAGAGAAGGAACTTTCATCTCTCAAAACAAGTATACCAAGGACATGATCAAGAAGTTTAACATGAAAGAGTGTAAAGGTATGAAAACTCCTATGCCTACTAGTGGACATGTTGACCTCACCAAGGAGGACAAACCGGTTGATCAAAAGGTCTATCGATCTATGATTAGTTCATTGTTATACCTATGTGCCTCCCGTCCCGACATTATGCTTAGTGTGTGCATGTGTGCTAGATATCAAGTTGCTCCTGAAGAGTGTCATCTTAAGTCGTGAAAAGAATTGTGAGATACTTGATACAAACACCAAACTTTGGCATATGGTATCCCAAGGGATCTTATTTTAACCTTGTTGGCTATTCTGACTCAGACTATGCCGGAGATAAGGTTGATAGAAAATCAACCTTGGGTACATGTCAATTTCTTGGTAGATCTCTCGTGTCTTGGTCATCCAAGAAACAAAACTCGGTATCTCTATCCACCGCCGAAGCAGAATACATTGCCGCTGGATCATGTTGTGCTCAATTGCTATGGATGACTCAAACTCTTAAGATTATGGAATCCATGTGAGACATGTTCCATTGTTGTGAAACAATGAGAGTACTATTAAGATTGCTCATAATCCCGTGCAACATTCTCGAACTAAACATGTACAAGTTCGTCATCATTTCATTCGTGATCATGTTGCCAAAGGGGACATTAATCTCAAACATGTTCGCACTAACAAGCAATTGGTCGATATCTTTACCAGGCCACTTGATGAGAAAGTGTTTTGTCACTTGAGGAGTGAGTTGAACATCATTGATGCTTCAAACTTGAGCTAGACTCACTCGGATGCATGCGAGGGCATGAGCTTACATGAAAATTCCATGTTACACTTGATATGACACTATCTTAGACCTTGGAAATATATGCTCCCTTGTATTGCATCTAACCTTTTGTAGGTACTTGGAAGAACTACACTCCACAAGATTGCCATCAACTCATATCACAAGCAATCTTGTCATAGCCAAGTATCCACAACCCGTCTTTGATGATGGAAGGAAGAAGTCAACACAAACTATACCTTGACTTACATATGATGAAAAGTTCGATATTGTCATTTGGATATATACATTGTTCTTCCTTGCATGACTAACTCTTGTAGGAGGACCTAGCTTCAAAGAAAAGATGGATTGCTCCCAACTCAAGATCATCTTCATCAACTTCGAGCATCCACAAGAAGTTCTCCTACATGCCACGTCATCGAGAACACTCAAAGGTATGTGATCATATCCTTGAAATAGCTTTACTCCAAGTCATGAGCTAAAGCAACTCAACTGATATGAAAACATTAAAATGCTTAAACGAAAAATGGTAACCCCATTTTGAGCTTCATGTAGAGTATGACCTATGATCAAGTATTCTTGCTTGGCTCCTTAAGTCAATATACTCTAATATAGGTGACCTAGTCACCGACCATCATCTGGATGAAGTATCTTGTTTGGTTCATCTTATAGTTGCATGCTTTCTTGGAACCACTCAATTTCCATCTAGTTGAAAAATTCATTGCAAATCCTTCTGAAAAATCACTCCAAATCATTTTATTCTATTGAGACTTTCTGAAAAATTGCTTTTGACAAACTTTGCCAAGTTTCTGTTTTGCATTTTGGACCCTCCGATTCAGATAACTCGGTGCCACCGATCATGCAGATAGGCTGCACAACCACATATCGGTTTCACCGACTCATTCTGTCTCGGAGCCACCGATTTTGCTATCTTCCGTGTTCTTTGTCAAAATTAGCAAAATCTCAATTTCTTCAAGGATCCCTATGTCAAAGGGGGAGAAATCTTGAAACGCTTTTCAAATAATAAAAGGGGGAGAAAAAGTACTCAAGGATCCCTTAGTCTCAATTTCTCTCAATGACCCTTACTCTCAACGATCCCTATTTTCTATGACCCATATTCTCAAGGATCCCTTCCCTCTCAATGACCCGTTTCTTCTGACCCTTTGTGTCACCCTTTTTGGAAATTAATGCCAAAGGGGGAGAAATATCAAAGCTTATACTTGCTGACAAAGGGGGAGAAATCTCAAAAGGGGGAGAATATCAAAGCTTATGCTTGTATATAGGGGGAGAATATATCAAGGGGGAGAATATCTAAGAACATCTAAGCTTATGCTTACCCAAAGGGGGATAAATATTTGTTCAAGTCTAACATAAAAACATCTCCTTGCTATTGTGTTTTAGATTTGATTGCCTATTAGTGTTAGACTTGTCTCGCCCTACCTACTCCCAATATCTACTTGCTAAGATTCAGGGGGAGAGGAAGATTTACAAATCCATACTTAGGGGAGAAAGCTCTAAAAAAGTTTTTGGAGACATATCAATCTTAAGAAACTCTCTTCTTCATATGTCTTCCATGTCTTGGTATTCTTGAATCTTTTTGCATTTGGATAAGTACAATACTCTTGTTTTTCCTAACATTGCTTTCTCAAGTGTATTCCTACTGTTAAAATGCTCAAAGAATTCAAGGTAAGTATATGCATCATATCCTTGGTCAAGATGATCTCTTGCTTCTTGCACATATTGTTTGCAAGGGTGAAGTATTGAACATGGAAACACCTCATTCACATATATTTGATGCATATAGCCAAGATATACACATCACTTATCATGTCCTTTCTACTATGTGTTTGTTCATGCATTCCAAAGCAACTATCCTCTAAAATGGATTACACACATTTAGGGCGAGCTTGTATTAGTCATGTACCCATCAAAGCTATCACATATTCCTGCATATCTTAATTTGAAGCTTTAATTGTATGTTGTCATCATTTACCAAAAAGGGGGAGACTGAAAGCACATATGCTCCCTTGGTGGTTTTGATAATTCATGACAATATACCTTGTCTCTTGGACTAATAGTTCTATCTAGTTTATTTCAGGTTTAGTCCACATAGAGGATTGGCTAAAGGATTGTGTGGAGAACCTCACCAAGGAAAGGAAGGAATAGAATTGGCCATGCTTCAAGAATGAGGACTCTACATTTTACATTTTGTGAGAAATCACTTTTGAGTCCATAGGAAAGCCAATACTATTAAAAGGGGATGAGGTAAATATGATGATCTGGTTGCTCAAGTGCTTAGAGATTAGCCACCAAAAATACTCACCCACTTTCCCACACAAGTCTTCTGTCCAAAGCCAAAAGTCAAAATTCGGTGACACCAACATTTCCCATTCGGATCCACCGAGTTTTCCCTAGACAGAAGCCAAACCAAACCCTAGCATCTAGGTTCTACCAACATTCCATTCGGTGCAACCGAAACCAGAGACCAACTCTCTGTTAGCCATTTTCAAGAATCGGTCCCACCGAGTTTTGAGAATCGGTCTCACCAAGTGTTGGACCAACTCTCTGTTAACCGATTTCTTAAAATCGGTCCCACCGAGTTTGAGGAATCGGTCTCACCGAGTTTTGGTAACTGCCTAGGTCACCCATATCGGTACCACCGAGATTCATATATCAGTCTCACCGAAAACGCCAAAGTTGCCACATTTTGCACTAGTCGGTGCAACCGAGTTTTCACTTCTGTTTCACCGAGTTGGGGAATAATGTTGTAACGTTTGGATTTTTGGAGATGCCTATATATACCCGTCCACCACCACTCACTCGTAAGAGAAGCACTCAGAACATACACCCACTTGCCATATCCAATTTTCTAAGAGAGAACCACCTACCCTTGTGTTGAGGTCAAGATCATCCACTCCAACCATATGGATCTTGATTTCTAGCCTCCCCAAGTTGCTTTCCATCCAATCAATCTCTTCTACCCATGCCAAACCTGTGAGAGAGTGATTGAGTGTTGAGGAGACTATCTTTTGAAGCACAAGAGCAAGGAGTTCATCATACTACACTAGTGCAGCCGCACGCTATACAAACGGTTTTTAACCCCTTTCCGTGACGTAGTCTGAAACCATCGCCTTGCATGTGTGGGCGATGGGGGGGGGGGCTATCCCACATGACAGACAAAACCCGTCGGCGATGCCTGCACCCGGTCACACACGATGGGCAAAAATATATCGTTTGCGATTGGAAGGGCCATCACAAACAAACATATTGGGGAAGACGTGTGAGATGAGCTTATCATCCCACACAAGGAATCCCAATGTTACGTCTCCGTTTGTATTGCAGATCACACACAATATTCGGCATAACATCGTTTGTGATAGGGCTGGACACCACACACGATAATTATAATTCTATCGTTTGCGTTATTCAAAACATCACTCGCGGTGTCTAGATGAAACTGTTTGGCATTGGGCTGCCCATCACACACACATGCTTAAGAAAACATTTGTGATTGGGTGTCCTAACGCACACAGTTGTCGAGCAAAATTCGTGTGTGATTCTTCACCGATCCAACACGCCAACTTTGTAGAAACCGTGTGGGTTTGTTGTGGTCATCGCCCACGGTGTAGTCCTAGAAACCGTCTGGAATGGGAACCCCCATAATAAGCCTGATTGCTCTATTATTTATAATCCATTTAGTAATCAAATTAACATTTCATATCAAGCACAAATATATTTCTTATTCGTAGTACGGCAACTAGGATTTCATAAATGAATTACCTCAGGGTACAACATCATATAGGCATATACTGCCTAGCTACCCAATTGCACAACAGGACAAAGTTTCAAATGCAACATCTAAAACCTTTGGAAATTAAGTATCATAATAGATGGTAAATAGACAGATGAGTCCCATCTAGAAAATTGTTAAAGAGGAAGGCAAATATTGAGCCTTCAATGATTTTGAAGGTCCTCGCAACTTTAGGCCAGTGCCTGTGGATGATTGCCCGCCCATCCTTTGTCCTCTTGAGGAAGACTTCAAGATTATACCGTGGGTGTTGTATGAATACCTTCCTCGCCTCTTGATCATACAGGTGGTTTGAGATGTAATCATTGATGAATTGCCTTGAGAAGGACTGAAAACAAACATACACATTAATATTTTTTCTAAAATTTGAAATGGCGCAAAGGGAAAAGGACAAGGTGAAAGAGATGGTACCATCCTATAGTTGACTGATGTCTTCTTCATTGTGCAGACAAACATCTTGTTGTTTTTCGTATCTAGTTTCTTTATCTTAACAATCTTTCTGAGTTTCTTGATTTGACTGATATTCAAGGACACCTCATTTCCCCACATGCAAAAAAGGGTCGAACAGTGGATCTAAACCTCTTACAACAGGACCTACATGTGCAAGAAAAAATTATTAAAAACATTAATATTACAATGATTTCTGCAAATTGTACAATAATGTGCTATTAGCCAAACGACCATGGATGTGCAAACCTCGATGGTAAATTTAAGTGTCCCCTATTGTTTCCTCCTGCAACATATTTAAGACAGATATTGATCAGGTTACAAGTGATATTTGGCATACTATCAGTGAAATATGTTAATGGAAAATAAACACATTGCGGATCCAACAGATTAGTTCGAGCCACATGGAAAAGCCAGTTATCTAAACCAAGCGTGCTAAGAACTAGGAAATATAGCAATTCTATATGTTTCACATGTATTTAGTGCATCTAAATTCGATTTATTCGTCACATGCATAACAATACAAAATTGTACCAACAACAATCGTACATCACATTTCAGAATTGAATTAAATAGTTAAATGATCACCACAACAAATGAACAAAATAGTTAACTAAGCACCACATTGCACAGTAGAACAGACTAGAAGGTCAGGTTGCAGTAGCATTACATTGGACATTTCACTAGAATTTCTAAATGAAAGGCAGTAGCGGCACACACAACAGGTCAACGAAACATGCTTAACCGGCGTAGCTAGGTGAACATAGGTCCTTAGTGATAAAGCTAAGAAAAACAAGCTATTCCTCATCCTCGGAGATATCGATGATGATAGGCTCCTTCGACTTGGAAGAGGATGAGGCCTCCACACCGTGGGTGCACCCCTCGTAGTGGTGAGTGGCCTGATCCTGCCCCGGCACCAACATGTCGGCTCTAGAGTTGAGGTAAGCACAGGCACGCTGAGAAAACACATCGAAGTCTTCATCGAACGCACCGGCGGTGCCCTCGAGAAAAGACCACGAGCTGTCATTTATAGCAGCCAACCGTGTGGCGGCGGCAGCGAGCGAGGCGTCGATGGTGGCCTCGACGGCGAGGTGCTCCTCCAAGATCTAGGGGTCGGCACGCATGGAAGCCATAGCTGCCTCATCTGCGTGTGCAGACGCGATTTGCTTCTCTGCAGCCAAATGCTCTTTGAGATCCTGGCTATACTGCATGCACTATGGCTTTCAGCGACGATTATTTGGAGGATGGGGTGGTGATTTGGGTGGAAGGTGTCGCACCGGTCGGGCCATGTGGGATGGAGGAGGAGGGGGTGACGGGGTATTGGGGAGCTGTGGATTACCTGACTAGATGGAGGACACCGAGCAGCAGGAAGGAGCGTCGTCAGTGAGGAGGCGGCGCTGCAAGCAAGCAGTGCAGGTTTGAACTAGGAAAGGTAGAGGAAAAGGGGGAAATGTGGCTTTTGATTGGTACCGAGGGGCAAGGGAGGTAGATATTTCAGCGGCAGCCCAATATTTTCATTTGGTGCAGAATAGTTCTCGATATCAACACATCACAAACGAAGCCTGTGCTATACCCCGTGTGTGATGAACTTGGATGTGAAAATGTTTGTCTCCAAGCTTCCGACGTAAGATTGGGTACTACATTGCACACGGTTCGTTCCAAAAAATTGTGTGTGATGAATTTCAATTTCATTTTCAATTGGAAGATGGAATGGGGATATGGCGGCAAATTTTTGGTCCGAATTTCCTTGGTTACAGTGGTCATCCACGCCGTCGCATAATTTAACACCAATTGCTAATTTGGGTACTGCACAAAAGAGCCTACACCACAGCCCACACTTACTTAATCGAGCAATTAAACAGAGCTGGTTGACCTAAACATTACTCTAACAAAAGACCAACGCTCTAAACAAAGACTAATGTTCCGCCTGACGCTCGGCGATCTCCGCCGCATCCTCCATGACCAACTCGCGCTCGACGACCTCCAGGGGCAGGGGCTCCATGGCATCCATCGCCACATACTCTGCAAGCATCTCGCTGTCCGCGTCCGCCATCTCTTTGGAAAAAGCCGCCACGAGTTTGGTGTGGGCGGCCGTGGTTCGGGCATTGACGGCCTCCATCTTGGCAACGGAGCCTGCTGACGATTGGACGGCTGCCCGAGCGCTCTCGGCGATTGCCAACTCTTCGGACATAGGTTGCCGACCGTTGTCGGAGAAGGCCGCTGCTACTTGTGCGGTGACCGACACGAGCTGGGCGTGGGCGGCATCGCCATAGGTGTGGGCAGCCGCCATCAGGGCTACGACGGCCGCCGAGGAAAGGATAGCTGCTGTGTCATTGTCGCCATTTGCTATCCCGGTCGCGGATGTTGCTGCCGCCACCTCAGATGTATCAGCTGCCCTTTTGGCGGCCCAGCTGCCCTGTCGGAGAGTGCGGCCGCGATGAAGGATGTTGTGAGCGCGTTCATGGCTGATGCAGCCGCGCTCGGGCCAGAGTGGGTCGCCGAAGTTGCCCTCACGACGCGGATCCACGTCCCCATCTTTCACCAGCGATGATTGAACAGTACAGTGGTCTTGGGGAACTAGTGTGACAGTGTGGTTGACGCGCCGGCGGTGGACTGAAGCTTCCGGCCTAAGCCATATATGAGGATTGGCCCAAGATATTTTTATACCATATCACACACGTTTCATGATCATGAACTGTTTGTGATGGTTTTGATTTTCATATTGCTTTGAAACGAAAAATGAAGTTACATTGGCAATTGAAGGTGTTTGGATGGCAATAAGATTTATCTGCAGTGAACTTGCAACTATAGGACTGTGTGTTAAATATGGAATTATTCAGGTTTGTTTAGGCCCTTTTAAACATTTAAAGAGTTTTTTAGACATTTCATGTGCATAGTTCAAATTTGAACTGAAGTTAAGCACATACTAGAGTGCACCTGAATGGGTTGAAAATCATCTATTTGTCACTAGATACATGCTTTGGTCCCATGCAAGAAATGGAAATTAAACGAATTCCAAACCTCTCGGTATTTTGGCTCGGCCGTAGACTTTGAGAAGACGTGTTTTCAAATTCCAGTAAAGCCAAATATCATGAGAATTTAATAAAACTTGGCATGCTGTCATGTCATGGTGCATGTGTGTTGTGGTAAAAACAATGCCTAGTTCGGGACAAGTTTTGGCACAAACCTCTTAAAAACCGAAGATTCTCACAAGAAGTCATGTGGTTCTGGTATGGAAAGTTCACATTTTATGTGCGAAACAACATCCGATGTCTCCTCTCGCCTTGAATTTATTTCTAGAGTCTCCATAGAGTAACATGAATGTGTCGTGCGAAACAATGGAATCTTACAGATTTCGTTTGGCCTTTTAAGTACATTAATTGAGTTTTCAGGGCATTCAATATGCATAATTCAAATTTGATCTACAATCACACGGTCCAGCTCATGAAAATATGTTGAAAAACCATATATGTTTCCTTGGCTGCATGTTTAGGTCCCACACAAGAAATGGGAATGAATTTCAAACATATAATCGTATTGGCTCGACCGCAAACATCGGGAAACTTAGTTTTTAAATTCATGTAAATGCAAACCTCGACAGAAATTCATGAAATTTGGGGGTGCCATCAATTGCCCTGTTGTGTGTGTTTTGGAATTTTTTTTTGCCCAATTTTGGACAAGTTTTGGCACAAAGCCTCTTACAAATTAAACCAAAGGTTATCACAAAGAAAGTCGTGTGTGCCGATAGGGAAAGTTCACATTTTATGTGCGAAACAACATCCGTTGTCTTTTCTCGCCTTGAATTTATTTCTGGAGTCACCATAGATCAACACATGACAGTCATGATAAACTGTGTACTTTTCCCAGGGTTCGTGAGACCTATTTAACACATTAATTGAGTTTTCTAGCCGTTTAATGTGCATATAATTCAAATTTGAACTACAATCACAAGGTCCAACACATGAAAAATAGGTTGAAAAAATATATGCCTTTCCCTGGATGCATGTTTAGGTCCCACGCAAGAAATGGGAATGGATTTCTAACATCTCATTGACAGTTGGCTCGGCCACAAACATTGAGATACTTGGTTTCCAAATTCCCGTAAATCCAAAACTCGTCAAAAATTCATGAAACTTGGCATGGTGTGGTGACAAGCTTAAGGGCACACATATGCCTTGGTAAAAAATGTCCAAATTGGACATGTTCTTGCACAATACCCTTACAAATCGGATCTCCTCACAATAAGCTTTGTGGTTTCGATAGGGAACATTATATATGCATGTCACATATGCGGGCGAAAAGACATCTGATGCCTCTTCTCTCCTTGATTTTCTTTATAGAAACAACATAGACATGTTGGTGTGAAGTGCAAAAATATGAATAAATTGAGGGATCATCTGGCTTTTAAATACATTAATTAAGTTTTCGATGCATTATTTAATGTGCATAATTCAAATTTGATCTACAATCACAAGGTCCGGGGCGGCAAAATGGGTTGAAAAATCATATATATGTGTCCTTGGATGCTTGTGTTAGGTCACATGCAAGAAATGAGAACGAATTTCAAACATCTAAGCATGTTGGCTTGACCAAAAACATCGAGAAACTTGGTTTCCAAATTCTCATAAATCCAAAACTCCGTCAGAAATTCATGAAACTTGGAATGGTTTCATGACAAGGCACACATATGCCGTGGTAAAAAAATACCAACTTGGACATGTTTTGTCACAAGCCTCTTACAAACCGGAGGTTCTCGCACAATAAGCTACGTCCAGTGGTTCCGTAATGTCACATATGCATGCCACATCTGCGGGTGAAACGACATCCGATGCCTCTTCTCTCCTTCATTTTTTTCTAGAAACAACATAAAGCAATAGGTGTGTACTGCAAAAATATGAAATTATTAAGGGTCCGTATGGCTTTTTTATACATTAATTGAGTTTTATGTGCATTTAATGTACATAATTCAAATATGAACTACAGTCACAAGGTCTATGTTGGGCAAGGCCTCATCATATAAAGCACAAATATGTTGTGGTATTTTTAGTGTCCACTTTGAGAGAAAGAGAAAGCAATATTAATGGCCAACAAAGGCATTTTGGAACAAAAATCTGTCACGTTACCATCGCAAACGGGCGTATTATTTATAATGTGTGGACGTTCTACAGACCATTTATGTGCGGGCCACGTGTCGTTATCTGTATTGGCAAGGAGGTAGCATGCGGACAGGTGTTTGAGTAGACGGGTGGCGTGCGAGCAGTGTCCTATGCATGCTCATCGGGGTGACATGTCCTTTTCCAGTCGTCAAAGACGTTTCAGACTGAATACTTGTATGCAAACCGAGGGCAATTGTTCCTTCCCTACTAAGCCAAGCGAAAATCTGGCGCGAAGGAATTTTTTTCATTGCGTCATTGCAAACGATTGTGAATGATGACCCGTGTGCCCTTCCTGATGCTACACCTTGTACTGGTGCTAACTGGTGAGGTTGCCATTAATGAAAAAAAATCTGATGTGGGAAGGTAATTAAGGAGAGATATGAGTTTGGTGACCACATGAAGAAACAATGCCAAGAGCATGAACCTTGGCAAAACACTTAAATGAAGGAAACTCACCAATGCATGCAAGAGTTTAGTTGCTAAATCATTAAATGAAGGGACCTCAGCAACAATGCTTTGTGGACTTGAGTTGATAAGACATTTAATACACTAAGCACTCCAAGTAAGCATCGATCGATGCATTGGCAGCAGGAGTCAGGTAAGATTCGAATCTGTCATATTGGGTAAATTTTCATTTGTCAAATTGGAAACACTGAGATTTGTCCAATTTTGCAGGAACAAAATCACTATTACGGTGCAATTTTGCAACTGAAATTCAGTAAACATAGATTTTATTCATAGATCAAGCATTGGTCTTTGTACAAAATAGTTCAACTCGACAGCCGAATCGAACAAACTTTTCCCCATTTGTTGCCAACCACGTACTGAAATAGCTAGTTCAACTATATATACTAGCTAATTTAAAGTAGGTGGGACAGTTCAATCATATCTATAGTTAGATGAACTGAACAAAATAGCCCCTAAATACTACTCCGGACGGGCTTCGTGCTACTGCCAGCAGCCTTCTCCTCTGCCGAGCGCGTTCAGTAAGAGGCAGAGGAGGAGAAGCCTACCGACGAGCTGGAGGAGTCAAATTCGTCGGCTGTCGCTGCGGCCCTCCACCGCTCCTGAGGCGCCTCCTCGAAGCGACGGGACTCGGCATAGATCTCCTCATTCCGCGCCATAGCTGTGGCGTCTGCTGCGGCCACGACGGCGGTGAGCCTCTTTGCATCCTCGACCTGGCGCTCCTCCTCCCCATGTAGGAAGTTGATGTAGCGCACTAGGCCACTGACGCAAAAGCCGAGCGGCTGTGCTTCGGCGGCGGCCTCCTCCCGCCTTCGAGCCGTGGTAGCGGAGTGGGTGATGGCCCCGGCGGCTGACCGTGGGGTGGCTTCCAAGGCGGACGCTGGTGTGGTGGCGGCCAAGGAGGCAGCTGGTGGGGTCGCCGGCAGGAGCTGCCTTCAGGCAAATGTGGAGGAGCGTGTGGTGGGTGCCGTGCGCACAGCCAACAAGGGGGGCACACGCACTACACGCTTACGGGTACTGCGCCGTCGATGTGGTGCATCCTCCCAGCTGGAGCTGCCCTCTTGCGGAGTGGCGGAGCGACGACGACGGACAGGTGCCATTAGCGATTGGGGGACAAGCAAACTTGGGAACCTACGGGCAGGGATGGGATGAATGCGATGTGGAGGCGCCGGCCATGAGGGTTTATAAAGAAGGAGGCCAAGGCGAGCCGGGCAGGAAGCTTGTGCGTGTTCCTGGATGGTTGCGCAGGAACGGGAAGCCCAAAAGAAACGTTGCGCGCTCCCGAAGCATTGGGTGATTGGGGGATTTCAGCGAGCCGGGCGGGAAGCTTGCGCGGGAACATGCACGCTCCCGAAGCGTGCACTGGAATCCTAGGGCGGCAACAAGGTGACAAGACGGGACAGAGGTGGGAGAAATGACAAGTACACAAACGGTTAATAAAAAAACCGTTTGCGTTTTACTACAAAGCAAACGGTCGTTCTGTACGCACCATCGCGAATTAATCTATGCATGAGGCTGTTCATGCGGCCGCGGCGCGCTGTGCTCGCGTTCGTGCATTTCTCGCTCTGCAGGCGTCCACACGTGAACGGTCATGTACGCTCGAGGCACCATATGCATGTGGACACGGTTGTGCCGCTCCCGGCACCACCATGTAGTTAAGCGCTGCAAAAACTGCCATGCGGACGTGCCGAAATTCCAGGACATCCGGCGCAATTTATTCCCGCGGCCATTTACCTTCGTCTCTTCCACCTTCCGATCGTGCCACACAACACAAGAAGCACACCCATGATCTCTTCATTGCTTCAACCTTCCCATGCGGATCCAATGGCGGCTGCCGGCGCCGAGCGGTAGTTCGCCAAAATTGTCAAAGTGGAAACCCACATCAGGAAGATGGACCTCTCGGTGGTGTACACCAACGACCCGGTCGTGGTGGTGAACTCCATCAACACATTGGAGCAGCTGCCTGCTAAGGATGACAAGTACAAAGTGGTCGGCTTCAACCTCGAGCACACCGGCGGTCGTGCCGAGCTGTGGGGACCCCGACTCATAAGTCGTGATCACCGAATGTACGTGCATAGTGATCCCAGAGATCAATGCTCACTGAACACATAGAAACTGAATAAAAAGAGTCTTACATCCATTACATACCGTTTCTACTCAAATATGGCCTTTATGGCCAAGTCTTCACAATCTCGCAACGGAAATCTTCAACGATAGCGTGAACCCATGCCATCTGCCTTAACCCTACATGCATTCTGACTGGGAAGCATCCTAGCTCGCATGTTCGTCAGTGAGGTACTCTTCATCATATCCTGTTCTCTCATGCCTGGCCAATAAAATAACCAGTGGCAAGCAAATGAGTACTTTGAATGTACTCGCAAGCAACCCATGTTTGGAACAAGGTATACAGAAACATGATATAGCACTAAGTAGGAAAGTTGCGGAAAGCTAATTTTGAGTGCAATGAAATGATCAAATAACTTGAAGTAGCATGCATCATGAGGATACAAGTATCCGTATGAACAGGTTACAAATATCAATATAATTAAGGTTTGAACATCTCATGTTCAATCATCATGTCAAGTCATCCGACTTGTCTCGAGAATTTCCATCTTTCTCACACACACGCCAAGTTTGTGAAAACATCGTACGTAGCCCAAGAGCGGTCATCCAACTATCCTTGACCATGGACACGGCTATTCGAATAGTTTTACACTCTGCAGAGGTTGCACACTTTACCCACAAGACTCGGGAAACTTCTGTGTCAAGCCACGACTCGCGGTACTGTTCACACCCGAGGTTAGTACCCAAACATTGCCTTTCCCCCGACGATACTAAACAAAGAGTCCACACGTTGGTGCCATCCCTCGTGATATACATCACACATATCATCCATGAGGGCACGCAATGGTGTGCCCGGTGTCTGTGAAAACAGCCCATGGTTGCTTTACCTGGCACGACCCCGTATCGAGAGAGTAATTCTGGCCCTCTCGCCACTAGTAACGCAGGCTCTCTGCTAGCATCGACCAAGGTAGTCAACAAGGCCCCGTCCCATAAGGGGTATCGTGGTTGTACATGTAAGGTTGGAATAATGGTCGCAACTTACACCAATCCGTTTTCGAAAAACCAACAGACTCACTTGCTCCGGCACACCACTTCTTTATCAACTTACACCAATTCTTTTTCAAAAAAGTCTTTGAAAGCATTTGTTTCCAACACCATGCATATTCCCGTCCCATTTGTGTAGCAACTACTTAAGCATCCTATCTACTTCCCACCCGCACAACCCTCATAGGAAGGTAGGGTCATGCACGATGCAAGTATCAACGGAAAAGTAACAGAGGCATCCACCAAAGTGGTCACCACATCATCATGATCAACATAACAAAATGAAGTGCTATATGCCATGCAATAAAATGGTTTCTTAAACATGGTCAAAGGGTTGCTTGCCTGGCTCAGCAAAATCCTTCGAGGTCTTCACACGCTTCTCGTCCAAGGAGGTTTTATTGGATGTGGGTCAAGGGGGATCTTTATACGGTGGAAATGAAGGAAATGATGATCCTATAAGATGTCCATAGAAAATATTTTTGTAAAAAGGAGTGGATGGTCCCAACAAATAGGGCATGATTTTAGAAACATTTGGGAAGTGGTTTCACTGGATTTGGAGTTGGTATGAATATTCTAGGGATTTGCAAAGTGGGTCATATATGAAGAAATGGTCCAATATTTGACATAGCAGAATAAGTGTAAGAAAAATGTTTCACCACTTAGTGCATGAATTTAGGCCCACCTAGGAGTTAGAATCATTTCATTTGGAGTTAGGGTGAGCTCCCTAGGAATTTCCAAAGTTTAAAGATGAAAATCAAAATAGGCTCTAATCATATAAGTGTGCAATAAAGTTTTCTGGAAAAATGTCCAATGCACATATTTGGTTAGGCCAAGATTTTAGGAACCTGTAGGAATTTGAATCACCAAATTTGGGGTTGAAATGAATTTATTATGAATTGTTTAGTTTCTGAAAAAAATAAAAAAAATAAAAATATCATACCGAATGGGCTACATTGCGCCCAGGGTGCTGGATAGGGAGTGGACCGGCCCAGTGGCTCGGTAGGCTGGGCACAGGTGACGTCGATGGCGCCCCAAGCGAAATTCGCCTGCCCTGGGCGGACGCGTCACCCAGCCTGGCGCTTCCACTTAAACAGCGGGGCCCAGCAGCTGGGTCGCTGACTGGTGGGGCCCGCTTGTCGGGTCTTTCCTTTTCCACTCGCCGGAGCATGGGGGGCAAAGGTGGCGAGGCAGACCGCCCGCTAGCACCGTTCCGATGGCATAGGCCATCCCCGGCGATGCATAGGTCACCGGCGCGCTCGGAAAAGAGTCCCGCATCCGCCTTGGGGCTCTGATCTTGCTGGGGAGCGCTGGAGGGGGCAGGGCTTCAGCCGCTACGGAGACCGGCGACGGGCAGCCACGGAAATGGGCTCCGGCCAGCGTGAGGAGAAAATGGAGTGCGGGGAAGATGAGCGATGGTGCAAGGGGCCTTAGGGTGGAGCTCATAAGGGAAGGGAGAGGCTGTCATGCTTGAATTTGAGCAGGGGCCGACGGGGAGGTTTCGGCCATAGGAGACGATGGAGGGCTCGGGAGGGGAAACAGGATGATCTAGGAGGCTCAGGGGAGTGGGAGAGAGCCAAGGGAGCCGAGAGGGGGTCTAGGGAAGGCCTCTTATAGCCGCAGCGCCGGAGCACCGTAGGCCATGCCCACGGCCACGGCTCGGACCATGCCAGAGGCCACGGGGGTGCTCCGGGGCGTGTCTGCGAGCTTCGTGGATGTGGTCCACACCTAGGGAAGGAAAGAGATGGAGAGGGGGAGTGCAGACGCGTCGCGCGTGCGAGCACCTCCACTAGTGCCCTCGGGCGGCTGGTGCGCGTGCAAGGGGAGGCCAGCAGAGGGAGAGAGAGAAGGGGGGCCGGATCATGGCGTGTCCCGAACGTCGAGGGGCCTGGACTGGCGCGCTGGGGAGGCACGAGGTGGCCAGGGGACGCGAGGTCAGCGCTCGGATGCTCTGCCGCGTGCTCCAGAGCACACTTTTGGCCGGCATGGGCGCGTCCTGACGCGCTCTGGCGCGCCCACTTGTGTCAAAAAGCTGCTGGAGAAGTAAACAATGCGGGAAGGGGCATTGGATGCCCTGGTTGCCTGATAGGAGAGAGGAGAGGCTGAGAGAGAGGGAGAAAAGGGCCATCCAAGGGGTGCAAATGGGGTTTTCACCCCCTCAATCATGGCACTAGTCGTTGGGGTTGCTACTGGGGGTAAAAGGGGAACTAGTAAGAGCTCTGGTAAAATTTTGGAGAGCAGAAGAATAGTGGAAGGGGTCAAAATAGCAATTTTACCAAACAACCAGAAGGTGTTTGATGCTGGTTTGGGCTAGTAAAAAGATTCTACTTGCCATGAGATTTACAAGGATCAAATGGTGGGTAAAAAATAGGGCTGTTCACCAAGTTTGAGCTCATTTGAAGAAAGTTGCTGATGCAAACTTTATAAACCCTAGAGATCATCAGATTCAGGTTTTTGTAGATCCAGTTAGGCTAAACTAATCTCCTTGATGCACCACTTGGTGTAACATCATTATTTAGGGATTAGAACATGTTCACAAAGTTTGGGGTCAATAGGAGAAACTTCACAATGTAAAGTTGTTCAAATTTGATTCTGGACAGAGAAGGTTTTGGGATATTTTGGTGAATCAAAACATTGCGGATTGAGATGAAACTTTGCATGACCATCACATATACCATGTGTGACATGCTAGAATTTTCCTGGAATTATTTGAGAATATTTCTTGTAGAAATATTTCAAAAGCTTGAAATATGCAGAAAGGGTTTTGGAGGGTTTTGTCCAGTATTTTGAACATGACCATGTGTTGAAACTCATATATATATATATATATGTGTGTGTGTGTGTGTGTGTGTGTGTGTGTGTGTGTGTGTCCACTGAGTTTCCCTAAATTTTCTCAAATATTTTAAAAGCATAAAAATAATTTTTCCCTAGGAAAGACCATTTCTGGCCTTAAATAAAAGCTTTTAAATAAAATAGGAAAATAATCTTAAAAATAATATTTTGTGGTTTTGGGAAGTCTTATATATAGTAGGTTCCAAATAAAGTCTTTGTGGCAAAACAATCCACCCAATTTGAGGACTTGTAGTTAAATCCTCAACTCAGGGGTTTTTGAAAACCTAACTTGAATAAATCATTTTTGGCCAAAATATTATTTTATAAAAATAGTTTTATGTCCTATACACATGGCATGATCATTGGGAAGGGTTTTTGGGTCAGGGAGATGAGTTTGGAGTGTAGGAGATATATGATGGTTCATGGCACAATCAAACAAGCAAGCAAATAGCACAAGCCAAGCATTCCTATGCACACAAAAAGTTTTAATTGGCCCTAATTTTTTAGTCATGTTAACTTTGTCATGAGGCAAAACACAGGGTGTGAAAGACCTACCCCCTTACAAGAATCTCGTCCCCGAGATTCCTAGGCTACGCGTTGAAAAGCTACGGAAATTCAGAGGTGATGTAGTCTTCACGTCCCATGTTGCTTCTGCTCTGGTGTGGTTGTCCCACTAGTCCTTGAGGTGATTGAGGATACGGCTTCGAGTGCATGTTTTGACTCCATCTGAGAGGTGGACAGGGTTCTTGCGGTAAGCCGGGTCTGGCTAGTAGTTAAGGGCTTGATGAACGGGGTTTGAGCGAGGGTCTGGCTTGCGTGTGTACTCCAAAGTCAGAATACGTGGCAAGGTAGTGTGTCTGCGTGCTGGTCCTGGGGTTACTCATGTTTGTTGGTGACATCTAGATGTCTCGTTATGGAATAGAAGGTCGAGTCTTGGTGTAGCTTCCGTTGATGGGGAAGTCCTTATCTTCCTTAAAGCAGGTGATTTTGGTCGCAGGTGGTCTTCTTCCTTGAGAGTGTTGAAGCGCGTGATCGCAGGCTTCTCATCGAGATCTTCTGCTTGAGTAACTTTCCCAGGTATGTTCTTCATTCATCTTCGGCCTTTTGTCTTCGTCGTCTTGGAGGCATGTTTCAGGAGGGCCTTCGAGTGTTTGATCCACCTGTCTCTCCGTAGCCATTCGTGGCAAGGTTGAGCTGAGTCTCGTCCCTAAGACTGAGCTTAGAGATTCGACGCGAAAAGCGGTCCCTATCACCCAGGAAGGTTTTCGAGGGGGGGTCCTAGATGAGCTGGCTACCTGAAAGTGTAGTCCAACCATCTGATCCCAAAGGTGTGAGGTTTGGCAAGTGGGGTGAACTACCTTTGGTAGGTGGATCCTCATGATCCAGTCAGGGTCATGCCCATGATTGGACCAAAAAGGGCTAATAATGAAGTCATGACAGTTGTCCTACTTCATTCTAGGTTTTGAAAGGATAGGGACGTCATGCTCATCGTGCACCGTCAAAGTGGTGGAGTGAGGGGGGGGGGGGGTTATCAACTTCTCGGCTCCTCCTAGTCAAGAACTGATAGGTGTCCATTAAAACAAGGGGCTACTAAATCTTCTTGATGTCCAAGGGCTTCATCGTGCTTGAACGTCGGTGCCTCTTGGTATAGTCTAGCTGATGTAGCCGGCAGAGGAGTGGTGGTTGACTTCTCTTGTTTCTTCTTCTTATTCGTCATGGTTTCTCCACCGTAGTGGTTCTTCATCTTGCTTGGGCAAGAAGGTCTTCTGCGGTAGGGAGGGTACTTCAAGGAGTCCAACTTTTTCAAGGTGAAACCTTATACTTGAGAGGCATGGTAATTGGTGTTCCTGGGGCTGGTCCAAACAGGACTAAGGTGTTCCTCCTCTTACTAGGTAAACCAGTATTTCATCCATGAAGATAGCAACATATTCCTCCAAGTATCACATAAACACCTTGCTCATGGGATATGTGAGAGAAGCGGTCATTTGTTCTGGATGGTCACTTGTCCCGGGGTTTGTGGTCTAAGTTTTGTTCCAGTGTAATCTAGTTTTTCGTGCCCACCTTCCTTATGGACAGGATTGATGGTGGTCGAGGTGGAGTACTGGCTGTAGTCTTTCGACTTAGAGCCTAAGACTATGGTCGTGATCTGATCATGTTGTGGCTCAGTAAAGCCTAGGGGTTTCAAGGATCTTAGGATGTGAGTGAACGTCTATCATCTTATCCTTGAGCACGGTTCTCAGATGCCAATAGTCCTACCTATTTCCCCAAACAAAATCATCCTATATCATTGAAGGTATCATCTCATATAAGTCAACTCCAACATCACTCATGCTACTCATATCTCCAAGGTTTTGAGAGAAGGACTAAACCAAAATCTCATATGCATGCTACAACTAACTCATATATATCCCTATGTCAAAAATCCTCGGGAAAGCATACAAGCTGCTAAGCTTGGTTGTGACACTACAAATCCAAGTGTTCAGCTAATATACCCAAGGTCTAAGGTGTTGCATCTCTATGCTAAGAAAACACGTACTATACCAATCCAAAATCTTGTTTCCTTCCTACGGACCCAATCCAGTGGTTCATCAATCCCATCAATCATTACATGACCCACTTCTCCTATAAATCCAATATTGATGAAGTTCTACATAATCTCCTAGAGTTCCTATAATCCTCATATCATTGCAGGAACTATCTTATCACATTGTACCCACCGATTCCCATCATGATGATCTAGTAACTCCAATGTCAGGTGCATATAGATCCTCGAATCAAATCACACAACGATCCAGTGTTTCTAGTTTATCTCTCATCAAGAACCATGGTATCAAGATCGAGATCATCTAACTAAATCCAACTTACTCCAAACCATGTAGTTTGATTGATCCTGAGCACCTATTAGAATCACCTATTTAAATCCAAAGCTCTCATCTAGCAAGCATTCCTACTTGTTACCCCAGTCACTATAGTAACATCATCAATCCACTATCAATATTACTTGCCAAAGTCAAGCCATTTATCCACCAATAATTTCACCTTGTTATCACAATCTTCCTACTAAATCTAATTTACTCAAGGGAGAATTTATGCAACTCTATTAATTTCATCCACCAAGTTCGTCTACCAACATAAGGGTCTTATGATCCACCGAAGGGTCTCAACTGCTTCCTCAAGATATCTATTACAATCTCGTCAAATCACCAGCCTACTAATTATGTATCCCCAAAACAATCTTCCCTATGGCATCATCAGTTCAAGTGCTGGCTTAGGGATAAAAGGTGTTTGTTCACTATGATCACTAGCTCCATAATGAACCTAGTGCCAAGTAGGGTTATTGAAGCTCAATGGGTGCTCTGGCAAATCCGTGTATTAAACACGCGATCAGAGGTTTGAGCTGGGGGAGCTTGTGAGGTCTAGGTTGGTCTAGGGAGGGGTTTCCAATCTCGAGGGGAAAACATAACTCTACGGGTTGCGTCTGGTAGAGTACGTTGTAGTCAAAGTCTTCAGTGCTAGTTGTCTGTCGAGGTGGATCCTTGGCGCATCTTGTCTTGCTGGTCTTTAGTTGACAAGGGGGGAGAGGGAAAGTAGCATAGAGAGGAGTGTCTAAGGGAGTGGTATAGTGCAAGTGCAATCAAACAAGTGCCGAAAAGGCCAAACACACTTATTAAGATAAGGTGGGTGATTTAGTCGCGTACTTGTTGCCTGCAGCAAAAGTGCGACCTACACCAAAGCACAAACATGCAAAAACAAGCAACACACAATTATGGTTCTATCTGAACCATCATACGGACTCGACTTCGCATGGGGATACACGACTCATCCTACCCTAGGGGTTCTCAGACTCAGTAGTCGTGCTTGCTTTGTGTCATGGAGAGGAATCCGCTCAGTCTTCTGGGTCTTCTTCAGGTGTCGCTATGTCTCTGGTTGTTGTTTGAAGAAACGATCCTGTTTGTGCCCGAAGAGTCCTTGACGACTTCGGGTCTGGTGAGTTGACGATGAAGGTGATTCCTCATGGTTGTCGTTGACAGGGTCTTCTGGTGTCTTCGTAAACATGCCATTGCCTTCTATTCTTCTAAGACATCGAGAGTTCCAGGTGAGCAATCCTTTATGCAATGATATTACCAAGGCATGGTAGAGTTATAACCTGCCGGTTACATTGATGATGATATCGACACCAAGAGCGGGGGATGAAGAGAACCATTTTCCTGCTCACTATAGTGAGGCGGACCAAATGGCGAGGTTCTCATCCACCGGTGGTTGTCGATACAACAATGGTAAGGATAAGGTTGCTCTATTAGCGATGACTATCATGATCTTGCATGTCTTAAGCCCTGATCATTGTAGGCCAAGGTTTCCTAATCCTGGGGGCAGTGTCGAGGGTGCCACCATCTTCTGAGTCTTGACGTCCTCATTCCTTGAGAAGGTATCATCTGTTGGTATCGTCTTGTCGTGGTGTCGTCAAACTTGTGTTCAAGATATGCGGGAAAATGTCTGGCAAGGTGGCTTCCTTCCAGGTTACCCACGAGGATTACAAGGAATCCAGTGGTTAGGGGCATAAGGGTAGTAGCGACCGTTTGCAAACTTTTAAAAAGCAGATGAGGAGAGCCAAGAGAAAAATGGTAGAAGTACCAAGGCAAAACCTTTGCTTCCTTTGAATTTTTAGGAGAGGTGAGAATTATAGTGGTTTTGTAAGTAATTTTGAAGGGTCTGGAAAAATAGTTTTTGTCCTAACTAACGTCCATACTAACTAAGGGCTTCCTACAGTCAGGATGGCTCTGATACCAGCTCTGTGGGGACCCCGACTCATAAGTCGTGATCACCGAATGTACGTGCATAGTGATCCCAGAGATCAATGCTCACTGAACACACAGAAACTGAATAACAAGAGTCTTACATTCATTACATACCGTTTGTACTCAAATATGGCCTTTATGGCCAAGTATTCACAATCTCGTAGCGGAAATCTTCAACGATAGCGTGAACCCATGCCATCTACCTTAACCCTACAGGCATTCTGACTGGGAAGCATCCTAGCTCGCATGTTCGTCACTGAGGTACTCTTCATCGTATCATGTTCGCTCATGCCTAGCTAATAAAATAACCAGTGGCAAGCCAATGAGTACTTTGAATGTACTCGCAAGCAACCCATGTTTGGAACAAGGTATACAGAAACATGATATAGCACTAAGTAGGAAAGTTGCGGAAATCTAATTTTGAGTGCAATGACATGATCAAATAACTTGAAGTAGCTTGCATCATGAGGATACAAGTATCCGTATGAACAGGTTACAGATATCAATATAATTAAGGTCTGAACATCTCATGTTCAATCATCATGTCAAGTCATCCGACTTGTCTCGAGAATTTCCATCTTTCTCACACACATGCCAAGTTTGTGAAAACATCGGACGTAGCCCAAGTGCGGTCATCCAACTATCCTTGATCGTGGACACGGCTATTCGAATAGTTTTACACTCTGAAGAGGTTGCACACTTTACCCTCAAGACTCGGGAAACTTCCGTGTCAAGCCACGACTCGCGGTATTGTTCACACCCGAGGTAAGTACCCAAACATTGCCTTTCCCCCAGCGATACTAAACAAAGAGTCCACACATTGGTGCCATCCCTCATGATATACATCACATGTATCATCCATGAGGGCACGCAACGGTGTGCCCGGTGTATGTGAAAACAGCCCATGGTCGCCCTACCTACCACGACCCCGTATCGAGAGAGTAACTCTGGCCCTCTCGCCACTAGTAATGTGAGCTCTCTGCTAGCATCGACCAAGGTAGTCTAGAAGGCCCCATCCCATAAGGGGTATCGTGGTTGTACATGTAAGGTTGGAATAACGGTCGCAACTTACACCAATCCGTTTTCGAAAAACCAACACACTCACTTGCTCCGGTACACCACTTCTTTATCAAGTGGTTACCTAGATCATCATCATCACCCTCGGGCATTAGTGGCACCCGACGGGGTTTTCAAAAAGTCTTTGAAAGCATTTGTTTCCAACACCATGCACTTTCCCTTCCCATTTGCATAGAAACTACTTAAGCATCCTATCTACTTCCCACCTGCACAACCCTCATAGGAAGGTAGGGTCATGCACGATGCAGGTATCAACAGAAAAGTAACAGAGGCATCCACCAAAGTGGTCACCACATCATCATGATCAACATAACAAAATGAAGTGCTATATGCCATGCAATAAAATCGTTTCTTAAAATGGTCAAAGGGCTGCTTGCCTGCCTCAGCAAAATCCTTCGAGGTCTTCACATGCTTCTCGTCCAACTCCGAGCACTCCGTCTACTTCGTCAACTATCGTCGGAAACAATAATAATAAGCAACACAACAAGCAGAGAAATAAAAGTGCTCTATAGATAGGAGTTTTTTTTTGGACACCTCTGGTCATGAGAAAAATAGCCAAGGAGGTTTTATTGGATGTGGGTCAAGGGGGATTTTTGAATGGTGGAAATGAAGGAAATGATGATCCTATAAGATGTCCACAGAAAATATTTTTTAAAAAGGAGTGGATGGTCCCAACAAATAGGGCATGATTTTAGAAAAAAAATGGGAAGTGGTTTCACTGGATTTGGAGTTGGCATGAATATTTTAGGGGTTTGTAAAGTGGGTCATATATGAAGAAATGGACCAATATTTGACATAGCAGAATAAGTGTAAGAAAAAATGTCCACGACTTAGTGCATGAATTTAGGCCCACCTAGGAGTTAGAATCATTTCATTTGGAGTTAGGGTGAGCTCCCTAGGAATTTCCAAAGTTTAAAGCAGAAAATCAAAATAGGCTCTAATCATATAAGTGTACAATAAAGTTTTCTGGAAAATGTCCAATGCACATATTTGGTTACGCCAAGATTTTAGGAACCTGTAGGAATTTGAATCGTCAAATTTGGGGTTGAAATGAATTTATTATGAATTGTTTAGTTTCTGAAAAAATTAAAAAAATAAAAAGATCATACCGAATGGGCTACATTGCGCCCAGGGTGCTGGATAGGGAGTGGGCCGGCCCAGTGGCTCGGCCGGCTGGGGACAGGTGACGTCGACGGCGCCCCAAGCAAAATACGCCAGCCCTGGGCGGAGGCGTCACCCAGCCGGGCGCTTCCACTTAAAAAGCGGGGCCCAGCAGCTGGGTCGCTGACTGGCGGGGCCCGCCTGTCGAGTCTTTCCTCTTCCTCCCGCTCAAGCACGGGGGGCAGAGGAGGCGAGGCAGAGCACCCGTCGGCGCCATTCCGACGGCACAGGCCATCCCCGGCGATGCTTAGGTCACCGGCGTGCTCGGAAAAGAGGCCCGCATCTGCTTGGGGGCTCTGATCTTGCTGGGTAGCGCTGGAGGGGGCAGGGCTTCAGCCGCTGCGGAGACCGGCGACGGGCGGCCACGGAAACGGGCTCCGGCCACCGTGACGAGAAAATGGAGTGCGGGGAAGATGAGCTGTGGTGCAAGGGGCCTTAGGGTGGAGCTCATAAGGGAAGGCAGAGGCTGTCGTGCTCGAATTTGAGCAGGGGCCGATGGGGAGGTTTCGGCCATAGGAGACGATGAAGGGCTCGGGAGGGGAAACGGGATGATCTAGGAGGCTCATGGGAGTGAGAGAGAGCCAAGGGAGCCGAGAGGGGGGCTAGGGAAGGCCTCTTATAGCCGCAGCACCGGAGCATCGTAGGCCATGCCCACGGCCACGACTCGGGCCATGCCAGAGGCCACGGGGGTGCTCCGGGGCGTGTCTGCGAGCTTCATGGATGTGGTCCACGCCCAGGGAAGGAAAGAGATGGAGAGGGGGAGTGCAGATGCGTCGCGCGTGCGAGCGCACCCACTGGTGCGCTCGGGCGGCTGGTGCGCATGCAAGGGGAGGCTAGCAGAGGGAGAGAGAGGAGGTGGACCGGATCATGGCGTGACCCGAACGTCGAGGGGCCTCCACTGGCGCGCTGGGGAGGCCCGAGGTGGCCAGGGGACGCGAGGTCAGCGCTCGGATGCTCTGCCGCGTGCTCCAGAGCACACTTTTGGCCGGCATGGGCGCGTCCTGGCGCGCTCTGGCGCGCCCACTTGTGTCCGAAAGCTGCTGGGGAAGTAAACAATGCGGGAAGGAGCATTGGATGCCCTAGTTGCCTGATAGGAGAGAGGAGAGGCTGAGAGAGAGGGAGAAAAGGGCCGTCCAGGGGGAGCAAATGGGGTTTTCACCCCCTCAATCATGGAGCTAGCCGTTGGGGTTGCTACTGGGGGTAAAAGGGGAACTAGTAAGAGCTCTGGTAAAAATTTTGGAGAGCAGAAGAATAGTGGAAGGGGTCAAAATAGCAATTTTACCAAACAACCAGAAGCTGTTTGATGCTGGTTTGGGCTAATAAAAAGATTCTACTTGCCATGATATTTACTAGGATCAAATGGTGGGTAAAAAATAGGGCTGTTCACCAAGTTTGAGCTCATTTGAAGAAAGTTGCTGATGCAAACTTTATAAACCTTAGAAATCATCATATTCAGGTTTTTGTAGATCCAGTTAGGATAAAATAATCTCCTTGATGCACCACTTGGTGTAACATCATTACTTAGGGATTAGAACATGTTCACAAAGTTTGGGGTCAATAGGAGAAACTTCACAATGTAAAGTTGTTCAAATTTGATTCTGGACAAAGAAGGTTTTGGGATATTTTGGTGAATCAAAACATTGAGGATTGAGATGAAACTTTGCATGACCATCACATATACCATGTGTGACATGCTAGAATTTTCCTGGAATTATTTGAGAATATTTCTTGTAGAAATATTTCAAAAGCTTGAAATATGCAGAAAGGGTTTTGGAGGGTTTTGTCCAGTATTTTGAACATGACCATGTGTTGAAACTCGTATATATGAAAAATATATGTCCACTGAGTTTCCCTAAATTTTCTCAAATATTTTAAAAGCATAAAAATAAATTTTCCCTAGGAAAGACCATTTCTCGCCTTAAATAAAATAGGAAAATAATCTGAAAAATTAATATTTTGTGGTTTTGGGAAGTCTTATATATAGTAGGTTCCAAATAAAGTCTTTGTGGCAAAACAATCCACCCAATTTGAGGACTTGTAGTTAAACCCTCAACTCATGGGTTTTTGAAAACCTATTTTGAATAAATCCTTTTTGGCCAAAATAATATTTTATAAAAATAGTTTTATGTCCTATACACATGGCATGATCATTGGGAAGGGTTCTTGGGTCAGGGAGATGAGTTTGGAGTGTAGGAGATATATGATGGTTCGTGGCACAATCAAACAACCAAGCAAATAGCACACAAGCCAAGCATTTCTATGCACACAAAAAGTTTTAATTGGCCCTAATTTTTTAGTCATGTTAACTTAGTCATGACGAAAAACACAAGGTGTGACACGGGCATGATCAGAAGGTTGCCGTCGCCCAGTTGTGTGTGCGCCATCACGTGATCGTCTACCACTACTACATGGCCACAAATCCTTGCGAGCGTTTCGCCAGGTTTGACAACAACCCCGACTACAGGTTCGCAACGGTGGACACCACGAACGATCTAAAGGTGCTCAAGACTACGGGCTTGTCCTGCCAGAAGCTTGTCAACATCCAAGGTCAGTACAGGGTCTGGGGCGGCGAGAAGAAGAAGCAGAAGGACTCCCTAGTTGACCTCGCCGCGACCATCATCGACCCCTACTACAAAGACATGAAGGATGAGTGCCACAAGGACAAGTCTGCCTAGCACAAGGCCTGGGTGATTGAACTAGATGAAGAACACATCAAGTACACGGCAAAGGACGCGTACACAAGCTACGAGATGTATAGGAGGATCATTGACATGTGGAAGTGCCTCCTTCCTGCAGACGGCGAGGGATAGTCACAAGCAGAGCAGTGTCGGCAACCGTCGTCAGAAGAACAGTATGATTTGCTGATCGTCTACTTCTGGTAAATTTATATTGAGGAATGTACATGTGTTGTGTAGTCACTTATGTAACTAGATGTTCAAGTTGGTTATGCAACATTAATTTAGGTGTTCTATAGACAGAGCATATAGATGTGCAAACACAGCAAATCACATCTCATACAATTATTAGTAGCAACCGTCTGCCCACAACACACACAGGTTGTCAGGATGAATCGTTTGGGTTATTTTTTGTCTTCCCACACAATTTTGATGAATGAACTGTTTGCCGGGTACCCACAACACACACGGTTGTCAGGATGAATCGTTTGGGTTATTATTGGTCTTCCCAAACAATTCTGATGAATGAACTGTTTGCCGGGTATCACACACGCCTTCTTAGGCTAACTCGATTGTGTTCTGCTTGATCAGCGCAAACAGTTTTCCCGAGTGAACTGTATGCCTCACTACGCACACGTATGTAGTTTGTTAACCATTTCTGTTATGTTCCATAATCACAAACAGTTCAGAAGAACAAACTGTGTGCCGTAGATTGCACACGCAACTATTTTTTGAATCGTATTTGATGGATCCTCTATCGCGCACGGTTTTCGTCATTGGCGGCGGAGCTTGAACTATACCGTTTGCGATTTATGGATCGCACACAGTTTCATCGAAGGGTATCTGATTGATGTGTCGTCTTTGGACCATCCTGCAGTAGTGCTACCACATCTATTACCTTTTGGAGGGTGGTGCCTCCTAGATTGGTTAGGCGTCGCTTGGGAGCCTCCTTCTTCGTGATTGTGGAGTTGAACCAAGAGAGTTTGTAAGGGCAAGGAGATCGCCTACTTCGTGAAGATCTACCCCGAGTAAGGCCAGTCCTCCATAGACGTAGGCCATCATGGAATAGACGAGGTTGCTACTTTGTGGACCCTTCGTGGGTGGAGCTCTCCGTGGAATCTCGTGACCGTTACCCTCCGTGGGTTGAAGTCTCCATAAACGTGGACGTACGATAGCACCACCTATCGGAACCACGGGAAAAATCTTCGTGTCTCCAAATTGTGTTTGATCTTCCTATCTCTACTCTCTTACATATGCTTATCTTTACTTTCCGCTGTCGTACTTGTTGACTAGCATGTGTAGGGTGCATTAGAATTGTTAGAATTGCTAAAATCTGCCATCCAATTAACTTGGGAAAAGGTTAGGTTTTTATTTTGTCAAGTAGTCTATTCCAGTGATCCCACAGTATTACACCTCCGGGTGGCCTGAACCTGTATAAACCCTCGGTGTGCTTTTGGTTGGTGCTGTCCTTTGTGCTCGTTGATCCCCTCAGTGAACCTCGAAAGGGGCCTCGATGGTCCCATAGATTGTCGTACCTTGACATCTTTGTCGCGCCAGGTAGGGGGGTCGCTGCGTGAATCTGCACCAGCTTCTGCGTGTCTTCTTCATCATCTTCACCGACACTCATGCCGCCTAAGAAGGCCAAGGGCACGTCGGCGCGTCCAGGCTGCCTACACTGGCGGCTATGATAGATGGAGGCGGAGGCGAGAAATGCTCCCGGCGTTCCGGTGAGCCAAGCCACAACACCAACACCGTCCGGAGTGCCAATAGCCATGACTCCGTTGTTGCGACATCCAAGGGCGACGGGCGGCGGCGGCAGCGGCGACGACAGCGGCGGCGAGGCACGAGCCTCGTCCGCCTCATGACGACCGCAACCAGCACCCGCGGAACAACTGTGACCTCGGGCGATGTGCTGACAAGACTCTCGTGCACCATTCCGATGGTGCATGAGGCCAAGATCATTGCCAACCCACCGACGGGAATGACCATCGTGTGCAGGAGCGGGATGAAGCTCCTTCTGGCTTCGCCGGGAGTAAGAGCACCACTCACGCTTCGACATGTTCCATGCCGAAAACCGCGGAGGAAGCCATGGCGCAAGCACAACTGTTGTTGGATTTACCTGCAGCACCAGAGAAGATGGAGGAGTGGAGGACTACAATACAGAGCCTCCTCAACTTCGATAACCACGACAAGCCAGACCGACCTGGACCTTCGCGGGCGCATCTTACTGTACCAACGAAGCCTGCCGGCGAACGCAGCGTTGGCGGAGCGGCCACTGTGTAGTCACCTCCACATCAACAACGGCAAGAGCGTCGGGCCGATACATTGGACTAAATGTCCATAGCATCATCAGGTCTGCGGCGACACCAAGATCAACACCAAGTCTTACAATACCGGCGGAAGGAGGGCGCCCGCACCATGATCATGTGGTGGCGGGAGGCGGCATCAGTCAAATGACCGTTTTGGGCCGGACGTTGACCAGCCTGCGCCTGGGGTGCTCGGGAACCTGCCTTGGGAGATGGGCTGCCCGGCATTCACCCGTGAGCTGCGGCAAGTCCGTTGGCCCTGACAAATACGACGGCAAGATCAGCACCTCAGAGTTCCTAGGCATCTACACCATCACGGTGCAGGCTACCGGGGGACGCGACGAGAAGGTGTTCGCCAACTACTTTCCATTGGCGCTGAAGCCCAACATGAAGAGTTGGTTGATGAACTTGCCGGAGGGCTCCATCTCGTCCTGGGCAGACCTATGCAACCAGTTCGTTGGTGCATACCATGGGGGCCATAAGCTTCTCGGGCAGCCTAGCGACCTGTATGTGCTACCCCAGAGAGATGGCGAATCCCTCCGCAAGTATATTCAGCTTCAGCCGTGTACAATAGAACATCCCCGACATCCATCCTCCCGCAGTCATTGCCGCATTCCACACGAATGTGCGCAACAGGCGGATGCGTGAGGAGATGAGCATCAACAAGGTGAGAGATATCGCCGAGCTTTACATTCTGGCGAACAAGTGTGCACGTGCTGAGGAAGGGAGGAGGCTCCTCAGAGAGGATGCTGGCGCGGAAGTCGACTCCGACAACGAAGACATGTCCACCTCCAAAAAGAAAGGCCGGAAGCGCAATCGCAAGCGCAAAGGCAAGACATTCATCGCCGTCGAGGGCTCCGGCAACTCCAACACCGGCAAGAAAGCCAAGAAGGACAGCTCCGGCAAGGAGGCTGTTGCGTGCTGGTGTGACGACGAAGCCGCGGTAGGCGAAAAGACTGGCAAGACGGATGGACCATACTACAAGATTCACTGCACCAAAGGCCACGACCTCCAAGAGTGCCGGCAAGTGGAGCAGCTTGCCGAGAAGCAGAAGCAGGAGTATGAGAACCGCGACAAGGAGAAGGACTAGGATGGTGCTGGTGGGTCCGGTAAGAAGAACCATGGCTGCCGTGGTGGTCGCCGCGGCAAGGCCAAGTAGCAAAAGGAGAAACCTGCTAGAGGTCGCGGCAAAAAATAGGACGAAGAGGATGATGATGACGAGGATGAAGAAGGATCTGATGGCCAGGAATTCCAGAAGGCCATAGATGCCATGTGCGTTGATGGAGGTGCATCTCTGCACTCCTCTCACCGGCAACTCAAACAATGGGCCCGGGAGATCAATGCGGTGAAACCGGCAGTGGAGGCACAAAAACCCCTCAAGTGGTCCAACACGCCCATCATTTTTACGACGGAGACCACCCTGACTGCACTACTGTCATCGGGTGTTTTCCATTGTTGGTCTCACCAACAATTCACAATCTCCAGGTGACGAAGGTGTTGGTTGACGATGGAGCTGGCTTGAACTTGATCTCACCAGAAGTGTTCAAGCGGCTGGAGATCACTGACACGGATCTAAAGCCAATGGGGACATTCCAGGGAATCAACCCAGGAATGAGCCAACCGAAGGGAAAGATCACCCTGCCAGTGACGTTCGGCAGTGAGCTTAACTTCACGAGAGAGAAGATTGTTTTTGATGTCGCCAAGATACCGCTGGCCTACAATGGAATCCTGGGTTGTCCTACGCTGGCAAAATTCATGGCGGCGTCCCACTATGCCTACAGCACCCTGAAGATGCCAGGGCCGATGAGCGTCATCACCGTTCATGCAGATAGGAAGAGCAGTGTTCTATGCGCTGACAAGCTCTACTGGGAGGCAGTTGCAGCATCTGCCCAAGAGGTACTTGCTTCTGCCGGCAAAGCTCCCGAGGGGAAGAAGAATAAGAATACCGGCAAGACCTCCAAGAAAGACTCCGGGAAGCGCATCAAGGAGTTTATCACACCCGTTGAGGACTCACCGGAGAGCTCTGCCTCCAAGACCAAGAAGACCAGCGTGGCGACCCCGAAGACAAAGCAAGTGGCTGCATGAGAGGATGGCGAGGGAGGCATTTTCACCATAAGTTCCACTCTCGATCGCAAATAGGAAAGAATGCTCGTCTCCTTCCTGCGGGCGAATGTTGATGTGTTTGTCTGGCAACCATCTGACATCCCCGGTGTTCCTAGGCAGGTGATTGAGCACCACGTTGTTGTCTTCCCTAACACACGCCCTATCAAGGAGAAGGTCCGGAAGCAAGCTCTGTAGCGGCAAGAATTCATTGTCGAAGAAATCAAAAAGTTAGAACTGGCAGGCTTGATTAGAGGAGTGATCCGCCCAACCTGGTTTGCAAACCCAGTGATAGTGTGGAAGGCAAATGGAAAGTGGAGGCTTTGTATCGATTTCACTGATATAAATAAAGCTTGCCCAAAAGACCCCTTTCCCTTGCCGCGCATTGATCAGATAGTGGACTCTACTGCCGGCTGTGATCTACTCTCCTTCCTTGATGCTTACGCTGATTATCATCAGATCTCCATGGCCAGGGAAGATGAAGAGAAATCCGCCTTTATTACTCCATGTGGTACATACTACTTCAAGCGTATGCCTTTTGGACTACAAAGTGCTGGTTTGACGTTTACAAGAGCCGTCCAAATTGGTTTTGAGCCCCAGTTGCACAGAAATGTGGAAGCTTACATGGATGATATAGTGGTCAAGACCAAGGACAAGGCTAGATTAATTCAAGAATTAGAAGAAACCTTTGCCAATCTGCGCAAGATCAATCTGAAGCTCAATCCAGAGAAATGTGTGTTTGGCGTTCTGTCCGGCAAGCTTCTCGGGTTCTTCGTGTTGCAGCGCGGAATTGAAGCCAACCCCGCCAAGATAGAAGCAATTGAGCAGTTGGAGGCACCGAAGCGCGTCAAAGATGTGTGCCGCTTGGTGGGCTACATTCCTGCCCTCAGCGGGTCATTTATAAATCTGTAGAACGCGCCGTACCATTTTTCAAGATTTTGAAAAAGGCAGGTCCAATGAAATGGACTCCAAAAGTGGAGGCAACGCTGCAAGATTTGAAAAGATACCTGTCCTCAACGCCAGTACTAGTTGCGCCTAAGCCACAAGAGCCGTTGCTGCTATATCTGGCGGCCAAAAATCAAGTGGTTAGTGCTGCACTAGTGGCGGAGAAGGAGGCTGGGGACGAAGAGGCAGCCACCCGTGACCCAACAGCTGGCAAGCCAGATTCCAATCCGGCAAGCCAAAGTGCCGCCAACACAGATACAGCGCAAGAGGCAGATCAACAAGTTGTGCAAAAGAAGAAGATGGTGCAGCGCCCAGTCTATTTTGTGAGTTCTCTTCGGTAGGGGGCAAGGTCAAGATATTCTGGAGTGCAAAAATTGCTTTTTGGCATTCTCATGGCCTCTCGGAAGCTGCTGTCAGATTTCGGGCTCCGCAAAACCCTAAGGAATTCGAACCCAGGGGCGTGTGCGAAGATTCCCCAATAGCTTCGCCCCCTCCAAGCTCACAACACAATACCCCGCTCGATGGCGAGGAAGATGATGGCACACGGGAGTTTACCCAGGTTCAGGCCGCTGCGAAGCGTAAAACCCTAATCCTGCCATTCGGTGGATTGCCTCGCGAGGAGGTTTATGGATGAACTAGTACAGCGGTGTGTTTGCGGGGTGGTTGCTCTCTGCCTCTACCGAACTACCTAGCCTCTACTTATAGCGGCCCGGGACCTCTTCCCTTATCGCAATGGCGGGAAAGGATCCCACAACGGCCAAATTCGAAGGGGGACAGGAGGTACACCCTATCCTGACGAAAGGTGGTCTTCGCCTGCAAAGTAGTCGACGGTGATGCAGTGGTGGGCTCGGTGATGACGCCCGTCCTGCGGGGCTTGGGGTCTTGGTCTTGTTGCACCGAAGTGGAAACCTTTGGGAGGCGCTTTGGGAACCCGCGTGCGTCCCTGCCTCCTTTGCACCAAAGGGGAAACTGTCCCCTCTGGCGTGCTGGCGCCCGCCTGGCCTGGCTGGCGTCACCCTCGGCCTCCTGAGGTTATGTGTTGCATAGGAGTCTCCGCCGCTCAGGAGGGGGCCTGGGGAGGCCTATATCCCCACAGGTCTTGGCGCTGCTCCCCTCGCGAGAACGGGGTCTCGTGAGGGCCTTGAGTCGAGAGAGGCCGCGCCGGGTCGTAATTGGTTGTTGCGGTGGGCCACGCCTGGGACCGCAGGCAGGCAACTGTGGGTACCCTGGTATCCAGAACGCCGACAGTAGCCCCCGAGCCCGAGGCGCGGTCGAGTTAGCTTCGGGGCGAAGCCACGGTGGATGGGCCGGAGCGCCGTGGGCCCCAATCGCCTGTGGGTCCGCCTCGACGCGTGGCGCACCACGAGACGTGGGCGTTTCGGCTCCCCGAGGACGTCAGGAACCGCCTCGGGTCGGGCTGACGCCTGGCCTGCACGCCTCCTTGGCCGTCATTATCCTCCCTTGAATGTTGTTTGACCCCTTGCGTCCTCTCCCGCCTCGGGCTATGCGGATGTGACCCGACGGGGGCATGGGAAACGACGTGAGGTAGGAGAGCACGCCAGTCGAGTCCGGCATGCGCCGCTCGAGGTGCCTGGCGACTCCACTTCCCATGTCGCCCCGCGTGCAGCGGTTGAGCCTATAAACCCGCCCCGCTCGGAGGGCCTTGCCATCTTGTCGCGTCCTCTCGCTTCTTTTCCTTCCGAGTTATCTTCCTTGTCTTCCTCCTTTCCTTTGCTCACTCATGGCGTCCAGCGGAAGCGCGGCAGGTGCTGGGAAGCGTCCGGAGCCCCCGGCTTCACCGACGGCCCCCGGAGGCAGCGGTGGGGGGCCCTCAAGGCTAGCCCAAGTCCGCCGGCGCTGGGCCATCCTTGATGAGTAAGTTCCTTGTCTCCCGCTTTCTTCTCTTGTAATCGCGACGGCCGTGCCGGTCTTGATCGTTTCCTCCTCCCAGGGCGCCCGCGCCCAAGAGGCGCAGGCTCGAGGAACTCCAGGAGGAGGCCGATGCGCTGAGGGTCCAGCTTGCCGTCGACGCCATGCAGGCCGCCCAGGACGAGGTGGCCCACGCGAAGATGCTGAAGGTGCAGCACGCCAAGCAGTATCGGGACGTCGCCCTCCACGCGGTCGGCGCGGTGAGCCGGTTCGTCGGGGAGGCCCCTGCGCTACCTGGCGCGCACGGCGACGGGGGCTACCTCAACTTCTTCGACAAGGTGGTGGAGGCGCTGGAGACCGGCGTATCCCGGGTGGACGAGGACAACGTGTCCAGTGCGCGCGACCTCCTGGACCTCGCGCTGACACACGTCTTCTCCAACCTTCGCCGCTTCGTCCCCGAGCTCGACCTCCTCCGCCTCATGGAGCCGGTGCCCGAGGAGCTCTAGAGGCCCCTCAGAGATGAGACGCGCCCGCACGTGGAGTCCTTGGTGGAGCGGTTCATCCAGGAGCCCCTCCTCGACGAGGGTGACGACTCCGGCGCCGCGGCGGGCGACGGTCCAGGCGGCGACAGTGGCTCCTCCGCCTAGTCCTCCTCTGTTTTCTATTCCCAACTCCTGTCATTTCAAGCAGCACCTGGCCCCTGGGGGCATTAACTTTTGCGTTTTTACCTTCGTGCTCTTCCTCCTTTTTGAGCTGTTGATTGTTTGTTTCGCGTGGCGCATCCCTGCTTCTCCTACGGGGCCTTGCATCATCGCCGACGCGCCGCGGCGCCCCCCGAGAAGTCCGCGAGGGTATTGCGCCAACACCGGCGATGGCGTCCGGTCAGGCCCTCGCGGGGCGGGCCCTCCTGAGGGGGAGTGTGCCGCCCCCCAAGGACAGGCCCTCCGCCCCGCTGCCTAGAGTGGCTGGGCTCCTTCCCTCGCGCTGCTCTCCCTTGCTCCTCGAACCACAAGAGTCCCGATGGGGTCACGTAGCGGATGTAGCGCCTGCATTTTCATGTTAGTGCTCATGCCTCCTGCCCGGAATTGGGGCCATTAATTGACTAGAAGGTTTTGCCCTTGTTAGGCGTGTGTACTTAGCTCATTGGGTCGCGGTGAGCCCGAGTGTAGCGAAGCATGGGCGGAGCGTCCAGGGAGGTCGAGGATCCCGCCTGGGAGAGCTTTTTCCTTGCTTTCGGGGTGGTTCGGGAGCCCTTTCTGCACTCTGCGTTGACGGAGCCGGATCCTGAGCAGACCTCGACCACCGTTGGGACGTCCGGATCACTAGGACGAGACCAAGGGGGCGAGGCCTCGGCCGCAATTGGAGCGTCCGGATCACCAGGACGAGACCAAGGGGCGCAAAGCTGCACGATCGGTGAGGTTCCCGAGATGTATCGCCTGGGAACCCCCCCCCTTAACGCTCAAGTGGCGCTCTGCGTCGGCAGGGCCCGATCCCGAGCAGACCTCGACCGCCGTTGGGGCGTCCGAATCATCGGACGAGACCAAGGGGAGCGAGGCCTCGGCCACAATTGGAGCGTCCGGATCACCAGGACGAGACCAAGGGGCGCGGAGCTACGCGATCGGTGAGGCTCCTGAGGTGCGTTGCTCAGGAGTCCCCCTTGACGCTCAAGCGACTTCCTTACGTTTCCGCGGGCTACCGCCTCGGGAGACGCCTGAGCCTCCCGAGGTTCTGTGTTGTCATGCCGGGCCGTGGCTGGAGCCCCCGAGCAGGGGATTGACCGTTTAAGCGATGAGTGCCCCCGAGGCGACAGGCCGTTGCCGGCCTGCTCTGAGAGGCCACGAGGAGGGGCCAAAGGGCATGAGCCATGCTTGACATGGTGTCAATCCAAAAGGAAAAAGATTTCAAGACCAGAAGGAGGAATCACGAACAGAGAAAAGTTCCCGACCCTTTTCAAATAGATTTGTGAAATCTTCAACTTCATTTCAAAAAGTGGCAATACGAACACAAAAAAAGAAGCAAGCAACAGCCACATCCGGCACCTAGGCTAGTCTTCGCCTTCGTCTTCCCCCAGAGCGGAGCGTAGGGCATCCACGTTGCATGGGCATAGCCATTGGAGGGCAGTGTTGTCCACTAGCGCGGAGCATGGGGCTTCCACTTGGGCGTGGGATGGAACCCCTCCGCATCCTCGGGGGGCTCCGGGCGTATACAGCCCACTCATTATTACGTGAGAGTGTCACGACCGAAGATAGCTGGGCAAGTCCCCAGGCGGACGGCCTAGGTGCTCCCAACTCAGTTTAGAGCCATCCCACGCATTACTGCGCGGTTGCGCGCCTCTGCAGCCCAAACCTATGCGCACTGCTCCCCGCGTAGCCGCGGGATCGCGCTCCCGCGGCCCAAACATGAGCGCAATACACCCAGCGCAGCTGCAGAGGTGTTGTGTCGGTGAAGCCGCCTCGTGAAGTGTCGCGGCACCGGCCGGACCCCGGCCCGCGGGCCTCATGAGGACCCGCCTCCCGAGGGCCGCTCCGGCGCCTCCGTTGCTGCGGGTAGCCCGCGTCGCTTGTACCCTGCCGATTCCCCAGGCGGCCGCTCCTGAGGCCTTGGGTTCGACTGTGCGCTTCTTGCTCGTGGGGGCAGCGGCTGCGTCGCGCCCCCGCACTTCCCGGGACGCTCTCCCCTCTTCCTCGCTCGCATAAACCTGGCCTGGTGCCCCCTCCGTGGAAGCCCCATGCCCGGCTTGGGGGAGAGCGCTCGGGGCACCTCCTTATCCTGGGAGGGTGCTGGCGTCCGTAGAGGGTGCCTGATCCTCCGCGCCTTCCACAGGTATAACGTAGCTCGGAACGTAGGGCTCCGTATAGAGGCTTTGGCCCCCTCCCGAGTCGTCCCTGCGCGCTCCCAGGGCAGTCTCCCTGGGTGGCGGGATGACTCCATCCTGGGCGCGCGGGCCACAGACCCTCCTACGACGGGCCTCTGCCCGAAGTTGCCTGGCTCTGCCGCCGCCGTTGGGTGGGCCGCGTGTTTCTTGCCGTGAGTTGCCTCCCTGATCTTCCATTGCGCCTCTACTACGGTTACCTGCCTAACCAGAAGCCTAAGCTACCTGCTCCCTGCGCCGGTAGGCGCGCTCCCGCTGGGACAGGCCAGGCTGTTGATGATCCAGTTGGGCATGGGCACCCGCATCGGGGTGCGCGTGGAGCGTCCCATCGCCTTCCTCAAGGGTGCCGCCGACGTGGCCGGGTGGTGCTCCGAAGCCTGTTACCGGAATCCGGAGGAGAAGGAGCACGTCGTGCGACGGGCCCTGCTCGGGTTCGCCCGGGGGTGGAGCGGGCGCGCCGCCCGCAGGCGAGGCGACGGGCATGGTGAGTGAGCCCCGGGCGCCTAGTGCCGGTGGTTGCGAAGAGGGGTGGGGAAGCCAGGCTCTCCTCGCGATGTTGACCAACTCGGCGATGTGGTCGGCCCAGGCGTCGAAGCCCCCATGCGTCGGGCGGTGGCGAAGCATCTCACTCGCCATCAGGAGCGAATCATATGCGTTGAGGCCTCCCACGTTGGTACGGTGCGACGCCGATCCCGTGAGCGCCGCTCGTCCGCCCCGCGCTTGGTCGGCACGAGCGGCGGCTGTGGTGGAGACGACACTGGTGGCCTGGTAATGGCCACCCTGCACCGCACTGTCGTGGCTTGGGTCTTGGACGGCGGTGGCGAGGTTGGTGGAGGCAGAACCGCCTAGACCGAAAGGAGCTTGTCGGGCGTCGGCCATCGACGCGTCGGGGTGAAGGATAAACAAAGCTTGCTGAAGACTCCGACACGCCCCCTACCTGGCGCGCCAAATGTCGGATTTCGGGCTCCGCAAAACCCTAAGGAATTCGAACCTAGGGGCGTGTGCGAAGATTCCCCAACAGCTTAGCACCCTCCAAGCTCACAACACAATACCCCGCTCGATGGCGAGGAAGACGATGGCACACGAGAGTTTGTCCAGGTTCGGGCCGCTACGAAGCGTAAAACCCTACTCCTACCTTTTGGTGGATTGCCTCGCGAGGAGGTTTGTGGATGAACTAGTACAGCGGTGTGTTTGCGGGGTGGTTGATCTTTGCCTCTACCGAGCTACCTAGCCTCTACTTATAGCGGCCCGGGTCCTCTTCCCTCATCGCAATGGCGGGAAGGGATCCCACAACGGCCAAATTCGAAGGGGGACAGGAGGTACAACCTATCCTGACGAAAGGTGGTCTTCGCCTGCAAAATAGTCGACGGTGATGCAGTGGTGGGCTCGGTGATGACGCCCGTCCTGTGGGGCTTGGGGTCTTGGTCTTGGTGCACCGAAGTGGAAACCTTTGGGGGGCACTTTGGGAACCCGCGTGCGTCCCTGCCTCCTTTGCACCAAAGGGGAAACTGTCCCCTCTGGCGTGCTGGCGCCCGCCTTGCCTGGCTGGCGTCACCCTCGGCCTCCTGAGGTTATGTGTTGCATAGGAGTCTCCGCCGCTCAGGAGGGGGCCTGGGGAGGCCTATATCCCCGCGGGTCTTGGCGCTGCTCCCCTCGCGAGAACGGGGTCTCGTGAGGGCCTTGAGTCGAGAGAGGCCGCGCCGGGCCGTAATTGGTCGTTCCGGTGGGCCACGCCTGGGACCTCAGGCAGGAAAGTCTGGGTACCCTGGTATCCAGAACGCCGACAGTTGCGCCACTACGTCCAAGCGCATCACATCACCATCATCACTCGCTTTCCTTTGCAATGCATCTTGATAAATACAGAAGCCACCGGTAGGATTGTTGAGTGGGCGTTGGAGCTGGCTAGTTTTCACCTGATCTTCAAAAGCACGACAACCATTCAGAGCAGAGCCTTGGTGGAGATCATTGCAGAATGGACGCCAATGCAAGATGAGGAAATTCCAGAAACAACCCTCGGCAAGGAAGCACCACAAGAGTGGATTATATCTTTGATGGGGCTTTTTTGCTGCAAGGCGACGGTGCTGCCGTGCTGCTTGTCACACCCATTGGAGAGCACCTCAAGTATGTGATTCGAATGCACTTTCCCAGGGAGATATCAACGAACAACACTGCTGAATACAATGGACTGCTTGTCGGCCTACAGATCGCAGTTGACCTAGGCATCAGAAAACTTATCGTCCGAGGAGATTCGCAGCTCGTTGTACGTCAAGTGAGTATGGATTATCACAGACCTTTGATGGACGCATATGTTGATGAAGTGAGGAAGTTGGAAGAGCATTTTGAAGGTCTACAAACAGAGCACATGCCTCGTGCGGAAAACGGCATTGCTGATGACCTATCGAAACAAGTTGCTTAGAAGCTGCCAATGGAACCAGGCACTTTTGTACTTCAACTAACTCAACCATCTGTCACATCATCAAACTGGAAGTCCAAGAAGACAAAAATCAATTCTGGCGATTACTTCCCAGCAGAGCTACCAGTCGCTGCCAAGAAAGTTACCAGAACTGATAAAATGCTTGCCGGTGAGCAGCATGCTTCAACAGGACCTCATGCCCTTGCCGTTGAAGCTAGTGCTCCAGCAGCAGAAGAGATGCCTTCAGTTCTTGTCATCGAGCCACAAGCTCCAGCATGGGTGAATCAATTTGTTCAATATCTTCAAACAGGAGAACTTCCCGAAGAGCAGGAAGAAGCTGAATGAGTAGCCCGGCAGTCGAGCATGTACTAGTTTGTGGATAGCATCCTGTACAAGAGAAGGCCAAACGGGGTGATATTGAAGTGCATTTCACTATTGGGAAAGGGCTTATAGGTGAACCCCAATTAGTGGCGGGCAGGGTGTGGCACCCGCCACAGTTATTTTCAAAAACGAGTAGTGGCGGGTGATAAAAGGGGCTCGCCACAACAAGCGTCTTAGCTGTGGTGGGCGGCGCCCGCCGCTCGCCACAGTTATAACCTCGAGGGTGGGACTTGTTTGCGTAACTCATCTATGACGGGCACCGGCAAGTGCTCACCACAGGTAGGAGACCAAGAAATGGCGGGCGGCTCCTAGCAACCGCCACTAGTTAGCCTTGCCAGGTTTCCACTTTTAGCCGAACTTAGCTGTGGCGGGCGCTTTACACTGCTCGCCAGTGCCAGGTTAAAGACTTTGTGGTGGACAAATCTTCTAGCCCGCCACTGGTACTAATTTTTCAAACGTCCGCGCGGGACTTGACAAAAATTACGTCCGCACGGTCGGCCATGCCCGCCCAAACTGACGGCAGTGAGCTGCGCCACCCAATTCCCACAAACACCACGGTGCTCAGCCACCCCCCGCAAGCGCCGGCAACTAGCGCTACCTCCGCGTCCACCCACACGGTCCGCCACTCCCGGCCAGCATTCCCCCCTAACACCCACCGGCAAGCACCGGCAACGCGCGCCCCCGCCGCATCCATCCGACCGCACGCTCCGCCAATCACGGCCCGCATCCCTCTTCCCCCCTCCACCCACCCTGTGCGTCATCGACTGCCCCCTGCACCTCTCGGACGATCTCTCCACCGACCCCCTCCGCCGGTGCGCCTCCGCCCGCACCAATGGATGATAGCGTCGGCCATCTCCACATACGTACATATGTCGATGCTCATGGTTTGATTTACATGAAATTGAAAAGAGTGCCAAAGTTTTGACGAAATGTTGATTCACTTCCATTTCGTTGAATATCAGGCATTCTATACGTCCAAATTTTAGCAAAGGTTATGCCATTTTTTTTTATAAATGGCGACGGCCTAGGGTGAATTGGATGATGCGGTTTTGTTGTCTTCTTTTACAGGGAATATTAATGAATGCGAAAGTTTTGAAAAATTGTTGATTCACTTCCATTTCATTGAATTTCTGGCATTCTATATATACGTTCAAATTTTAGCATAGGTTATGCCAAAAAAATTCATAAATGGCGATGGCCGGTGGTGAATTGGATGATGCGGTTTTGTTGTCTTCTTTTACAAGGAATATGAATGAATGAGAAAGTTTTGATGAAATGTTGATTCGCTTCCATTTCATCGAATTTCTTGCATTCAATACGTCCAATTGTTAGCAACGGTTATGCCAATGTTGTTTTTTGATAAGTGGCGATGTCCGGTTGGTGAATTTCATTGCGGTTTTGTTGTCTTCTTTTACAAGGAATAGAAATGAGTGCCAAAGTTTTTGTTAAAATGTTGATTCACTTCCATTTCATCGATTTTCTTGCACTTAATATGTCTCTTTTTAAGCACTCATCTTGTCAATTTTTTATTACTAATATGTAATTCTTTTTTTACTCATTATGGATGCAATCTTCATTTTGCAGATAAAAGATGGTGAGACATACACGGTCTCAGAGTGAGGCTTTGACTCCCCAACAGGATGACCCAGGTTATGCTTACAAGTTGTGCAGATGGAGGGTAGACGGGGAAGAAGATTCAGATGATGTTGGAGAGGAACTGCTAGATGGGGAGTCGGAGAGGAACTGCCAGATGGGGAAAGATATTTCGACGATGTTGCTGAAGAGGAAGTGCAAGATGGCCAACATGTGGGAGAAGAGTTGGATGGTGCTGAAGAGGAAAGAGACCTCAATGGTGCAAAAGCTGATTTGCAAAATCAGCCGCGAAAGCGTAGGTCACAGAACAAGGTGCCTACAGATACTTACATAATTAAATGGATTAACAAAGAGGGGAGACACGTTAGTCCGATCAAGAATGCAATGAAATAGGGTACTGTCGGGGATATAACTTCACGGTGTAACCCGCCATACTGGGCCAGGTTAAACCTATCAACGACTCTGCAACCAAGATTAAGTGGGCCGTGTCCTGAGCACAAGATAATTAAGCTGGCGGCAGACCAAGACGTCGGGCGGCCCAACACCAGAAGACGGCAGCTCAAAGCCCATGAAGCTAAGGACGCCGGTTAAAGTTTCCTTAAGGTGCAAGATAAGTTAGAGATATAGTAGATCACGGGTCATAATATGACCCGGACTCTGTTGTAAACCCTAGGGCTTGACCTATATATAAAGGCAGGCCCCTAGGCCGAAACTCTCAAGTTACAACCTCTCGATAGCTAGGTTAGCAATTTCGCACCCTTGAAATCGAGATCTATCCATCCAATACACAAAAAGCTGGACGTAGGCTATTAACTCCATAGGAGGGGCCAAACCTGGGTAAACCCGACTCTCTCTCTCTCTCGCTTAACCCCTTCGAGTCGCCACCAAGCGGCGATGGCCTCACACCTAAGTCCTGTTACGAGGACATCTACCGGGTTGATAAAAACACGATAGTTGGCGCCCACCGTGGGGCCCTTCCCCGGTGTAGTTGAGTTGTCGAAGGGAATCCAATCAGGATTCGGGAAGTTCGCGGTGAACCATATGGTCAAGAACCGTCGTGACAAAGTCTACGAGCCGGCTTGGAGCGTCAAGGACGACCCGACCGGACATGGATTACATCCTACGGGTGAGATTGGGTTAAAAACTCCCGAGCCGGACATCTACATCGACATCGACGAGCCGGCCCGGAGTGCCCGATCCAATCAGCACCAGGGCGGTCTTCGTCATGTGTTCGTTGGCTTCACGCAAGGGGTCAGCCTTTCGGATGAGCCGGCCTCCAGCGGTGACGTCCTCGTCAATTCGGATGGCACATCATCTACACGAGATACAGAGTCAATCTGCCCTCTTTATGATGGCGGACTTGGGGGCTCATTGCAGACCGAAGACCCTGAAGAATACAATGAGCCGCCTCATCAAGTCGCCGTTTACATGGCGGGAGCTACGGCGGTTCCCGATCCATCTGCAGCTGGAGGATATGGCGGATCAACCAAAACGTCGGCTCAAGCCATGACCGATCTCATGGCCGAGATGGCAAAACTCGTGGATACCCCGGTCACTGCGAAAACCAGGAAGAGCGCAATGTGGAGCTAACCAAATTGCGTACTCAAATAGTTGAGGTATAGAAGGAGATAGATGCTGAAAACGCACGGATGGCAGATCTGCAGACTCGCATACATCAAGAGACGGAGCGCCTTAAGGCTAAGGCCTGACGATTAGGAGTTCAGAGAGAGGCATCGGAGGCGGTTTACGAGAGAAGACGCCACCATGGACTCCCCTAGAACCTTGAGCCACAACAGCTTTTTAACACCCCACAACAGACACCAGGAACTGTAAAGCAACCCGGGAATCGGCAAGAGGAACCAGCTCAACCCCCGCCGGCTCAATCCCCCCTTGGCGATTTCAGATGCCGCGGGGCCACTTTTCCAATCCTGTTGACAACATGTTGGCTGCGACCCAGAATTTGGAAGCATTGCCCATTAATGGAAACTCTCGTCTCGAGATTGAAGCCAGGAACGCTATCGAGATGCTGAAGACTGCTGTGGTACAACAGGCACAATATTCTTATAGCCGGGACTGGATGCATTCCACTCCCCCACGCTAGCAAAGGCCGCCACGTGGAGTCCCCGGCCGTCTCTAGCAGTGGGCAAAGACAGCAGCATCAGGTCTCTCCGACTCGTCCCATGCCATCAGACGCCCAGGCGGTTGTTGATGCCTCGAGAGGTGCACGACAGGCAGAAGCAGAAGCAGCTGCACGGGCGATCCAGCAGCTTCACCCTCAACCGGCGAGTTTGGGGGATGGGTCCAACAGTAGGACGATTGGTATACCATGTTTATCTCTGGCACTCCGCGCAGAGCGCATGCCCAAAGATTTCAAGGGGCCTCGTAAGGTGCCAAACTACACAGCAGATCTTGAGCCGGTGTCTTGGATCGAGAGTTACGAGTTGGTGATGGACATGCTGGATGTCAGCGACGCTGTATGTGCTAAATACTTAACCATGATGTTGGAAGGACCGGCTCGGACATGGTTGAAAAACTTGCCGCCTAACTCCATCAACTCATGGACTGAGCTGAAAGAGCGATTCATCAAGAATTTTCAAGGAACCTGCAAGAAGCCTATGACGATAGTAGATCTACAGCATTGCATTCAACGAGTAGACGAGTCGGCTCACCACTGGACTCGTCAGGTCACGGAAATCATCCATTCATCGGACAGCATCACGGTGGCTCAGGCAGTCCTAATATTGGAAAAGAACTGTCATTTCCAGCCTTTGGTTCTGAAGCTTGGGCGGCTCAAGCGAAAGTTGCAAGACATGGGCGACTTGATGGACGTCCTCACCAGGTATGCCGAGTCAGATAGCACGGAGGATCCCGGCTCAGACAAGGACAAGACCTCCAAAGGCAAAAAAGCTTGATGTCTACTACGCAACTTTATTCTTGTAGACTTTGTTGGGCCTCCAAGCGCAGAGTTTTGTAGGACAATAGCAATTTTCCCTTAAGTGGATGACCTAAGGTTTATCAATCTGTGGGAGGTGTAGGATGAAGATGGTCTCTCTCAAACAACCATGCAATAAATACAAGAAATCTCTTGTGTCCCCAACACACCCAATACAATGGCAAATTGTATAGGTGCACTAGTTCGGCGAAGAGATGATGATACAAGTGCAATATGGATGGTAGATATAGGTTTTTGTAAACTGTAAATATAAAAACAGCAAGGTGCAAGTAACAAAAGTGAGCACTAACGGTATTGCAATGCTTGAAAACAAGGCCTAGGGTCCGTACTGTCGCTAGTGCAATCTCTCAACAATGCTAATATAATTGGATCACATAACCTTCCCTCAACGTGCAACGAAGAATCACTCCAAAGTACTTATCTAGCGAAGAACATAAGAAGAAATTGTTTGTAGGGTACGAAACCACCTTAAAGTTATCCTTTCGGTTCGATCTATTCAAGAGTTCGTACTAAGATAACATCAAGTTATCCTTTCCGTTCGATCTATCTAATATTTCATACTAGAATAACAACATATGATACGCATCAACCAACTCTAATGTCACCTAGATACTCCAATGTCACCACAAGTATCCATGAGTTAATTATACGATACGCATCAAACAATTTCAGATTCATAATACTCAATCCACACAAAGAACCTCAAAGAGTGCCCCAAGATTTCTATCGCAGAAAGTAGGACAAGAACGTGTATCAACCCCTATGCATAGATTACCCCAATGTCACCGCGGGAATCTGCAAGTTGAGTACCAAAACATATATCAAGTGAATCAATAGAACACCCCATTGTCACCACGGGTATCTGCATGCAAGACATATATCAAGTGTTCTCAAATCCAATATTCAATCCAACATAATGATATCTCAAAGGGAAAGATTCAATTCATCACAACAAGGTAGCAAGGGAATAACATCATGTGATCCGACTATATTAACAAAGCCCGTGATACATCAAGATCGTGACATCTCAAGAACACGAGAGAGAGAGAGATTGAACACATAGCTACTGGTACATACCCTCAGCCCCGAGGGTGGACTACTCCCTCCTCGTCATGGCCTCCGCCGGGATGATGAAGATGGCCACCAGAGATGATCTACCCTCTCCGGCAGGGTACTGGAATGCCTCCAGATTGGTTTTTCATTGATACAGAGAGTTGAAGCGGTGGAGAGGAGAGTCTAGGGTTATTTTTGATGGTTTCTATATTTATAGGATTTTTGGGCATCGGTTTCATGCCAAGATGGGCCACGAGGAGGGCACAAGACACCAGGGCGCGCTTGGGCCCTCTGGCGCGCCCTGGTGGGTTGTGCCCACCTCGTGGCTCTTCTCCAGTGGTTCTTCGCTCCAATATTGCTTATTTGGTCCAAAAAAAATCACCAAAAAGTTTCGGGCGATTCCGAGAACTTTCATTTTCTGCACAAAAACAACACAACGGTAATTCTGCTGAAAACAGCGTCAGTCCGGGTTAGTTCTAAATAAATCATATAAAGTGCATCAAAACCATATAAAAGTATTGTAAAGATAGATGAATATGTCATGAATACTTCATAAAGTATCGATACGTTGGAGACGTATCAGCATCCCCAAGCTTAATTCCTACTCGTCCTCGAGTAGGTAAATGATAAAAGAAATAATTTATGAAGTGTGAATGCTAGCATAGTGCATAAGTTTGATCTATGATAATTTCAACCACTTTTCCTAGCATCATAACAACAACTCTTTCTCATAAAACTCATCATGATAAAGTAGCAGCTAATTCACATGTTACAGTTCAAACAATGAATTCTCTTGAAACTTAACAACCTATGTTCTTAGTCACCAAACAATTGCAATTCAACCTATTCTCAACAAATTCTAAGTAAGAGCTCCACATACTCAATCATCCAGATCATTATCATGCTCCAGTAAAAAATGAAAATTCTTGTACTTGAGTTAATAGTTTCTGTTTTGGTTCAGCATCAATTCTACTCATCTTGTGAGTCATCCCAAAGGCTTTACTTGGCACTTTATTGAAATAAAAGACACAAAACATGATTATTACAGTAGATTAATAATGTGAACACACAAAAACAGAAAGTAAAAGTGTTGGGTTGTCTCCCAACAAGCGCTTTTCTTGAATGCCTTTTAGCTAGGCATTATGATTTCAATGATGCTCACATAGGAATAATAATTGAAACATGCAAAAGAGCATCATGAATCTCATGAAAAGCACATTTAATTCTAACCCACTTCCTATGCATAGGGATTTTGTGAGCAAACAATTTATGGGAGCAAGAATCAACTAGCTTAGGAAGGCAAAACAAGCATAATTTCAAAACTTTGAACACATAGAGAGGAAACTTGATATTATTGCAATTCCTACAAGCATAAGTTCCTCCCTCATAATAATTTTCAGTAGCATCATGAACGAATTTCACAACATAACTATCACATAAAGCATTCTTTTCATGATGCACAAGCATAGAATTTTCATTACTCTACACATTAGCAAATTTCCTCTCATTCATAATAGTGGGAGCATCAAATGAAACTCGAATACTCTAAATTGTTTCCACATTAAAAGAGTAATGTTCAGTAAAAGGATATTCAAAATTATGACAATAGTTATCACTACTTTTTATAACATAAGTATCATCACAATAATCATCATAAGTAGCAACTTTGTTCTCATCATAGTCAAGTGAAACCTCTTCTGAAATAGTGGAATCATTACTAAATAAAGTCATGACCTCTCCAAATCCACTTTTATCATTATAATAAAATTCATCACCCTCCAAAATAGTGGGATAATAATTATCTAAAGTTGACACTCTCCCAAACCCACTTTCATAAATATCACAATCATCATAAATAGGAGGCATGCAATCATCATAACAAATTTGATCATTCAAAGTAGGGGAACTAAAAAGATCATCTTTATTAAGCATAACATCCCCAAGCTTGGGACAAACATTAATTGCAGCAAATAAATTCTCAAGCATGTCATTCTCATCAAACATAGCATCCCTAAGCTTGTGGCTTGGTATATCATAAGCATAATCAATCTCATCATTAATAGTATGAATAGCACCAATAGCATAACAATTATTATCATCATAATTTACCAAGTTGGTGCCAAAAATATTTTCAAGATTATAAGAAGTATCATTTTCTTCCCAATCATAGTCATCACAACAAGCAATAGGCATAACAAAATCATCATCAAGTGTATCATCTTCCACAATTATTTTGATTCATCCTCGTGAGGCACAACAATAATAGGAGCAACACAATTTGGAAGAGATACCTTTTTACCTCTACTCCTTCTTCTTTTCTTCTTCTTCACCACATTATGTGTGGGTTTAATTAATTTTTCCGAGCTTCTTATTGATGAGATTGGTTGAATAGGGAGCTCCTCCTCATCACCTATTACATCATGAGAGACAATAGGAGGGAAAGTGGAATTCTTTACCCTTTCATTAGTATTTCTTTTATATTCTATTTGTTTTCCCATCTTTCTATAGTTGGCAATATAAGCATTCTCATTGCAATTCACCATGCAAAACATATAGATATTTTTTAGATTGGTTTCAATGTCGTGCGTGAGAATGAATACTTCAAACCAACTATTTTTATGTGTCAATTCTTCACACCCCAAAAATAGAGAAAGCTCATCATAAAGTTCAAGGGATATCAAGTCATTACAATATTTGGCCATGATTTGATCATGAAAAAGTTTGCATTGGAAATTAAAATGACCAACTTTATTGCAAAGTTCACAAGTAATAGGACAAAGAGAACATAATTTTGTAGCAAATTCATCTATCACTTTGAGCAAAAGATTGGTTCTATCATGTTTATGCTTCTTACAAAATCTATCATCCCTATAAGACACGTCTTCACAAACTTTATGCACTCCACAAAAATTGACATGCTTATAAGAAACATTTTTATCATGACTAGTGCAATCATCATTAGTATTTTGGATATTCATAGAATTCATACTAACAAAATTGCAATCATGCTCATCATTCAAGGAATTCTCATTGCGTATTTTCATAATTTCTTCCTCTACCAATTGAGCTCAATTTTCGGAATCCTTATTTTCACGAAAGACATTATAAAGACAAAATAAATGATGCAACCTAAACTCCATTTTTTTGTAGTTTTCTTTTATGAAACCAAACTAGTGAAAAACAAGAAACTAAAAGATTTAATTGCAAGATCTAAAGATATACCTTCAAGCACTCACCTCCCCGGCAACGGCGCCAGAAAAGAGCTTGATGTCTACTATGCAACTTTATTGTTGTAGACTTTGTTGGGCCTCCAAGTGCAGAGTTTTGTAGGACAGTAGCAATTTTCCCTTAAATGGATGACCTAAGGTTTATCAATCCGTGGGAGGTGTAGGATTAAGATGGTCTCTCTCAAACAACCCTGCAATCAAATACAAGAAATCTCTTGTGTCCCCAATACACCCAATACAATGCCAAATTGTATAGGTGCACTAGTTCGGCGAAGAGATGGTGATACAAGTGCAATATGGATGGTAGATATATGTTTTTTTAAACTGAAAATATAAAAACAGCAAGGTAGCAAGTAACAAAAGTGAGCACAAACGGTATTGCAATGCTTGAAAACAAGGCCTAGGGTCCGTACTTTCGCTAGTGCAATCTCTCAACAATGCTAATATAATTGGATCACGTAACCGTCCCTCAACGTGCAACGAAGAATCACTCCAAAGTTCTTATCTATGGACGAACATAAGAAGAAATTGTTTGTAGGGTACGAAACCACCATAAAGTTATCCTTTCGGACCGATCTATTCAAGAGTTCGTACTAAGATAACATCAAATTATCCTTTCCGTTCGATCTATCTAATAGTTCGTACTAGAATAACACCATATGATACGCATCAACCAACTCTAATGTCACCTAGATACTCCAATGTCAGCACAAGTATCCATGAGTTAATTATACGATATGCATCAAACAATTTCAGATTCATAATACTCAATCCACACAAAGAACCTCAAAGAGTGCCCCAAGATTTCTATCGGAGAAAGTAGGACAAGAACGTGTATCAACCCCTATGCATAGATTACCCCAATAGAACACCCCATTGTCACCACAGGTATCCGCATGCAAGACATATATATGGTGTTCTCAAATCTAATATTCAATCCAACATAACGATATCTCAAAGGGAAAGATTCAATTCATCACAACAAGGTAGCAAGGGAATAACATCATGTGATCCGACTATATTAACAAAGCCCGTGATGCATCAAGATCGTGACATCTCAAGAACACAAGAGAGAGAGAGATTGAACACATAGCTACTGGTACATACCCTCAGCCCCGAGGGTGGACTACTCCCTCCTCGCATGGCCTCCGCCGGGATGATGAAGATGGCCACCGGAGATGATCTACCCTCTCCGGCAGGGTACTGGAACGCCTCCAGATTGGTTTTTCGTCGATATAGAGAGTTGCGGCGGCGGAACGGAGAGTCTAGGGTTATTTCTGATGGTTTCTATATTTATAGGATTTTTGGGCATCGGTTTCACGCCAAGATGGGCCACGAGGAGGGCACAAGACACCAGGGCACGCCTAGGCCCTCTGGCGTGCCCTGGTCGGTTGTGCCCACCTCGTGGCTCTTCTCCGGTGGTTCTTCGCTCCAATATTGCTTATTTGGTCCAGAAAAAATCACCAAAAAGTTTCGGGCGATTCCGAGAACTTTCATTTTCTGCACAAAAACAACACCACAGTAATTCTGCTGAAAACAGCGTCAGTCCGGGTTAGTTCTAAATAAATCATATAAAGTCCATCAAAACCATATAAAAGTATTGTAAACATAGATGAATATGGCATGAATACTTCATAAATTATCGATTGGTTGGAGACGTATCAAAGCTGAAGGAGGAAAAGGTTAGCACGGTCCAGGAGGCAACCAGGGGGCTCAAAATAAACGGAAGCAGCCAGATGGCGGGTCAGACTTTGTGGCCAACACTAATACAGGTTTCAAGAACCAGCGGCAGAACGGTCGACCTAGAGGAGCTTACAATGGGAATAAATCCTCGCAATTATGAGGAGACGCTTAAAGCACCTTGTCCTAAACACAGCACCCAAGATAAGCCGGCTAGCCACTCTTGGGAAAATTGTTATATCATGCAAGAGTTCCATACCCAGGCTTTCCAGAATAACTCAGGAGGCAATGGTGGACATCCGGGTCAACATGGTCCTGGCGGGTCACAAGGTGGCCCAGGGGCTGGTTTTCAACATCAAGGAAATCATGGCAATGGGCAACATCCTAGCCAGGGCAATCAGCATAATAACCAAGGGGGATTTCAAAGTAATCCCAAGCAGTTGAATAATGGTTAGTACCACTAGCCCTTGAATCCCTGAATGAAATTCATAATTCTGGAGGGTATCAGAGAAGAAATCTTATGTCTCCAAGAGGGAAATAAGTCGGCCCTGGAACACCAGTGGCCTTATTAAAAACCTAGCTCCGCCGGCTCCTTTTTTGTAATTTCTTCCCCCCTTGCAGACTTCTGTATATACTTCTTTATGTTTCCAAGTGTGAATAAAGCCAGCGTATTTTGTCGTTTCAACTTACAAGATGAGTTTGAGTCTTTATTTTCTGAAACAAAGGGCGCTTGGGGGCTTCCGACTCATCGAGTCTAGATTTCTCACCCTTGTGACCCGGCATAACAGTGCCACCTTATCAAGGGCATTTGGGGACTTCCAGCCCATCGGGCTTAGCTTTCTCACCCTCTTGAACAGGCAAAATAAACACCATATATGGTTAAACCTGCCTGTATGCTTGATGCGACTCAGATCAGATGACCCCGTGAACTCTTGACGAGTCAATCCTTTTTTGGACCCTGAACTTGTTAAGGTTAAAACACCGGCTTGAGTCATGTGAGAGCCGGCACACGGAAAGCTAGGATAAACCATGGGTTATCATACCCTCTTCATTGAAGCAAAACCCGGGCCTCGAAAACCGGTCTTTTTCTGTCGAGCCTCGAAAGCCGGCATTATAATCATACGTCCTTTGCATTAAGGCTAGGACCACTAAACGTGCCTTCAAAGGGGGCTACCTTATATTTCTAACCTTCGGGAAACAATTCCCAACAGGAAAACTATGTGATGAAACTCCTCACACAAAAATATTCTGGGCACGACCCTGTTTTTTCCAGTTTTTGTAACCAGGTTATCGGCTGCATGACAGCAACAAATTGCGTTATTTCTTAAAGAGGCTAACAAAGGACCTCAAGCTTGGACATCAACTTTGGCCAAGATTCATTGAGTCGGATTATCAATATTGTTTTGGCTTGTTTATTACGACAAGTTTCAGGTCCAAAATTACTATCGGCCCATGCTTCAAAGACTGGGTTAAATGATTGAGTATGCGTGAGCAGCCAATCGACGAGCTATCCTATAAATTCAACATTGTTGAAAGAGGAATAGGTTGTTAAAAATCAAAATAAAAGGCCGGGTCATTTTTGCCCAGCTATATCTTATCAAAAGGCCCGTCAATCGAAGGGTTGCATGGACGGGATGATGAAACAACAAATAAAGTATCTAGCATCAGAGGTGCAAAACATGCACGACGACACGACAATAGTTTTCGACTATCCCTATTACATGCTTAAGGAAGCCACAAATTGTTTTCTGCCCACACGTGGGGACTTAAGTTCACAAGGTAACAGTTGAGGAAGTTCAAATCACCGACCGCATGATCCGGGTCAGTGACGGCTAATCTTGCGCATGAGACGCCTCCGGGTTATCCACCGACGGGTCTTTTGGCTCCTTAATCTGAAGGTTGTCCGCATCCCAGTTGCAATGAGATAAAGCCTGGAACACAACCTCATCATCAAGAATTGAAGACGGGGCAACTTCAGGGGCAAAACCGTGCTCGCGCCGTTGAGGAGCCAGATTTTTTGTTATCAAATCAGGTGGTGGAATCCGAGTATGGTTGGCACCATAAGCCGTCTGGTAGCTCCTCAGCTTCATCTCTGAGACCAGCTGAGTCGACAGAATCTGAGCATCCTTGACATAAGCCGCATAATCTTCCTGGGAGAATTCTGACCCGTCATTTTTAAATTCGGGGAAGCCCTTTGCCAGCTCGGCCGGATCAAGCTCTTCTCCGTAAGCTAGAGCCCGGCTCAATGCATATATTGCGCCAGATCGGGCGGCTGATATCTTTAGCTCTGGAATATGCTGAGGGATGATGGAGACATTTTCCAATACATTCTTGATGTACTTTAAGGGTTGCTTATCCCCCAGTGTCACCTTAATTGCGAGCTGACTCCTAGTGTAGAGCTGCTCCGTCAGAGAATAAACAGCCTTGAGCATGAGCAGACTGTTATCATAAAAGCTGTTAGTCTGGGGACCTGCAAAATAGAATCAATGTATAAGTCGCCAGGTGCATTCTACCTATATTCCAAGAAGACAGGAGGATATACATACACTTACCAAAAACAGCTTGGGCCATCTGGGCAATATGTCGTTTTAACCTAGACAACTCCTCGGTAATGGGCTTGAGCCAGCCCTCAGCATCCACTGCACGCTTAACCAAAGCCGTCTTTTCATCTTCAAAGGATTTCTTCTCTTTTAAGAAGCCGGCCTTGGTGTTTTCCAGTTCAATCAAAGAAAGGCGAAGTTTTTCTTCAACTTCTGCCTGGGAAGTCTGCCCTTTCTCTAGGTCCTTTTTCAGATTGGCCACGCTGGATTCAGCTATCTTCAAAGCTTCCTACACCATAAATAAAGTTTACATCAAGTCCCAAGAGAATTGCAAAGCAATGTATTTGGCACTTGGGGGCTAATGTATCTCAGCTCTTTTTGACATTAAAGACGTGAACTAGACTCGACTCATCTCAAGGAGATGAGCCAGCCCTTGGGGGCTACAGGTCGAAAGTTCTTACAAAAAAACCCGACTCATCTCAAGAAGATGAGCCGGCCCTTGGGGGCTAACGGTCGAAAGTTCTTACTAAAAGACCCGACTCATCTCAAGGAGATGAGTCGGCCTTTTGGGGGCTACAGGTCGAAAGCTCTACAAAGTTAGTACAAAAAGACCCAACTCATCTCAAGGAGATGAGCCGGCCCTTGGGGGCTACAGGTTGAGTCAAACTAATATTTGCAAGACCCAACTTATCTTAGAAAGACAAAGATGGGCCTTGGGGGCTACAAAAGGATATATGATGAGGGCATGAAAAGGAGAACATACCTCATATTTATTTTTCATCATGCTAACTAGGCCAATTTCCATCTCACGGCTTGTTGCCAGGCGGTCTAAGCAGGCAGCATGAAGATCTTCGACACTAAAGCTCTCATAATTTGGAAGTTCCAACTTGGTCTTCCCATTTTCTTGCAGTATTGCTTCATCCTTAGCAACAACCTTTGTCAAAACTCTGGAACCCTCTGGAGCAGTATAACTCGTCCTAGTAATAATAACGTCAGGATTATCTTTGTTTATCACTGAAGGATTGGGCGGGTCAAGGTTAACTGCTGATGTAGCTTCAACAGTTACGGCATCAGTGTTGCTTGGCTCATATGGAGGAGGTAAATCATTTTGGATTTCCTGGGGGTCTTCAGGATGATCAACATGGACTTCATGAGCCACCGGATCCTGAAGCTCCAGCTCAGGGGTCTCCGGGTTAACAGAAGACCCGTCAGTTTTCCTTTTCTTGGCTTTGGCCCTGCCAAGTATAAGAGCATAATAAGAAGAATGAAAAAAATATAATAGCTCACTCAAACAGATGAAACTGATGAGGAATTTACCCTTGATTAATGACAAAGGGTGCCAGCTTGGACGCAGTCGAGTCGTCCGACGAAGGTGGCGTCTCCTGATTAACCAAGGCATAGGAATCGGAACATTGACACATCAAGACGGAGTTTTCTTTGGAAAGTTTGGAACATTAAAGTACCTTGGCTGATCGCTTCCTGGCGACTGATTTATCGGGTAAGCCCTCAACAAGATCGCCACTCCCACTTCGGGTTTGACGCCAAGACTGGTGCTGGGTTTTCTTCAAAATAAAGTAAGGGTCCAGATGAGCGTCCGGGTGAGAAAAGCCTACCTTCTGAACAACCCACCTTGTTTTCAGCGGAGGCGGAGGATCTGAGTTGGAAGATATGGAAATTACCTCAACATCACCTGCACGGCTTGTTTCAACATCACCCTAAGAAGGAGAAGGCGTCAGATAAATTCAAGGAAATATAAGCAAAAGGTTAATTTTACCTCTCATCGGGTATCAGTGGCGGCTGTTTTGTCCATATGAGATGGCCCTTCTGTAGCCGCCTTATTTTTCTTCTTGCTCGGGGCGGCTTTGGATTTGTTAACCGCGGTCTTGGTACACTTGTGATTCTAGAAAGAAGAGGTAGCCTGCAAAATCAAACACTCAGATCAAGGAAGCAAAGGCTCAAAGATTGTTCAAAAAGGCGAGTTAATATTTTAAAAGGTTTTATACCGGAGGAGCCGGGTTGAGGGCGTAAAAGGGTTTCAACCCGTCTTTGCTGCAAGTCTCCTAGTTTTCACCTAGCAGCTTCTTCACCATCCGGTTTATTTCATCGGCCTCCAAGGAAAAATTGATATACCGTTGAGCGTCGTTCAAGTCGCTAGAGTAAGTACCCATTAAGCCATGGCGCAGACTTAACAAAAGAATCCTCCAGGATACCCAACATCGGGTTAAGTCGACCCCACTCAACCCGTTGGCTAACAGAGCCCTCAACTTTGGATAGACATGGGCGTGTTGGGAGCGTTCCTCGGCAGGAGCCCAACCCGGAAGCTCAAGGTCCATGGGAAGACGGTTGGGCCTATAACCCAACAAGGGATTTTCATTGGCAGGTGCGGTGTTTCAGCAGTAAAACCAAGTCTTGTTCCACCCTTTAGGATGGCTTGGTAAGGTGGCAGTAGGAAAAAGAATATCCTTCCGCCTTTGGATCGAAACCCCGCCAAGTTCTAAGCCGGGACCATCCGCGCACTCTGTTTGCCGGTTCAAATAGAAAAACTCCCTTAAGAGGGAGACAGTGGGTTCCGTCTGAAAATACACCTCGCAGAATACTTGGAACTGGCAAAGGTTTGTTATGGAGTTGGGAGCCAAGTCTTGAGGATGGAGGTTGAAAAAGTGTAAGACGCCCCAAAAGAATTTTGACCCGGGAGGTGAAAAACCCCTCTGAAGGTGATCCAAAAATATTACCACTTCTCCCTCCTGGGGGTGTGGGATCTCTTCTCCGAGGAAGACTCGCTAGCCAACCACATTTTGAGGCGGCAGAAACCCATGATCCTCATAATCCTTTAAATGGATATCAGAAACTTGAGTCGCCACCCAGTTGCAGGCTTTCGACTCCGACATAATGAGTTGCCTGGATGAAGTAAAAAAGTGGCGCCTTAAGTAAATGGTTCAAGTAAAATGATCTAATTATTTACAATAAAGGGCAAGTCTGGTAAAAGACCGGAGTCTTTACAATTGCCTAAATACATGGCGAGTTATAAATATTAAGCCGGCAGAAATAAGGGTGACTCGTGTTAAGATAATAGGTTCTTGGGAATTTTTGCTAAGTATGAGAAAAACAAGTTTCTCTTGAAGCAGCAACAATTTTGGATCTAAAAATGATTCAAAAAGGCAAGAATATTTGTTAGCCCTAGCAGGAGGGCATGGAAGCAATGACAGTACGTTTCATCTAATTCAAGGAAATATTAAGACATGTCATATGCAAAACGGAGTTGGCGTCTCTACCGCCCTACTTCGATGAATATGTTCACGGAATGTACTCACAGAGCTTGCAATGGCGATGAACAGAAGAAAAATTGCCGAAGAACTCGAAGAACCTCGAGGTGCTATAATGGATCTAGTCGGAAGAGAGATGACTTACTCGAAGCGGTCGACCGGTGACGGGGAAGGCGCGCGGAGGATTGACTGACGAAGAAGGAATGTCGCGACGACCTCGAGAAAGATCGACGAGATGAGGAAGTTGCGGCGATGGCGCAAGGAGCTTCCAGACGCGAGGAAGAAGAAGAAGCAAAGAGGGGAAGTGGAAAGTGAATCCAGGGCCTTTCAGTCAATATTTAAGGGGAAGGAGCCCAAAGAGGCAACTGGCATGCACGACAATCGAGGGAGTATAGTAAATTTCGGGAAACAAAAACGCCTCGATTTTCGGGATAAACGGATACGACCAGATTCGCCATGATGTCATTATTGTTTTTCCAGACTGCCGACAAGTGATGTCACGATAAATGAACGTTGGGAAAATGACAATTTTGGTAGCAGAACAAGCCGGCGTTATGAAATCTATAGAAGATACCAACCCAAAGATGAGTCGCCACAGGAAGGAAAGATCTATTGACATGAATGGATTCAAATCAATCTGGGGCCTAATGTCGGGGATATAAATTCACGGTGTAACCCGCCATACTGGGCCGGGTTAAACCTATCAATGACTCTGCAACCAAGATTAAGTGGGCCATGTCGTGAGTACAAGATAAGTAAGCTGGCGGTTGACCAAGACGCCGGGCGGCCCAATGATAACCCACAAGTATAGGGGATCGCAACAGTTTTCGAGGGTAGAGTATTCAACCCAAATTTTTTGATTCGACACAAGGGGAGCCAAAGAATATTCTCGAGTATTAGCAGCTGAGTTGTCAATTCAACCACAACTAAAAGACTTAATATCTGCAGCAAAGTATTCAGTAGCAAAGCAGTATGGAAGTAACGGTAACGATGGCAAAGTGACAGTAGCAGTGTTGTACTGATTGTAACAGTAACAACAGAAAAGTAACTTAGCAAGGATCAATATGTGAAAAGCTCGTAGGCAATGGATCAGTGATGGATAATTATGTAGGATGGCATTCATCATGCAACGGTTATAACATAGGGTGACACAGAACTAGCTCCAATTCATCAATGTAATGTAGGCATGTATTCCATATATAGTCATATGTGCTTATGGAAAAGAACTTGCATGACATCTTTTGTCCTACCCTCCCGTGGCAGCGGGGTCCTAATGGAAACTAAGGGATATTAAGGCCTCCTTTTAATAGAGAACCGGACCAAAGCATTAGCACTTAGTGAATACAGGAACTCCTCAAACTACGGTAATCACCGGAAAGAATCCCAGTTATTGTCACCCTGGGGGATGCGGATCATAACTCGTAATAGGTGTCTATAACTTGCAAGATAGGATCAAGAACACATATATATTCATGAAAACATAATAGGTTCAGATCTGAAATCATGGCACTTGGGCCCTAGTGACAAGCATTAAGCATAGCAAAGTCATAGCAACATCAATCTCAGAACATAGTGGATACTAGGGATCAAACCCTAACAAAACTAACTTTATTACATGGTAAATCTCATCCAACCCATCACCGTCCAGCAAGCCTACGATGGAATTACTCACGAATGGCGGAGAGCATCATGAAATTGGTGATGAAGGATGGTTGGTGATGACGACGGTGTCGATTTCCCCTCTCCGGAGCCCAAATCAGACTCCAGATCTGCCCTCTTGAGGAAGAACAGGAGGTGGCGGCGGCTCTGTATCGTAAAACGCGATGAACTCTTCTCCCTTATTTTTTTCTCCACGAATAGGAATATATAGAGTTGGAGTTGAGGTCGGCGGAGCTCCAGGGGGCCCACAAGACAGGGGGTTGCACCCCCCTGGCTTGTGACCAGGTGGTGGACTCCCTCCGGTTGATTCTTTCGCCAATATTTTTTATTAATTCCAAAAATATTCTCCGTAAATTTTTAGGTCAATCCGAGAACTTTTATTTCTGCACAAAAATAACACCAAGGCAATTCTGTTGAAAACAGTGTCAGTCCGGGTTAGTTCCATTCAAATCATGCAAATTAGAGTACAAAACAAGGGCAAAAGAGTTTGGAAAAGTAGATACGATGGAGACGTATCAACTCCCCCAAGCTTAACCCATTGCTTGTCCTCAAGCAATTCAGTTGACAAACTGAAAGTGATAAAGAAAAACTTTTACAAACTCTGTTTGATCTTGCTGTTGTAAATATGTCTAACTGATGTTCAGATTTTCAGCAAAGATTATAGACTAACCACATTCACAATAATATTTAGGTCTCACATTTACTCATATCAATGGCATAATCAACTAGCGAGCAATAATAATGTCTCGGATGACAACAATTTTATCAAAGCAATCATGATACAATATGATATAATGGTATCTCGCTAGCCCTTTCTGAGACCGCAAAACATAAATGCAGAGCACCTCTGAAGAACAAGGACTGACTAGACATTGTAATTCATGGTAAAAGAGATCCAGTCACAATCATACTCAATATCAATTAATAACAAAGCATACAAATGACGGAGGTGCTCTCTAACTGGTGCCTTTTTATAAGAGGATGATGACTCAACAGTAAAGTAAAATAGATAGGCCCTTCGCACAGGGATGAATAATAATTTTGAGAGGTATGCTTTCATTGTCAACATAACAACTAAGAGATCTCGATATCTTCCATGCTAGATACATTATAGGCGGTTCCCAAACAGAATAGTAAAGTTTTTACTCCCCCTCCACCAATCAATCACACTCCACGGCGGGCCGAATCCACGGGTACCATCCATACAAACACAATCCTGGGGGTGTTTTGTTTTAGTATATTATGATTTGCATTTTGAGCATGGAACTGGGCATCCCGAATACCAGCCACTTTCTCATGAATGATAGTGAATCAACACATATCGTGAGAATAACCCACCTAGCATGGAAGATACTGACAGCCCCTAGTCACTACATGAGCGATTCGGGCATACAAAACGGAATATTTATTTGAAGGTTTAGAGTATGGCACGTGCAAATTTACTTGGAACGGCAGGTAAATACTGCGTATAGGTAGGTATGGTGGACTCATATGGAACAACTTTGGGTTTATGGAAATGGATGCACAAGCAGTATTCCTGCTTAGTACAAGTGAAGGCTAGCAAAAGACTGGGAAGCGACCAACTAGAGAGCGACAACAGTCATAAACATGCTTTGAGATTAACCAACATTGAATGCAAGCATGAGTAGGATATAAATCACCATGAACATAAACATCGTGGAGGCTATGTTGGTTTTGTTTCAACTACATGCGTGAACATGTGCCAAGTCAAGCCACTTGAATCATTCAGAAGAGGATACCATCCTATCATACTACATGACCACCATTTTAAAATGCATGTTGGCACTCAAGACAAACCATTATACACTCTTAGCTAATTAAGCATGGCATGAGTAACTATAATCTCTAATTGTCATTGCAAACATGTTCAATCCATAACGAGCTGAATCCAGAACGATGAGCTAATCATATTTACAAAAACAAAATAGGTCGAGTTCATACCAGCTTTTCTCCATCTCAATCACTTCATCATATATCGTCATTATTGCCTTTCACTTGCACGACCGAACGGTGTGAATAATAATAAGGGTGCACGTGCATTGGACTAAGCTGGAATCTGCAAGCAATAACTCAAAGGAGAAGGCAAGGTAATATGGGCTCTATAATAGATAAACAATAATGCATATGAGAGGCACTCAACATGTCATCGTGGTCTTCTCCTTACGACCCAAAGAAGAAAGGAAAACTATTTACACGGGAAAGCTCCCAACAAGCAAAAGAAGAACGAGAAATCTTTTTGGGTTTTCTTTTAATACTACAACTAAACAAACTAGAAGGTAAAGCTAGAACTAATTTTTTTTATTTTCTCAAGGTTAATTAAACACACAAGAAGAAAGCAAAAGGAAGAAATAAACTACCATGGATGGTACAATGAAAAAGTATGAACACCGACAACTGGAATGAGTGTGTGAACATGAATGTAATGTCGGTGAGAAATACGTACTCCCCCAAGCTTAGGCTTTTGGCCTAAGTTGGTCTAGGGCCATGGCTGGCCCGGATAGTATCCAAAGTCATAGTTGGGGTTAAACTGGGCTGCGGCAGCTACTGCCTGAGCGGCTGCAGCGCGGAGGCGGACGGTTTCCGCCTCTCTCTCGTACTCGTTTGCCTCCTCTCTGGTTATAAAGTATCTCCGTTTTTCCTGAAAATTAAAGAAGGCAGGAGCAGGAAGGGTAATATGGACAGCACAATGTCTGTCAAAAATTAGTCGGTACAGGAGGGGTTGTTCGTTTCTCTCAAGAAACTGGTAGCGCACCATAGCCTCATAATCGAGAAAAGAAGGTGGTAACTCAATATCATTCTCCCTTATGGGTACCTTAAGATAATTAGCTACACGGGTAGCATAAATTCCACCAAAGAAATCTCCATCCTTAGCATTTTTATGTAGCCTCCTAGCCATAATGGCTCCCAAGTTATATCGTCTATCACCCATGACCGCACTCTTAAGAATACTAAGATCAGGTACGCAAAGGTGGCTATGGTCATGTTTACCGTTAATACATCTACCTATGAAGAGAGCAAAATAATGTATGGAAGGAAAGTGAATGCTCCCCAAGGTAGCCTGTGTAATGTTTCTAGTTTCTCCCATAGTGATGCTAGCAAGAAAATCATTATATTCAGTTTTGTGAGGATCACTATGGCTGCCCCATTGTGGAATTTTGCATGCATGGTTAAAATCCTCTAGGTCCATAGTATAAGATTCATCATAAAGATTAAATAGAACGGAATGCGTATTATGCCTGGATGAAAATTCAAATCTCCGCACGAATGAATTAGTGAGTTGATAATATTGCTTGCATTGGTCTGAAACAAAATCTTCAAGGCCAGCATTTCCTATGTACGCGTAAAATTCTTCCTTGAATCCGGCATGGACCATGAATGGATCCGACGGCCATTCACAAGGCCGCACTTGAGCTTCCCTCGGTGGTTCAAAGTCGGGCTCGCGTATCGTGAGTCTCGGGGTCTTCCTGCTCGAGGAACCACCTTGGTATATTCTCCTTAACATTTTTCTTTCTCTGAAAAATTTCTGAAATTTTTAGTGACTCCAAATAAGGGTGAACAAAACTCAACAAAACTTATAGCAACTACTCCCACAAGTGCCTAGAGACTACATCATGCATCAAAACTACTTGGGACCATACAAATTTGACATGCAAGCTCAAGAACAAGGTCACCATAGCAGCAAAAATTTGCAATATATAAAGCACTAGAACAAAAACTAATTGGACCATTGGAGGAGTCACATACCGATGAACAATCCCCTAAAACAGTTTTGCAAATGGAGCTTTGAGCAAGGAGATCGAAAATGGCAGCAAGATGAGCTAGAACACGGGTTTGCGCAATGGTGGGATTTTTTCTGGAGGAAGATGAAGTGGATGGGTGCTGGAATAAGTGAGGGGGCCCCACGTGGGACCCACAAGCCAGGGGGGCGCGCCCGGGGGGGTGGGCGCGCCCTGCAGGCTTGTGGCCCACTGGTGTAGCCCCCTGATGTGATCTCAGTGCCAAAAATTCTTAAATATTCCAGAAAAAATCATACTAAATTTTCAGGGAATTCTGAGAACTTTTATTTTCAGGTCATTTTTCTATTGCACGGATAAAACGGAAAACAGAAGAATAATAGCATTTTCACTTTATTTAATCTAAAGAAAAATAAATAAAAGTTGGGTACAGAAGGTTGTGCCTCCTAAATTCATCCATCTCATGCTCATAAAAAAGAATCCATCAATAAGGTTGATCAAGTCTTATTGACAAACTTTTTTCGAACGACACGGAACCGGATAATTTTAGAATGACACTATGTTACCTCAATGGGGATATGCATGTCCCCAACGATAAGTATATCATATTTCTTATTGACAGTAGAGAGAGGGAATTCAAAGTCTCCAATAATAATCGTTGAAATTTTTTCAATGGAGTTGATACTATGAACTTGAGGTTGTTTCTTCGGGAAGTGTACCGTATGCTCATTACCATTGACATGAAAAGTGACATTGCCCTTATTGCAATCGATAACAGCCCCTGCAGTATTCAAAAAGGGTCTACCAAGGATGATCTCCATACTGTCGTCCTCGGGAATATCAAGAATAACAAAGTCCGTTAGGATAGTAACGTTTGCAACTACGACAGGCACATCCTCACAAATACCGATGGGTAAAGCAGTTGATTTATCAGCCATTTGCAAGGAGATTTCAGTAGGTGTCAACTTATTCAAATCAAGTCTACGATATAAAGAGAAAGGCATAACACTAACACCGGCTCCGAGGTCACATAAAGCAGTTTTAACATAGTTTCCTTTAATAGAGCATGGTATAGTAGGTACTCCGGGATCTCCTAGTTTCTTTGGTATTCCACCTTTAAAAGTATAATTAGCAAGCATGGTGGGAATCTCAGCTTCCGGTATCTTTCTTTTATTTGTCACAATATCTTTCATATACTTAGCATAAGGAGACATTTTCAGAATATCAGTCAAGCGCATACGCAAAAAGACAGGTCTAAGCATTTCAACAAAGCGCTCAAAATCCTCATCATCCTTCTTCTTAGATGGTTTAGGAGGAAAGGGCATGGGTTTCTGAACCCAAGGTTCTCTTTCTCAACCATGCTTCCTAGCAACAAAGTCTCTTTTATCATACCTTTTATTCTTAGGTTGTGGGTTATCAAGATCAACAGCAGGTTCAATCTCCACATCATTATCATTACTAGGTTGAGCATCAACATTAACATCATCATTAATATTATCACTAGGCTCATGTTCATTACCAGATTGTGTCTCAGCATCAGAAATAGAAATATCATTTGGGTTTTCATGTGAATCTATAACAGGTTCACTAGCAGCATGCAAAGTCCTATCGTCCTTCTTTTTCCTACTATTACTGGGACGACTAGGTGCATCAGTATTAATTCACTGAGAATCTTGCTCAATTCTCTTAGGATGGCCCTTAGGATACAAAGGTTCCTGAGTCATTCTACCACCTCTAGTCACAACTCTAACAGAATGATCATTGTTCTTACTAATAATCTCATTAAGCAAATCATTTTGTGCCTTAAGTACTTGTTCTACTTGAGTAGTTACCATGGAAGCATGTTTAATAATAAGCTTAAGATCATTGATAGTTCTACTCATATAATCACCTACGCGATCAAGCATGTAAGCATTATGTTTCAATTGTCTTCTAACATAAGCATTGAAATTATCTTGTTTAACAATAAAGTTATCAAACTCATCCAAGCATTGGCTAGCAGACTTATTATAAGGAATATCACCTTCATCAAATCTACGGAGAGAATTTACCTCTACTACCTGTGTCGGGTTATCAAGACCATGTATTTCTTCAATAGGTGGTAGATTCTTAACATCTTCAACTTTAATACCTTTTTCTTTCATAGATTTCTTTGCCTCTTGCATATCTTCAGGACTGAGAAATAGAATACCTCTTTTCTTCGGAGTTGGCTTTGGAGGTGGTTCGGGAATAGTCCAATCATTATCATTGCTCAATATATTATTCAATAGTAATTCAGCTTGTTCAACAGTTCGTTCCCTGAAAACACAACCAGCACAACTATCTAGGTGGTCCCTAGAAGCATCGGTTAGTCCATTATAAAAGATATCAAGTATTTCATTTTTCTTGAGAGGGTGATCAGGCAAAGCATTAAGTAACTGGAGAAGCCTCCCCCAAGCTTGTGGGAGACTCTCTTCTTCAATTTGCACAAAGTTAAATATTTCCTGCAAGGCAGCTTGTTTCTTATGGGCAGGAAAATATTTTTCAGAGAAGTTGTAAATCATATCCTGGGGACTACGCACACAACCAGGAGCAAGAGAATTAAACCATATCTTAGCATCACCCTTTAATGAGAAAGGAAACAACTTAAGAATATAGTAATAATGATTTTTTTCCTCATGAGTAAATAGGGTGGCTATATCATTCAACTTAGTAAGATGTGCCACACCAGTTTCAGATTCATAACCATGGAAAGGATCAGATTCTACCAAAGTGATTAACTCAGGATCGACAGAGAATTCATAATCCTTATCAGTAACAAAGATAGGTGAAGTAGCAAACTTAGGATCATATTGCATTCTAGCATTCAAAGATTTTTCTTTCCACTTGCATAGCAATTTCTTAAGATCATCTCTATCTTTACAAGCAAGAAAGTCCCTAGCTACCTCTCCCTCCATAACATAACCCTCAGGTATATCAGGCAATTCATGTTTAGGAGAGCTAGGTCTAGCAGGTGTCTCATAGTGTTTAGTTTCAATAATTTCATCAGATTCAGAGATATCATCAGTTTCAGCATTCACTCTAGCAATTTGTTCATCAAGAAATTCACCCAGTGGGACAGTAGTATCAAGCAGAGTATCATCATAAGCATCGTGCATAGCAGAAGTGGCATCATCAATTACTTGCGACATATCAGATTCAATAGCAGGTGGTGGTGTCGCAAATTTACTCATAACAGAAGATGAATCAAGTGCAGAGCTAGATGGCAGTTCCTTATCTCTCCTTGTAGTTGAGGGATAGATCTTGGTTTTAGCATCTTTCAGATTCTTCATAGTGATCAACAGATATAAATCCCAAGTGACTCAGAGAATAGAGCTATGCTCCCCGGCAACGGCGCCAGAATAAGGTCTTGATAACCCACAAGTATAGGGGATCGCAACAGTTTTTGAGGGTAGAGTATTCAACCCAAATTTATTGATTCGACACAAGGGGAGCCAAAGAATATTCTCGAGTATTAGCAGCAGCTACTTCTTGAGCATGCATTGGTTTTCCCGTGAAGAGGAAAGGGTGATGCAGCAAAGTAGATAAGTATTTCCCTCAGTTGTTGAGAACCAAGGTATCAATCCAGTAGGAGATACAAGCAAGTCCCCAATAGATGTACCTACACAAAGAATCAAACACTTGCACCCAACGCTATAAAGGGGTTGTCAATCCCTTCACGGTTACTTGCAAGGATGAGATCTGATAGAGATAGATGGAAAAGATTGCGGAAAGTAAAAACACAAGTAAATAGATCTGAAAATATAAGATGGAAAATAGACCCGGGGGCCATAGGTTTCACTAGAGGCTTCTCTCATGAAGGCAAATATTACGGTGGGTGAACAAATTACTGTCGAGCAATTGATAGAAAAGCGCATAGTTATGACGATATCCAAGGCAATGATTATGCATATAGACATCACGTTCGTGTCAAGTAGACCGAAACGATTCTGCATCTACTACTATTACTCCACACATCGACCGACTCCTGCCTGCATCTAGAGTATTAAGTTCATGAAGAACAGAGTAACGCATTAGGTAAGATGACATGATGTAGCGGGATAAACTCAAGCAATATGATGAAAACCCCATCTTTTTATCCTCGATGGCAACAATACAATACGTGCCTCGCTACCCCTACTATGTCACTGGGTGAGGACACCGCAAGATTGAAACCAAAACTAAGCACTTCTCCCATTGCAAGAATTACCAATCTAGTTGGCCAAACCAAACCAATAACTCGAAGAGACTTGCAAAGATATGAAATCATGCATATAAGAATTCAGAAAAGACTCAAATAATATTCATAGATAATCTGATCATAAACCCACAATTCATCGGATCTCGACAAACACACCGCAAAAGAGTATTACATCGGATAGATCTCCATGAAGATCATGAAGAACATGGTATTGAAGAGCAAAGAGAGAGAAGAAGCCATCTAGCTACTAGCTATGGACCCGAAGGTCTGTGGTGGACTACTCACGCATCATCGGAGGGGCAATGGAGTTGATGTAGATGCCCTCCGTGATCGAATCCCCCTCCGGCAGATTACCGGAAAAGGCTCCAAGATTGGATCTCATGGGAACAGAGGCTCCTGGCGGCGGAAAAGTGTTTTCGTGGCTCTTTTTGGTATCCAGGGAATATTTGTGAATTTATAGGCCGAAGAGTAGGGTTAGGAGGGCTGTCGTGGGCCCACAAGCCAGGGGAGCGTGCCCTAGCCCCCTGGGCGCACCCCTGTGGCTTGTGGCCACACGGCGGCTCTCCTGCCTTGGTCTCCAAGCTTGGTAGGTTTCTTCTGGTCCAATAAAAATCATTCCGAAGATTTTATTCCGTTTGGACTCCGTTTAATATTCCTTATCTGCAATACTCAAAAACAAGGAAAAAACAGAAACTGGCACTAGGCACTAGATTAATAGGTTAGTCCCAAAAATAATATAAAATAGCATATTAATGCATATAAAACATCCAAAACAGATAATATAATAGCATGGAACAATCAAAAATTATAGATACGTTGGAGACGTATCAAGCATCCCCAAGCTTAATTCCTGCTCGTCCTCGAGTAGGTAAATGATAAAAACAGAATTTTTGATGTGGAATGCTACCTAACATATTTATCCATGTAATATTCTTTATTGTGGCATGAATATTCAGATCCGTAAAATTCAATACTATAGCTTAATATTGACATAAAGACAATAATACTTAAAGCATACTAACAAGCAATCATAGCTTTCAAAATACCATGGCTAAAGAAAGTTATCCCTACAATATCATATAGTCTGGCTATGCTCCATCTTCCCCACATAAAGTATCTAAATCATGCACACCCCCGATGACAAGTCAAGCAATTGTTTCACCCCTTTTATGTTCTCAAACTTTTTCAACTCTCACGCAATACATGAGCGTGAGCCATGGATATAGCACTATGGGTGGAATAGAATGTGGTGGAGGTGCAAGGGAAAAGGAGAAGATAGTCTCACATCAACTAGGCGTATCAACGGTCTATGGAGATGCCCATCAATAGATATCAATGTGAGTGAGTAGGGATTGCCATGCAACGGATGCACTAGAGCTATAAGTGTATGAAAGCTCAAAAGGAAACTAAGTGGGTGTGCATCCAACTCTCTTGCTCACGAAGACCTAGGGCACTTTGAGGAAGCCCATCATTGGAATATACAAGCCAAGTTATATAATGAAAAATTCCCACTAGTATATGAAAGTGACAAAATAGGAGACTCTCTATCATGAAGAACATGGTGCTACTCGAAGCACAAGTGTGGAAAAGGATAGTAGCATTGTCCCTTCTCTCTTTTCTCTCATTCATTTTTTTTCTTTTTTCTCTTTTTTTTGGTGGGCATCTTTGGCCTCTTTTATTTATTTATTTGGGCTTCGCTGGCCTCTTTTATTTTTTTGTAAAGTCCGGAGACTCATCCCATCTAGTGAGGGAATCATAGCTTCCATCATCCTTTCCTCTCATGGGACAATGCTCTAATAATGAAGATCATCACACTTTTATTTACTTACAACTCGAAACTTAGAACAACATATGACTCTATATGAATGCCTCCGGCGGTGTACCGGGATGTGCAATGATCTAGCATAGCAAATGACATCAAAAAAATGGACAAGCCATAAAAACATCATGCTAGCTGTCTTACGATCATGCAAAGCAATATGACAATGATGGTGCGTGCCATAATAAACGGAACGGTGGAAGTTGCATGGCAATATATCTCGGAATGGCTATGGAAATGCCATAATAGGTATGTATGGTGGCTGTTTTGAGGAAAATATATGGTGGCTGTTTTGAGGAAGGTGAGTTTATGCACCGGCGAAAGTTGCGCAGTACTAGAGAGGCTAGCAAAGGTGGAAGGGTGAGAGCGCGTATAATCCATGGACTCACATTAGTCATAAAGAACTCACATACTTATTGCAACAGTCTATTAGTCATCGAAGCAAAGTGTTAGACGCATGCCCCTAGGGGAGAGGTTGGTAGGAGTAAACCATCGCGCGCTCCCGACCCATCACACAAAGGATGACAATCATTAACCAAATCATGCTCCGACTTCATTACATAACGGTTCAACATACGTGCATGCTACAGGAATCACAAACCTTAACACAAGTATCTCTACTAATCCACAATTACTTACTAACATAAATCTTAATATTACCATCTCTACATCTCAAAACTATATGCACGAAATCAAACTTCTCATCATATTCAATGCACTTAATATGAAAGTTTTTATTATATCCCTCTTGGATGCCTATTATATTAGGACCAAATTCATAACCTAATCCAATTACCATGCTGTTTAGAGACTCTCAAAATAATATAAGTGAGGTACAAGAGTTCAATTATTTCTATAAAATATAACACCACCATGCTCTAAAAAGATATAAGTGAAGCACTAGAGCAAAATTGCCTAGCTCAAAAGATATAAGTGAAGCACATAGAGTATTCTAATAAATTCACGATTCAGCATGTCCTTCTCAAAAAGATGTGTGCAGCAAGGATGATTGTGGCAAACTAAAAAGCAAAGACTCATATCATACAAGACGCTCCAAGCAAAACACATATCATGTGGTGAATAAAAATATAGCCTCAAGTAAATTTACCGATGGATTGAAGACGAAAGAGGGGATGCCTTCCGGGGCATCCCCAATCTTAGGCTTTTTGGTATCCTTGAATATGGCTTGGGGTGCCTTGGGCATCCCCAAGCTTAGGCTCTTTCCACTCCTTATTCCATAGTCCATCAAATCTTTACCCAAAACATGAAAACTTCACAACACAAAACTCAACAGAAAACTCGTGAGATCCGTTAGTATAAGAAAAATAAATCACCACTTTAGGAACTGTTGTGAACTCATTATTTATTTATATTTTTGTAATACCTACTGTATTCTAACTTCTCCATGGTTCATACCCCCCGATACAACCCATAGATTCATCAAAATAAGCAAACAACACAAAGGAAACAGAATCTGTTAAAAACAGAACAGTCTGTAGCAATCTGTAGACTTCGAATACTTCTGTAACTCCAAAAATTCTGAAACTTTAGGAAAACCAGGGAAATTTGCATATCAATCTTGTGTAAAAATTTAAGATCAAAATCACGTTCCAGTGAATTTATAAAATTCCTGGACTGAGCGCAAAAGTTTCTGTTTTTCAGCAAAATCAAATCAACAAACACCGTAGACCATCCCAAAGGTCTTACTTGGCTCAAACACTAATAAAAACATAAAAACACAATTACTACAGAAGTAATAATGTGCAAAACACACCTAAACAGAAACAAAAAAACAGAAAGCTAAAATAAAATTGGGTTGCCTCCCAACAAGCGCTATTGTTTAACGCCCCTAGCTAGGCATAACGATTTCAATGATGCTCACATAAAAAGTAGTAATTGAAATATGCAAGAGAGCATCATGAATCTCATGAAAAACACATTTAAGTCTAACACACTTCCTATGCATAGGTATTTTGTGAGCAAACAATTTATGGGAACAAGAATCAACTAGCATAGGAAGGCAAAACAAGCATAACTTCAAAACTTTGAACACATAGAGAGGAAACTTGATATTATTGCAATTCCTACAAGCATATGTTCCTCCCTCATAATAAATTTCAGTAGCATCTAGAAGGAATTCAACAATATAACTATCACATAAATCATTATTTTCATGATACACGAGCATGCAATCATCATAATGAATTTGCTCATCAAAACTTGGGGGACAAAAAATATCATCTTCATCAAACATAGCATCCCCAAGCTTGTGGCTTTGCATATCATTAGCATAATTGACATTAATAGAATTTATAGTAACATCATTGCAATCTTGCTTTTCAATCAAGGAGCTATCATGAATCACCTTATAAATTTCTTCTTTCAACACTTCATCAAAATTTTCAGATTCATGATTTTCAAACAAAACTTCATAGAGATAATCAAGTGCACTCAACTCACTAGCAATTGGTTCATCATAATTTGGCCTTTTGAAAAGATTAGCAAGTGGATGAGGATCCATATCAATAGATTTTTAGCAAGCAAAGATGCAAGCAAGTAGAAGGCACATGGCAACACAAGCAAACGAAAAGACGAACGGAAGAAGGGCGAATAAAAAGGCAAATCTTTTTGGTATTTTCTGAAAATCGTTTTAGAAGTGGGGCAGAGGAAAACAAGAGGCAAATGGCAACTAATGTAAATGCAAGAGATGAGTTTGTGATGGGTACTTGGTAGGCTTGATGTAGATCTCCCCGGCAACGGCGCCAGAAATCCTTCTTGCTACTTCTTGAGCATGCGTTGGTTTTCCCTTGAAGAGGAAAGGGTGATGCAGCAAAGTAGATAAGTATTTCCCTCAGTTGTTGAGAACCAAGGTATCAATCCAGTAGGAGATACAAGCAAGTCCCCAATAGATGTACCTACACAAAGAATCAAACACTTGCACCCAACGCAATAAAGGGGTTGTTAATCCCTTCACGGTTACTTGCAAGGATGAGATCTGATAGAGATAGATGGAAAAGATTACGGAAAGTAAAAACACAAGTAAATAGATCTGAAAATATAAGATAGAAAATAGACCCGGGGGCCATAGGTTTCACTAGAGGCTTCTCTCATGAAGGCAAATATTACGGTGGGTGAACAAACTACTGTCGAGCAATTGATAGAAAAGCGCATAGTTATGATGATATCCAAGGAAATGATTATGCATATAGGCATCACGTCCGTGTCAAGTAGACCGAAACGATTCTGCATCTACTACTATTACTCCACACATCGACCGACTCCTGCCTGCATCTAGAGTATTAAGTTCATGAAGAACAGAGTGACGCATTAGGTAAGATGACATGATGTAGCGGGATAAACTCAAGCAATATGATGAAAACCTCATCTTTTTATCCTCGATGGCAACAATACAATACGTGCCTCGCTACCCCTACTATGTCACTAGGTGAGGACACCGCAAGATTGAACCCAAAACTAAGCACTTCTCCCATTGCAAGAATTACCAATCTAGTTGGCCAAACCAAACCAATAACTCGAAGAGACTTGCAAAGATATGAAATCATGCATATAAGAATTCAGAAAAGACTCAAATAATATTCATAGATAATCTGATCATAAACCCACAATTCATCGGATCTCGACAAACACACCGCAAAAGAGTATTACATCGGATAGATCTCCATGAAGATCATGAAGAACATGGTATTGAAGAGCAAAGAGAGAGAAGAAGCCATCTAGCTACTAGCTATGGACCCGAAGGTCTGTGGTGGACTACTCATGCATCATTGGAGGGGCAATGGAGTTGATGTAGATGCCCTCCGTGATCGAATCCCCCTCCGGCAGATTACCGGAAAAGGCTCCAAGATTGGATCTCACGGGAACAGAGGCTCCTGGCGGCGGAAAAGTGTTTTCGTGGCTCTTTTTGGTATCCAGGGAATATTTGTGAATTTATAGGCCGAAGAGTAGGGTTAGGAGGGCTGCCGTGGGCCCACAAGGCAGGGGGGCATGCCCCTGTGGCTTGTGGCCACACGGCGGCTCTCCTGCCTTGGTCTCCAAGCTTGGTAGGTTTCTTCTGGTCCAAGAAAAATCATTCCGAAGATTTTATTCCGTTTGGACTCCGTTTAATATTCCTTATCTGCAATACTCAAAAACAAGGAAAAAACAGAAACTGGCACTAGGCACTAAATTAATAGGTTAGTCCCAAAAATAATATAAAATAGCATATTAATGCATATAAAACATCCAAAACAGATAATATAATAGCATGGAACAATCAAAAATTATAGATACGTTGGAGACGTATCAGCAGCTGAGTTGTCAATTCAACCACACCTGAAAGACTTAATATCTGCAGCAAAGTATTCAGTAGCAAAGCAGTATGGAAATAACGGTAACGATGGCAAAGTGACAGTAGCAGTGTTGTAGTGATTGTAACAGTAACAACGGAAAAGTAACTTAGCAAGGATCAATATGTGAAAAGCTCGTAGGCAATGGATCAGTGATGGATAATTATGTCGGATGGCATTCATCATGCAACGGTTATAACATAGGGTGACACAGAACTAGCTCCAATTCATCAATGTAATGTAGGCATGTATTCCATATATAGTCATACGTGCTTATGGAAAAGAACTTGCATGACATCTTTTGTCCTACCCTCCCGTGGCAGCGGAGTCCTAATGGAAACTAAGGGATATTAAGGCCTCCTTTTAATAGAGAACCGGACCAAAGCATTAGCACTTAGTGAATACATGAACTCCTCAAACTACGGTAATCATCGGAAAGAATCCCAGTTATTGTCACCCTGGGGGATGCGGATCATAACTCGTAATAGGTGTCTATAACTTGCAAGATAGGATCAAGAACACATATATATTCATGAAAACATAATAGGTTCAGATCTGAAATCATGGCACTCGGGCCCTAGTGACAAGCATTAAGCATAGCAAAGTCATAGCAACATCAATCTCAGAACATAGTGGATACTAGGGATCAAACCCTAACAAAACTAACTCGATTACATGGTAAATCTCATCCAACCCATCACCGTCCAGCAAGCCTACGATGGAATTACTCATGAACGGCGGACAGCAACATGAAATTGGTGATGAAGGATGGTTGGTGATGACGACGGCGTCGATTTCCCCTCTCCGGAGCTCAAATCAGACTCCAGATCTGCCCTCCCGAGGAAGAACAGGAGGTGGCGGCGGCTCCGTATCGTAAAATGCGATGAACTCTTCTCCCTGATTTTTTCTCCACGATTAGGAATATATAGAGTTGGAGTTGAGGTCGGCGGAGCTCCAGGGGGGCCACAAGACAAGGGGGCGCACCCTAGGGGGGGCGCGCCCCCCTGGCTTGTGACCAGGTGGTGGACCCCCTCCGGTTGATTCTTTCGCCAATATTTTTTATTAATTCCAAAAATATTCTCCGTAAATTTTCAGGTCAATCCGAGAACTTTTATATCTGCACAAAAATAACACCAAGGCAATTCTGCTGAAAATAGCGTCAGTCCGGGTTTGTTCCATTCAAATCATGCAAATTAGAGTCCAAAACAAGGTTAAAAGAGTTTGGAAAAGTAGATACGATGGAGACATATCACCCAACACCAGAAGACGGCGGCCCAAAGCCCATGAAGCTAAGGACGCCGGTTAAAGTTTCCTTAAGGTGCAAGATAAGTTAGAGATATAGTAGATCACGGGTCGTAATACGACCCGGTCTCTGTTGTAAACCCTAGGGCTTGACGTGTATATAAAGGCAGGCCCCTAGGCCGAAACTCTCAAGTTACAACCTCTCAATAGGTAGGTTAGCGATTTCGCACCCTTGTAATCGAGATCTATCCATCCAATACACAAAAAGCAGTACGTAGGCTATTACCTCCATAGGAGGGGCCGAACCTGGGTAAACCCGACTCTCTCTCTCGCTTAACCCCTTCGAGTCGCCACCAAGCGGCAATGGCCTCACACCTAAGTCCTATTACAAGGACATCTGCCGGGTTGATAAAACCATGACAGGTACCGTCCTAGGTGCCATCGCCGTGAAAACTGTGGCATCAGCGTTGCATGCTTAAGGGGCCCGAAAAACAAGCAATGGGAAAACCTCCTGTTAGGAAAGACGAGAGATATTTTCAAGTTTAACGACCGAGACAATGCACTTGCAGAAATCCCTGTCATGTGCGTGTTCACTAAGGCCTTGAATAGTAATATATACCGTGCAAACAAGCTACTTGACGACGGGTATGATTTAGAGTATATCAAAAATCTATATCCTAGCACTACCGATGAGGAATGGACGGAGTTCCTTGATTACCAAGACTCAGATGCATACAAGAAGGACAAAGAGAAGTTTTTGCAGCTCTGAGACCAAATGGTACGAAACCACAATCTAGGAATCCGTGGTTATGAAAGGAAGCAACCAATCTGGGATAAGCATGATGCTATGTTTTCTTCACAAGGACAATCAACACCCTTTAGTAATATTCTGGATCTGTGTGCCAAGAAATATTTCTGATCCCTAGTGCAGCTTAATAAAGACACCGAACTCTTCTACTTCGAAGACCCTGCGATGGCGGTGGCTGCCGAAAGAGCGGTACGTAATTAGCCTATGCAACCACACTTTACATCATATATATGTTTAGGAGCAGTTTCTAAACGATGTTAGTTTGTTCATGCAGGCAAATTTTACCCAAAACACACCAAGTTCTGAAGAGTCGCCGGATGCCCCAAGGTGGTCATCGGACCCAATTATGTACGCCCTCGACAGGAAGAGAGAGCCGACACGAGGTCGTAATCTCGGCGTCGTTGGTACTTTCTGGGATGCCTACTATCCCCCCAAGAAAAGGATGACTAAGTCGGAAAAATAAAGAAGGGACAAAGACAAAATAGATCAGTTAGTCAATGAAAGGTTAATGGAAGTCTTAGCTGATTTTCTGGCAAAGGTTCACAAGCATATTCAGTCAAAAGGGTCAACAAATATGCCAAAAAGGGTGGATACACCTCCGGCCCTTGCTCCCACAAAGATCAGAAGCCCCTTGGTCATTAATGTCATGCATGGTCATGGTGGGTCACCACAATTGTTGGAGGAATAAATTCCTTGCACTCTCTTAGCTAGAGTGAGTACTAATGGCGACTTGTTGGAGGTTGCAAAAGCTAAAGCCTTTACAGGAAATTTCATGCACAACAACAAATTAAATGTGAATGTGCGGAAGGTTCTTTGCTTAGGGTGTTCCCGGAATATCACAATTTGATTCTGCCACAAAACATAATAGAAGAGGGTGATGAGCTGCAGCCCCTTTCGGAATGCTTTGTTGGTTACCTAAAGTGGCATGCAATACATATCATAATGGAAAAGCCATCCCCAAACAGAACACCGTCTCCCACCATCCCCGGCATTGCAGCACCATCACCATCTCCCAACATCCACGATGTTGGACCGCCACCTAGACGATCTCCTCTAGCTCTTTGCAACCCGTATCGGCTAAGGATGTGCAGGAAGAACACATGCTTAAAGAATCACAAAATCCTAATTATGCTGCAGATGAGGACACGCCGCCACCCCTTCCCGAGATGCAACCTTGCAAACACCCAAAGTTTACTCCAACAACACTGAAGAATCAGGTGGCCCAAGAAGCGATGTCATGTCCGCCCGTTTCCGTCAAACCGGTGAGGAAAAGAAACACGCATCTAAAGGTTGCGAAAATGAATACTAAGGGAAAATTTTCTGCCCCCACACGTGCAAATGGTATACCACCGGTAAACAAGGCACCGAAGAAGTCCTTGGCATATGAACAATGTGCTGAGAACCCAAGAGCACATGTCTATTTCCGGGTCAGAGAATGCTACCAGACAAAGCGTACGAGCAACTGAGGCTTGAGATGAAGATTCTACATGACAAAATTGTGGAATCAGAGCTAGACAATAATAAGCAAGGATCCATCGTTAACCCAACACATTACACTGCAAAGGTGCCAAAGGGATATACTTTCTTTGAAAAATTCAACGGGGACAAAATATATGTAGATTTCAAAGAGATCTTCTATATGTAAAGATTCTATAGTGTTGAAAGAAAATTTCCAATGTCGCCATAGCCGACCCTTATCTCATGAACGAGGAAAACCAAAAAAATGAGGAAGGGAGGCGGTGCATGAAGAGTTATCTTCTGGATTTCATGCAACATAACTAACTTAAAAACTTCCTCCTCATGCCATACCGACCAATGTATGTCCTTCTTTAGCCTTAAGCTTTCACTTTTGTACCTTTCCTTCATATATATATATATGTTGTCACGTCTCAAAATTTTTAACTTTGTCATGATCGCGCGGTATGTTTATTCTGTTTTGCACAGCAACCATTGGGTTCTCCTAGTGCTAAGACCGCAAAGCTGCAATTGTTACTTGCTGGATTCCACGAAGAGCCCTGGAAAAGATTGGTCCCTCCTCAAGGACCTTCTCGATGATTGTCTTTTTGATTGGAATAATACAGGAGGCCACACTTTGAGAAAAACTACAAAGGAAGTGGAAATAAAATGATTTCCTTCAAATGAAACACTTTATCTTGTATGCAACAACCGCCGACTAGTCTGACCTATGGCTTCTGCACCTGCATTCACATGGTAGAAATCATATGGTCCGCAAAAATGTTAATTCAACATGATAAAATCCCCAAATGGGGTTAAGAAGTATAAACCATCCATCCTTGCTATCCCAGGCTGCTGGCCTGGAACCCATCCTAGATCGATGAAGAAGAAGAAGAACTCCAAATCAAACAAACATCGTGCTCACGTCAAAGCATCGCATTACCTGTACCTTCAACTATTGTTGTAGTAATCTGTGAGCCATGGGGACTCAGTAATCTCATTTCCAAGGGTATCAAGATTATTAAAGCTTAATGGGTGGGGTAAGGTTAAGTGGTGAGGCTGCAGCAAGCACTAAGCATTTATTTGAGTGGCTAACTTACGAGTACAAGAATGAGGGGGTGGTTGTCGCATAAACGAACGTGAACTAGTAATGATCTCTAAGAGATCCTGAACACCTACTTACGAACAAACATAACCCCACCGTGTTCTCTCTCGGGTCGGAAATTCACGAGAAGAGACAGTCACGGTTACGCACATGATTGGTGTGTTTTATTTGAGTTTACTTCAAGTTTGCTATGATCGGGTGTTAAACAAAGTTTCCAAGTTGCCACGTAACCGCGGGCACGGCTTCCCAAAAGATTTAACCCTGCAGGGGTGCTCCAACTCATCCATCACAAACTAACCACACGCCGCGGGAATAACCTCGACCACGAATCCTGTGATTTCCTAGGCAATTCCATTGGAAAACCGCAACCTCGAGATAGCCCGAAGTATTCTCGGAATTCCTCACACAAGATGTTTGAGAAAGGTAAAACAAATCCAGCAAGGCCGCCTGACGTGTCGACGAACCCGATAGGAGCCGCGTATCTCGTTCTCAGGACACGGCGGATGAGCGATGGTTACCACGCCAATTACCAAGTTGCCCCGGGTAGCGTTAATAAGCTGCTCTGGGTTGGACCAACACTCATGAGGAGCACTGGCCCGGGTTGTTGATTAATTATCCACGAGGTCCAGAAAGTCCCTATGCAATTTTATTAGTTATTAGGCAAATGTAGTACCAATGTTGGGCCTATCCAGACAAGCTTTATCCTAAAACGAAAGTCAAGGGGTCCCCATAACAACCCCGAGCATGTTAGGAGCGCAAATTATGGAACATAACACCGGTACACAAGTAACTAGGGCGGCAAAAGTGGAACAAAACACCGAGCAAAAGGCCAAGCCTTCCACCTTTTACCAAGTATATATGTGCGTTAAATTAAATAGCAATAATATTGTGATAGCTCAAAAAACTTCCATGTTGGCACATGGAAACATCTTGCACCTGAAACTAGCAACGCTATAAGAAGGGTTGAGCAAGTGGTAACATAGTCAAACAATGGTGTGCTGGGATGTGGAGGGGGTAGAGGCTTATCATGGCATTTGGGAGGCTTGACATACAAGTGGTAGGTAGCGAGACAAGCGATAGAAACAAGACATCTAGCATGGCAATGATAGTAATGGTATCCAGGGAAATGATCATCTTGCCTGAGATCCCGCTTGAAAGAAGAACGAATCCGTGAAGCAGGCGATTCGTGAAGCAGACGAACGGAACGTAGTCGAACGAATCCTCACACTCCGAACGCTTTCGGAACTCTATCGAGAAGAAGCAATCCGGAACAAACAATCAACACACGATACACCACAACATATGCATGACATGATGCACTTCAAATATGATGCATGTTATGCATGTCATGGCAAGCACAACAATCAACTTCTACACATTAAGTGAAGCTTAATATGCAACGAGTTGCATATTGACGAAACTCCTCATTCGAATATTTAGTTCACTCTTGTTTAGGTACACGACAATATTAAATGTTTATAAACATGGCCAGAGGTGAAGCATAAGTAAACTACACATCTAGGCAAGTTTAAATGAGGCCGGAAACAACATATAGCATTTCCGAAACGACCCCATATGTTAATTTCCAAATTGGTCCGGATCTGAACTAATCATGTTTTTATATTTATTAAACAGGAAAATAAAGTATACCATGCAATTCTACACGTCATTCTAGTCGATTTACATATATGGAACATCTCAAACGGAGCTACGGTCTAAAAGATATGACCTTCACAAGATGAACATGACATGAATGCAACATGCATGAAAATGACAACCATAAACATTTCAAATCATGAATGCAGTAAGATATTATGATACTACATGAAAATCTAAGCAAGTTTCATATATGGCATGACCAAAACGGAGCTACGGGTCAACCACAACAATCAACACAAGTTTTAGTGCAAATCTGCCCAAAACAGCAACATGGCATATTGCATGCATGAAAACAACAAGCTACAAGATTCTAAAATGCACAAACTAAGCATGGGGCAGTAGCATATAACACACACATCATTTTATCTTCACATAACATACTCAAAAGAGTCATGGATCACATGGTAGGAAGCTCACAACATGGCAACAAAATATAGCAGATTAGGACTTAGTGAAAATCACAGATTTTAGCATAGCATTTTTTCACGAAGGCATATTAGCAGCAGTAAAACTATATGCTACAAGTCATATATTGGCAAGAAACTTAACGGCCTGGTAGAGGACATGATGCACTACAATGCATTCCATGGTGCCAAGGTCTAATTATGCATAGAATCATGGCTAGCATCATCACAACATGGCATTATGGAGAAAACAGATTCTCAGACGTAGTGAAAATTAGAGTAGACATGAGCAGCGGTTTTTAACAGATTGACATATTGGACAACAGAAATAACTATGATGCAAATCCTATGCATGGCAACAAATGGTACAACCTGGTGGACAACAACATGCTTAACAAAAGACTCCTTTGGAGCAACCACAAAAGACTTCTAGAACACTAGCAAATCACATGGCAACATGGCAACAAAATAACAGTTTCAGACTTAGAAATATTTTAGACCCCTCAAAATAGCAACATATTTATCACATGATGGCAACAAGAAAATAGCACCTAAACATGGATTATCATGGCAAACAAAAACACCAGGGGCTAGTACGCATGTCAAAGGGCATATCTCATGTATACAACTATTTCAAAGGGTGCATGGATTAATTACTATGACGCTCGCCAAATGCAACTTATCGTTAATAGATTTCAGTTTTGCCGCGATGGCTACTTGAGAGCAACAAATGAACATGATGATGATATCCTACCTAGCAACCAGAGGCATGGCATCAAAGTAGACATCACATAGGGAAATACTCATGAAGACACCACATGCAAAAGGCCTACCAATGAGATGCAATCATCCGCTAAACTTATAACAACATAACAGATTTTAACAGATTGACAATTATGACATAGAGCACTTTTGCAACAGAGTTTTTAGCATGCAAATGATCCATATCATGAGTGCAAAAGACTCTAACATGTAGAGCACAATCTGTAGATGTAAAAACATATATAATTCATCACAATCGGTTATGTGTGCATCAAGTTATGAATGGAAGAAAATGACTACTTGCTGAAAAACAGATACTCTCAAGGACTTAGAAAAATAACCCCTCACCAAAAATCGGGATGGAGCCGTACGTGGATGGGGCGGTGCGGGGACGGCTCGGCGCAGGGGCGAGTTTGGCTCGGGGGCTCGGGCCGGTCCCGGGACAGGGACATCCCGGCGGGCGAGGGCGGCCATGGCCGGCCGGCGAGGATAGGGCGGCGCTAGCACTCGTTGGATACGACCATGGGAGCGGAGGAGGCCGAGAGGGCCCAGATCCGGCGATGCCCGGGCCGGATCTAGCCACGGCGGGGTCGGACGGCGAGCTAGGCGCGGCGGCGGCTCGGAGGCGGGATCTGCGGGCGGCTCGGAGGAGGGGCGACGCGGGCGACGGCGGCTTGCCGGCGCTGCAGGTCCGTAGGTGAGGTGGCAGCCATCTGGCGGTGGAGCGGCGGCGCTCTCCGGCGACCGGCGGAGCGGGCGGCGGGGTCGGGCGGAGAGAGGAGCTGGAGGCGCGGGCGTCCGGGAAGCGGCGGCGGCGTGGGATGGGCTTCGCCCGGGCCAAGATGGGCTTGGCGGGCCCGAAGCGGGCTCTGCAGGGCCGCGGCGCGGCGGGAGGGATGGCTGGAGAGCGGTGGGAGGCCGGGAGGCGACGTGAAGCCCTCCGGTTGGCCCGAGAGGCGGCTGCGGCAGCGGCCGGCCCTTTCGGGCGGCGCCAAGTGGCGCGGGGAGGCTGGTTGCACACGGATTTCGAGGTGGAGGCTATGGCTGGAGGTTAGGGACGGCTAGGGCTTCCAAAATGGGTAGGGGAGGTGTTTAAATAGGGATGGGGCTAGGGTTTGAGGGTTCTCATCCGTTTTCGGTCCGTGCGATCTCGATCGGATGGTCCGGAAGCGGAGGGGGGGTTAGCTGGGTTGCGTTGGGCCATGTAGAGGGGGTTGGTGGAGATAAGAGGGAATGTTGCGGCCCATGACAAAGTTTTAAAACTCTGAAAACTTCGATAATTTATCCGATGACGATGCCGCTACGGTCCACCGTTCGGGTGTCAAACGACCTCTGATTGCGACAAAATTTGGCAGGCGGTCTACCTACAAACAAACAAGGCCGCACGCCAAGTTTCGACCCAATCCGAGAATATTTTATATGCACTTTTAAAAACAATATTTTATCGATGCCACGGGCGCGTGCATGTGTGGTTGGTCTAGAAATGATCGTCGACGAGAACACAGAGAACCGGCGACTATGAACGGATGCAGATTTTTAAAAATGAGTGACAATGCTGTGCAGATGATGCGAATGATGCGATGATGAATGCGACAACCAAACGGATCACACGACGAGAATGGAAATAAAAGTGGAATCTTCTGGAGCGTCGGTCTTGGGCTGTTACACTTTTGCATGTAGTAGCTGCACTCCCGTGCATCCTTTCCGCCAAGTTGCGCTCTCTGTAAACAGGACATGCACCCATAATCCACCAAAGCAGGAGTAGGGTTTTACACCTCACAGTGTCCCGAACATGGGTAAATCCGTTGCGTTGACTGTTGTTTCCGCTCTTTGTGCACGTCGATTCCCCTAGTAGAACCGCAAAGGGGCCCTGTTGGTCCCATAGATTGTCGTACCTCGACAGAAGTTGAGGTGGACTTGTGATGACCCACAAGTATAGGGGATCAATCGTAGTCCTTTCAATAAGTAAGAGTGTCGCACTCAACAAGGAACAGAAGGAAATGATACTGAGTTTTCAGCAAGGTACCCTCTACAAGTTCTATAAGTAAAAGTGATGGATAGTTTTGTAGCAAAATAATTCGTAACAAGTGACAAGTAGCAGTAGTAACAAAGGTGCAGCAAGCAGCCCAATCATTTTTGTAGCAAAGGACATGCCTGAAAGTACTCTTATATTAAGCAAGCACTCCTGAGATGGGAATTTCTGTCAAGTCACATTCATCATGTTGCGTTGATTCGCGTTCGTTACTTTGATAATTTGATATGTGCGTGGACCGGTGCTAACGTGTTGTTCTTACTTGAACAAACAACCTACTTATGATTACCCCCTCTCGCAAGCATCCGCAACTACGAAAGAAGAATTAAGATAAATCTAACCATAGCATGAAACGTGTGGATCCAAATCAGCCCCTTATGAAGCAACGCATAAAATGGGGTTTAAGCTTCTGTCACGCTCGCAACCCATCATCTACTTGTTACTCCACAATGAGTTCCCTTAGGCCCATAACATGGTGAACTGTCATGTAGTCGACGTTCACACGACACCACTAAGAGAAGCAACAACATACACATCATCAAAATATCGAACGAATACCAACTTCACATGATTACTTATAACAAGACTTCTCCCATGTCCTCGGGAACAAAAGTAACTACTCACACATCATCAACATGTTCAAGATCAAAGGTGTAATAATGGAGATCAAAGATCTGAACATAATATCTTCCACCAAGTAAACCAACAAGCATCAACTATGAGATGTAATCAACACTACTAGTAACCCACAGGTACCAACCTGAGGTTTTGAGACAAAGATTGAATACAAGAGATGAACTAGGGTTTGAGATGAGATGGTGCTGGTGAAGATGTTGATGAAGATTGGTCCTCCCACGATGATGATGGTGATGACGATGGCTTCGATCTCCCCCTCCCGGAGGGAAGTTTCCCCGGCAGAATCTCTCTGCCAGAGATCAAAAGGGCCACTGCCCTGGTTTCCACCTCGAGATGGCGGTGCTTCATATCGAAAGTATCCATATGATTTTTTCTAGGGTGAAACACACCATATAGGAGAAGAGGGGGGTCAGGAGACCTACTGGGGCCCCACAAGGCAACAGGGCGCGCTAGGGGGGCGTGGGCATGCCCTGTTGGCTTGTGGCCAACAGGTGGCCCCCCTCTGGTATATTTTTGGACCAATAATTCTTATCTATTCCAACAAAACTCTCCGTGAAATTTCAGGTCATTTGGAGTCTAGTGAATTTTCTGCCATTTTCTTGGTTTTCAGGTCTAGAATTCCAGTTTCCAGTGATTTCCTTCTTTGTGATGTACCTTGCAATATTCAGAGAGGAAAGGCATAAGAATTGTATCATAATGAGGAATAATGGACAATAATAACATAAATATCAATAAGAATTCATGATGCAAAATGGACGTATCAACTCCACCAAGCTTAGACCTCGCTTGTCCTAAAGAGAAAGCTGAACTCGATAATAATGACCACATAATTAGAGAGAGAGGTGTCGATAAAAGCAAAATACGAACATGAGAGCATCATGAATATTATCATAGCAGCAAGTTTTTCATCATATAACTTCTAATGAACAAGTAACAATCTATCCACAATTATTGGAGTATGAAGGATAAACTTTATTGGCAATCAACAAACTATGTTCTTAGTCACTGACACAATCACAATTCATCATATTCCAGAGAAGAGTCTATGTAAGAGCTTTTATTCTAGCAAGTTCACATACTCAACTATCATTTAGCCTTCTATGATTGCTGACACTCATTGCATATTTTTGGAGCTAATGTTTCCATCAGACACATAGGAAGATGGGGACTTTATTGTATTTGCCACCCAACTCATTTACCTCAAGGATAATGTCAACAATAATGAGTCATGATCACCTACATCCAACTGGATATATATACATGGATATTTCCTCAACACATAATTCTTGCCAACTATAGAGTTAATAGGTGGGAAAAAGAATAAACATCATTGACTCTTATATAGAAGTAATACATGAAAGTAAAAGATATGCCCTTCGCAGAGGGACGCCGAGGTTGTCATGCACTTTTTAGTTTTGGATGTGCAAACTCTTAATGGAAAGGAACGTCACTTTATATTGCCCCTTGTGATGGCAAACTTTATTATGCAGTCTGTCGCTTTTATTTGTTTGACATCACAAGATCGTACAAAGTTTATTTTCCCTTACAATAAAAGATCATACGTATTTAAGAGCATTTTTATTGCTTAATGCACCGATGACAAGTTACTTGAGGGATCTTATTCAATCCATAGGTAGGTATGTTGGACACTCATGGAAAGAAACTGGGTTTAAGGGATTATGGATGCACAAGTAGTATCTCTACTTGGTGCGGAAAAGTTTTGGCTAGCAAAGGATCTAAAGCAAGCACCACATGTTAAAGGATCCATGACAATATAACTTCTATGTGGATGTAAACAAACATAATCATTACGTTGTCTTCCATGTCCAATATCAACACTCGATCATTATATAATATTTGGTGGGGCCTCACAATCACAAAAGATGTCTAAGATAGTGTATTTGTATGTGAATCTCCTCTCCTCTATCATAATCTTGCATATATTGTATCAATGACTAATGCTATGTTTGTTTATTCCCAAAATATTTTATCTAACATACTTCTTTTATGTGAAGTCATTACTCCCCATGGGATTAGCATATGATTTTTCTAGTTCTTTTATTTCATTGCTATGATTGATGCATGAGAGTAAAGCAAGCAAACTCAAACTAATCTTTGTTATATAACTCTCATACTCAATTAGAAGGATAGATATAACTCAAAGCAAAAACTCTAAAGCAAAGCAAATCTGAAATTTTATTTCTCTAAAGCACAACATAACTAAAGATCGAACTAAAATAGATGATAGTGGTAAAAGTGGTGATGATACGATACTGGGGCACCTCCCCCAAGCTTGGAACAAGCTAAGGGTGGTGCCCATACCCATGTACTCAAGCGTCCTTCTTGGGTGATGATGGTGATGAAGTGGTAGGTTTGTCTTTCAGGAGATATTCCAGATGACTGATTATCCTCCGGAGAGCATGGTTTTGCTCTTCCAACCAGATGACTTCATGAGTGAGTGTTGTATTTTGAACAAAAATAGACTCCATGGTTGTCATAGTTTAGTCACAGCGGATGTCCTCGTGAGAGAACTTAGGTGTGAGTCCATCGCAACTAGGTGGCGGCTTGAATAGGGTTGATCGGAATCGAGAGACACGAGTTTTACCCAGGTTCGGCCCCTCCGATGGATGTAAAAGACAAGGTCTTGCTTTGTGTGTATTGATGATGAGGATGATCTCGATTACAAGGGTGCTATTTCGCAACCTCTAGTCTCGAGATCCTCTAATCTGTCTATCTCTAATGACTTAATCTCTCCCTCTTGGGGTGCCTTGCCCCTCCTTATACAAGTTGAAGGGGTAGGCTTACATGTAGAGTCGTACTAGGACTAGCACTAGGACTAGTCTGTCTTGAATCCTAATCTGGGTCTTGCTTCCCTTGTGAGGGAATGTTTTCTCTTCTTGGGCCTACTCTGTGAGTCGGCCCTACAGGCCTCTCCATGAGCCGCCTTCCACAGGGTCCACACTGGGCATTGGGCCTTGACGTCCAGGTTGACCCGGTAAACACGGTGACTTTATAAGCCGCCAAATGATGGGCCGGGTCATACTCCTGGCCGGGTCAAACCATGGGGAATATCGCCGACATTAGCCCCCAGGTTAGCTTGAATTTATTCATGGTAAGCTCCTGAAATAAGAATAACAAATATGTTAAGGGGCCAGCTTTCTCCACTAGCTGGCTTAATTTAATGAAGTGGCTCCATGAAAATCCGGGTTCCTTCTTCATATTAACAAGCCGTCTTCACAATAATCTTGCAGGTCCGTGTCCTTTGCAATGAAATATTGGGAATAAAACACCCATATGCCGTTGAGTCGGCCTCCAATGCTTTGGCTTGATGAAAATTTTGGGAATAAGAAATACACATGATGTTGAGCCGACTTTCCATTGCGTCGGTTTTGATGAAAATATTGGGAATAGAAATTCGTCCATTTTTTAAACGACTATCAACTTATGAAGCCGAGTTGCTTATATAGACTCTGTCGGGTTATGATCTTTGATAATGTCGGGTCATGATTGTTGGTGACGCCAGGTCAAACAACTGGACTCCAGTTGACTTGATAAAATTATTGGGAATAAAGAAATCCGTGTGATGCTGAGCCGCTCTTTCAATGCTTTGGCTAGATAAAAATCTGTTGAGCCGGTCTCGCTCATAATTGACATCTTGGAAGTGCTCTTCTATTTTTTGATATATCCATATTACCTGTAGCCCCCAAGCTCCAAGTTTATCAGTTTCATGATGACTTGGTGATTTGCAATAATATCTTTGGCTGTGTAGCCTCCAAGTGTCGGGTTGTCTTACCTGCAGCAACCTGGGACTTGTAGTTGTCTTATACTTTATAAAGCTTCAGCTAGTGTAGCCCCTGTCGGCGTCCTAGGAACGGGGGTACCCAGACTTGTCTGCCCTCGGCCCAGGGCGTGGCACGCTTCGACGATCCGTACGGCCCGGGGCGGCATGACTCAAGACAAGGCCCTCGCGGGAGCCCCCCGATCGCGAGGGAGACGGCGCCAAGGCCCTCGGAGGGGAGAGACCTCCCAGGCCCCCTCCTGAGCAGCGGAGATCCCTATGCAATGCTCGGCCTCGGGAGGTCAAGGATGACATAGACGGGCTAGGCGGGCACCATCGCGCCAGAGGAGACAATTTCCACTTTGGTGCAAAGGAGGTAGGGGCGAGCGCAGGTTCCCAAGGCATCCCGCCAAAGGTTTCCATTCCGATGCAACGAGACCAGGCCAGTGGGCGCGGCAGGACGGATGTCACCAGCAAGCCCACCACCGCGCCACCACCAGCTACTTTGCAGACGAAGACCACCTTTCGTCAGGATAAGATGTCCCTCATGTCCCCTTTCGAATTTGGCCGTTGTGGGATCCCTTCCCGCCATTGCGATAAGGGAAGAGGACCCAGGCCATTATAAATAGAGGCTAGGCTGCTCTATAGAGAGAGGGAGAAGAACACCGCCCGAGCATCCTCGCGAGGCGACTGACCTCTGTACAAGTTCATCCACCAACCTCCTCGTGAGGCAATCCACCAAAAGCAGGAGTACGGTTTTACGCTTCGCAGCAGCCCAAACCTGGGAAAATCCTCGTGTGCTAATCTTCTTCCTGAGAGTGTGCAAGCTTGTTTGGCTAGGCCGTCGAGCTGAGAGCTAGAGGGTGAAGTTGTTGGGGATCTTCGCACATGCCCCTGTGTTCGAACTTCTTAGGGTTTTGCGGAGCCCGAAATCCGACATTTGGCGCGCCAGGTAGGGGGTGTGTCGAAGTCTTCCTCAAGCTTCGCTCTTTCTCCGCTCCACTGCCCCGATGGCTGACGCTCACCGAGCCCGCGCCGAGCGCCGTGCTGCTCGTGTCGCCCAGACGGCGCCGGTGGGCCGCACCGCCGTGCGTCGATCCGCCTCTCCTGTGGCCGACGCCGCCACGGGCCAGGGTGCCCACGAGCAGCAGGACTCATCATAGCCGGTCACCGTGCGGCACGACGGCTGCACCGCTACCCCATCGATCGTTCCAGCTACTGGGTCGTCCTCCCATGCTCACCCCGGGCCGGCGCGCAGGTCAGGCGCACTACTCATGGCGCGCGAGTTGCTGCGTTACCGCCCTGCCCCCTACCGCTACGACGACTAGCTCGGGCGCATCGCAGAGCTCATTAGTGCTGCCGACGACGCCTCGGCACTCTCCTACTCGTTCCGGCCCCAGCCCTCTCAGGCAGACCACGTGGCCCACGATGCACCGCCTCCCCCTCCCCAGCGCGACGTCGACCCCGAGCCCAGGCACGAGGCATGCCCGCGCGACCAGCCGCATAGGCCCCCAGCGAGGGTGAGGGATGAAGTAAGCTGCCAGGTGGTGCCCCGGCCGCGCGCTGACCCCCGCGCGCTCCCTGAGCCGCTGCACCAGCGTCGCGACCGGGCGCCCCCGGAGGCAGCTGCCCAGGAGCACCAAGACCGGGTTCCCCCCGTACACGCGGCGCCCGCAGGACCAATGGGTTGCCGCGCCATCGCCCCGGAGCTGCACCCGGCTGTGTGGCCCTACAAGTTCAATCCCGACCTGCCTCCATGCTACGACGGTACCCCAGATCCCGCAGAGTTCTTACAGCTCTACTCGCTGAGCATCCAGGCGGCAGGTGGAGACGACAAGGTCATGGCTAGCTGGTTCCCCATGGCCCTCAAGGGTGGTGCGCTCTCCTGGCTCCTCAACCTCCCGGAGGGGTCAATGACCTCTTGGGACGACCTGCGCGAGCGTTTCGTCACCAACTTCCAAGTCACCCGCGACCGCGCCCTCACAGTGACTGACCTGCGTCGTGTGAAGCAACAGCCGGGCGAGACCTTGCACAAGTACATACAACGCTTCACGACTGTCCGCCTCAAGATCCCGAGGGCATCGGATGAGGCCATCATCTCGGCATTCACCGACGGCGTCAGGGACCTCAGGATGAGGGATGAGCTCGCCATCAACGACGACCTGTGCTCAGCTCTGGAAATGTTCAACCTGGTGAACAAGTGCGCAAAGGACGAAGAAGGACTCCTCTCACTCCTCGAGCTTCCGGAGGCGGACCCCGAAGACAAGAAGACCAAGACCAAGGAGACGAAGCGCAAGGCCCCCGCGGTACTGGCGGCGAAACCTGAGGCGAAGCGCAGCCGAGATGAGGAACCCCCCGCAGGAGGGCGACCATTCTGCATCTTCCATGGCACCAATAGCCACAACACCATCGACTGTCAGGAGCTCAGGTCGGTTCGTGACGAGCATTTCGGTCGACGCCCTAGGCGCGGCGACCGTGGCTACGGTCGAGGCCACGGCGGAGGCCGTTGGGACAGTCGGGACCCGCGCCAGGAGTGGTGTGACCAGCCTCGGGAGGACCGGTGGCGCGATCAAGCTCGGGAGGACCGCTGGCGCGACGAGCCTTCGGAGGGGTCGCGTCGCGGCCAGCCTCGTGAGGCCCGCCCTCGTTAGTCTGGCCTTCCCCCGCTGCCGCCGCCACCCAGGAGGAAGGAAGAAGACATGCAGAATGATGGGGTTGGGGGCTTCCAGGAGGCCAGGGCAATAGCTTGCATCCTGGGCGGTGCCCAAGCCCCAGCATCTAACTGCATCTTCAAGCAGTTCTCGCGGGAGGTGAACGCAGCCCTCCCAAAGCTCGAGGCTGCGCGCCCCCTCAAGTGGTCCCAGTGCGCCATCACCTTCGACTCCAAGAATCAACTCAGGTGTTCGGCCATGGCAGGCGCGCTCCCCATGCTGTGCACGCCAACCATCAGCAACGTCCTTGTCAACAAGACCCTCATAGACGGTGGCACATGGCTCAATGTCCTCTCCATTGAGATGTTCGAGACGCTCCAAGTGCCATACGACCAGCTCATGCCAACCAAGCCTTTCTCAGGGGTCACTGATGGCTCTACCGTCCCCATCGGGCAGGTGCGCCTTTCGGTCACCTTCGGCGGGCGTAACAACTACCACACCGAGCACATCGTCTTCGACGTCGCACACATCCACCTCCCGTACAACGCGATCCTCGGGTACCCCGCCCTCGCCAAGTTCATGGTGGTGACTCACCATGGCTACAATGTCCTCAATATGCCGGGGAGTGGTGGTGTCATCACCATCGCCTGCGATGAAAAGGATGCTGTTTGCTCCCTCGAGCGTGCCTACCATGTCGCAGCGGCCGAGCACTCAGATGACGAAGGTGACGTCCTGCCTCGCGAGGACGTCCCTAGGAAGAAGAAGAAGCTCCTCTCCAAGGGGCGCCAGGGGGCTGAAACCTCTAAGGACGGCGCCTCAGGCTCCGCGCCCGGGGCCAAGGCCCCTTCTTCCGTCGCATAGGAAGGCGCGCTCGATGCTTCCCTTGGGCCGGGCTTGGGGGCTTCCGCTTGGAAGGCTACCAACCTGACCGGTGAGACAAGGGACGTGCTCGGGCACAACCTGGAGGTGTGTTTCGGCGCGTGTCCACTAGAGCAAGGAGCACGGTGCGAGGCGCCGAGTTCGCGGGAGTTCATCACCAGCGCTATCGAGGAACTTCGGGAAGCACATGCCATGCGAGGCGGGCGTCGCCCTGCATCACCAAGCGCGGCCGCCGTCGTCAGCCAGGGCGGCACGTCGCGCGTCTGCGTCGACATACCAAGCATCAACAGGGCCGCATCCCAGGACATCTTTTGGCCATCGCGCGTCGGTCGCGGCGGAGTCTACCCATGCAATTACATCCGCATGCCTTTTGGTCTGATGAACGCGGGCGCCACGTTTCAGCATCTTGCTCGGGCCATGCTCGCGCCCTATGGGGTCAGGCGCCGCGAGTTGCTGGAGGAGGCGCCAGGGCCGAGCGAGGGCCTCGAGCCTCGGGAGGCGCCGGGCTCGTGAAGGCCAGGCTCCGACGACTACCTCGACGCTTCATCGGTTCTGCTGCCAAGTGACTTTTTGGTTCGTACCAGGTAACCTTTTGGTTTGCTCAGTTTGAGGGCGCCCATTGGGCCGCATTATCCTCAGGCGGTTGGGGCCCATCCCCGCAGCCGCGTCGTTTGCGCATGTAGCAGAACTTTTTATGCATTTGATCAGTTTCTTAAACATTCCAACCTGCATGCTCGGTGCTTCGCCACCATGAATGTCATCGCGCCCTAATGAACCTGCCTTTGACCGCCTCGTGATTAAGGGCTGGCACGATGTCTGTGCTCGGGTCCGTCCCTGTAGTGTTGACAAATCCAAGTGGTCGAGCTCTGTCTCGCAGGCCAGCCCCGTGCATGTCACCTCCCGTGGCCCTTGGTGCTACGTCCTCGCATGAGCTAATCAAAGGTGGGTGAGTCAGGGCGCGCGGCACGGTTCCTGCGACATGGTCGGCATTCTCGCCGCCGTGGGAGCCACGCGCCGGGTGTTTTCTCCTCAGAGTTGTCGCATGAGAAGACCGGGCACGGCGTCTATGCTCAGGTCCGTCCCTGCAGCGTCGATAAATCCAATGGCTGAGCTCTGTCTGGCGGGCCGACCCCGTTCACATCACCTCCTGGGGTCATTGGTGTTTGTCCTTCTCATGCGATGGCCCTTGGAAGTCTATTCGGCGCAGGTTTCTCCAAAATACGCAGGACTTGCAGTGGCACCCTCTACCGGAAGACTCAGGCGCAACCCGCCTTTGAGGTAGGGCCTCGTGAGACCCGCGCTGGCTCATGAGTGCCCAGATACACCTCCCAGTTCTACCGTGCAAGCCACGCGTATGAACTTAATGGGCTGTACACGCCCGGGGGGCTCAGGAGCCGGGGCCTCCCATTCCCACGCCCAAGTGGAAGCCCCATGCTCCGTGCTGGCGGACAACACTGTCGCTCAGCGGCTATGCCCACGCAACGTGGAAGCCCCATGCTCCGCGCTGGCGGATAAACAACTGAGGGCGCCCTAGCGGCTGCATCCAACCTCAGGACGGCCCCTCGCGGCCCCATATCGCGGCGTTCCTCTAGGATGCCCGCGTGAGGGGGCTGCATGGGGGCTACGCTCAGGCCGGGCCTGGCGCACGCCACCTTCCCAGGTCTCTGATACCTGGTCTTCATGCATCCCTCTCAGACGAAAGCTGGCGAGGAAAGGTATGGGAGCCGCTCATACATCAAGGGGGACCCCTGAGCATCGTGACTCAGGGGCCTCACTGGTCACGTAGCCACTCACCCCTTGGCACCGTCCTGGTGATCCGGATGCCCCAACGGTGGTTGAGGTATGCGCGGGACCCGGCCCTGCCGACACAGAGCTCAAGGCGCTCCAAATCTCCAAGTCAACCCCGTCTTCGCCATGTTCCCTTCATGAGGGTTGCTCGTACGTCAAGGGGGACTCTTGAGCATCGCGACTCAGGAGCGTCACTAGTCACGTAGCCCCTCGCCCCTTGGCACGCTCAAGGCGCTCCAAATCTCCAAGTCAACCCTGTCTTCGCCACGTTCCCTTCATGAGGGCTGCTCGTACGTCAAGGGGGACTCCTGAGCATCGCGACTCAGGAGCCTCACTAGTCACGTAGCCCCTCGCCCCTTGGCACCGTCCTGGTGATCCGGACGCCCCAACAGTGGTCGAGGTATGCGCGGGACCGGACCCTGCCGACGCAGAGCGCTACAGCAAGCAGGAAGGAAACAAGGCGAGGAAAGAAGCCACACAGTTTAGCAGTCATTACAAACATTAAAATGTTTCCGGAAATGCAAACAAGTCTAACGCCTCCACGAGGCATGATGAACGTTACAGGAAAAGACCCAGGAAGAGGAGCTATGAGGAGCTGGCTCCACCGCCTGTCCTGACCGCGGGGAGCTCGTCGTCGACGTCGCTGCCATTGTCATCGTCGTCACTAACCCTTGCAGCTGCAGGAGGAGGTGGGGGAACAGCGACGCAGGCAAACTTCTTCAGCACCGCCTACACGGCACCCTCCACGGCCATCGCCGTAGTGGCGCTAACCCCAGGATCAACCGGGCGGATCACGGAGCCGAAGTCGAAACTCGGCTCACGAAGGTAGAGGTGGCTGAAGACGCGCGTCGCGGCCGCGGAGAAGAGGTCGCGACACTCACTCTATGTCGGATTTCGGGCTCCGCAAAACCCTAAGGAATACGAACCTAGGGGCGTGTGCGAAGATTCCCCAACAGCTTCACCCCCTCCAAGCTCACAACACAATACCCCACTCGATGGCGAGGAAGATGATGGCACACGAGAGTTTACCCAGGTTCGGGCCGCTGCGAAGCGTAAAACCCAACTCCTGCCTTTTGGTGGATTGCCTCACAAGGAGGTTTGTGGATGAACTAGTACATCGGTGTGTTTGCGGGGTGGTTGCTCTCTGTCTCTACCGAGCTACCTAGCCTCTACTTATAGCGGCCGGGGTCCTCTTCCCTTATCGCAATGGCGGGAAGGGATCCCACAACGGCCAAATTTGAAGGGGGACAGGAGGTACACCCTATCCTGACAAAAGGTGATCTTCGCCTGCAAAGTAGTCGACGGTGATGCAGTGGTGGGCTCGGTGATGACGCCCGTCCTGCGAGGCTTGGCGTCTTGGTCTTGTTGCACCAAAGTGGAAACCTTTGGGGGGCGCTTTGGGAACCCGCGTGCGTCCCTGCCTCCTTAGCACCAAAGGGGAAACTGTCCCCTCTGGCGTGCTTGCGCCCGCCTGGCCTGGCTGGCGTCACCCTCGGCCTCCTGAGGTTATGTGTTGCATAGGAGTGTCTGCCTCTCAGGAGGGGGCCTGGGGAGGCCTATATCCCCGCGGGTCTTGGCGCTGCTCCCCTCGTGAGAACGGGGTCTCGTGAGGGCCTTGAGTCGAGAGAGGCCGCGCCGGGCCATAATTGGTCATTGCGGGGGGCCACGCCTGGGACCGCAGGTAGGCAAGTCTGGGTACCCTGGTATCCAGAACACCGACAGTAGCCAACGGGCCCGAGGCGCGCTCGAGCTAGCATAGGGGTGAAGCCTCAGAGGGTGGCTAGAGCGCCATGGGCCCCAAACGCCTGCGGGTCCGACTTGATGCGTGGCGCACCATGAGATGTGGGCGTCTCGGTGTAGGACCGAAAGTATGTCTAGAGGGGGGTGATTAGACTACTTGACCAAATAAAAGTTTCGCCTATACCAAGTTTTAGGGTTGACAGTTTTCAGCATTTCCTGGCAAGTCAAGTACACCCTACACATGCATGTCTAAGAGTATAGCAGCGGAAAGTAACAAAAAGCATGTATAGAAGGGATAGGGTAGGAGGATCAAACGCAGTTGTAGACACGATGATTTTTCCCGTGGTTCCGATAGGTGGTGCTATCGTACATCCACGTTTATGGAGTCTTCAACCCATGGAGGGTAACGGTCACGAGAGTCCACGGAGTGCTCCACCCATAAGGGTCCACGAAGTAGCAACCTTGACTATTCCATAACGGCTTACGTCCACGAAGGACTAGCCTCACTATGGGTAGATCTTCACGAAGTAGGCGATCTCCTTGCCCGTACAAACTTCTTGGTTCACTCCACAACACGAAGTAGGAGGCTCCCAAGCGACACCTAACCAATCTAGGAAGCACCACCCTCCAAAAGGTAATAGGCTCGGTAATGATGATGAACTCCTTGCTCTTGTGCTTCAAGATGATAGACTCCTCAACACGCAATCTCTCTCTCACAGATTTGGCTTGGTGGAAGAGATGGGATTGGTGGAAAGCAACTTGGGGAGGCTAGAAATAAAGATCCATATGGTTGGAGTGGAAGATCTTGACCTCAACACAAGACTAGGTGGTTCTCTCTCAGAAAACTGGATGGGGCAAGTATGGAATAGTTCTGAGTGCTTCTCTCTCGAGTAGGTAGGAGCAGGGGTATATACAGGCATCCCCAACAATCCAACCATTACACACAAAATGACCAACTCGGTGACACCGATGTGTTAATCTCGGTGGTACCGAAGTGACCAAAAGGTGGCAACTTTTGAATCTCGGTGAGACCGATATAGGAAACTCGGTTGCACCGATAAGGTGACCAACGGTCAGATTGACAATCTCGGTGACGCCGATCCAACAATCTCGGTTGCACTGATATTGTGAATTTGCATAACAGAGAGTTGGCAACCCAAACTCGGTGGCACCGGTATGGAATTGGTTGCACCGAAGTGGCTAGGGTTTGGCTGAGTCTGTCTGAGGTGAGAATCGGTGGCACCGGAGTGGAAAAGTTGGTTGTACCAATTTTGAGTATTTGGCTATGACAGACTTTGGTGGGAGAGCTTGTGGGTGTTTTTGGTGACTATCACTTGTGCACGTATGAGCATTTTGTTCACCAACAAAACCTTACCCCCTTTTAATAGTATTGGCTTTCCTATGGACTCAAGGTGATTTCTCACAAATATAAAATGTAGAGTCCTCTTGCTTGATGCTTTGCCAACCTATTTCCTTGCATCTTGGGGTATTCCACAATCTCCTCAATCCTTTTTCCATCCCTATCATTGAACATTTCCTGAAATATACTTGGTAGAAACATTAGTTCAATGACTTATATGTTGTTATGAATTACCAAAACCACCAAGGGAGCAAATGTGCTTTCAATCTCCCCCTTTTTGGTAATTGATGACAACATATAGATCAAAGCTTCGACATATGATATAATCAATGAATATAATCGTCGCTTTGAGAGGTATGTGATAAGCAAGAGCTCCCCCTAAATTTGTGCATTATTTTGAATTTGCGTTTGAATGCAAATGCACAATCGATTAGGTACATGGGGCACTTCTTCCATGTCACATACAACTTGGTGGTGTGCGATAATAATAAGAGTGAACATCATAGCATAACACAATCAAGCAAAGGTGAATGATCATCTCACAAGCATTAAGATGATAGGAAATAGTAGCATCACACATAAAGCGTATGATCAAACACCACAAACATGTGTCACAAGCAACCAAAAGATCAAATGTTTTGAAACAGCGAATAACAACCAAGATGCTCTCTCACTCGAAGCCTAAAGATCTATATACACTTCTCCCCCTTTGGCAACAAGTTACCAAAAAATTCAAAGGCATATATCTAAGCGTTCTTGGGCTGATCTCCTCTGGTAGTTGATGAAGGAGTCGAGAGAACAGCATCGGCGAAGATCTCTGCAGATGTCGTGGATGGAGTTGGAGTGGCAACTGGAGGAACTGGAGCTGATGGAGCTGAGGTGACAGTGGCTGGAGCTGATGAAGAGGGCCTTAAGTCAGTAGCTGCCACAGTGGCTGATCTGGCCTGAGTGGTAAACTGTGTGCTTGGCCTGAGAGGTGATCCATCCTCATCATCAACATCATCATCGTCTGAAGAAGTCCGAGGAAGAGGCACTGAGTCAACTTCCTTCTTGAGCTCATTAACTGTCCTGGTCAGCCCATCCACCTTATCATTAAGGGTCTTGATCCTGTTCTCGAAGATCCTCACAAGACTGTTCTGGTTGTCCAGAATTCCCTTAATGTCCTTCTTCATGTCCTGAACTGATGAGATCAAGAGATCCATTTGCTCGTTCCTGGATCTGGGGACTTGAGCACTAGTGGCTCTAGCTGCCTCTGCTTCTGCCTGAGCTGCAGCTAATGTGGGATGTTCTGGGTCCATCACCACAACGTTGTCCTTGAGATCTGGCTGTAGGGGCAAGTGGGGTCGATCTAGAGCAAATATGTGCTTCTCCAACTTTGAATTGATGAGCATCTGGATATAGGGTGCATAACAGCAAGAGCGCTTCTGATCAGCGGCAACCCTCTTGACTGTCTCAACAATCAAGTCCATGACTCTGATCCTGGTGTGTCTGTCAAGGTGGATCAACATGTTAATGGAGTAGCCTCGGATCATCTTGTCATCTCCTGACTTGGGCATCAAGGTATGCCTCAGAATGGTGTTCATGGTGCGGAGGCCAGCCTGAAGAAAGTAGATGGATCCTAGCCTGTGAGACTTCACGTTAGCAGCAGTGATCTCCTTATACATATTGGCCATAGCATTGTGGCTCTCCTTGGATTCTGAGTAGACATCCAAATCACCATCATGTGCTTCTGGGACTCCTAAGATGGTAGCCCACTCCTCAACAGTAGATTCATACCTTGCACCTTCAGTCATCCATACAATTCTACTATCTCCATAGAAATGTGCAGTGGAGTAGAATTGCATGATCATCTCATCATTCCAAGCGGTGAACTCTCTGCCAACGAACTCATCTAAATCAATGCAGTGGAAATTGTCTTGGACACTTGGAAAGTATTCCTCATTCTCCTTGATGAATTTCCAATCAACATACCACATATCACTCACAGCTGGACTCTTGTCAAAGAGCACAGTCTCATAGAAATCCTGTTGCTCTTTGGTGTAGAATCTGTAGTCCACAGTTGTCTTCTTTCTCTGGGCATATGGATCAGCAGCTCTCCATGCCCTCAGACCAGAGTCCTTCCTCTTCTTCATATCCTCAGCGAGTGGATAACTGGTATTGTGTACTAGAAGGTGTGGCCTAAGCTTCGTTAAAGCAGACATAGCATCCTCATCCTCAACTCTGGAGGTGGTTCCTTTGTTCTTCTCAGAAGCTGGAATCTGCCTAGACAATCTCTTGGGCTTCTCAGCAGCAGGCTTCTTTGTAGCAGACTTGGTGCTCTTGGAAGTACCAGTCTTTGGCATAGCATCAGACATAAGCTTCTTTTGCTTCTTCTTGGGAGGGGCTTTCTCAACATGTTCTTCCTCCTCCTCAGCAGCAGCAGCAGCCTCCTCAGGGTCCTCAAACATGGAGGTCTGCCTGCTAACAGCATAAACAATCCTCTTCCTGGCACCCTTCTTCTCACTTGCCTTCTTAGGCAATGACTTCTTTGGGGTTGACTCAAGGTGAAGAGCCATCCTTGTCCTAGCACCTTCAGGAGCTCTTCCAGCTGCAGAGCTAGCATAGACTTTGCCAACAACTCTCCTGGAAGAAGTAGCTTCATTTGCAGACTTCTTGGCAGCCTTCTCTTGCTTCTTTGCAAGAACCTCTTCTGGAACGAAGTCTGAATCCTCCTCATCTGAATTTAGCTTCTTCCTAACCCTTGTGGCAGCCTTGGGCAATCCATGGGAACTGGGTGTGCCTGGATCTAAAGATGAACTAGACTCAGGACTAGTGCCTGAATCCATCTCAACACTTTGCTCTCTGAAGTTGTTCTCACTGTCCTCAGCTCCTGACATATCTGACCCTGTGAATAGAGTATAGAGGAGCAGAATAGGATGAGTCATCACAAAATGTGGCTGGTTTTTGAAAGATTTGAACAAAGGATTTTCAAAGTTTTGCATTCTGTCACATGAATATCGGTACAGCCGAAGCAAAATTGTGGGTGTCACCGAGACTGACTATCTCATTAACAGAAACTTGGCACTCTTTTCGGTGGGACCGAAAAGAAGCACTCAGTTTCACCGAGACAGTTCTCAGCAGCACAGACAAGAAAATCGGTGGTACCGATTTTCTCACTTCGGTTCTACCGAGTTTCATCGGGCGGAAGGCAAACCCTAGAAAATCGATCATTCGCTAGACTATGGAAATTTCTTGTGGATAGAACGATGTGCAAGCTGTGGCTTATGGAGAAAAACAAATCCAGTGCGCGAGAATCAGATGGGGAGCGCAAAGGAGGTCGAATCCGTACCCTAACTCGGCGACGGATCCGCTACGGCGGCGACGATGGAGAAGATTTCGTCGACGGCGGCGATTCCCAGCGGCGGAGGAGCGCAGGGAGACAAGGGCGATGACCAGGGGTCTCGAAGTGGCAGCTTAGGGTTCTGAGGCGCGACGGTTTGAGGATGAATTTCAAAACGTCAGGGTCCACAGTATATATACCCACCCCTGTCGGTGACGCCGATTCTAGATTTTCGGTGTCACCGTCAATTGACAGGGAAACTCGGTGTAACCGAGAATATGGAATCGGTAGTACCGAGATAGAAAACCAGATCAACCCTAGGCATTCGGTGAGACCGAGATTGTGGGGTTGGTTGCACCGAGATGCACTTGGGAGGTTTTAATGGTCAGTCCTTGTCGATACGGAACTCCGAGTGCTCCACACACAGAGGGATCGAAAAGTACTTGTTCAACTTTTGTGATGCAGCATGAATGGAATATGAGGTGAGAAAGCATAGATAGCTAAAGAGTGGTCCTAGGCATTCTTGTCCATCCAATTGGCAAAAGATAAAACAAAAGCCAAATAACAACAATTGGATGTCCTCGAATGAGAAAATAGATGCAGACCAACATGCTCACACAATAAAGATGTCAAATGAAATCATGATAAACATGCACATACACACTAGCATCTAACAAGCACTTGGGCGATGACAAAGTCATCTATATATGAGTATTTGACTTAGGAGCCAAGTAAGAGTACTTGATCATAGGTCATACTCATCGTTTAAGCACAAGTGGGGTTACCACTTTTACATAAAGCATTTAATGTTGTCACATTCTAAGAGATGCTTTAGCTCAAGTCTTAGAGTAAAGCACCCCCTAGATGTGACATCCCCCCATAAGAGGGATAAACTAACCTTGGGTTTTGTCGATGAAGACTTCATGTTCGTGAGGTAGTTGTGGATGCTCAAGGTTGATGAAGATCACCAAGAGTTGGGAGCATCCTTGTTGTTTCCTTACTCTTCTCACCTACATGGGTTAGTCCCAACACACAAGAGACAAATACAAGGATATCTATGGACATGGAGTGCGAAACATGTGTTATGATGTCCATTGATTTGTTGATTACCTTGTCCCTTGCTTACCTTTGAGGGAATGTGTGACTCCTCGAACTATTGTATAGAGTTGATGTTGATTGCAAATAGTTCTTGCCAATAATGAATATGAGTGAATTTCATTGGCGGAGTCACCCCTCAAGAACTTACTAGTTCTTCTTCTTGGGGACCCACATCAAGTTGATGGGGATCCTTGGTGTTATAGTAGCCTTTGTAGAAGTTGAGCTTGACGTAGCCTTGGGAACCCACTCCACCATAGCTAGGGATTCTTCTTCATATGAGTCAATGTCCTCTTGAAGCTTGTTCTTGCCCTTGAGCTTGTGGTCTTGTGGTGGAAGGTCATCTTGAGTGCTTGTCCCCTTGGGAAGAGTATTTTCGTACTTCTCCTTTTGAGGAACAAACTTGGGCTCGGGATATTGACCTTCTTCCCATTCAACTCCATTTGCGTTGAAGTAGCCAACACCACGATTCTTCCGGTATCCTCCATGCTTGCGTACAATTTCCTCAAATTGCTTACACCCGGCAAGACTCTTGTAGATACCTTTTTCTATAATTCCTTTCAATAAAGCATTTTCTTGCTCAAGTGTGACTTGGCTAAGAGAATCATCATTAGTGGAATCAATAGAACTACTAGAAGCAACATCATTGGGTTTAGCATTTTTATTGTTGCTACTAGATGAAGAACCTTTCTTGCCTTTGTTACTAGTTTGTTTAGATTTAACTTGTGGCATGAAAGTAGACAAGAATAGTCGTTTGGCTAGATAAGATGAAGTCTTCTTTCGGAGATCGTCATTGATAGCTTTAAGAAACTCATGCTCTTGCTCCAAGTTGAGCTTCTCGAAGCGTAGCTTCTCATGAGTTCTCACCAGCTCTCTATGATCTCCGAGAGTAGATTCATGAGCTAACTTAAGAGTGTTTAGTTCTTTAGTTAGTTCTTCTATTTTCACCTTATCATCATCAATTGACTTATCTTGACTAGCATGAGAATTATCAAGTTCATTTTGATCAACATCACTAGTTTTATCACAAAGCAAGTCATCATCACAAAGCAAATCATCTTCATCACTATCAAAATCAAGATACTCAGGCTGTGATACCTTGGGGCCTTTAGCCATGAAGCAACTTCCACTCCCTTCGTTTGGTGAGCCAAATAGATCATGGGAGTTGGTAGTCACTAGAGCAAATCCGGCAACACCATCATCTTGACTATAGTCGGAGTCGGAGTGATAGCTTCTCTCGGAGTTGTTGTCGGAGTCGGAGCCGGAAACCCATTCACCAACATGAGCTTGATGTTTCCTTCTTGTGTAGCTCTTGGTGTACTTGTCCTTCTTCTCTGAATCTCTACTTCTCCTTGAGTGTCTTCGTTCATAACGATCATCTCTACTCCTTCTCTCTCTTTGAGGTGATTCATTCCTTGAGCTTCGTCTTCGAGGTGACTCTTCTCTTCGTTTGTAGGGAGCCGTGCACTCATTGGAGTAGTGTCCGGGCTTCCCACAATTTTAGCAATTTCGGTCACGACTTGACGAACGCTTCTCATCATATCTTGAGTTGGAGCTTCTTTCTTTGCCTCTATTCTCGTAGAATTTGTTGAATTTCTTGACCAAGAGGCTTATCTCTTCATTGGTGACAAGGTTGTTGCTTGAAGTCGCGGGAACATCACTCATGGCTTTGTAAGCACCGCTAGACTTGTGATGAAGCTCTTCCTTGTCTTTGAGCGTCATCTCATGAGCAACAATCCTTCCTATGACTTCCGTAGGCTTGAGATCTTTGTAGTTGGGCATCATTTGGATCAATGTGCACACGGTGTCGTATCTCTCATCCAAAGCTCTAAGTATCTTCTTGATGATGAATTTGTTGGTCATTTCTTCGCTTCCTAAGCCGGCAATCTCATTTGTGATGAGAGCTAGCCTAGAGTACATCTCTGCGACTCCTTCACCATCCTTCATCTTGAACTTATCAAGCTGACCTTGAAGAACATCTAACTTGGATTCTCTCACGGACTCGGTTCCTTCGTGCATATCAACCAAAGTATCCCATATCTCTTTTGCATTCTCAAGACGGCTGATTTTGTTGAATTCTTCGGGGCATAAGCAGTTGAAGAGAATGTCACATGCTTGAGCATTGTATTGCAATATCTTCAACTCATCCGCGGTCGCTTCACGATCCGGTTCCTTTCCATCCGAAAAGAATTCACCTTGCAAGCCAACACGAACAACAGCCCAAACGGCGGGGTTATGACCAAGAATATGCATTTTCATTTTGTGCTTCCAACTAGCAAAATTAGTGCCATCAAAGTACGGACCTCTACGGTGATAACTTCCCTCACTAGACGCCATAATCTCCTAGGTTGTGAGACCAATGCAATGGAGACCAAAGCTCTGATACCACTTGTAGGACCGAAAGTATGTCTAGAGGGGGGTGATTAGACTACTTGACCAAATAAAAGTTTTGTCTATACCAAGTTTTAGGGTTGACAGTTTTTAGCATTTCATGGCAAGTCAAGTACACCCTACACATGCATGTCTAAGAGTATAGCAGCGGAAAGTAACAACAAGCATGTATAGAAGGGATAGGATAGGAGGATCAAACGCAGTTGTAGACATGATGATTTTTCCCGTGGTTCCGATAGGTGGTGCTATCGTACATCCACGTTTATGGAGTCTTCAACCCACGGAGGGTAACGGTCGCGAGAGTCCACGGAGGGATCCACCCATAAGGGTCCACGAAGTAGCAACCTTGACTATTCCATAACGGCTTCCGTCCACGAAGGACTAGCCTCACTATGGGTAGATCTTCACGAAGTAGGCGATCTCCTTGCCCGTACAAACTTCTTGGTTCACTCCACAACACGAAGTAGGAGGCTCCCAAGCGACACCTAACCAATCTAGGAGGCACCACCCTCCAAAAGGTAATAGGCTCGGTAATGATGATGAACTCCTTGCTCTTGTGCTTCAAGATGATAGACTCCTGAACACACAATCTCTCTCTCACAGATTTGGCTTGGTGGAAGAGATGGGATTGGTGGAAAGCAACTTGGGCAGGCTAGAAATCAAGATCCATATGCTTGGAGTGGAAGATCTTGACCTCAACACAAGACTAGGTGGTTCTCTCTCACAAAACTGGATGAGGCAAGTATGGAATAGTTCTGAGTGCTTCTCTCTCGAGTAGGTGGTGGAGAAGGGGTATATATAGGCATCCCCAAAAATCCAACCGTTACACACAAAATGACCAACTCGGTGACACCGATGTGTTAATCTCGGTGGTACCGAAGTGACCAAAAGGTGGCAACTTTTGAATCTCGGTGAGACCGATATAGGAAACTCGGTTGCACCGATAAGGTGACCAACGGTCAGATTGACAATCTCGGTGACGCCGATCCAACAATCTCGGTTGCACCGATATTGTGAATCACGTCACCCTCAGCCTCCTGAGGTTATGTGTTGCATAGGAGTCTTCGCCGCTCAGGAGCGGGCCGCGGGTCTTGGCGCTGCTCCCCTCACGAGAACGGGGTCTCGTGAGGGCCTTGAGTCGAGAGAGGCCGCGCCGGGCCGTAATTGGTCGTTGCGGTGGGCCACGCCTAGGACCGCAGGCAGGCAAGTCTGGGTACCCTGGTATCCAGAACGCCGACACTCTCCAAGACGTTCTCCACCCTGGCGACGGCACCCTCAAGCACCTCGACGAGCTTTGAAGAGAGCCCCACGAAGCCGCTCTCAGGAGCCACCAGGGATTCCGCGAATCCCCCCCGACAGATGGAGTTCAGCGCCTGACGAAGCCTGAGCTCGACGGAGGGGAGGGCACCAAGCTCCGCAGCCTTCCCCTCCTCAGCCGCGACAAGGGCCTTCCCCCTGGAGTCGAGCCGGACCTTTTCCGCAGCTACCTCCTCTTTCAGCCTGTCCAGACGCTCGCGCTCCACGGCTTGGTCGGCCGCCACCTTGGACAGCGCGGCGTCACGGTCGGCAAGCTTTGTTTCGCAGGTCTTGAGGTCTTCCTCCCGCTGGCGAAGTCGTTCCGCGAGCACAGTCCTTTCCTCCTGAAGAGCCTTCAGGCGGACCTCCACCTCGTCGCAGCCCGTCAAGACAGATGCTGCGTCAGCCAGCGCCGCGTCACGAGCTGCCTTGGCTGACGCGGCCTCCTTCCTGCTCTCAGCCACGGTGGCCTCGGACTGGCTCCGGACCGCCATGGCAGAAGCGTCGGCCTGGAGCCACCCAGAAAGGAGCCCCAAGCGTTCTTTCGCGAGGCGACCATCGGCGCTCCCGAGGGAGCTCCGGACCTGATCCAGAGCGGCGTTGGCGCCATCCAGGGTGCCTGACTCGACCAGAAGGCCACAAGTCGGAGGCGCCAGGGCCTGTCCCAGGGGTGGCGCCTGCGCAATGGCACGAGCCGCCTTAGGGGGTAGGAGCATGAAGAGCAGAAGGCGCCGGAAGCTGTGGTGCCATCACAGGCAGGGTCGGGGCGGACGCTCCCACAGCTGGCTGCCTCGGGGGCTGGCCCCCAAGGCAGTAGCACGGACGCGCCCCCAAGGGCAGGAGCAGCCCCTCCGACTAGTGCCGGGGGCTCCGCGGCCGTGACAAGGAGAGTCGCCCCGCGGGCCTCCTCGCCCACGACATCCGGCACCTCGTCGGGCGTCGGCAGAACACCGGGAACGGACACCGCGTCAGAGGACATCTTCGACTTGACGCCCGCCTTCTTCTTCTTTGCCTTCAGCATGGCAGCGCTCCTGGTTACCAAGCAAAGGAGGGACCATCAGCACACAGGCCACCGGCGGGTGGCCAAAAACCAAGCGGGATTTCTTACTCTTCGACATCGACCCACTTCCTCTTCCTCTCCACCTCGGCGAAGGCGGGAGTGCCCTCGCCCTTCTCCCGGGAGGCGCCGCCGCACGGAGGAGCAGAGTCGCCGCCCGCAGGGGCTACAACTGGGGGAGCCACACCAGCCACAGACGCAGCCGCCTCGCCCACAGGCTGCAGCTCGGACAAAGGTGAGGCGGGCGCCTCAACCACCTTGCTGGCATGAGCTGGGCACTCCGGAGGAGGCCCAGCCTCGCGCTTCCTCGGGGTCGCCTGGCCGGAGGTCCGTGCGGCCCGAGGCGTGGGCCCCGACCCCCTGAGGACCCTGGTGAGTCACGGAGGACTTGCAGCAGGGGGCTCGCCGGCATCGTCGTCGTCTTCGAAACCGCGGAGAAGCGCGCTGCGCGACGGAGGGGACACTTCCTCCAGTTCATCATCCGCGGTCCCCTCCGAGTCTTCCCCATCCGCGGTGTCGCCGGAGGACACCGCGACAGGGGCGCCAGGGCACTCGGCCGGAGAAAGCCCCAGTTCGTCGAAGGTGGGCATCGCGGCGACCAAGTCGGCCTTGTTGTCGCGGCAGTACAGCGGGGCGTAGGCCTCAGGAAGGTCCCCGGGTTTGCCGTTGAGCAGAGTCGCAATTGCCATGTTGAGCTCCCCGAGGGTCAGGCGCGCAGACCGAAGCCTGATGTCATCACCATCGCCCTGGTAGTCCCACATGGGCCTTGAGTGAGACTAGAGAGGCGCCAGGCGTTGCGTCAGGAACTCCTTCACTATCATCCCCCCGGTCAACTTCCTAGCGTTGATATCTCGAGAGATCTGCTCCAGGACGGGCTTAGCCCGGGGGTCGGAGAGCTTCGTGGAGCTCCACGCAGGAATCTTCTCCGGCAGGCCTTTCGGAAGCTCCAGGCGGGGGTTGATGCTCTTGAGATCCAAGAAGACCCAACGGTGCCTAAAGTTCTCCACCTTCTTCCCGTCCTTCAAGAGCATGTTCCCGCTCTGGACCGCGACGAAGGAGACACACGCTGACCGCTGAGCGCTGTCATGAACCCACATGCTAAAGAAATGACGGAAGAGGGCCACCGAAGGCTTCACGCCCATGAAGGCCTCACAGTAAAAGGCGAAGACGGACAAGAGCAGGATGGAGTTAGGTTGAAGGTGAAGGGCCTGAACCCCGTAGTGCTCGAGGATGGCGGAACGAGCCCAGAGAAGATGCTATGGAGAAAGAAAGCGTAGGCCGACTTGGCCAGGCGATGCTTCTCCGCGGAGCCGCACCATATCAAGGTCCGCCCCCACTCATTGGTACCATCCGCCGTCGACGGAAGCACCGGGGCGAGGTCCCCGTCCTTGGCTATGGAGGACTCCGAGAGCGCCGGCGAGATGGAAGCGGAGGCCGAGCTTTGAGCCTCGGGTTTTGACTTACCAGCGGGAGCCATCGAGAAGTCCTTGAGGCCGAGGAAGCAAGAAGGAAGACGGTGCGGCGCTGAGATCTGGAGAGGCTCTCGCAAAGGATGGGGATCTGGGAGAAGGAGCAGGAGCACAGAGGAGGAAAGCAATAATGGCTCGGCACTGGACGTCAGGCTTTTGTCGGTTCGGGCAGTTGCCAAGGGGACACGGGAGCGGGGACGCCCGCATCCAACCGCACACCACGTGCCAGGCCTGGCCCGCAGGCAATGAGGGCCCGCGGCGCTTCGGGCCATCTTCTTCAGCTTCGCCCCGAAGCCACCTCGAGCACGCCTCGGGCCCGGGGGCTACTGTCGGCGTCGTGGGAACGGGGGTACCCAGACTTGTCTGCCCGCGGCCCAGGGCGTGGCACGCTTCGACGATCCGTACGGCCCGGCGCGGCATGACTCAAGACAAGGCCCTCGCGGGAGCCCCCCGCTCGCGAGGGAGACGGTGCCAAGGCCCTCGGAGGGGAGAGACCTCCCCAGGCTCCCTCCTGAGCGGCGGAGATCCCTATGCAATGCTCGGCCTCGGGAGGTCAAGGATGACGTAGACAGGCCAGGCGGGCACCAGCGTGCCAGAGGAGACTGTTTCCTCTTTGGTGCAAAGGAGGCAGGGGTGAGCGCAGGTTCCCAAGGCGTCCTGCCAAAGGTTTCCATTCCGATGCAATGAGACCAGGCCAGCGGGCGCGGCAGGACGGATGTCACCAGCGAGCCCACCACCGCGTCACCACCAGCTACTTTGCAGGCGAAGACCACCTTTCGTCAGGATAAGATGTACCTCCTGTCCCCTTTCGAATTTGGCCGTTGTGGGATCCCTTCCCGCCATTGCGATAAGGGAAGAGGACCCAGGCCATTATAAATAGAGGCTAGGCTGCTCTATAGAGAGAGGGAGAAGAACACCGCCTGAGCATCCTCGCGAGGCGACTGACCTCTGTACAAGTTCATCCACCAACCTCCTCGTGAGGCAATCCACCAAAAGCAGGAGTAGGGTTTTACGCTTCGCAGCGGCCCGAACCTGGGTAAATCCTCGTGTGCTAATCTTCTTCCTGAGAGTGTGCAAGGTTGTTTGGCTAGGTCATCGAGCTGAGAGCTAGAGGGTGAAGCTGTTGGGGATCTTCGCACACGCCCCTGTGTTCGAACTTCTTAGGGTTTTGCGGAGCCTGAAATCCGATAGCCCCCAAGGGCCGGGTTGTTTTGCTTGCAACAACCTTTGACTTTTGAACTTGGATTTGAATGTTCTAGATAGATATCTTTGGAGAAATCCGGGTTGTCCTCTGAGTCGCTAGATATGGACTGAATGTCTTGAATTTCACATGTGTAGCCCCCAAGGGACGGCTCATCAGTATGTGATGGGCTGGGTCTTCAATTTAGACCTTATAATTTGTTTGAACAGCTGAATACTATAGCCCCCAAGTGTCGGGTCGCATGCCTGCAGCGACTTGGGACTTTAGAAAATTTGATCTGAGCAGTCTAGCCCCCAAGTGCCAGGTCATTTGCCTGCAGTGACTCGGGACTTACATGTACTTCTCCTTTTGAAAAGAAAAACATCATATGATGTAGCCCCCAAGTGCCGACTCGTATGCCTGCAGTGACTTGGGACTATATGAGAATAATATAGACTGTATGAGAATAATATAACCCATCATAATGCACTTCAGAAGTTCTTTTGAGCTGATATTGATCTAACTTGAATGAATCCTTGCTCGTGCTTATAATGTAACGCAGTATTTTATTTTTTGAACGACTATCTTGGAACGATGCCTTTGTCCTTGAAACAAAATCCCTGCTCGTGGTTGCGGTACAACCCGGCAAATATATGTCTGAGAAATCCATAAGTGTTGTAGTTTACTATAGAGCACTGGTTGGAAAAATCGAAGAGCCGGTCAATTAGATGACCCGGCATTATAAGTGATAGGGCGGCTCTTCTAAAATAGTCATTTTTTCCGAGATGGCTTAAAAACCCAATCATTTAATACCGGTTGTGATGAACCATGATGAAGATTCAGCCATTTTGTCTATCAAAGATCTATTTGTTCCTGTGGAGGTTACGATGTAACCCGTTTTGATGACCAGCTTGATATGTATGTATGATGCATGATGCAATGCAGGATGATGTATGTATATGATAACATAATATAAAGTGCTAGTTTTCAAGGCATGACATAAAGACCAGCTTTCGAGGCTCGAGTCTTGCTTCAATGAAGCGGGTGTGATAACCCATGGTTTATCCTAGGTTCTCACGTGACTCAAGCCGGTGTTTTAACCTTGATAAGTTCAAGGTCTGAAGTGGATTGACTTGTCAAGAGTACATGGGGTCACCTGATGGAGTCGCATTAAGCATACAGGCAGGTTTAACCATTTTGTGGCGTTTTTGCCAGATCAAGAGGGTGAGAAAGCTAAACTCGATGAGTAGGAAGCCCCCAAGTGTCCTATGATCATGGAAAAGCTCAGCATAGGATATACAGGAGACAATGCTACTACTGCAAAACATCTGGGGTCCAGATAAGCTAGCTTTATTCCATTGATCATAATACGATAATATGATGATCCAATAAAGCGGGATACCTATGTTTGAACAGCGCATCATGGTAGCTGGTCCTCTTTGGCAACCTTTAATTTCTCGCCCATAAGGCAGGGCACCCATGTTTGAACAGTGCATCATGGCGGCTCGTCCTCTTGGGCAACTTTTAATTTTTCGCTAATAAAATAGCAGCCCCTGGGACCGGGTTATCTTCCCTGCAATGACCCGGGGTTCTAGAATTTTTTAGCCTGGTTGAATCTGTCGAGTCATGTCTGTGTAGCCCCCAAGTCTTAGGTCGACTTGAGGAGGCGGCTTGAGAGTCTTCATAGTTGACTGTGACATAAACCGGCATATAGTTCACGACTGAACAATGGAATATATTGAAACTGGATACAATATGGCGAGTTGATGATCTTCGTGATGCTCATCGTATATCTTTGGCAAATGTCGTGGCCAAATTGAGTTTATATGCTTCTTGACGCATGCTTTGTTATTCTCGGGTAGTCCGGCTCTCCTGGCTCCTCCAAGGCCATTTTCTTTGCCGCTGACCTTTGAGTTGCCGGCTCAATGGTGGCTGGCTCAAATTGTAGCTTCTCCAGGGATGTTTCCTCCGTGTCTAACTCTCTTATTTCTTCTATGTGCTGAAGCAGACCGAACCGGGGGGTGGCAAGCCAGTGCACCTATCCATTGGGCAACCCGGCGCCAGTGGAGCTTGATAATAGATATATATTTCCCTGTTTTGCTCCATCGTTGTTGGAGTACACCGGATTGTGGGGGCGGTGGCTCGCGCGTATTTGCTGGGCGGCTTGAGTTAGCAGGCACAGCACCGGCGTGTTATTGTAGATCGGACCGCGGGGGTGGCGGCTCACGAGCGTCCATTAGGCGGCTTGAGTGAGCAGGGCCCCGGCGTGTTAATGTAGATACGAGATTCGGCCGCAGCATTGGAAACCTATGCAGATGCGTGAATCGTCCACGGCGTTGTAAGGCGACGCGGACGTGCGAGGCGGCTACGGCGTTGTTGATGTAGATCAGATCGCGGGGGCGGCGGCTCACGCGCGTCCGTCGAGCAGTGTGGTACACACGGATGGTGGCGCATGATAATGTTGGCGCGAGCTCCATATCCACAGTATTATGTCACCTTTGTAATGAGCACTTGTCCTGATTTATTTGCACAACAGATGATCCATATGCAACTTCCCATCGGGATGTTTAATTGATGAGACTCGCCGTAGTATTTCTTGTTGATGATCAATCAATGTGAATCGTAGGGCAGCGAATTTTCCGCGAGCGTCCATTGGATGATCCCGCGAGTTGATGTAGATGCGGGAGTCGGCTGGTAGATTGGTACGACGCAACCGCTGCATTGTAAGCCGATGCGGACGCGAGAGTTGAAGGCGGTGTTGATGTAGACCGGGTCGTATGGTCGGCTGCCTGCATGCGTGTCCGTTGGGCAGTGCGGCATGGACGGATGCTCGTTGTCTCTCTTATGAATAGTGACAATTATCCTGCATATAAAATATTAAAAGCAGGAATAACTGTTCTCAAGGAATTAAAATGTACTGAAAAAATAAACAGGGCCAATATCACCTGATAATTTTTGTAGAAAGTACTGATCATCCGTACGCGGACGGTGGTGCTAGATAACATTGGACGTAATCGGACGAAACAGATGTATGTCTCATTCTCTCTTTTTTTTTATTATTATTACGTCATCCAAACGGCCCCCACCTCTCTCCTTTTCTTTATCCTCCCACCGACCGCATGGCGCGGGGTGAGGTGAAGCATGGCGGCGGCCGGCTCAAAGCGAGCCGGGCAGGAGGGAGCGGGGCCACTCGGCGAGGTGGGCGCGTGAGTAGGGCCGGTTCAAGGCGGGGTGTCGGCATGCGGAGGCGAGATGGAGCAGCACGGCGAGGAAGTGGCCTGGCGGGAGAGGCCGAGCCGGCCATGGCGCGTCAGGTGGAGCGAGGCCGAGGTGGCCATGGCACGGCGGCGGCAGAGGTGAAGCTGGCTCGAGGGCGGGCGGAGCGGCGTTGGAGCGACATGAGGCGAGACGAAGCATCACGATGAGGAAGTGGCCTGGCGGGCGAGGCCGAGCCGGCCATGGCGCAGTGGGCGGAGTGGCGTTTGAGCGAGGTGAGGTGACGGCGGGAGAGGCATGGCGTGGCCTGGCGCAGGCACGCGCGAGGGCGAGGCGGAGCTTGCCGTGGGGTGGAGGCTGTGTCCATGGCGGCGGAGGTGGAGTCACGGTGGCGGCAGCAGGCGTGACATGGCAAGGAGAGGCGAGATGGAGCCGCGTGGGTGGGGGCAAGGTGAGGCAGATGGCGTCCCCGGCGATGGAGACATTGGTGCGGCGTGTCGAGCCACGACCAAGGGTCGGCTCACCTTGTTCTCTGCTGCACGGGAGGTGGCTGTAGCCTCCAACCCCTGCTGTTCCACTCCGGCTCTGCTGCAACCGATGCAACCATGCTAGAGGCTGGTCGTGGACGCCGAGATACTGGCGCTTGGGCTGAAGACGTGCTGGATGCGGACGCGGCGGTGACGAAGATGCTTGCAAACCTTCCATCGCCGTGGATTGATTCCTTCTACTAGCGGTCGATACGTTTGTGGTGATCTGGTTGGTGCTTGCGACACGAGGCTCTGTGTGCGAGTCAAACTTCATCAATCCCCTTCTTCTTTCAAACGTTGGTCTAGGCCAGAACCAATACCATGCTTGTTGTAGAGGACGCCATGGTTTTTATTTTTCTTCGAACCTCAATGCAATGATCATCCGGCATTAACATTTATCTCTTTTCATTGGTCTCGAGTGGATGTGGACCACTGAGAACACAAATTGATCTCGGTCTTTCATGTGGTGGCTGGTCAAATTGTGAGCAGCATCTGGTATTGCGACTTGAGATCAGACTGTAATTGTTTCCTGAAGTAGTACGCGATGCAGTATGTCAACTCATGGATTATTCTGGTTTAAATTGAGGTGGACGTGAATTGATTTGACACGTCTGCTTCGGTCAACAGAACCTGCCAGTTTTGGCGAATCGCAAGAAGTGACGCACAGAAGAAATTAGTCTCATGTCGGTCTCGGTGGATTGTAGGATGCGGCGGCACAGATGCAACCGTAACATCTCTTCATCTCGGATATGTCGTTCCAACTGCTCGTCATGGTGACGATGTAGATCCTTCTGCGCCGGCTCTTCTTCATCCGGCGAATTGCAAGCTTTCTCGATCCCTGAAAGAGCTCCCTCAAGAACAACACCATCGTGCGCCGGCCCCACGGTGGGTGCCAACTGTCGTGGTTTTGTCACAGCACATGTCCTCGTGAGAGAACTTAGGTGTGAGGCCATCGCAACTAGGTGGCGGCTTGAACGGGGTTGATCAGAATCGAGAGACGCGAGTTTTACCCAGGTTCGGCCCCTCCGATGGAGGTAAAAGCCTACATCCTGCTTTGTGTATATTAATGATGAGGATGATCTCGATTACAAGGGTGCTATTTCGCTACCTCTAGTCTCAAGAGCCTCTAATTTGTCTATCTCTAATGACTTAATCTCTCCCTCTTGGGGTGCCTTGCCCCTCCTTATATAAGTTGAAGGGGTAGGCTTACATGTAGAGTCGTACTAGGACTAGGACTAGGACTAGTCTCTCTTGAATCCTAATCCGGGTCTTGCTTCCCTTGTGAGGGAATCTTTCCTCTTCTTGGGCCTTCTCTGTGAGCTGGCCCTCTAGGCCTCTCCATGAGCTACCTTCCACAGGGTGCACACTGAGCATTGGGCCTTGACGTCCAGGTTGACCCGGTAAACACGGAGACTTTTAAGCCGCCAAATGATGGGCCGGGTGATACTCCTGGCCGGGTCAAACCATGGGGAATATCCCCGACAATGGCATTTAGTGCATCAATTTCAAGTAAAGAAATATTATCATGAAGGGGTAATAGTGATTCTCCCTTGTTAGAAACTCCAGAAGGGTGACTAGCATGGCCACTTCCGGATACTTTAGCTTCTTCTTGGTTACCCTCCACGGCATCTCCGGGGTCCTCTGGCATATCTTCTTCCCCAGAAGACAACTCGTAGTATACTTCGCTGTAAGGGCGTCTGCTTAGTGAAGGCCGGACTAAGCGATGTTTCTTGCGGAGATTCGGTGAAGCCATAGCTTCTTCCCTTGAGAAATCTATCAGAAAAATATATCGGAACAAGAATAGAGGAGAAAGTTGCGATGCGGTGGTCAAAACATACGGGAGTATATATAATATATTTTTCTAGGTCGGAATACGTGTCCAGGAAGAAAACGGGGTCCAGGAGGCACACGAGGGCCCTATTGGAAATATGCCCTAGAGGCAATAATAAAGTAGTTATTATTATATTTCCTTGTTCATGATAATCTTTTATTTTCCATGCTATAATTGTATTTATTGGAAACTCAAATACATGTGTGGGTACATAGACAACAGCATGTCCCTAGTGATCCTCTACCGGACTAGCTCGTTGATCAAAGATGACCATGTTTTCCTCATCATAGACATGAGTTGTCATTTGATAACGGGATCACATCATTAGGAGGATGATGTGATAGACAAGACCCAAACTATGAACGTAGCATATGATCGTGTCAAGTTTATTGCTATCGTTTTCTGCATGTCAAGTATCTGTTCCTATGACCATGAGATCATGCAACTCACTGACACCGGAAGAGTACCTTGTGTGTATCAAACGTTGCAACGTAACTGGGTGACTATAAAGATGCTCTACAGGTATCTCCGAGGCTGTCTATTGAGTTGGCATGGATCAAGACTGGGATTTGTTACTCCGTATGACGGAGAGGTATCTCAGGGCCCACTCGGCAATACAACATCATGATGAGCTTGCAAGCAATGTGACTAAAGGAGTTAGCCGCGGGATCTTGTATTACGGAACGAGTAAAGAGACTTGCCGGTAACGAGATTGAACTAGGTATGGAGATACCGACGATCGAATCTCGGGCAAGTAACATACCGATGAACAAAGGGAACTGCGTACGGGATTGACTGGATCCTTGACATCGAGGTTCGACCGATAAAGATCTTCGTAGAATATGTAGGAACCAATATGGACATCCAGGTCCCGCTATTCGTTATTGGCCGTGGAGGTGTCTCGGTCATGTCTGCATAGTTCTCGAACCCGTAAGGGCTACACACTTAACGTTTGGTGACGATATAAGTATAGTCGAGTTATTATGTTGGTGACCGAAGGTTGTTCGGAGACCCGGATGAGATCCTGGATGTGACGAGGAACTCCGGAATGGTCCGGAGATGAAGATTGATATATAGGACGAAGGGTATCGGATTCCGGAAGTGTTCCGGGGTGTACCGGGGATTCGACACAGTACCGAAAGGGGTTTCGGGGGGGGGGCAAGTGTTTGGGGGCCTAATGGTCCAAGGAGAGGGGGCGCACCAGCCCACTAGGGGGCTGGGCGCCGTCCAAACCGTGACCCAATTCGGCCAAGAGGTGGGGCGCACCCCCTAGGGCCGCCGCCCCCTAGACTTGGGAGGCAAGGCGCCCTGGGGGGGGGCACCCTAACCCTAGTTGCCCCCTTGTGGCCGCCGGCCCCCTAGGGGAAACCCTAGGGCGCCTCCCCCTCCACCCTTCCCCCTATATATAGAGAGGGAGAGAGAGGGCAGCCACACCCAACGCGCTACGGTGCTGCCCCTCCTCTCCCTCATAGCCCTTCCCCTCTCCATAGACGCACGGTGAAGCCCTGCTGAGATTCCTCACCACCACCTCCTGTAACAGCCCGAGACCGACGCTCCAGAAGATTCTCGTTTTATTCCATTGTCGTCGTGTGATTCATTTGGTTGTTGCATTCATCATCGCATCATTCGCATCATCTGCATAGCATCGTCACTCGTTTTTGGAAACTTGCATCCGTTCGTAGTCGCCGGTTCTCTCCGTTCGTGTCGTCGACCGTTTCGAGACCAACCACACACGCACGCGCCCGCGGCATCAAAAAAATATGATTTTAAAGTGCGCAAAATATTCTCGGATTGGGTCGAAAGTTGGCATGCGGTCTTTTTATATTGTAGGTAGACCGCCTGCCAAATTTCGCCGCAATCGGAGGTCGTTTGGTACCCCAACGTGCAACTATAGCGGCACTAGTAGCCGGTTTATAACGCGGACGTTTCGTATTTCAAAATCATGCCACGGGCCACCAACTTCCCTCTCTGCTCAGCCCACGCCCCCTCTCCACAGCCCACCATAGCCCAGCTAGCCTCTCCTCCGTTCTGCGTCGTTCGATCGAGATCTGGCGATCCGAAAACGGACTAAAAACCCTCCCTCAAACCTAACCCTAGGCCCCCTAGCCCTCCACCATCGTTTTCCGTGCTGGCCAGCCTCCCTTCGCCACTTGTCGCGGCCAGTCACCACCTGCGCCGCTGCCTGCAGCCACTAAGGGGCTGCCACGTCGCCCGCACCTCCTCCCACCGCCCGCAGGCCCGCTGCAGGCCCGCTCGGGCCCGGGTCGCCCCCCCCCCCCCCCCCCCCACGTTCGCGAGCTCCGCGGCCAGCACCGCCCGGGAGCTCGTTGGAGCACCTCGCCACTCCGCCCGCAGCCAAGGCCACATCGGCCGGCGTCTGAGCCATCGGAGCAGCCTAGCCCCGCCGCCCAGCCGTCGTGCCGCCTCGCCGGTCAACCCCGCCGTCCGCGACCCGCACCTCCCCGTGCTGCCGCCTCGCCTCGCCATGGTCGTCCCGAGAAGCTCCTTCCCCGTCGTCGTCGCAGGTGGCCGCTCCCATCTACATCCGCCTCGGAACCGCCAGATCCGCCCGGTCTTCACCGGATCCGTGCCTCCCCGCCATACTTGCATCGCCGGAGCTCCGTACGAGCTCGCCTGGCGCTGCTGCTCTGCCTTCCAGGAACGAGACGACGACCACGTCTCTCGCCTCACTCGTGGGAAGCGCGCCTCGCTCAGGTGGGCCACGGCCTCGCCCCAAGCCGCGCCGACCCAGGCGTAGCAGCAGCCCAAGCCCAGCTCCGCACCATGGCAGTCTGCCCCAGCCTCCCCACCAACCTGGGCCAGCCCAGTAAGGTGAGTTGTCTCCCGGCCCGTCTCTGTTTTTTTTATTATTAGTCCATGAGCATTGTTGCCCTATCCAGCACCCCATGCGTAGTATTGCTATGTTGCGCCCGTTGTACTGTTTCGGCCTGCTGTAGATTTGGCCCGTCTAATGTTTTTTTTCTCGTCCCACGGTTTTATCAATTTACAGAAACTGCAGTTTTACAAATTAGAGCCTCTAGATCATGCATTAATAACTCATTAATCGTACATCGCATGCAAATACTTTATATATGTAAAATGTCGAGAATTTTGTGTAGATTCACAATATCCAACTTTCGACCATGTTAAAAATGTTTAAACTTGTTGTTTGTTTAAATTTGCATAAATGTCATGTTTTTGCATTGCGCACAATTAATTAACCATGCGTCGGTATTAAACAAACCATATATGTAAAATGTGTAGATTATTCATGAACTTTTTTCATACATGATAAAAATATGTGATGTGATGTTTGCATTTAATTTGCATAAATAACTTGCTAAGACGGTCCTAATCTCGCATAAATGTTGTGTCATTTGTTTTATAGTAAAAACCCACATATTATATATGTTTTCGGGGTTGAAAAATCCATAGAATTTATATGTACAATTAGTTTTGTCATTTGAGCTTTTTTGAGTGCATGTCATTTTTTGCTATGATGCTCTTTTGTCTATTTTGTGTGATTTAATCCATGCATATTTTGGAATAGTTGCAAACATGAGATATGCCTTTGGACATGTGTGCTAGGCCCTGGTAATTTTGGTTGCTATAGAAATCCATGTTTAGGTATTATTTTCTTGTTGCCAATATGCCATAAAAATATTGCTGTTTTGAGGGTCCAAAATATTTCTAAGTCTGAAATCTGTGTTATTTTGTTGCCATGTTGCCATGTGATTTGCTATTGTTCTAGGAGTCTTTCGTGGTTGCTTCCAAGGAGTCTTTTGATAAGCATGTTGTTGTCTACCAGGTTGTGTCTTTTGATGCCAAGTATAGGATTTGCATCATAGTTATATTCATTGTCCAACATGTCAATCTGTTAAAAACTGCTGCACATGTCTACTCTAATTTTCACTAAAGTCTGAGAATCTGTTTTCTTCATAATGCCATGTTGTGTTGATGCTAGCCATGATTCTAGGCATAATTAGACCTTGGCACCATGGAATGATTTGTAGTGCATCATGTCCTCTACCATGCTGTAAATTTTCATGCCATGCTATGCCCTGTAGCATATAGTTTTATTGCTGCCAATATGCCTTCGTAAAAATCTGCTATGCTAAAACCTGTTATTTTCACTAAGTCCTAATCTGCTATATTTTATTGCCATGTTGTGAGCTTCCTACCATGTGATCCATGACTCTTTTGAGTATGATATGTGAAGATGAAATGAAGTGTGTGTTATATGCTACTGCCCCATGCTTAGTTTATGCATTTTAGAATATTGTTTCTTGTTGCTTTTATGTGTGCAAAATGCCATGTTGCTGTTTTGGGCAGATTTCAAATAAAACTTGTGTTGGTTGTTGTGGGTGAACCGTAACTCCGTTTTGAGCATGTCCTATATGAAACTTGCTTAGAATCTCATGTAGTTTCATAATATCTTGTTGAATCCATGATTTGAGATGTTTATGGTTGATGTTTGCATGCATTTTGCATTCATGTCATGTTCATCTTGTGTGTGTCATATCTTTTAGACCGTAGCTCCGTTGCAAATGTTCTCTATATGTAAATCGACTAGAATGATGAGTAGAATCGCATTTTGCATTTTATTCCCCTGTTTAATAAATATAAAACATGATTAGTTCAGATCTGGACAAATTTCGAAATTAACACGTGGGGTCTTTTCGGAAATGCTATACGTTGTTTCCGGACTCATTTGATATGCCTAGATGATGTAGTTGTGTATGCTTCACCTCTTGCCATGATAAACAAAATTTAAAATGAATGTTTAGTTAAACAACATTAACCACATTTCTCATAATATGGAGAGTTATTATTTTCGTGTACGTATGTTCTCCCTCTCCATTTAAAATTGCTTAATTCCATCTTCACCTTAGGCCATGACCACCCATGTTAAACAACATTTAATATTGATGAGTACCTAAACGAGAGTGAACTAACTAATTTGAATGTGGAGTTCGTAAATATGCAAGTCGTTGCATATTGAGCTTCACTTAATGTGTAGTATTTGTTTGTTGTGATTGCCATGCCTTGCATAATTAAACCGGACATGCATCATATTTGATTGTGCATCATGTCATGCATATGTTGTGTTGTTATTGTGTGTTGATTGTTGTTTCCGGATTGCTTCTTCTCGATAGAGTTTCGAAAGCGTTCGGAATGTGAGGATTCATTCGACTACGTTGGCTCGTCTTCTTCATGGATGCGTTCTTCTTCCCAGCGGGATCTCAGGCAAGATGATCATTTCCCTGGATACCATTACTATCATTGCCATGCTAGATGTCTCATTTCTATCGTTGTCTCGCTACCTAACACTTATCTGTCAAGCCTCCCAAACTGCAATGATAAGCCTCTAACCCTCCACATCCCAGCAAACATTGTTTGGCTATGTTACCGCTTGCTCAGCCCTTCTTATAGCGTTGCTAGTTGCAGGTGCAAGTTCTTTCCATGTGCAACATGGATATATTTTGATATATCACAATATTATTGCTATTTAATTTAATGCACATATATACTTGGTAAAAGGTGGAAGGCTTGGCCTTTTGCTCGGTGTTTTCTTCCACTTTTGTCGTCCTAGTTACTTGTGTACCGGTGTTATGTTCCATATTGAGCACTCCTAACATGCTTGGGGTTGTTATGGGGACCCCCTTGATTTTCGTTTTGGGATAAAACTCTTCTGGCAAGGCCCAACATTGGTACTACATTTGCCTAAAAGCAACTAAAATTGCATAGGGACCCGCCGGCACCCGTGGATCTTTAATCAACCCCCCGAGCCAGTGCTCCTCATGAGTGTTGGTCCAAACCTGTCAACCACCGGTGAACGCCAGGGACAACTTTGTAATTGGCCTACCGGAAGTTTGGATAATCCGGTCGTGACCTGAGAACAAGATACGTGGCTCCTATCGGGTTCGTCAACACGTCGAGCGGCCTTGCTGGATTTGTTTTACCTTTCTCGAACGTCTTGCGCGAGGAATTCCGAGAATACTTTGGGCTATCTCGAGGTTGAGGTTTTCCTACGGAATTTCCTAGGAGATCACGGGATTTGTGGTTGAGGTTATTCCCGCAGCGTGTGATTAGTTTGTGATGGATGAGTTGGAGCACCCCTGTAGGGTTAAATCTTTCAGAAAGCCGTGCCCGCGGTTACGTGGCAACTTGGAAACTTTGTTTAACACCCGGTCATAGCAAACTTGAAGTAAACTCAAATAAAATACACCAACCGTGTGCGTAACCGTGACTGTCTCTTCTCGTGATTTCTGAACCGAGAGAGAACATGGTGGGGTTATGTTTGTTCGTAAGTAGGTGTTCAGGATCTCTTAGAGATCATTACTAGTTCATGTTTGTTTATGCGACGATCATCCCCCTTTATTCTTGTACTCGTAAGTTAGCCACTCAAATAAATGCTTAGTGCTTGCTGCAGCCTCACCACTTAACCATACCACACCCATTAAGCTTTAATAGTCTTGATACCCTTGGAAATGAGATTGCTGAGTCCCTGTGGATCACAGATTACTACAACAACAGTTGCAGGTACAGGTAATGCGATGCTTTGACGTGAGAGCGATGCTTGTTTCATTTGGAGTTCTTCTTCTTCTTCATCGATCATAGGATGGATTCCAGGCCGACAGCCTGGGATAGCAAGGGTGGATGTTATTTTATCGTTTGATTTCGTCCATAGTCGGACCCTGCTCTTCTATATGATGATTGTATATGTTGTTGTATTGATGTGATCTTGATTTAGCTTGTGGCGAGTGTAAGCCAATTCCATATACTCATATCTTCTTTACATGTACTTGTAATGATATCCATTCTTCCGAAACGACGAGATGCGCTTCTATCCCTGTCGAGGCCCTCGAGCCAAAATGAGGATAGGATCGCATCTTGGGCGTTACACCTCCACCACGTCGTCGTGCTGCCGGAGGACTCGAGCTACTACTTCACCATCGCTCGCTGGATCGAGGAGGTGAAGGCGTCATCAAGCCGTACGTGTGTTGAACGCGGAGGTGCCGTCCATTCGGCACTTGATCGGGAGTTCGCGGGACGGATTGTGATTGGATCGCGAAGACGTTCGACTACATCAACTGCGTTTCTTAACGCTTCCGCTTAGCAATCTACAAGGGTATGTAGATGCAATCTCTCCTCTCATAGGTGTTCATCTCCTAGATCGATCTTGGTGAGCGTAGGAAATTTTTTGTTTCCCATACAACGTTCCCCTACAGTGGTATCAGAGCTAGGTCTTTGCGTAGATGACATCACGAGTAGAACACAAAGGAATTTGTGGGCGTTGATATTCAAATTGCTTCCTTCCTTGGTCTTTTCTTGATTCAGCAGTATTGTGGGATGAAGCGGCCCGGACCAACTTTACATGTCCACGTACATGAGACCGGTTCCGTCGACTGACATGTGACTTTGTTGCACAAGATGGCTGGCGGCTGTCTGTCTCTCCCACCTTAGTTGAATCCGATTCGACAAAGGCGTTCCTTGTAGAAGGTTAAATAGCAACTTGTATATCACCGTTGTGGTTTTGTGTAGGTAAGAATCGTTCTTGCTAGATACCCATAGCAGCCACGTAAAACATACAACAACAAATTAGAGGACGTCTAACTTGTTTTTGCGGGGTATGTTGTGATATGATATGGCCAAAGACATGATGAAATATATTCGATGTATGAGATGATCATGTTTTGTAATAGTTTATATCGACTTGCATGTCGATGCATACAGCAACCGGTAGGAGCCATAGGGTTGTCTTTAATTATTGTATGACATGCGGGTCAATCATTAAGCGCTATGCAATGCTTTACTTTATCGCTAAACGGTAGCAATAGTAGTAGAAGCATGGTTGGCATGACAACCCCGATGGCAACACGATGATGGAGATCATGGTGTCATGCCGGTGACGATGGAGATCATGCCGGTGCTTTGAAGATGGAGATCAAAAGCACAAGTTCATTGCCATATCATGTCACTTATGATATGCATGTGATGTTAATCCTTTTATGCATCTTATTTTGCTTAGGACGATGGTAGCATTATAAGGTGATCCCTCACTAAAATTTCAAGATAAAATTGTATTCTCCCCGAGTGTGCACCGTTGCGAAAGTTCGTCGTTTCGAAGCACCACATGATGATCGGGTGTGATAGACTCTACGTTCACATACAACGGGTGCAAGCCAGTTTTGCACATGCGGAACACTCGAGTTAAACTTGACGATCCTAGCATGTACATACATGGCCTCGGACCACAAGAGACCGAAAGGTCGAACATGAGTCATATAGTAGATATGATCAACATGGAGATGTTCACCATTGAAACCACCTCATCTCACGTGATGATCGGACTTGGGTTGGTGAATTTGGATCATGTAGCACTCGGATGACCGGAGGGATGTCAATTTGAGTGGGAGTTTTAAGTAATAGTCTAAGTTATCTTTGCAAATTTATGTTGTAGATCAATGGCTCGCGCAGTAGCTCCCTTGAATTTCAATGCGTTCCTAGAGAAAGCCAAGCTGAAAGATGATGGAAGTAACTTTGTAGACTTGGCCCGTAATCTGGGGATTATCCTCACGGCTGCCCAAAAGGCTTATGTCCTTGATGCACCGATCGGTGACCAACCCGCTCCATCGTCTATGGACGTTATGAACGCCTGGCAGACGTGTGTTGATGACTACTCAATAGTTTAGTGTGCTATGTTTTATGGCTTAGAACCGGGACTTCAAAGACGTTTTGAACGTCATGGAGCATATGAGATGTTCTAGGATTTGAAGTTTATTTTTGAGAAGAATGCCCGGATCCAGAGGTATGAGACCTCCGATAAGTTCTATGCTTACAAGATGGAGGAGAACGGGTCTATCAGTGAGCACATACTCAGAATGTCTGGGTATTACAACCGTCTGGCTGAGTTGGGAGTTGTGCTCCCGCCGGAGGCAATCACTGACAGAGTTCTTCAATCGCTACAACTTAGATACAAAAGCTTTGTGTTGAACTATAACATGCAAGGGATGAACAAATCAGTTGCCGAGCTGTTTGCGATGCTGAAAGTCGCCGAGTCAGACATCCAGAAGGAGCATCAAGTGTTGATGGCCAATAAAACCACTAGTTTCAAGAAGAATGGCAAGGGCAAGAAGGGTAACTCCAAGAAGAGTGGCAAAGCAGCTGCCCCTCCCGTGAAGAAACCCAAGGCTGGACCTAAGCCGGAAACTGAGTGCTTCAATTGCAAGGGAACTAGCCATTGGAAGCGGAATTGCCCCAAGTATCTGGACAACAAGAAGGCGGCCAATGCCAAACAAGGTATATATGATATACATGTTATTGATGTGTACCTTACCAACTCTCGTTGTAGTGCCTGGGTATTTGATACCGGTTTGGTTGCTCACATTTGCAACTCAAAGCAGGAACTACGGAATAAACGGAGGCTGGCAAAGGACGAAGTGACGATGCGCGTGGGAAATGGTTCCAAGGTTGATGTGATCGCCGTCGGCACGCTCACCATTTGATTACCATCGGGATTAGTGATGAACCTGGATAATTGTTATTTAGTGCCTGCGTTGAGCATGAACATCATATCTAGATCTTGTTTAATGCGAGATGGTTACTCATTTAAATCACAGAATAATGGTTGTTCTATTTATATGGGTAATATCTTTTATGGTCATGCACCCATTGTGAGGGGTTTATTCTTATTGAATCTCAATAGTGATGATACACATGTTCATAACATTGATGCCAAAAGATGAAGAGTCGATAATGATAGTACCACTTTCTTGTGGCACTGCTGCTTAGGTCATATTGGTGTAAAAAGCATGAAGAAACCCGAACGCTTTGATCACCTCATCAAAGCGAAGATTCCAACTCCGAGATGCTTGCACCAGTCCATAAATGGATCGCTGGAGTTTGCAAACTTTGTCAGCATTCTCTGGATCGACAAAACCTTCCGGTTGCATCATATACAACTCTTCCTTAAGGAACCCGTTAAGGAACGCTGTTTTGACATCCATCTGCCAAATTTCATAATCGAAAAATGCAGCTATTATTAACATGATTCTGACGGACTTAAGCATCGCTACGGGTGAGAAGGTCTCATCGTAGTCAACTCCTGGAACTTGTGAAAAACCCTTTGCCACAAGTCGAGCTTTATAGACGGTGACATTACCGTCCGCGTCCGTCTTCTTCTTTAAAGATCCATTTATTCTGAATGGCCTTTCGCCCTTCAGGTAATACTTCCAAAGCCCATACTTTGTTTTCATACATGGATCCCATCTCGGATTTCATAGCCTCTAACCATTTCTTGGAATCCCGGGCCCATCATCGCTTCTCCATAGCTCGTAGGTTCATCGTTGTCCAACAACATGACCTCTAAGACAGGGTTACCGTACCACTCAGTAGCAGTACGTGCCCTTGTCGACCTACGAGGTTCGATAGCAACTTGATCCGAAGCCTCATGATCACCATCATCAGCCTCCTCTTCAACCGATGCAGGCTCTACAGAAACATCTTTCTGCGCTGCGCTACTCTCTGGTTGAAGTAAAGGTTCAACAACCTCATCAAGTTCTATTTTCCTCCCACTCAATAATTTCGAGAGAAACTCTTTCTCAAGAAATGTTCTGTTTTTAGCGACAAACATTTTGCCTTCGGATCTGAGATAGAAGGTATACCCAACTGTCTCTTTTGGGTATCCTATGAAGACGCATTTCTCCGCTTCGGGTTCTAGCTTTTCAGGCTGAAGCTTTTTGACATAAGCATCACATCCCCAAACTTTAAGAAACGACAACTTTGGCTTCTTGCCAAACCATAGTTCATATGGCGTCGTCTCAACGGATTTTGATGGTGCCCTATTTAAAGTGAATGCAGCTGTCTGCTACGTCTCCAACGTATCTATAATTTTTTATTGTTCCATGCTATTATATTATCTGTTTTGGATGTTTTATATGCATTAATATGCTATTTTATATTATTTTTGGGACTAACCTATTAACCTAGAGCCCAGTGCCAGTTTCTGTTTTTTTCCTTGTTTTTGAGTATTGCAGATAAGGAATATTAAACGGAGTCCAAACGGAATAAAATCTTCGATATGATTTTTCTTGGACCAGAAGAAACCTGCCAGACTTGGAGAGGGGGGCAGGAGACCTGCCGGGAGACGACAAGCCTACAGGGCGTGCCCTAGGGGGGGGCGCCCTCCTGGCTTGTGGCCCCCTTGCAGGCCTCCTAACCCTAATCTTCGTCCTATAAATTCCCAAATATTCCCCCAATACCAAAAAGAGCCACGAAAATACTTTTCCGCCGCCGGAAGCCTCTGTTCCCGTGAGATCCCATCTTGGAGCCTTTTCCGGTACTCTGCCGGAGGGGGATTCGATCACGGAGGGCATCTACATCAAATCCATTGCCCCTCCGATGATGCGTGAGTAGTTCACCTCAGACCTTTGGGACCATAGCTAGTAGCTAGATGGCTTCTTCTCTCTCTATGTTCTTCAATACCATGTTCTCCATGATCTTCATGGGGATCTACCCGATGTAATACTCTTTTGCGGTGTGTTTGTCGAGATCCGATGAATTGTGGGTTTATGATCAGATTACCTATGAATATTATTTGAATCTTCTCTGAATTCTTATATGCATGATTTCATATCTTTGCAAGTCTCTTCGAGTTATTGGTTTGGTTTGGCCAACTAGATTGGTAATTCTTGCAATGGGAGAAGTGCTTAGTTTTGGGTTCAATCTTGCGGTGTCCTCACCCAGTGACAAAGTAGGGGTAGCGAGGCACGTATTTGTATTGTTGCCATCAAGGGTAAAAAGATGGGGTTTTCATCATATTGCTTGAGTTTATCCCTCTACATCATGTCATCTTACCTAATGCGTTACTCTGTTCTTCAAGAACTTAATACTCTAGATGCAGGCAGGAGTCGGTCGATGTGTGGAGTAATAGTAGTAGATTCAGAATCATTTCGGTCTACTTGACACGGACGTGATGCCTATATGCATAATCATTGCCTTGGATATCGTCATAAATATGCGCTTTTCTATCAATTGCTCGACAGTAATTTGTTCACCCACCGTATTATTTTCCTTCAAGAGAGAAGCCTCTAGTGAAACCTATGGCCCCCGGGTCTATTTTCCATATTATATTTTCAGATCTATAAACCAAAAAATGCCAAAAATACTTTGCTGCAATCTTTTTACTTTTGTTTTACTTTTCGTTTTAGTAATCTTTTATATCTATCTCTATCAGATCTCATCCTTGCAAGTAACCGTGAAGGGATTGACAACCCCTTTATAGCGTTGGGTGCAAGTGTTTGATTGTTTGTGTAGGTGCAAAGATTGGGGACTTGCTTGTACCTCCTACTGGATTGATACCTTGGTTCTCAACAACTGAGGGAAATACTTATCTACTTTGTTGCATCACCCTTTCCTCTTCAAGGGAAAACCAACGCAAGCTCAAGAAGTAGCAAGAAGGATTTCTGGCGCCGTTGCCGGGGAGATCTACATCAAGCCTACCAAGTACCCATCACAAACTCATCTCTTGCATTTACATTATTTTCCATTTGCCTCTCGTTTTCCTCTCCCCCACTTCTAAAACGATTTTCAGAAAAAACCAAAAAGATTTGCCTTTTTGTTCGCCCTTTTTCCGTTCGTCTTTTCGTTTGCCTTTCGTTTGCTTGTGTGCTAGATCGATTCATTGCCACCATGTCTGAATCTAGGGAGGTTTTCATTGAAAAGGATAGTAATAATCTTGAGGGGAATTTTGATGACTTTGCTAATAACAACCCTCATGAAGAACCTACTATCACACATACAAAAAAATTCCGCATAGGTAGTGGTAATATTATTGGAAAAGGTGTTATTCAAGATTTCTTTACTTGTGCTGGCATGCTACCTACTTTAGGAGGGTCTATTCTCAATAAAACTAATAGTCTTGCGGATGCAATAACACTGTTAATAATTGAACTTGAGAGGCAATTTGTTCATATGCATCCTTGCATACAAAGGATTTTTCTAGAGTTCTCTAATATTCAGCATTCTTCCGTTAAGCGTGCCGCCACTATATTTCTAGCCCACGAGTTTAGATTCATCATGAAAGAGGCTAGCAAAAATTTTGCTCATTATAAAATTAATGGTGGGTGTCCCCCTATAGAGGAGATTCTTTTTAATCAAGAAGAAATAATGAGACTGCAATCTCCGGATTATGTTGCCTATAATGAAAATTTGAGAAAAAGGGTCCCTACCGAGGTTTTGGTTGATAAGATTTCTGAACTCAATGATAATTTTGCTATACAAAACAACGGATTAGAGTTCATATTAAGAGATAGGCTCATGACTTTCCACCAAAGGAAAGCTTACAATGATGAATTGATTATACACTATAGGGGGCCGAAGGAGGAACCTATCCCTCCCGCACTTGATCTTAAGGATCCTTATCCTATTAAATTTAGCCCTTTTGATTATTTTTTCTTGCCACAAAGGAAACTTGCCGCTGAAAGAAGGGAGTATGAGATGAGCATGGACGATCTCCCTTACTATTATGACAACACCTAGATCTATTGCGTTATGCCTAGCTAGGGGCGTTAAACAATAGCGCTTGTTGGGAGGCAACCCAATTTTATGTTTTTTGTTTGTTTGTTTTTGTTTCTGTTTTTGAGTGCTTTACACATTATTACCTCTGTAGTAATAGTGTTTTATTGTTTTAATTAGTGTTTGAGTCAAGTAAAACCTTTGGGATGGTCTACGGTGATTGTTGATTTGATTTTGCTGAAAAACAGAAACTTTTGCGCTCAGCCCAAGAATTTTATAAATTCACCAGAGCATCGAATGAGTCTGAAAGTTTTACACCAGATTGATAAACAAATTTCCCAGATTGTCCTAATTTTTCACAATTTTTGGAGTTACAGAAGTATTTGAAGTTTACAGATTGCTACAGACTGTTCTGTTTTTGACAGATTCTGTTTTCTTTGTGTTGTTTGCTTATTTTGATGTATCTGTGGGTTGTATCGGGGGGTATGAACCATGGAGAAGTTGGAATACAGTAGATATTACACCAATATAAATAAATAATGAGTTCAAAACAGTACCTAAAGTGGTGATTTATTTTTCTTATACTAACGGATCTCACGAGTTTTCTGTTGAGTTTTGTGTTGTGAAGTTTTCAAGTTTTGGGTAAAGATTTGATGGACTATGTAATAAGGAGTGGCAAGAGCCTAAGATTGGGGATGCCCAAGGCACCCCAAGCCATATTCAAGGATACCAAAGAGCCTAAGCTTGGGGATGCCCCGGAAGGCATCCCCTCTTTCATCTTCAATCCATCGGTAAATTTACTTGAGGCTATATTTTTATTCACCACATGATATGTGTTTTGCTTGGAGCGTCTTGTATGATATGAGTCTTTCCTTTTTAGTTTGCCACAATCATCCTTGCTGCACACATCTTTTGAGAGGGACACGCATTAATCGTGAATTTATTAGAATACTCTATGTGCTTCACTTATATCTTTTGAGCTAGGCAATTTTGCTCTAGTGCTTCACTTATATCTTTTTAGAGCACGGTGGCGTTTTATTTTATAGAAATAATTGAACTCTCGTACCTCACTTATATTATTTTGAGAGTCTTTAAACAGCATGGTAATTGGTTTAGGTCATGAATTTAGTCCTAATATAATGGGCATCCAAGAGGGATATAATAAAAACTTTCATATAAAGTGCATTGAATACTATGAGAAGTTTGATTCCTTGCATATAGTTTTGAGATATAAAGATGGTGATATTAGAGTCATGCTAGTAAGTAATTGTGGATTGGTATAAATGCTTGTGTTAAAGTTTGTGATTCCCTGTCGGGGGGATAACCCCGGGGTAGCCTCAAACGACCCACTATTCTAACTTTCTGAAGCGACTGGAGGGCTAGCCGTCTCCCCCTACAGTCCGGCTACGCCCTACCGGCTACGCCATGCCCGCTACGCCCTGCCGGCTACACCTCGCTGGCTGGCTAGGGGCGGAGATGCCTGGCCCCCTAGCCGGCCACGCATTGGATGCCACGGTCCGGTACGCGCGGCTACAGTGGCCCCCATCCCATCGGGGGTCAGCGCCCGTGTGGCCACAGTAGAGGTGACAGTGCCTCTGACCCTGGCCGACAGCGACAGGACTCCCAACAGTGCCGGCACGCCTCCAACCACTCCATTACCTGCCCCGGCATGGCTACAGTGCGGCCGGCTGTACCGCTGACCTCGGCCGGTTGCCACAAGACGACGCCCCGAAGGACGGTCCGTGCCGCGACGCGACCGGCCTTGGGACATACCTCGCGGGCCCCGCCGGCTCCCGACGGGACCCTGCAGCCGGCGGGCCCCGCCAGCGACAGGACCCCTCAGCCGGGGGCCCCGCAGCCGGCCAGAGAGGCTGCCGGCTGGGGCCCTCCTGTAGCCTTTTATTCGTATTGTAATCTGGGGGGTTAGTCTATAAAACCCCCCGGAGCTCCCCCATGCGAGGGGCGATCAGTTCTACACGCACCACACCCACGTAGAGAGGAGGCGAAGGCAGCCCAGCTCCTTCTTCCTCCCCTAGCCATACAGCTCCAGGAGCCTGATTGTAACCTCACCATTGTCTAAACTAGACCAAGCAGGACTAGGGGTATTACCTCCTCCGGAGGGCCCCGAACCTGGGTACATCGTGTGTCCGCCACCGCTTGTGCCTAACCCCGCTCCCGGAGCCCGTCGGCGTCCTTCGGCCCCAACCACTCTCGATAAGCCTACCCATGGCATCTGTCGTGACAAAACGACGACAGTTGGCGCCCACCGTGGGGCCGTCCTCAGCGTCGGCCGGAGTCACGCTCCGCGCGGGACCCTTCACTGCCTCCCCCGGCCGCCCCGCGTCCGGGCGGAACTGCTCGCTCGTGGGGCTTGCTCCGGAAGGTTCTGCGGGCGACGCGCCCGGCCTCTCCAACGAGTGCCTCGGCCGCGACCTCGCACTTGACGTCGCCGCGCTCGCCGGGTATTTCGGCAAGCTGAGTCTCGCCAACGAGCCGGCGGCCAACGAGTACCCAAGCCAGGTGCTCGACTGCACCGATCCCAACGCGTCCGTGGGTGCGCTCACCACGGGCCAGGCCTCCGGCTCCCGCGCCTGCGTAGGAGTGATGGTCACCGCTTCCTCCACCACTTCGGGCCGTGTGCGGGCCGAGGCCGACGCGGCCACCGCCCGCACCGGTCCCTCCAACCCGCTCGCCGCTACCCTCCAGGGTCTGAGCACCCCCATCGCTCCGACGGCGAACCCGGCCACCGCCACCGCCGAGTTGGAGGTGGCCCACCGTCAACTATTCGAAGACGCAAGCGCCCTCGCAACCGAGCGGCGCCGGATGGAAGCCGCGCAGCAGGAATACGCCTCCGCGTACGGTCTCACCCCGGCAGGCTCCGAGCCCAGCCGGCGTGGGGCTGTGCGTGACCGCGGCCGCGTGGTCGCGGAAATCCTCGGTGGCCGCCTTCCCATCTACGACACTCCCGCGGCCAACCTGCGAGCCGCCAAGGTAGCCTACGAGGATCTGGCTACCTTGGTGGGCGAGGAGCGCGCCGCGCGCGAGCGGCACATCAAGGACCTCATCGACACCGCCAACGCGCAACAGGTCGGTCTCACCCCCGGTGGGGCCGTCTCCGAGGTTCCCCGTCCCGAGGGCGCGGGCACTGGGGCTGCTGAGCGTCAGCCGGCTCAGCACTCCAGTTCCCCCCGCCCCTCCGGCCGGCGGGCCGAGGGAAGCAATGCTCGGCGTTCCCAGCTGCGCGGGAACGAGCAGCCGGCTGTGAATAGCCGGCGCAGCAACAACCCGGTTGACGGCAACCGCCGCGACGAGGCGCCGGCTGGCGGTAGCCGACGCAGCCGCGGACACACTCCGCCTCCACGACAGGACCCGGCGCGGTCCGTCCCGCCGGTTGTCCGCCCCGAACTCGCGGCCCGGCTCAGGCCGCGGGTCCCCCACAGCGAGAACGACGCGCGGCTCCGCCTCGACCGGCTGGCGCAGTCGGCTCTCCTCGAGGAGGAGGGCTCGATTGGCCCGATGTGCTTCGGCCCCCGGATCCGCAACGAACCGTTCCCGTCCGGCTTCACGCTCCCCCGCGACACCCCGAAGTACAACGGGGCTGCCAAGCCGGAGGGCTGGCTGATCGACTACACCACTGCGGTCGGCATCGCCAGGGGGAACAAGCGCGTAGCCGTCCGCTACGCCCCCCTTATGCTGATCGGCTCGGCCCGCACCTGGCTGAACAGCCTGGCGGCCGGCAGCATCAACACCTGGACGGACTTCGAAGAGGCGTTCGTCCGCAACTTCACCGGCACTTACAAGCGGCCCGGCTGGCCTCGCGAGCTGACCATGTGTGTCCAGGGGCCGGAGGAGCCCCTCCGCGACTACCTCATGCGCTGGACCGAGCTCCGCAACTCCTGCGAAGGAGTGCACAAGACGGCATCCACCTTAAGCACAAGCTCCGGTGCTCCGAGCCGGCTACCCTGGCAGACCTGATGGCCAAGGCGGATAAATACGCCACGGCCGACTCCGCTATGCGGATGAAGGTCGCCACGCCAGCCAAGCCGGCTCCGCCACCCGCCGCACCGCGGGCGGCCGCCGACAACCGGCAGCAGCAGAACAACAAGCGCAAAGCTGACCAGCCGGATCCCCGCTACGGGAGCCGGCAGGTTGCCACCATCGAGGAAGAGCAGCCGGCTGGCCAGGCTTCCAGCCAGCGCCAGCGCACCGGCAAGGCTGCCTGGCAGCCCAAGCTCACGTTCGAGCAGATGCTCGACCTCCCCTGCAAACACCATTCCGGCGCCAAGCCGGTGACGCACACGCTCCGGCAGTGCAGCTTCTCGCAGCGGCTGGCCCGAGGTGAGGGTCTTCCAACTCCTCCCCCGCCGCCCCCTCGCGCGCCAGCGCCGCCTCCGGCTCCCGCTCCGGCCCAGAACGACAGCCGTCTGCTCGACCAATTCCCCATCCAAGACGGTTCCTACGTCGTCTTCACCAGTGAAGAAACGGACAAGCACGCTCAGTGCCGGCTCCACCGCGAGGTGAACGCCACCACGCCCGCGACTCCCCAGTTCATGCACTGGTTCGAGAGGCCGGTCACCTGGAGCCGGGCTGACCACCCGACCGTGATGCCAAGCCCTGGCAGCTACGCCCTCGTCCTCGATCCCACCATCGCCTCCGAGAGGCGCACGTGCCGCTTCTCGCAGCTGCTGATCGATGGTGGCAACAACATCAACATCCTTTACCTCGATACGATGCACAAGCTAGGACTCAAGGTGGAGGACCTGCAAGCGAGCCGGACAGTTTTCCACGGCATCGTGCCGGGAAAGTCCTGCACCCCCGTCGGCAAGATCAAGCTCGACATCCTCTTCGGCGGCCACAGCCACTTCCGCCGCGAACCAGTGTGGTTCTAGGTGGTGGACCTCGACAGTCCCTACCACGTGCTGCTGGGCCGGCCGGCTCTCGCCAAATTCATGGCGATCCCCCACTACGCCTACCTCAAGCTCAAGATGCCGGGTCCCAAGGGCATCATCACCATCGCCGGCGACTACAAGATATCGATCGCGTGCGCGCGAGATGGCAGCCGGCTGGCCGAAGCCCTGGAGATAGCGGAGGAGAAGCGGCAGCTCGACCGGCTCGTGGCCCACACCTCTGCCAGCCGGCCATGCCGGCTCCTCCATCCCAGTCGGTCGGCGAAGCCTCGTTCCAGCCGTCCAAGGACACCAGGCAAGTGCCACTCGACCCGGCCAACCCCAGCTAGTGCGTCACCATCGGCTCCCGCCTCGACAGCAAATAGGAAGGCGAGCTCGTCGACTTCCTCCGTGAGAATCGGGACATCTTTGCATGGTCTCCAAAGGACATGCCGGGTGTTTCGAGGAAGTTCGCCGAGCAGAAGCTTCACGTACGACCGGATGCTAAGCCGGTCAAGCAGCCCCTGCGCCGTTTTTCTGAGGAGAAGCGGCGTACTATAGGAGAGGAGATCACCCGGCTACTTGCAGCCGGCTTCATCATGGAGGTATTCCACCCGGACTGGCTGGCCAACCCAGTCCTGGTGCTGAAGAAGAACAAAACTTGGCGCATGTGTATCGACTACACGAGCCTGAACAAGGCGTGCCCGAAGGACCCGTTTGCCCTACCGCGGATCGATCAAGTCATCGACTCCACGACCGGCTGCGACCTGCTGTCCTTCCTGGAAGCCTACTCCGGCTACCACCAGATCAAGCTGGACCCGGCCGACCGGCTGAAGACCTCCTTCATCACCCCTTTCGGGGCCTACTGTCACATCACCATGTCCTTCGGCTTGAAGAACGCGGGCACTACCTTCCAGCGCTGCATGCAGAAGTGTCTCCTGCCTCAGATAGGCAGGAACGTCCACGTCTACGTTGACGACATCGTCGTCAAGACCAAGAAGCATTTCAGCCTCCTCGACGATCTCCGGGAGACATTCGCCAACCTGCGCGAATACAAGATCAAGCTCAACCCGGAGAAGTGTGTCTTCGGCGTCCCAGCCGGCCAACTCCTGGGTTTCTTCGTGTCCGCTTGCGGCATCGAAGCGAACCCTGAGAAGATCAGGGCGATCGAGCGCATGCCCAGGCCGACACGGCTCCGCGACGTCCAGAAGTTCACCGGCTGCCTCGCCTCCCTCAGCCGGTTCATCAGCCGGCTGGGCGAGAAGGCCTTGCCCCTCTGCGGGCTCCTGCGGAAGACTGCTCTGGTCGAGCCAGGCCGCGATTCCTCGAAGAAGCCGGCCGTGTTCGACTGGCCCGACGAGGCGGGCGCGGCATTCCGCGACCTCAAGCGGGCTCTCACCAGCGCGCCCATCCTGGCCGCGCCGGCTGAGAAGGAGCCTTTGCTCGCCTACATCGCGGCAACCACGCGCGTCATCAGCTTCGTCTTGGTGGTGGAGCGATCGGAGGAAGGCAAAGCGCTGCCGATCCAGCGCGGACCCGGCCTCCAGCCACCTAGACAGCCGGCTCATGGATGCCGGCTCCACCGCGTCCGGCCAGAGGGTGCGGACCAGCCCCAAGCCGGCGGCCTGGAGCCGCTTCAGGGCCCGGACCACCTCTTCAAGACGCGCCCTGCCGCCTATCCCCACCTCTTCCACGGTCCAGGGCGCAAGCTCCCCCACTTGAACTCCAAGCGCCCGTTGCGCCTCGCGGTGGGCCTCCACGGCCGCCTCCGCTGCCGTTTGTGTGCCCGGGAAGGCCGCTGGGGGAGAGAGGTGCGCATGATGTAAGACGAAGAAAACAGCGCCCCAAGCCAATGCGCGAGGACAAAAAAAACGTACCGGCCAGCTGCCGGTCCCCTTCCAGCGCTTCCTCCTGCTCCCTGGCGGACCTGGTCGACCACTCCTGGAGCCGGCGCTCGTACTCGACGCGGGCCGCCTCCTCCTCCTTGGCCGCCTTCGCCAGCGAGGCATCCTTCGCCTCCAGCTCCTTGTGACGGGCCGCGTCCTACTCCTCCAGCCGCCGTTGGTACGCCGCCTCCCGCTCCTCCAACTCCCGGCGATGAGCCGCCTCGCGCCCATCCTTCTCCGCCTTCGCCTGATCCGCCTCCTGGCGGAGCCGGTCGTGCTCCGTCGTCAGGAGGTCCCGCTCCTCGCCAAGCCGCACCACCTGGCGTCGGAGGCTGACCGTCTCGGCATGGGTGGCTTCACGAGACGAGGTCGCCGCTGTCAGAAAGCAGGCAAAGGAAGGGATTCAGCCCGCCTCCAGGGCAACCGGCCTGAATCCCGAGGGCTACACCCAGTGGGTGCGCTCGCGCGCCCCCACTGGATATTCGCGAGAACACATACCTTGCAGATCCGCAGACATGACGGCTAGCCGATTCTCGGCCCCGCGGTACAAGCCCAGCAGCGTGTTGTACGCGGCCACCCGACGATCGTGCGCGGCCTACGAAGAACACAGGCAAAGATGCCATTAGACTCGACCCGCCTACATTTCGAGCCGGCCCGAGTGTCGGGGGCTACACCCAGTGGGTGCGCTGGCGCGCCCCCACTGGAAAAAACCAAAACGAAGTAAGAGGCTTCGGGTCCTCACCGCAACGGACTGCTCGAGGTGGACCAGCCGGTCACTGGCGGCCCGGGCGTCCTGCGCCACCTGGGCTCGGCAGGCGGCAAACTCCTCAACGACGGCCACCACCGCAGCCCCAAGGGCACTCGGCGCATCGTTGGTAGCCCCGCCTCCGACCGTGGCCCAGGTTTCCTACGGCCGACCCCCGTCGGCGGGCCCGGACGCGCCCTTCGCCGTGATCGCCAGGCGGCTCCCCCTTTCCGGTGCCACGGTTCCGGGTGCCCCTGCTGACGAGCCCGAGGCGTCCGCCCCTCCGGGAGCCGATGTCTCGCCGACCGGCGCTCCGCCCATGGCGGCGCCGGACCGGCTCACCTCCGGAATCTGGGCCTCCGAGGCTGGAACCTCCGCGTCCAGGATGACGACTTCTGGGGGGGCCTCCGCCTCCGGCGGTGCGTCTTCCGCCCCTGTCGCACTCGCGGGGCCGCGTTGGCATCTGCCGCACTCGCGGCCGCGTCCGCCTCCGCCCGCCGCCCGGGGTGGTGCCTGTCCTTGGATCTCCTCTCCCGGCGGGGGGGGGGGGGAGACTCCCATGACGGGCTGGCTGGCTCCACGCTGGCCTGACCCGACGCCCGCGCTTCCACCGCCGCCTCCCACGAGCGACGTTCATCTTCGCGCAGCTCCTGCTCAGCTGCCTCGAGGTCCCGCCATGCCGCGCGCTCCCTTTCCTCGGCAGTGGGTGGCGGCGCCGTTTCCGCCGTCTCGGCTACCGCGGCCCTCCCAAGGGTGCGCGGCTCCCTAGATGGGCGAGTTAGGGAAGGGGGCCGCCAGAAATAAGAAAGTGTTTGAAGCATGCTTACCCGATCGTGACCGGGACCGCCCGCCTGGCAGGGCCCGACCGGGCCACCCGCGGTTTCTTCCCGCCGCCTCCGCGGCCACCTCCCGGCTGCCCGGCGGCCGCCCGCTTAGGAGCCGGCTTTTGGCCGGCCGGCTGTTCCCCCTGCCACCAACGACCGCGTCGTCCTGGCAGGGCGCGCAATCGACGCGACGGACGCGCTTCCTCGGAGCCGTCGTGTCGTCCCCCGAAGCCTCGGGATCCTCCGACGCCGCTGCATCGTGCACCCCTTCCAGCTCAGCATCGTCGTCGCTCCAATCCCGCAAAGGCGTGTGGGGAGGGAACTCACCAGCCGGGCCGGCCGCCTCCGCCTCCGTCCCATCACCGCCGGGTGCGCCGGCCGGCTCCGATACTGCCGGCTCCACGTCGTCGGCGTCCTCGACCTCCTCCTCGTCCGTCTCCTCCATGTCGGCAGTCGGCGGGGCGTAGTTCTGCAACAACGGGAAAACCTGCGCGCACGAGAAGCCACCCGTCGTCATGCCGTGGGGGGAGGCCATTTTCAACAAAGAAAAGGGGCGAAGTACGACTCGCCGCGTACCCACGGAGCCGGACGGTCCCGGCTGTACGGGGCCTTCCCCCATTGCCATCCGCCCTCGTTCATCTTGGCGGCTGAGATGGCGTTCACCCTCCTCGCCACCTGCACTGCCTTCAGCTCCTTGGTGGAGAGCCGGCAAGGGTCGCGCCGCCCTCCCATCTGACAGATGAGGTGCGGTCGGCGCTGCAGGGGCTACACCCGGCGTGCCACCATCGTGGCCAGGAGGTCCGCAGCCACCAGCCCCTCCGTCCGGCTCATCACCACCAGCCGCTCGTAGAGCCGGTCCGCCGTCTTGGGCGCGACGGCCGGAGGCGTCCTCCAGTTCAGCATGGCCACTGGCGGCTGGTTGACGAAGGCGGGGAGGTTGATGTAGTCCGCTTCCGGCTTCACGTTCTTCACATAGAAGAACCCTTTCTGCCAGTTTTTCACCGAGTCCTGCAAGGGGAGTTGCGGGAACCCGCCTCCGGCTCGGAAGTGGATCAGGGCGGCTCCGCAGGCAGTCATGACCTTCTGGCCGGTCGCCGGGTCCTTGACAGCCTGGCGCTTGAGGTAGAAGAGCCGGCACCAGAGATCCAGGCTTGGCTCCACCCCCAGGAACCCCTCGCAGAGGGAGACGAACGCCGCCAGTTGCAGGACGGTGTTGGCGGCCAGGTGGTGCGGCTGCAGCCCGAAGTACGTAAGAAATCGCCGGAAGAACGTGCTCGCCGGCAGGCCGAGTCCGCGGAGGAATTGCTCGGTGAAGACCACCACCTCGCCCTCCCTCGTGGTCGGCGCATTCTCCGCCCCGGCGATGCGCGCCTCCAAATGCTCCTCCGACGGCAGCTTGCGGCGGTGGCGGAGGTGCTCGATGAAGTGCTCGTCGACGTCGCTGCCGTCCCACGCCCCCTTGCCCGCCATCGCCCTCGGGGGTCTCGTAGCCGCGGCGGTGGAGCGCAAGAGTCCGGCCCTGGCTCGGGTTCCGGCGGCGGCGAGCAGCGGCGCAATAATTCGCACGGTCTCTGTCTCTCTCTCTCTTTCTGAGCGAGGAGGTGAGGGGCGACGGTGGCAAGGTGCAGGGGGAGAGGGAACGAATACGCCGTTCCGCCCCTCTCCACCCCTCCATTTAAACCCCCGCGCGGGGGTAGTGGGGAGCGGATCCGTCGTGCGCGACCCCCACTACGCCCGTCGCGCGCGGGAGACATTAACGCGCCCCGGGAACCCCAACCGACGGTTCGGGCCGCAGAGGATCCGCGCGCGCGGGGGCTGAGGCCGCGGACGAAGTGGGCCCTGCCCCACGGCCCGGTCTTGTCCACCGCGTGGCCTGTCAGGTCACGGCCCGCGGCGCCCCCCACGTGGCGCACCTCCTCTTCCCGACGAGGCACTCGCGGCGCCCCGCGAAGCGTCGGTCGGCTACGGAGCCGGCCGCCGCGCTCCCATCTCCACTGGCGCCTGGATCGTGCGTAAATCAGGACAACGCTCAAGCCGGCGAGGTCCGCCTTCGTTCCACGGCGGGCCTCCCCAGCTTTGGGGACTACTATCGGGGGGATAACCCCGGGGTGGCCTCAAACGACCCACTATTCTAACTTTCTGAAGCGACTGGAGGGCTAGCCGTCTCCCCATATAGTCCGGCTACGCCCTACCGGCTACGCCATGCCGGCTACGCCCTGCCGGCTACGCCTCACTGGCCGGCTAGGGGCGGAGATGCCTGGCCCCCTAGCCGGCCACGCATTGGATGCCACGGTCAGGTACGCGCGGCTATAGTGGCCCCCATCCCATCGGGGGTCAGCGCCCGTGTGGCCACAGTAGAGGTGACAGTGCCTCTGACCCTGGCCGACTGCGACAGGACTCCCAACAGTGCCGGCACGCCTCCAACCACTCCATTACCTGCCCCGGCGTGGCTACAGTGCGGCCGGCCGTACCGCTGACCTCGGCCGGTTGCCACAAGACGACGCCCCGAAGGACGGTCCATGCCGTGACGCGACCGGCCTTGGGACCTACCTCGCGGGCCCCGCCGGCTCCTGGCGGGACCCTGTAGCCGGCGGGCCCCGCCAGCGACAGGACCCCTCAGCCGGGGGCCCTGCAGCCAGCCAGAGAGGCTGCCGGCTGGGGCCCTCCTGTAGCCTTTTATTCGTATTGTAATCCGGGGGGTTAGTCTATAAAAACCCCCGAAGCTCCCCCATGCGAGGGGCGATCAGTTCTACACGCACCACACCCACGTAGAGAGGAGGCGAAGGCAGCCCAGCTCCTTCTTCCTCCCCTAGCCATACAGCTCCAGGAGCCTGATTGTAACCTCACCATTGTCTAAACTAGACCAAGAAGGACTAGGGGTATTACCTCCTCCGGAGGGCCCCGAACCTGGGTACATCGTGTGTCCGCCACCGCTTGTGCCTAACCCCGCTCCCGGAGCCCGTCGGCGTCCTTCGGCCCCAACCACTCTCGATAAGCCTACCCATGGCATCTGTCGTGACAAAACGACGACATTCCCGTAGCATGCACGTATGGTGAACCGTTATGTAACAAAGTCGGAGTATGATTTGTTTAATGATTGTCATCCTTTGTGTGAGGATCGGGAGCGCGCGATGGTTAACTCCTACCAACCTCTCCCCTAGGAGCATGCGTCTAATACTTTGCTTCGATAACTAATAAACTTTTGCAATAAGTATGTAAGTTCTTTATGACTAATGTGAGTCCATGGATTATATGCACTCTCACCCTTCCACCATTGCTAGCCTCTCTAGTACCGCGCAACTTTCGCCGGTACATTAAACCCACCATATACCCTTCCCCAAAACAGCCACCATACCTACCTATTATGGCATTTCCATAGCCATTCCGAGATATATTGCCATGCAACTTCCACCGTTCTGTTTAGTATGACACGCACCATCATTTTCATATTGCTTTGCATGATCGTAAGATAGCTAGCATGATGTTTTCATGGCTTGTCCGTTTTTTGATGTCATTTGCTATGCTAGATCGTTGCACATCCCGGTACACCACCGGAAGCATTCATATAGAGTCATATTTTGTTCTAGGTATCGAGTTGTAATTCTTGAGTTGTAAGTAAATAAAAGTGTGATGATCATCATTAGAGCATTGTCCCATGAGAGGAAAGGATGATGGAAGCTATGATTCCCTCACAAGTTGGGATGAGTCTCCGGACTTTACAAATAATAAAAGAGGCCAATGAAGCCCAAAAAAAGAGGCCAAAGATGCCCACCAAAATAAAAAAATAGAGAGAAAAGAGAGAAGGAAAAATGCTACTATCCTTTTTCCACACTTGTGCTTCAAAGTAGCACCATGATCTTCATGATAGAGAGTCTCCTATATTGTCACTTTCATATACTAGTGGGAATTTTTCATTATAGAACTTGGCTTGCATATTCCAATGATGGGCTTCCTCAAATTGCCCTAGGTCTTCGTGAGAAAGCAAGTTGGATGCACACCCACTTAGTTTCTTTTGAGCTTTCATACACTTATAGCTCTAGTGCATCCGTTGCATGGCAATCCCTACTCACTCACATTGATATCTATTGATGGGCATCTCCATAGCCCGTTGATACGCCTAGTTGATGTGAGACTATCTTCTCCTTTTCCTCACAACCTCCACCATATTCTATTCCACCTATAGTGCTATATCCATGGCTCACGCTCATGTATTGCGTGAAAGTTGAAAAGGTTTGAGAACATAAAAGGTGTGAAACAATTGCTTGACTTGTCAACAGGGTTGTGCATGATTTAAATACTTTGTGTGGGGAAGATGGAGCATAGCCAGACCATATGATTTTGTAGGGATAACTTTCTTTGGCCATGTTATTTTGAAAGGACATAATTGCTTTGTTAGTATGCTTGAAGTATTATTGTTTTTATGTCAATATTAAGCTTTTGATTTGAATCTTATGGATCTGAACATTCATGCCACAATAAAGAATATTACATGGATAAATATGTTAGGTAGCATTCCACATCAAAAATTCTGTTTTTATCATTTACCTACTCGAGGACGAGCAGGAATTAAGCTTGGGGATGCTTGATACGTCTCCAACGTATCTATAATTTTTGATTGTTCCATGCTATTATATTATCTGTTTTGGATGTTTTATATGCATTAATATGCTATTTTATATTATTTTTGGGACTAACCTATTAACCTAGAGCCCAGTGCCAGTTTCTGTTTTTTTCCTTGTTTTTGAGTATTGCAGATAAGGAATATTAAACGGAGTCCAAACGGAATAAAATCTTCGATATGATTTTTCTTGGACCAGAAGAAACCTGCCAGACTTGGAGAGGGGGGCAGGAGACCTGCCGGGAGACAACAAGCCTACAGGGCGTGCCCTAGGGGGGGCACGCCCTCCTGGCTTGTGGCTCCCCTGCGGGCCTCGTAACCCTAATCTTCGTCCTATAAATTCCCAAATATTCCCCCAATAGCAAAAAGAGCCACGAAAATACTTTTCCGCCACCGGAAGCCTCTGTTCCCGTGAGATCCCATCTTGGAGCCTTTTTCGGTAATCTGCCGGAGGGGGACTCGATCACGGAGGGCATCTACATCAACTCCATTGCCCCTCCAATGATGCGTGAGTAGTTCACCTCAGACTTTCGGGTCCATAGCTAGTAGCTAGATGGCTTCTTCTCTCTCTATGTTCTTCAATACCATGTTCTCCATGATCTTCATGGGGATCTATCCGATGTAATACTCTTTTGCGATGTGTTTGTCGAGATCCAATGAATTGTTGGTTTATGATCAGATTATCTATGAATATTATTTGAATCTTCTCTGATTTCTTATATGCATGATTTCATATCTTTGCAAGTCTCTTCGAGTTATTGGTTTGGTTTGGCCAACTAGATTGGTAATTCTTGCAATGGGAGAAGTGCTTAGTTTTGGGTTCAATCTTGCGGTGTCCTCACCCAATGACAAAGTAGGGGTAGCGAGGCACGTATTTGTATTGTTGCCATCAAGGGTAAAAAGATGGGGTTTTCATCATATTGCTTGAGTTTATCCCTCTACATCATGTCATCTTACCTAATGCGTTACTCTGTTCTTCATGAACTTAATACTCTAGATGCAGGCAGGAGTCGGTCGATGTGTGGAGTAATAGTAGTAGATGCAGAATCATTTCGGTCTACTTGACACGGACGTGATGCCTATATGCATAATCATTGCCTTGGATATCGTCATAAATATGCGCTTGTCTATCAATTGCTCGATAGTAATTTGTTCACCCACCGTATTATTTTCCTTCAAGAGAGAAGCCTCTAGTGAAACCTATGGCCCCCGGGTCTATTTTCCATATTATATTTTCAGATCTATAAACCAAAAAATGCCAAAAATACTTTGCTGCAATCTTTTTACTTTTGTTTTACTTTTCGTTTTAGTAATCTTTTATATCTATCTCATCAGATCTCATCCTTGCAAGTAACCGTGAAGGGATTGACAACCCCTTTATAGCGTTGGGTGCAAGTGTTTGATTGTTTGTGTAGGTGCAAAGATTGGGGACTTGCTTGTACCTCCTACTGGATTGATACCTTGGTTCTCAACAACTGAGGGAAATACTTATCTACTTTGCTGCATCACCCTTTCCTCTTCAAGGGAAAACCAACGCAAGCTCAAGAAGTAGCAAGAAGGATTTTTGGCGTCGTTGCCAGGGAGATCTACATCAAGCCTACCAAGTACCCATCACAAACTCATCTCTTGCATTTACATTATTTGCCATTTGCCTCTTGTTTTCCTCTCCCCCACTTCTAAAACGATTTTCAGAAAAAACCAAAAAGATTTGCCTTTTTATTCGCCCTTTTTCTGTTCGTCTTTTCGTTTGCCTTTCGTTTGCTTGTGTGCTAGATCGATTCATTGCCACCATGTCTGAATCTAGGGAGGTTTTCATTGAAAAGGATAGTAATAATCTTGAGGGGAATTTTGATGACTTTGCTAATAACAACCCTCATGAAGAACCTACTATCACACATACAAAAAAATTCCGCATAGGTAGTGGTAATATTATTGGAAAAGGTGTTATTCAAGATTTCTTTTGTGCTGGCACGCTACCTACTTTAGGAGGGTCTATTCTCAATAAAACTAATAGTCTTGCGGATGCAATAACACTGTTAATAATTGAACTTGGGAGGCAATTTGTTCATATGCATCCTTGCATACAAAGGATTTTTCTAGAGTTCTCCAATATTCAGCATTCTTCCGTTAAGCGTGCCGCCACTATATTTCTAGCCCACGAGTTTAGATTCATCATGAAAGAGGCTAGCGAAATTTTTTCTCATTATAAAATTAATGGTGGGTGTCCCCCTATAGAGGAGATTATTTTTAATCAAGAAGAAATAATGAGACTGCAATCTCCGGATTAAGTTGCCTATAATGAAAATTTGAGAAAAAGGGTCCCTACCGAGGTTTTGGTTGATAAGATTTCTGAACTCAATGATAATTTTGCTATACAAAACAACGGATTAGAGTTCATCAGCATGGAGCTTCTTCATGTGTTTTAGACCAATATGACCTAAGCGGCAGTGCCACAAGAAAGTGGTACTATCATTATCAACACTACATCTTTTGGCATCAATGTTATGAACATGTGTATCATCACTATCGAGATTCAATAAGAATAAACCCCTCACATTGGGTGCATGACCATAAAAGATATTACTCATATAAATAGAACAACCATTATTCTCTGATTTAAATGAGTAACCGTCTCGCAATAAACAAGATCCAGATATAATGTTCATTCTTAACGCAGGCACTAAATAACAATTATTCAGGTTCATCACTAATCCCGATGGTAATCGAAGAGCGAGCGTGCCGACGGCGATCACATCAACCTTGGAACCATTTCCCACGCGCATCGTCACTTCGTCCTTTGCCAGCCTCCGTCTATTCTGCAGTTCCTGTTTTGAGTTGCAAATGTGAGCAACCGAACCGGTGTCAAATAACCAGGCACTACAACGAGAGTTGGTAAGGTACACATCAATAACATGTATATCATACATACCTTGTTTGGTGTTGGCCGCCTTCTTGTCAGCCAGATACTTGGGGCAGTTCCGCTTCTAGTGACCAGTTCCCTTGCAATAAAAGCACTCAGTTTTTGGCTTGGGTCCAGCCTTGGGTTTCTTCACGGGAGGGGCAACTGCTTTGCCACTCTTCTTGGAGTTACCCTTCTTGCCCTTGCCATTCTTCTTGAAACTAGTGGTTTTATTGACCATCAACACTTGATGCTCCTTCTGAATCTCAGACTCAGCGACTTTCAACATCGCAAATAGCTCGGCGACTGACTTGTTCATCCCTTGCACGTTATAGTTCAACACGAAGCTTTTGTAGCTAGGTGGCAGTGATTGAAGAACTCTGTCAGTGATTGCCTCTGGCGGGAGAACAATTCCCAACTCCGCCAGACGGTTGGAATACCCAGACATTCTGGGTACATGTTCACTGACAGACCCGTTCTCCTCCATCTTGCAAGCATATAACTTATCAGAGGTCTCATACCTCTCGATCCGGGCATTCTTCTCAAAGATAAACTTCAACTCCTGGAACATCTCATATGCTCCATGACGTTCAAAACGTCTTTGAAGTCCCGGTTCTAAGCCATACAACATTGCACATTGAACTATTGAGTAATCATCAGAACGTGCCTGCCTGGCGTTCGCAACGTCTGTGGCCTATACTGGAGCAGGTGGTTCACCGAGCGGTGCATCAAGGACATAAGCCTTTTGGGAAGCCATAAGGATAATCCTTAGATTACGGGCCCAGTCTACAAAGTTACTTCCATCATCTTTCAACTTAGCTTTCTCTAGTAACGCATTGAAATTCAGGGGTGCTACTGCGCGAGCCATTGATCTACAACATAAATTTTGCAAAGACAACTTAGACTATTGTTCAAGATAATGAGTTTAGTCATTCATATTACTTAAAAACTCCCACTCAAATTGACATCCCTCAGGTCATTCGAGTGTCACATGATCCAAATTCACCAACCCAAGTCCGATCATCACGTGAGATGAGGTGGTTTCAATGGTGAACATCTTCATGTTGATCATATCTACTATATAACTCATGTTCGAGCTTTCGGTCTCTTGTGTTCCGAGGCCATGTCTGTACATGCTAGGCTCGTCAAGTTTAACCCGAGTGTTCCACACGTGCAACACTGGCTTGCACCCGTTGTATGTGAACGTAGAGTCTATCACACCCGATCATCACGTGGCGTCTCGAAACGACGAACTTTCGCAATGGTGCACACTCGGGGAGAACACAATTTTATCTTGAAATTTCAGTGAGGGATCACCTTATAATGCTACCGTCATCCTAAGCAAAATAAGATGCATAAAAGGATTAACATCACATGCAAATCATAAGTGACATGATATGGCCATGAACTTGTGCTTTTGATATCCATCTCCAAAGCACTGGCATGATCTCCATCGTCACCGGCATGTCACCATGATCTCCATCGTCACCGGCATGTCACCGGTTGTCGCGCCAACTATTGCTTCTACAACTATTGCTAACTCATAGCGATAAAGTAAAGCAAAACGGCGAAAATAAATTAAAGACAACCCTATGGCTCCTGCTGGTTGCCGTACTCATCGACATGCAAGTCGTGATTATTTATACATAACATGATCATCTCATACATCACATATATCTCATCATGTAATTGGCCATATCATATCACAACATACCCTGCAAAAACAAGTTAGACGTCCTCTAATTGTTGTTGCATGTTTTACGTGGCTGCTATGGGTATCTAGCAAGAACGATTCTTACCTACGCAAAACCACAACGGTGATAAACAAATTGCTATTCAACCTTCTCAAGGACCGCCTTTGTCGAATCCGATCCAACTAAAGTGGGAGAGACAGACACCCGCCAGCCATCTTTATGCAACAAAGTCACATGTCAGTTGATGGAACCGGTCTCTCGTAAGCGTATGAGTAATGTTGGTCCGGGCCGCTTCATCCCACAATACCGCTGAATAAAGAAAATACCAAGGGAGGAAGCAATCTGAGCATGAACGCCCACAAACTCCTTTGGGTTCTACTCGTGATCTCATCTACGCATAGACCTAGCTCATGATGCCACTGTTGGGGAACGTTGCAAGGGAAATACAAATTTTCCGACGCACACGCAAGACCTATCCATGGTGATAAGCATCTACGAGAGGGAGAGTGGATCTACATACCCTTGTAGGTCGCTAAGCGGGAAGCGTTAAGAAATGCGGTTGATGTAGTCGAACGTCTTCGTGATCCAAATCGCAAGCCGTCCTGCGATCCAATCACGATCCGTCCCGATCTAGCACCGAACAGACGGCACCTCCGCGTTCAGCACACGTACAGCTCGATGAAGATCTCCGCCTTCTTGATCCAGCAAGAGGGAGTGGAGAGGTAGATGAGTTCTCCGGCAGCGTGACGGCACGGCGGCGGTGGTAGTGGAACTATTCCGGCAGGGCTTCGCCTCAGCACTGCCGAAAACTAGGGGAGACGATCTAGTGGGGAGAGAGGGCTGCACCGTGGCTTAGGGTTGGGTACGGCTGCCCTCTCTCCCCTCCAATATATATAGGAGGGAGGGGAGGGTCCGGCGCCCCTAGGGTTTCCCCTAGGAGTCGGCCGAACAGGAGGTGGAGGAGTCCACCTCCAATCCTACTCCAAGTAGGATTCCAATCCTACTTGGATTTCCTTCCCCCACTTGGGGTTTTTCCTTTTCCACGCCCCAGCCGCATGGGCCCTTTGGGGCTGGTTTTCCCAGCCCACTAAGGGCTGGTGCGCCACCCCTAAGGCCCATGTGGCCTCCCGGCGTGGGTAGCCCCTCCCAATGGTCCCCCGGAACCCTCTCGGCACACCCGGTACACTACCGAAAGTACCCGAAACTTTTCCGGCGACCAAAACGGGACTTCCTATATATCAATCTTTACCTCCGGACCATTCCGGAGCTCCTAGTGACGTCCGGGATGTCATCCGGGACACCGAACAACCTTCGGTCACCACCATTCATAACTCAATATTACCGAAACGTCACCGAACGTTAAGTGTGCAGACCCTGCGGGTTCGAGAACTATGTAGACATGACCGAGACACCTCTATGGTCAATAACCAATAGCGGAACCTGGATGCCCATATTGGTTCCTACATATTCTACGAAGATCTTTATCGGTTGAACCTCTATGTCAAGGATTCAGTTAATCACGTATGTTGTTCCCTTTGTTCTTCCGTATGTTACTTGCCCGAGATTCGATCGTCGGTATCTCTATACCTAGTTCAATCACGTTACCGGCAAGTCTCTTTACTAGTTCCATAATACAAGATCCCGTGGCTAACTCTTTAGTCACTTTGCTTGCAAGGCTTATTGTGATGTTGTATTACCGAGTGGGCCCTGAGATACCTCTCCGTCACACGGAGTAACAAATCCCAGTCTTGATCCATGCCCACTCAACAGACACCTTCGGAGACACCTGTAGAGCATCTTTATAGTCACCCAGTTACGTTGCGACGTTTGATACACACAAGGTATTCCTCCGGTGTCAGTGAGTTGCATGATCTCATGGTCATAGGAACAGATACTTGACATGCAGAAAACTATAGCAATAAACTGACACGATCATATGCTACGTTCATAGTTTGGGTCTTGTCCATCACATCATTCTCCTAATGATGTGATCTTGTTATCAAATGACATCTCATGTCTATGGCTAGGAAACCTTGACCATCTTTGATCAACAAGCTAGTCTACTAAAGGCATACTAGGGACACATTTTTGTCTATGTATCCACACATGTATTAGTGTTTCCAATCAATACAATTATAGCATGGATAATAAACGATTATCATGAACAAGGAAATATAATAATAACCACTTTATTATTGCCTCTAGGGCATATTTCCAACATCCTCTCCCTCGTAGCCCTTCTCCTCTCCGTAGACGCACGGCGAAGCCCTGCTGAGATTGCTCACCACCACCTCCACCATGCCGTCGTGCTGCCAGAGGACTCAAGCTACTACTTCACCATCGCTCGCTGTATCAAGGAGGTGAAGGCATCATCAAGTCGTACGTTTGTTGAACACGGAGGTGTCGTCCGTTCGGCACTTGATCGGGAGTTCGCGGGACGGATCGGGATTGGATCGTGAAGATGTTCGACTACATCAACCGCGTTTCTTAACGCTTCTGCTTAGCTATCTACAAGGGTATGTAGATGCAATCTCTCCTCTCGTAGGTGTTCATCTCCTAGATCGATCTTGGTGAGCATAGGAAATTTTTTGTTTCCCATGCAACATTCCCCAACAGGCCCCACAAGCTATCAGGGCGTGCCATATTGCCTCGTGGCTCCCTCGTGGGTCCCGCTGACTCGTTTTTATTTTTGGAATTTTTCTAAAATACCAAAACAGACAGAACATATTTTTTTTGAAATTTTTGGAGTTAGTTTACTTACCGTATCACATACCTACCCCTTTTCAGCTTTCTGGAGTGTTCCAGAAGGTCTCCCTTATGTTTTCTTCCGGAGTCATAACTTGAATAATATTACTTTCAACATTGATGGGCGTACCTGAGATACAATGTTTAAATCTTTGCCCATTTACCACTCTCGGGTTTTTGCCTTCGAAGTTGTTAATCTTGATAGCACCGGAGCGATAGACCTCCTCGACAACATAGGGGCCTTCCCATTTGGAGAGAAGTTTTCCTGCAAAAAAACTAAAACGAGAATTGTACAAAAGAACTAGGTCTCCCACATTGAATTCCCGTTTTTGGATTCTGTTGTCATGTCATCTTTTAACTTTTTCTTTAAATAACTTGGCATTTTCATAAGCCTGTGTCCTCCATTCATCTCACGAGCTAATATCAAATAACCTCTTTTCGCCGGCAAGTTTGAAATCATAGTTGAGTTCTTTAATTACCCAATAAGCTTTATGTTCTAACTCAAGAGGTAAATAACATGCTTTTCCATAGACCATTTTATATGGAGACATTCCCATAGGGTTTTTATAAGCAGTTCTATAAGCCCATAAAGCATCATCGAGTTTCTTAGACCAATTCTTTCTAGATCTATTAACAGTCTTTTGCAAGATCAATTTTATTTCTCGATTGCTTAACTCGACTTGACCACTAGAATGAGGATGACAAGGTGATGCAATCCTATGGTTAACATATTTAGCTAGAAGTTTATGGAAAGCACCATGAATAAAATGTGAACCACCATCAGTCATTAAATATCTAGGGACTCCAAACATCGGGAAAATAACATCTTTAAGCATTTTAATAGAAGTGTTATGATCGGCACTACTAGTTGGAATAGCTTCTACCCACTTAGTAACGTAATTAACAGTAACTAGAATATGAGTATCCCCATTAGAGGAAGGAAAAGGTCCTATAAAATTAAAGCCCCAGACATCAAATGGTTCAATAGCAAGTGAATAGTTCATAGGCATTTCCTGACGTCTAGTAATGTTACCAACTCTTTGACATTCATCACAAGAAATGACATACTTACGAGCATCTTTGAAAAGAGTAGGCCAATAGAAACCGGATTGTAATACGTTGTGTGCAGTTTTGTCACCAGCATGGTGCCCTCCATAGGCTTCGGAGTGACACTTCTATAGGATCTATCCATGTTCATGCTCTGGTACACAACGTCTAATAACACGATCTAATCCTTCTTTATAAAGATGTGGGTCATTCCAAAATTAATGTCTTAAATCATAGAAAAACTTTTTCTTTTGTTGGTATGTGAAACTAGGTGGTATATATTTGGCAACAATGTAATTAGCATAATCTGCATACCAAGGAGTATTATGGGAAGCATTTATAACAACAAGTTACTCATTAGGAAAGTTATCATCAATAGGCGGTGGGTCATCAAGAACATTTTCCTTCCTGGACAAATTATCTGCTACAGGATTTTCAGCTCCCTTCCTATCGACAATGTGCAGATCAAATTCTTGAAGTAAAAGCACCCACCTAATCAGTCTAGGCTTAGCATCTTTCTTTTCAATAAGGTATTTAATAGCAACATGATCAGTGTGAATAGTAACTTTGGAATTAACAATATAAGCCCTAAACTTATCACATGCAAAGACAACTGCTAAAAATTCCTTTTCAGTAGTAGCGTAATTTATTTGAGCATTGTCTAGGGTCTTACTAGCATAATGAATAACATTCAACTTCTTGTCTACTCTTGGCCCTAGAACAGCACCAACAGCATAATCACTAGCATCACACATAATTTCAAATGGTAAGTTCCAATCAGGTAGTTGAACAATAGGTGCAGAAATCAAGGCTTTCTTAAGTATTTAAAAGACTTCTACACAATCATCATCAAAAACAAAAGCAATATATTTTTGAAGAAGATTAGTTAGTGGCCTGGAAATCTTCGAGAAATCTTTAATAAAACGCCTATAAAAACCAGCATGACCAAGAAAACTTCTTATACCTTCAAGATCCATAAGACATGACATTTTATCTATTGCATCAACTTTAGCTTTGTCTACCACAATGCCTCGTTCAGATATCTTACGCCCAAGTACTATACCTTCATTCACCATAAGGTGGCACTTCTCCCAATTCAAGACAAGGTTTATTTCTTCACATCTCTGCAAAACTCGTTCAAGGTTGCTCAAGAAATCATCAAAGAAGTCTTGTAAACGGAAAAGTCATCCATGAAAACCTCAACAATCTTTTCAAAAAAATCAGAGAATATAGCAGTCATACATCTTTGAAAGGTAGCAGGTGCATTGCATAAACCAAAAGGCATACGTCTATAAGCATAAGTTCCAAAGGGGCAAGTGAAAGTAGTTTTCTCTTGATCTTCTTTTGACACAGGTATTTGAGAGAAACCAGAATATCCATCAAGAGAAAAAAATGTGTGTGCTTAGATAGCCTTTCTAACATTTGATCGATAAAAGGCAAGGGGTAATGATCCTTTCTAGTAGCTTTGTTTAATTTCCAGAAATCAATTACCATCCTATAACTAGTTATGATTCTTTGAGGAATAAGTTCATTCTTATCATTAGGAACAACAGTTATACCCATCTACTATTAGCAATAGGATAAATTATACTTGCCTCCAGAAGCTTTAGCATTTTAGTTCTTACCACTTCCTTCATCTTAGGATCTAAGCGGCGTTGATGATCAATGACAGGTTTAGCATCCGGTTCCATATTAATCTTGTGCTGACATAGAGTGGGACTAATGCCCTTAAGATCATCAAGAGTATATCCAATAGCAGTCATGTGCTTCTTCAAAGTTTTAAGTAATCTCTTCTCTTCATGCTCTGAAAGGTTAGCACTAATAATAACAGGACATATCTTCTTTTCATCAAGATAATCATATTTCAAAGTATCAGGTAATGTCTTTAGTTCAAACATGGGATCTCCCTTGGGTGGAGGAGGATCCCCTAAAATATCAACAGGCAAGTTTAGTTTAAGAATAGGTGTTTGCCGAAGGAATATATCATCTATCTCATTTCTTTCATTCATATGCATGTCATTCTCATGGTCTAGCAAATATTGTTATAGTGGATCTGTAGGAGGCATAGCAATAGAAGCAAGACCAATTATTTCATCCTTACTAGGTAATTCTTTTTCATATTGTTTTCTGTCGAACTTGGAGAAATTAAATTCATGAGACCCATCACCAAAGCTTACCTTAACCTTCTCAGTAACACAATTAATTTCAGCATTAACAGTATTCAAGAAAGGTCTACCAAATATAATGGGACAAAAACTATCTTGTTGTGAACCAAGTACTAGGAAATCCGTAGGGTAGTTTATTTTTTCACACAAGACCTCGACATCTCTAACAATCCCAAGTGGTGCAATGGTGTCTCTGTTTGCATGTTTAATGGTGGCATCAATATCTTCGATCTCAGAGGGTGCTATGCCATTTATAATTTCTTGGTATAAGTTAAAAGGTATAGCACTAACACTAGCACCGATGTCACATAAGCCATGATAACAATGATCTCCAATTTTAACAGAAACAACAGGCATGCCGGTAACACGTTTGTTTTTATCTAGCTGATCCTTCTTGTTTCTAACAGGTTTGCAATTCTAGCAGCTTCATCACAGAAATAAATAACTTGTAAATCAATATTATCAGCTAGAAGATCCTTAACCATAGTAATATTAGGTTCAACATTTATTTGTTCATAGGGTTTAGGTGTTCTAATATAACTTTTATTAACCACAGTCATAGCTTTAGCATGTTCCTTAATCCTAACAGGAAAAGGGGGTTTCTCAATGTAAGCGGTAGGCACAACTGGATCAACGTGATAAACAATTTTTCCTCTTTAATTTTAACAGGTTCCTCTAATAGTTTTTCAATGGGTGGATGATATTTAAACCACTTCTCCTTAGGGAGAACAACATGAGTAGCAAATGATTCATAGAAAGAAGCTACTATCTCGGAGTCAAGCCCATATTTATTGCTAAACTCATGGAAAGTATCAGTTTCCATAAAAGATTTAACACAATCAAACTTAATTTTTATACCTGACTCTTTACCTTTGTCGAATTCCCAATCTTTAGAGTTGTGTTTAATTCTTTCCAGAAGATCCCATTTGAATTCAATAGTCCTTTTCATGTAGGAACTAGTAGAAGAAGAATCAAGTAGTAATTGATCATCATGAGAAAGTCGGGCATAAAATTTTGTATAATCATTTCCCTTGAGAGATCATGATTGGGGTAAGTGTGCATCATAGATTTAAGCCTCCCCAAAGATTGAGAGATGCTTTCTCCTTCACGAGGCCAGCAATTATATATAAAGTTCCGATCATGGACTAGATGCATAGCATAAAACTTCTGATGAAATTCCAGCTTCAAGCGGTTTCAGTCCCATGATCCGATATCATCAAATAGCCTATACCACTTTAGTGCCTTTCCCTCCAAAGATAAAGGGAAAACCTTGTACTTGACTTTGTCTCCAGATAGACCTGCAAGCTTACACAATCCACAAATCTCATCTACATATATCAAGTGGTAATCAGGATGAGTTGTACCGTCATACGGATTAGCTAGCAGTTTCTCTACCATACCCAAAGGAATCTCATAATAAATATTTTAAGTAGGTTCAGTAGGTTGATATGCAACTTTTTCAACTTCCGTTTGAGGCGAAGATGCCCTGAACAAGCCACTCAAAGGCTGACCGTCCATAGTAACAAGCAATAGTAAATTTCAGCACGTATTGAGAGTGTTTCCTTACCAAGTTCCACTTACCAGAGGCGCTTCACTCCCCGGAAACGGCGCCATAAAAGAGTCTTGATAACCCACAAGTATAGGCGATCAATCTTAGTCCTTTCGATAAGTAAGAGTGTCGAACCCAACGAGGAGCGGAAGGAAATGATAAGCAGTTTTCAGCAAGGTACTCTCTGGAAGTGCTATAAGTAACAGTGATGGATAGTTTTGTAGCAAGATAATTCATAACAAGTGACAAGTAGCAATAGTAAAAAAGGTGCGGCAAGGTAGCCCAATCCTTTTTGTTGCAAAGGACATGCCTGAAAGTACTCTTATATTAAGCAAGCGCTCCCGAGGACACATGGGAATTTCTGTCTAGTCACGTTCATCATGTTGAGTTGATTCGCGTTCGTTACTTTGATAATTTGATATGTGGGTGGACCGGTGCTAAGGTTTTGTTCTTACTTGAAAAAACAACCTACTTATGATTACTCCCTCTCGCAAGCATCCACAACTATGAATGAAGAATTAAGATAAATCTAACCATAGCATGAAACGTGTGGATCCAAATCAGCCCCTTATGAAGCAACGCATAAACTGGGGTTTAAGCTTGTGTCACTCTCGCAACCCATCATCTACTTGTTACTCCACAATGCCTTCCCTTAGGCCCATAACATGGTGAAGTGTCGTGTAGTCGACGTTCACACGACACCACTAAGAGAAGCAACAACATACACATCATCAAAATATCGAACGAATACCAACTTCACATGATTACTTATAACAAGACTTCTCCCATGTCCTCAGGAACAAAAGTAACTACTCACACATCATCAACATGTTCAATATCATAGGTGTAATAATGGAGATCAAGGATCTGAACATAATATCTTCCACCAAGTAAACCAACAAGCATCAACTACGAGATGTAATCAACACTACTAGTAACCCACAGGTACCAATCTGAGGTTTTGAGACAAAGATTCAATACAAGAGATGAACTAGGGTTTGAGATGAGATGGTGCTGGTGAAGATGTTGATGAAGATTGGTCCTCCCACGAAGGAGGAAGCATTGGTGATGATGATGGCTTCGATCTCCCCCTCCCGGAGGGAAGTTTCCCCGCCAGAATCTCTCTGTCTGAGATCAAAAGGGCCTCTGTCCTAGTTTCCACCTCGAGATGGTGGCGCTTCATCCCGAAAGTATACTTATGATTTTTTGTAGGGTAAAACACACCATATAGGAGAAGAGGGTGGTCGGGAGACCTGCTGGGGCCCCACAAGGCAACAGGGCACGCCGATGGGGGTGGGCACGCCCTGTTGGCTTGTGGCTAGCAGGTGGCCCCCCTCTGGTATATTTTTGGCCCAATAATTCTTACATATATATTCCAAAAAAATCTCCGTCAAGTTTCAGGTCATTTGGAGTCTAGTGAATTTTCTGCCATTTTCTTGGTTTTCAGGTCTAGAATTCCAGTTTCCAGTGATTTCCTTCTTTGTGATGTACCTTGCATATTCAGAGAGGAAAGGCATAAGAATTGTATCATAATGAGGAATAATGGAGAATAATAACATAAATATCAATAAGAATTCATGATGCAAAATGGATGTATCAACTTGCTGCTCCTTCAGATGCCGACTCTCGTCAAGAACGGTTTTCTGGACTTCGACGAGGCGCGCAGTTTCGGCCGCGATATCCTGCTGAGCCTTCGCAAGCTGCTCCCAACACTTCTCGATTTCTACAGTACGTTTTGCTGCGTTCTCCACTGTGATCGGCCCTACGAGGAGCTTGTCAAGCACCGCAAGTGTTTCCGTGACCCCTTGGGCACCCAGGCCTCAACTGCCAGCCCCAAAGTGGGGCAGCGGGTTCTAGCCCGATGAGATTTCCTCAGTCGGATTCGGTCCTCGAGTTGTTGGGTTCTGTTGATTCCCTGCCATGTAGACCGCAGCATGATGCGGTGACCCGCCAGAAACCAGGTAACCTTCCTCGTCAGAGCACCCTTCAAGCCTATCCTCGAAAAATGGGAGGATAGATTCAGTGTCGATGTAGTTGTTGTCCCTGACTACCGATTCAGTGTCAGATTGAACAATCGTTGCGCCTCCCATGATGGAGTCACTGCTCGGATCTGGCTCTTGCTCAGACCCAGCAACAAAGCCAACAAAGATATTGACCTTGCCAAAAGGAACCCGACAGCTTCACTCGAGAGAATGGGCTTCCGGACCCCAGCCCTCGTCGTCGACAAAGTAGAACTTTCCATGCGAGCTATTCCTAAGTTGACCGGTGACGAGTCGCTCCGTCCCTAGAAGGGCTCCCTCCAAGATGACAACTCCTTTGCGCACAGGCCCCACGGTGGGCACCAGCAGTCGTGGGGATGTCACGGCAAGTGTCTTCATAGGAGAACTTAGTTGCGAGGCCATAGCGGCTGGGTGAAGCCTTGGATGGGGTTGATCAGAACGAGGGAGACGATTTACCCAGGTTTGGCCCCTCTGCTGAGGTAAAAACCTACTCCTGCTTTGTGTTTTCTTATTGATGCCAAGATCTTGATTACAAGGGTTGCTATCGCTACCTAGCTCTCGAGGGTTCTAACTTGGATCTGCCCCTTTGGATGACCCGAGGCTTGCCCTTATATAATGAGTCAAACTTCCGGGATTAATGAATCCAGGTCGTGCCCGTCCCCTCCTCCTGATCGGCGTGGGTTTCCTAAGTCGTCACCTCCTAAGCCAGCTCGGGCCAAGATCTCCTGAGACGGCCTATACACAAGACATACCAAAGGCCTTGACAACTGCGGGGCCTTCCGGTCGTGCGGTCTTGCTCCTCATGGGTCGGCTTATGCCCAGGCCCATGAAACGTGAGTCGGCCTGGGCTGGCGGGCTTATGCCATGGGCAATATCCCCAACAGAGCAAGGCATGGCCCCCTGACTTGGAGGAGGGGCATCCGCCCCCTGGCTTGGAGGAGGGTCGTGGACCCTAGCTTGGAGGGGGCATCCGCCACCCCCCCTGATAACCCACAAGTATAGGGGATCGCAACAGTTTTCGAGGGTAGTGTATTCAACCCAAATTTATTGATTCGACACAAGGGGAGCCAAAGAATATTCTCGAGTATTAGCAGTTGAGTTGTCAATTCAACCACACCTGAAAGACTTAATATCTGCAGCAAAGTATTCAGTAGCAAAGTAATATGGAAGTAACGGCAACGATGGCAAAAGTGACAGTAGCAGTTTTGTAGTGATTGTAACAGTAGCAACGGAAAAGTAACTTAGCAAAGATCAATATGGAAAAGCTCGTAGGCAACGGATCAGTGATGGATAATTATGTCGGATGGCATTCATCATGCAACAGTTATAACATAGGGTGATACAGAACTAGCTTCAATTCATCAATGTAATGTAGGCATGTATTCCATATATAGTCATACGTGCTTATGGAAAAGAACTTGCATGACATCTTTTGTCCTACCCTCCCGTGGCAGCGGGGTCCTAATGAAAACTAAGGGATATTAAGGCCTCCTTTTAATAGAGAACCGGACAAAAGCATTAGCACTTAGTGAATACATGAACTCCTCAAACTACGGTAATCACCGGAAAGAATCCCAGTTATTGTCACCCTGGGGGATGCGGATCATAACTCGTAATAGGTGTCTACAACTTGCAAGATAGGATCAAGAACACATATATATTCATGAAAACATAATAGGTTCAGATCTGAAATCATGGCACTCGGGCCCTAGTGACAAGCATTAAGCATAGCAAAGTCATAGCAACATCAATCTCAGAACATAGTGGATACTAGGGATCAAACCCTAACCAAACTAACTCGATTACATGGTAAATCTCATCCAACCCATCACCGTCCAGCAAACCTACGATGGAATTACTCACGAATGGCGGAGAGCATCATGAAATTGGTGATGAAGGATGGTTGGTGATGACGACGGCGTCGATTTCCCCTCTCCGGAGCCCAAATTAGGCTCCAGATCTGCCCTCCCGAGGAAGAACAGGAGGTGGCGGCGGCTTCGTATCGTAAAACGCGATGAACTCTTCTCTCTGGTTTTTTTTCTCCCTGAATAGGAATATATAGAAGTGGAAACGAGGTCGGAGGAGCAACAGGGGGCCCACAAGCCACAGGGGCGCGCCCTAGGGGGGTGGGCACGCCCCCTGGCTTGTGGCCAGGTGGTGGGCCCCCTGCAGTTGATTCTTTCGCCAATATTTTTTATTAATTCCAAAAATATTCTCCGTAAATTTTCAGGTCAATCCGAGAACTTTTATTTCTGCACAAAAATAACACCAAGGCAATTCTGCTGAAAACAGCGTCAGTCCAGGTTAGTTTCATTCAAATCATGCAAATTAGAGTCCAAAACAAGGGCAAAAGAGTTTGGAAAAGTATATACGACGGAGACGTATCAACTCCCCCAAGCTTAACCCATTGCTTGTCCTCAAGCAATTCAGTTGATAAACTGAAAGTGATAAAGAAAAACTTTTACAAACTCTGTTTAATCTTGTTGTTGTAAATATGTCGAACTGATGTTCAAGCCTTCAGCAAAGATTATAGACTAACCACATTCACAATAACATTTAGGTCTCACATTTACTCATATCGATGACATAATCAACTAGCAAGCCATAATAATGAATCTCGGATGCCAACAGTTTCATCAAAACAATCATGATACAATATGACATAATGGTATCTCGCTAGCCCTTTCTGAGACCGCAAAACATAAATGCGGAGCACCTCTAAAGAACAAGGACTGACTAAACATTGTAATTCATGGTAAAAGAGATCCAGTCATACTCATACTCAATATCAATTAATAGCAAAGCATACAAATGATGGTGGTGCTCTCTAACTGGTGCCTTTTGTAAGAGGATGATGACTCGACGGTAAAGTAAAATAGATAGGCCCTTCGCAGAGGGAAGCATTGATTTGCAGCGGTGCCAGAGCTCGAGTTTTTAAAACAGAGATGAATAATATTTTTGAGCGATATGCTTTCATTGCCGACATAACAACTAAGAGATCTCGATATCTTCCATGCTAGATACATTATAGGCGATTCCCAAACAGAATGGTAAAGTTTTTACTCCCCCTCCACCAATCAATCACACTCCATGGCGGGCCGAATCCATGGGTACCGTCCATACAAACACAATCTTGGGGGAGTTTTGTTTATTATATTTTTATTTGAATTTTGAGCATGGAACTAGGCATTCCGATTACCAGCCACTTTCTCGTGAATGACAGTGATCAACACATATCGTGAGAATAACCCACCTAGCATGGAAGATACTGACGGCCCCCAGTCGCTACATGAGCGATTTGGGCATACAAAACAGAATATTTATTTGAAGGTTTGGAGTATGGCACATGCAAATTTACTTGGAACGGTAGGTAAATACCGCATATAGGTAGGTATGGTGGACTCATATGGAACAACTTTGGGTTTATGGAGATGGATGCACAAGCAGTATTCCCGCTTAGTACAAGTGAAGGCTAGCAAAAGACTGGGGAGCGACCAATTAGAGAGCGACAACAGTCATCAAAATGCTTTGAGATTAACCAACATTGAATAAAAGCATGAGTAGGATATAAATCACCATGAACATAAATATCGTGGAGGCTATGTTGATTTTATTTCAACTACATGCGTGAACATGTGCCAAGTCAAGCCACTTGAATCATTCAGAGGAGGATACCATCCTATCATACCACATCACAACCATTTTAAAATGCATGTTGGCACTCAAGACAAACTATTATGCACTCCTCGCTAATTAAGCATGGCATGAGTAACTATGATCTCTAATTGTCATTGCAAACATGTTTCATCTATAATGGGCTGAATTCAGAACGATGAGCTAATCATATTTACAAAAACAAAATAGGTCGAGTTCATACCAGCTTTTCTCCATCTCAGTCACTTCATCACATATTCATTATTGCCTTTCACTTGCACGACCGAATGGTATGAATAATAATAAGAGTGCACGTGCATTGGACTAAGCTGGAATCTGCAAATGATAACTCAAAGGAGAAGGCAAGGTAATATGGGCTCTCTGATAGATAAACAATAGTGCATATGAGAGCCACTCAACATTTTCATCGTGGTCTTCTCCTTACGACCCAAAGAAAAGAAATTTCAAAACAAGAACGAGAAAAAAAACTATTTACACGGGATAGATCCCAACAAGTAAAAGAAGAACAAGAAATCTTTTTGGGTTTTCTTTTAATACTACAACTAAACAAACTAGAAGGTAAAGCTAGAACTAATATATTTTTTTTCTCAAGGTTAATTAAACTCACAAGAAGAAAACAAGAAGAAGAAATAAACTACCATGGATGGCACAATGAAAAAGTATGAACACCGACAACTGGAATGAGTGTGTGAACATGAATGTAATGTCGGTGAGAAATACGTACTCCCCCAAGCTTAGGCTTTTGGCCTAAGTTGGTCTAGGGCCACGGCTGGCCCAGATAATATCCGAAGTCATAGTTGGGGTTGTACTGGGCTGCAGCAGCTACTGCCTGAGCGGCTGCAGCACGGAGGCGAGCGGCTTCCGCCTCTCTCTCGTACTCGTTTGCCTCCTCTCTGGTTATAAAGTATCTCCGTTTTTCTGAAAGTTAAAGAAGGCAGGAGCAGGAAGGATAATGTGGACAGCACGCTATCTGTCAAAGATTAGTCGGTACAGAAGGGGTTGTTCATTTCTTTCAAGAAACTGGTAACGCACCATAGCCTCATAATCAAGAAAAGCAGGTGGTAACTCAATATCGTTCCCCCTTATGGGTACCCCAAGATAGTTAGCTACACGGGTGGCATAAATTCCACCAAAGAAATCTCCTTCCTTAGCGTTTTTATGTAGCCTCCTAGCAATAATAGCTCCTAAATTATATCGTCTATCTCCCATGAACGCACTTTTAAGAATACTGAGATCAGGTACGCAAAGGTGGCTATGGTCATGTTTACCGTTAATGCATCTACCTATGAAGAGAGCAAAATAGTGTATGGCAGGAAAGTGAATGCTCCCCAAGGTAGCCTGTGTGATGTTCCTAGTTTCTCCTACAGTGATGCTAGCAAGGAAATCATTATATTCAGTTTTGTGAGGATCACTATAGCTGCCCCATTATGGAATTTTGCATGCACGGTTAAGGTCTTCTAGGTCCATAGTATAAGATTCATCATAAAGATTAAATAGAACGGAATGCGTATTACGACTGGATGAAAATTCAAACCTCCGCACGAAGGAATCAGTGAGTTGAAAATATTGCTCGCATTGGTCCGAGACAAATTCTTCAAGGCCAGCATTTCGTACGTACGCGTAAAATTCTTCCCTGAATCCGGCATGAACCATGAATGAATCCGACGGCCATTCGCAAGGCCGCACTTGAGCTTCCCTCGGTGGTTCAAAGTCGGGCTCGCGTAACGCGAGTCTTGGGGTATTCTTGCTCGAGGAACCGCCTTGGTATATTCTCCTTAACATTTTTCTTTCTCTGAAAATTAATTCTGAAATTTTTAGTGACTCCAAATAAAAGTGAACAAAACTCATAGCAACTACTCCCACAAGTGCCTAGAGGCTATATTATGCATCAAAACTACTTGGGACCATACAAATTTGACATGCAAGCTCAAGAATAAGGTCACCAAAGCAGCAAAAATTTGCAACATATAAAGCACAAGAGCAAAAACTAATTGGATCATTGGAGGAGTCACATACCGATGAACAATCCCCTAAAACAGTTTTGCAAATGGAGCTTTGAGCAAGGAGATCGAAAATGGCAGTAAAATGAGCTAGAACACGGGTTTGAGAAATGGTGGGATTTTTTCTGGAGGAAGACGAAGTGGATGGTGGATGGCATAAGTGAGGGGGCCCCTCGTGGGACCCACAAGCCAGGGGGCGCGCCCAGGGGGGTGGGCGCGCCCTGCGGGCTTGTGGCCCACTGGTGTAGCCCCCTGATGCATACTCAGTGCCAAAATTCTTAAATATTCCAGAAAAAAGCATACTAAATTTTCAGCGCATTCTGAGGACTTTTATTTTCAGGTCATTTTTCTATTGCACGGATAAAACAGAAAACAGGAGAATAATAGCATTTTTACTCTATTTAATCTAAATAATAGAAAGTGAAAGTTGGGTACAGAAAGTTGTGCCTTTTAAATTCATCCAACTCATGCTCCTCAAAAGAATCCATCTATAAGGTTGATCAAGTCTTATTGACAAACCTTTTTCGAATGACATGAAACCGGAGAATTTTCGAATAACACTAGGTTACCTCAATGGGGATAAGCATGTCCCCAACAATAAGTATATCATATTTCTTCTTGGCAGTAGGTAGAGGGAATTCAAAACCTCCAATAATAATCGTTGAAACCTTTTCAATGGAATTGATAATATGAACTTGAGGTTGTTTCTTCGGAAAATGTACAGTATGCTCATTACCATTAACATGAAAAGTGACATTGCCCTTGTTGCAATCAATAACAGCCCCTGCAGTATTCAAAAAGGGTCTACCAAGGATGATCGACATACTGTCGTCCTCAGGGATATCAAGGATAACAAAGTCCGTTAAGATAGTAACGTTTGCAACCACAACAGGCACATCCTCACAAATGTCGATGGGTAAAGCTGTTGATTTATCAGCCATTTGTAAAGAGATTTCAGTAGGTGTCAACTTATTCAAATCAAGTCTACGATATAAAGAGAAGGGCATAACACTAACACCAGCTCCAAGATCACATAAAGCAGTTTTAACATAATTTCCTTTAATAGAGCAAGGTATAGTAGGTACTCCGGGGTCTCCTAGTTTCTTCGGTATTCCACCCTTAAAAGTATAATTAGCAAGCATGGTGGAAATCTCAGCTTCCGGTATCTTTCTTTTATTTGTCACAATATCTTTCATATACTTAGCATAAGGAGACATTTTCAGAATATCAGTCAAGCGCATACGCAAAAAGACAGGTCTAAGCATTTCAACAAAGCGCTCAAAATCCTCATCATCCTTTTTCTTGGATGGCTTAGGAGGAAAGGGCATGGGTTTCTGAACCCATGGTTCTCTTTCTCTACCATGCTTCCTAGCAACGAAGTCTCTTTTATCATATCTTTTATTCTTAGGTTGTGGGTTATCAAGATCAACAGCAGGTTAAATCTCCACATCATTATCATTACTAGGTTGAGCATCATCATGAACATCATCATTAATATTATCACTAGGCTCATGTTCATTACCAGATTGTGTCTCAGCATCAGAAATAGAAATATCATTTGGGTTCTCAGGTGTATCTATAACAGGTTCACTATCAGCATGCAAAGTCCTATCATCATTCTTTTTCCTACTATTACTGGGACGACTAGGTGCATCAGTATTAACTCTCTGAGAATCTTGCTCAATTCTCTTAGGGTGGCCCTCAGGATACAGAGGTTCCTGAGTCATTCTACCACCTCTAGTCACAACTCTAACAGCATGATCATTGTTCTTACTATTCATCTCACTAAGCAAATCATTTTGTGCCTTAAGTACTTGTTCTACTTGAGTAGTTACCATGGCAGCATGTTTACTAATAAGCTTAAGATCATTGGCAGTTCTACTCAAATAATCACCCAAGCGATCAAGCATATAAGCATTATGTTTCAATTGTCTACTAACATAAGCATTGAAATTTTCTTGCTTGACTACAAAGTTATCAAATTCATCCAAGCATTGGCTAGCAGACTTATAATAGGGAACATCTCCTTCATCAAATCTACGGAGAGAATTTACCTCTACTACCTGTGTCAGGTTATCAAGACCATGTATTTCTTCAATAGGTGGTAGATTCTTAACATCTTCAGCTTTAATACCTTTTTCTTTCATAGATTTCTTTGCCTCTTGCATATCTTCAGGACTGGGAAATAGGTTACCTCTTTTCTTTGGAGTTGGCTTTGGAGGTGGTTCGGGAATAGTCCAATCATTATCATTGCTCAATATATTATTCAATAGTAGTTCAGCCTGTTCAACAGTTCGTTCCCTGAAAACACAACCAGCACAACTATCTAGGTAGTCCCTAGAAGCATCGGTTAGTCCATTATAAAAGATATCAAGTATTTCGTTTTTCTTGAGAGGGTGATCAGGCAAAGCATTAAGTAATTGGAGAAGCCTCCCCCAAGCTTGTGGGATACTCTCTTCTTCAATTTGCACAAAGTTAAATATTTCCTGCAAGGCAGCTTGTTTCTTGTGGGCAGGAAAATATTTTTCAGAGAAGTAATAAATCATATCCTGGGGACTACGCACACAACCAGGAGCAAGAGAATTAAACCATATCTTAGCATCACCCTTTAATGAGAAAGGAAACAACTTAAGAATATAGTAATAATGAATTTTTTCCTCATGAGTGAATAGGGTGGCTATATCATTCAATTTAGTAAGATGTGCCACAACAGTTTCAGATTCATAACCATGGAAAGGATCAGATTCAACCAAAGTAATTAACTCAGGATCGACAGAGAATTCATAATCCTTATCACTAACAAAGATAGGTGAAGTAGCAAACTTAGGATCATATTGCATTCTAGCATTCAAAGATTTTTCTTTCCACTTGCATAGCAGCTTCTTAAGATCATCTCTATCCTTACAAGCAAGAAAGTCCCTAGCTACCTCTCCTTCCATAACATAACCTTCAGGTATATTAGGCAATTCATATCTAGGAGAGCTAGGTCTAGCAGGTGTATCATAGTGTTCAGTTTCAATAATTTCATCAGATTCAGAGATATCATCAGTTTCAGCATTGACTCTAACAATTTGTTCATCAAGAAATTCACCCAGTGGCAAAGTATTATCAAGCAAAGTATCATCATAAGCAGCATGCATAGCAGAAGTAGCATCATCAATTACTTGCGACATATCAGATTCAATAGCAGGTGGTGGTGTCGCAAATTTACTCATAACAGAAGGAGAATCAAGTGCAGAGCTAGATGGCAGTTCCTTACCTGTCCTCGTAGTTGAGAGGTAGATCTTGGTTTTAGCATCTTTCAGATTCTTCATAGTGATTAACAGGTATAAATTCCAAGTGACTCAAAGAATAGAGCTATGCTCCCCGGCAATGGCGCTGGAAAAAGGTCTTGATAACCCACAAGTATAGGGGATCGCAACAGTTTTCGAGGGTAGAGTATTCAACCCAAATTTATTGATTCGACACAAGGGGAGCCAAAGAATATTCTCGAGTATTAGCGGCTAAGTTGTCAATTCAACCACACCTGAAAGACTTAATATCTGCAGCAAAGTATTCAGTAGCAAAGTAATATGGAAGTAACGGCAACGATGGCAAAAGTGACAGTAGCAGTTTTGTAGTGATTGTAACAGTAGCAACGGAAAAGTAACTTAGCAAAGATCAATATGGAAAAGCTCGTAGGCAACGGATCAGTGATGGATAATTATGTCGGATGGCATTCATCATGCAACAGTTATAACATAGGGTGATACAGAACTAGCTCCAATTCATCAATGTAATGTAGGCATGTATTCCATATATAGTCATACGTGCTTATGGAAAAGAACTTGCATGACATCTTTTGTCCTACCCTCCCGTGGCAGCGGGGTCCTAATGAAAACTAAGGGATATTAAGGCCTCCTTTTAATAGAGAACCGGACAAAAGCATTAGCACTTAGTGAATACATGAACTCCTCAAACTACGGTAATCACCGGAAAGAATCCCAGTTATTGTCACCCTGTGGGATGCGGATCATAACTCGTAATAGGTGTCTACAACTTGCAAGATAGGATCAAGAACACATATATATTCATGAAAACATAATAGGTTCATATCTGAAATCATGGCACTCGGGCCCTAGTGACAAGCATTAAGCATAGCAAAGTCATAGCAACATCAATCTCAGAACATAGTGGATACTAGGGATCAAACCCTAACCAAACTAACTCGATTACATGGTAAATCTCATCCAACCCATCACCGTCCAGCAAGCCTATGATGGAATTACTCACGAACGGCGGAGGGCATCATGAAATTGGTGATGAAGGATGGTTGGTGATGACGACAGTCGATCTCCCCTCTCCGGAGCCCAAATCAGGCTCCAGATCTGCCCTCCCGAGGAAGAATAGGAGGTGGCGGTGGCTCCGTATCGTAAAACGCGAGGAACTCTTCTCTCTGATTTTTTTCTCCCCGAATAGGAATATATAGAAGTGGAAACGAGGTCGGAGGAGCAACAGGGGGCCCACAAGCCACAGGGGCGCGCCCTAGGGGGGTGGGCGCGCCCCCTGGCTTGTGGCCAGGTGGTGGGCCCCTGTAGTTGATTCTTTCGCCAATATTTTTTATTAATTCCAAAATCATTCTCCGTAAATTTTCAGGTCAATCCGAGAACTTTTATTTCTGCACAAAAATAACACCAAGGCAATTCTGCTGAAAACAGCGTCAGTCCGGGTTAGTTTCATTCAAATCATGCAAATTAGAGTCCAAAACAAGGACAAAAGAGTTTGGAAAAGTAGATACGATGGAGACGTATCACCCCCCCCCACACACACACACACACACATACACACCCCTATATTAAGAGGGGAGGGGCACAGGGAGCAGACACACAAAACCATGGTCGTCTCTCTCTCCCGTTACACCTCCTCCTCCCTGCTCGGAGTTCCGCTACAATCACCACCACCACACCAACGTGTTGGTTTCGATCTCATCTACCACCTCTCCCTCGCTTGCTGAATCAAGAAGGAGAAGACGCCACCGAGTCGAACGTGTGCTAACCTCGGAGGTGCCGCACGTGTGGTGCTTGGATTGGATTGGATCGTGACGTGAGTATAACTATGTCAACCACGATCTCTAGATCGTGAATGCTTTCAGTCTACATGGGTACGTAGACACACTCCCCTCTCGTTGCTAGCATCTCCATAGATAGATCTTTGGGTGTTTTTAAAGGAAAAAATTGTTTTCCATTTAATGTTTCCTATCAGTGGTATCAGAGCTAGGTATATGCGTAGATGTTATGCACGAGTAGAACACAAAGAAGTTGTGGGCATTGATGTTCAGATTGCTTACCTCCTTTGTTGTTTTGGATTCAGTGGTATTTTGGGATGATCATGATATTTTGTTATTTTGTTATTCGTGGTATTCGTAGTGATACACATGTTCACAATATTGATGCCAAAAGCTGCAAATTCATCAAATGATGAAGGGTACTCTTCTAATAAGGAACGGAATGAAAAGATCCCTGAAGAAAATTTGCCTGAAAAAAATGCAGAAGAAATTCGGTATGACCATAAGGCAATCGTTGACAATCCCATCAAGAGTGCCTTGTCTTCAAGTGCACTGCAGGCTGATACGTCTCCAACGTATCTGTAATTTTTTATTGTTAAATGCTATTATATTATCACTTTTGTATGCTTTACATGTCATTTTATATTACCTTTATGCAATAACATATTAATTTAGTGCCCGATGATTTTTTCTGGAACATAAGAGACCTTAGAAACTTAGGGGGAGGACGAGAAGACCCATGAGAGGCCCACAAGCCAGTGGGGGCGCCCCTGACTTGTGGGCACCTCGTGGCCCCATTTGCCCTAGTTCTTGGCCTATTAATTCACATATATTTTGAAACCCTTGAAGCGAGACCCAAAACAATTTTATTACCACCGCAAGCCTCTATTCCGTTGCGGTCCCATTAGGAGCCCTTTTCTGATACTCTACCGAAGGGGGAAATCATTGGGGAGGCCATCTTCGTCAACCTTGCTGCCTCCATGATGATGTGTGAGTGGTTCCTTCAGGACCTACGGTCCATAGCAGTAGCTAATTAACCTTCTCCCCCTCTCTTTTTATCTTCAATACAATGATCTTCTCTAAGATCAATCTTATGTAAGCCTTTGCGATGTGTTTTTTGGGATATGATGAATTGTGTGTTTGTGATCAGATTATTCACTGATCTATTTTGAGTTCTTGAGCATTCCTATTATAGCTTTGTATTTCTCTCTTATCTATCCATCTACTTTGGACAAGTTTGATTGATTTATCTTCAGCGGAAGGTGCTTTTGTAGTAGGTTCAACCTTGCAGTGAGCATGTCCAGTGACGGAAAGGATAAGGGCACGTATTTGTGTTGTTGCTACTAAGGATAAAACGATGGGGTTTGATCATATTGATTGGTATTATTCTGTCTACATTATGTCATCTTGCTTATTTCATTACTCTGTTTATTATGAACGTAATACTTTGAGATGCGTGTTGGATAAAAGTGTTGGGATGGATTAATAGCAGTAGATGTCAGTAAGTTTAATGGTCTACTTCTCACGAACGTATTGCCTATTTAATGATTATGCCATGGATGATCTTCGTAACTATGCACAATTCTGTCAATTACCCAATAGTAATTTGTTTACCCTTCGCTATTCTGCGTTCGAGAGAGATGCCTGTAGTGAACTTATGGTCGTCGGGTCCATTCTCAATTAATTTGCAAGATCCTACAATTGCTACTACTATTTTGCTATCACTATCACTATTTTCTTTTAATCTTGTAACTGACAAGAACAAGAGGAGTGACGACCCCCTTTCCTTTGTTGGGTGCAAGCAATTATTTTGTTTGTGTGCAGGTGTTGTTAAAGTTGTTAGTGTGGTGCCTCCTACTGGTTCGATAAACCTTAGTTCTTAACTGAGGGAAATACTTTCTGCTGCTATGCTACATGACCCCTCCTCTTCAGGGAAATCCAACAACTCCTTTGGGAGTAGAATAAGAATTTCTGGTGCATTGTCGGGGAGACATCATCTACCAAATCAGGTGCCTTCGCAGAAACACTTTTTTTCTTGTTTTTGTTTTTTTCCTAGTTGCCTTTTGCATTTTATTTGCCATCTTTTTTGTTTGCCAAAAAATACACAAAATACCAAAAAAAACTTGTGCTACTATTTTTGCTTGCTTTGTCGCTATATCTACTTTTGAGGAAGTCCTTGCTGAAACTACTTGTGATAGTTCTAGCAATACTCATAAGGAAACAGCTAAAAATTCTACTCATGATAATGATCATCGTGTTGATGAATCTTCTTATACTTGGAAAATGAATTATTTTTGTTTGGGAAGTGGAAACGTTATTGGCAAAAGTGTTATCCAAGAATTCATTACTTGCATGGGAGTTATACTATCAAGTGGGGGATCTATTCTTAAGAGAACAAACACTTAAGTGGATGTTATTGCTATGCATGTGGTTTAACTTGAAAGAAAATTTGTGCATATTCATCCCACTTTGCAGAGACTTTTTTTAGCTTCCTATTATTGATGATCCTATGGCTAACAAGTTAGTTACTATTATCCTTATGACTGAATTAGATTACACAATTCAAGAAGATAGAGATATCATTGATTTTTATGAAATAAATTATGAATGTCCTCCGATAGAAGAAATTCTCCATGATCAATATCCCATGCGTAGATTACCATCTAAATATTATCATGCTTTTGCGGAGAATGCTAGGAAAAGAGCCCCAAATTTGGCTTTAATATCTAAATTTTGTTTAATAGCACTAATGATCAATATGATAGTATTGTTAGAGCGAATCACCAGGGATTCAATGAGGAAGGGTTTACATATACTGATAGAATTTCTATAGATGATGAATTTACTATTGTGTAAGAAGGGTCTCATGAAGATGACCCGATCCCACAATACTTTGAGCTTATGAATGTTAAAATTGCTAAAAATAATCCATTTCATTATTCGTGATCTTCAACTAGAAAATATACTACTGAGAAAAGGGAACTCTTAAGGGAAATTTATGATATTATTATATATAAGGAATTGTAGAAAGATGATAATACTTGATAGGTTGCATTATGCCTAGCTTGGGGCATTAAACAATAGCGCTTGTTGGGAGGCAACCAATAGTTATCTTGATTTTCCTTTCCGTTGGGTGAACATCATTCTTGCCTCTATAGTAGTTGTGATTGAATATTTTATTTTTCTTTTGTGCCAAGTTAAACCTTTGGGATATTGAAAAGCGTTTTGTTTACTAGGTTCTATGCAGAAACAGAAACTTGGAATCCACTGATTGAGTTGTTTCTCGGTACTGGAAAGTGACCAATTGTTAAAAAAATACACAATATTTAATTATAGTTTTTCTATAGTATACTAAGTTTTTAGAATTCCGTATTTACAAAAGTATGACCAAAAACTGAATCTTTACACGTTGTTCTTTTTTTGACAGATTATATTTTTTTGTTTGCTTGTTTAAAAGTCTTTATGGTTTGTACCGGGGGTATAAACTGTAAAAGTGATGAAATACAGTAGAATTTGATTATAAAAAATTATGAATCTTGTATTGAAGTACCATAAGTCCATGATTTATTCTATTATACTAACATTTCTCACGAAGTTCCGTTAAGTTTCGTGTGAATGAAATTTTCAAGTTTTGTGTGAGATGGGACTATAAAAAAGAGCAGGAAGTGGCAAGAACCTAAGCTTGGGGATGCTCAAGGCACCCCAAGGTAATATTCAAGTAAGACTCAAGCATCTAAGCTTGAGTATGCCTAGGAAGTCATCCCCTCTTTCGTCTACAAATTATCGGTATATCTTACTTGGAGCTATATTTTTATTCTTCACATGATATGTGTTTTGCTTGGAGCGTCTTTGCTTTTATTTTTGTTCTATTTGATGGTTGTCAAAATCATATTTTCCTAGACACATTTATTATGAGAATTCACACACTCATCTAATTTATAGAATGATCATCCGTACTTCACTTACATCTTTTTCAGTTGAGACAAATGCTCTAGTTCTTCGGTTATATATACTTGTTTGAGCATGGCGATATGTTTGTAGAAATTATTTGCACCCTCTCTGCTTCACTTATATCTTTAATGAGAGTTGAATAGGAAGTGGTAATTTGCATGAGTTATATGGTTGGTCCAAAGAATGATAGGTATATATAGGTGGGATAATAAAAATTAGCATGGACTTGGTAAGATCATTGAATATTATATGTTTGATTCCTTGCAATAGTTTTGCGATATTGATGTGGTGATATGTGGGTATGTTAGTAGATAATTAAAGATAAGTATTAATATTGGTATTAAGGTTCGTGAGTCCTTACGCATAAAAGTGGTCGCCGCTGGCATTAGCGGTGAAGTCAGAGTATAATCTAACATTGATCGAAACCTTTGTGTGTTCGGATCGGGGGCGCGTGATGGTTAACTAAACCCAACCTCCTCCCTAGGAGCATGCAAGTTATACTTTTATTCGAGGGCTAACTAATTTTTTGCAATAAATACTTTAGTTCTTTACGTTTAATGTGAGTCTTTGGTCTGAAGGAACTTCCACCTATCCATATTTTGCTAGCCTCTTCGGTACCGTGCATTGCTTACTCTCACTTTCAGACTTGGTGCAAACTTTGCCAGTGCATCCAAACCCCGTGAGCTGATTTGCTTTCTCACACATAAGCTTCCTTATATCCTTCCTCAAAACATCTACCATACCTACCTATCATGGCATTTCCAGCCATTTCGAGATATGTTGCCATGCAACTTCCCTTGTTACTATTCCTATGACTTGAGCATTCATTGTCATATTGCTTTGCATGATCATATAGAGTTGGCATGATGTTTATGGAAAAGCCACCGTTCATCATTATTATACATGTTATGCTAGATCATTGCACATCCTGGTACACTGCTAGAGGCATTCATTTTCAGTCATCAAGTTGTTTATGTCTTTTAAGTTGTAAGTAAAATAAAGTGTGATGCATTATTATGATGTGCCCCTACATGTGAGCATAAAAAATAGGCCAAAAATAAGCCAAAAAAGGGAAAAGAGAGATAAAATAAATAAATAAATAAATAAATAATAGAAGAAATGAAAAGGAGATAAAAAGAGAGAGGGGGAGCATCACTATCCTCTTACAACACTTGTGCTTCAAAGTAGCACCATGTATTTAATCTAGAGAGTCATCATGATCTTCATGTTTTATATAACTAGTGGGAATATCACATTATAGAATTTGACTTGTGTATTCCTATCACGAGCTTCCTCCAATGCTCGAGGTCTTCATGAGCAAGTACGTTGGATGCACACCCACTTAGTTCCATATAGAGAGCTTTCGTACACATATAGCTCTTGCATTAGTTCCATGGCAATCCCTACTCCTCACATCAACATTGATTGTAAGGCCTCTCCATTGCCTAACGATCCAGCCTCATTGACGTGAGACTTTCTTATACCTTTTTTTCTTCCCTTATAAACCCCTATCATCATTATCTTTGCCATCCTAAGTGCTAAAGACTTTGGCTCATGCTCAACTATTGTGTGAAAGTTTAAACAGTTGAAGCGAGAAAGTATGATTTAATTGCTTGGTTTGGCACCGGGGTTGTTCTTGATTTGATATCTCTACACCAGGAAGACTAAGCGTGCCATGCTTATCGTGATTAAGTGCGTAGGGGTCACTTTCTTTAGCATTAATATTTAGAAAGGCAATAATTGTTTGCTTGCATGTTAATCTATTATTATTTCAATGTCAAATTAATAGACTATTGCCTTGAATCACTCGTATCCAATATTCATATCCAAGTTACATCAATTGATCAAGTACATGTTGGGTAGCATTCAACATCAAAAAAATCTTTTGTTATCATTTACCTACTCGAGGATGAGTAAGAACTAAGCTTGGGGATGTTGATACGTCTCCGGCGTATCTATAATTTTTGATTGTTAAATTCTATTATATTATCACTTTTGTATGCTTTACATGTCATTATATATTGTTTTTATTGACTAACCGACTAATTTAGTGCCCAGTGTCAGTTATTGTTTTCTGCATGTTTTTTGTTACGTAGAAAAACCATACCTACCGAAGTCCAAACACAATGAAATTTTATGATGATTTTTTCTGAAACATAAGAGGTCCTAGAAGCTTCTAAGGAGGGAGGCAAGGCCCACGAGGGGCCCACAAGCCAGTGGAGCATGCCCTGGGGGTCATCCCTAACTTCTAGGCATCCCGTGGCTCCGTTTTCCCTAACTAGATGATACACCGCACATTGTTGCGGGAATATTTTGTAACTTATTTAATGTGATTTGGTGTATGAAACATTAATATTTGAAGTAATAATATAAAAAGCTAAAACTGTAAATACATATAAATTATTATGTTTGATTACTATATAGTTGTAAAATGTTTATTAAATATAAGTAACCTAACAGAATGAAAGTTCACATGTATTTTTGCAAGTTGTGATGGGTCTTTTCCATGCATAATTCATGATGAAGTGACATGCTTGCATGTTGAGAGACATATGGTAGCAGGGGTGGGCATTTTTATTAAATATAAATAACCTAACAGAATGAAAGTTTGCATGTATTTTTGTATGTTGAGATGGGTCTTTTTCCATGCATATTTCACGACGAACTGGCATGCTTGCATGTTGAGAGGCTTATGGTAGTGGGAGTGGGCCTTTTATCATGCATGTTGTGCAATGATGTGGCATGCTTGCATGTTGAGAGAAATATTTAGTGAAGGCTAGCTATTTAGATATAGAAGATTCTTGGCCTATAAATTCACATATATTCTGAAACCCTCAAAGCGAGACCCGGAACAATTTTATCGTCACCGCAAGCCTCTGTCTGTCGTGATCCCATCTGAAGCCATTTTCTAGTACTCTGCCGAAGGGGGGAAATCATTGGGGAGGCCATCTTCATCAACCTTGTTGCCTCCATGATGATGTGTGAGTAGTTCCTTCAGGACCTAAGGGCCCATAGCAGTAGTTAGATGACTTTCTCTCTCTCTGATCTTCAATACAATGATGTTCTCTAAGATCAATCTGATGTTATCTGTTGCGATGTGTTTGTTGGGATCCAATGAATTGTGGGTTTATGATTAGATTATTCATTGATCTATTTTGATTTCTTTACCCTTCCTATTTGCGTAATTTCATAACTTTGTATTTCTCTCTGATCTATCGGTCTACTTTGGCCCAGTTTGATTGATTTATCTTCAGCGGGTGCTTTATAGTAGGTTCAACCTTGCGGTGATCCTGTCCACTGACAGGAAGGATAAGGGAACATATTTGTGTTGTTACCACTAAGGATAAAATGACGGGGTTTGATCATATTGATTGGTCTTGTTCTGTCTATATTATGTCATCTTGCTTATTGTGTTACTCTGTTTATTACGAACTTCATACTTTGAGATGCCTGCTGGATAGCGGTCTTGGGGTGGAGTAATAGTAGTAGATGTTGGTAAGTTTAATAGTCTAGTTATCATGGACATAATGCCTATGTAATGATTATTCCATGGATGATCTTCATAACTATGCGCAATTCTGTCAATTGTCCAACAGTAATTTGTTTACCCTTCACTATTCTGCTTCTGAGACAGATGCCTCTAGTAAACCTATGGTCCCCAGGTCCATTCTCAATTAATTTGCAAGTTCCTAAAATTGCTACTACTATTTTGCTATCACTATCATTATTTGGTTTAATTCTTGTAACTCGCAAGGGGAGTGACGACCCCCTTGCCTTTGTTGGGTGCAAGCAATTACTTTGTTTGTGGCGGGTGTTGTTAAAGTTGTTAGTGTGGTGCCTGCTACTAGTTCGATAGACCTTGGTTCTTAACTAGAGTAAATACTTTTTGTTGTTGTGCTAAATCACACTACCTCTTCTGGGAAATCCAACAACTCCTTCGGGAGTAGCACAGGGCCCTAGAAGATCTCCAAGAGGGTGAATGGAAACTGCTGATGAATTCCCTCAGCATCTGTTAAGCTAAAGACATTGACCAAGACCTCTGCTAAGAGGAAGAATGGAAACTACTGATGAATGTCCCTCAACATCTGCTAAGCTGAAGACAGTGACCAAGACCTCTGCTAAGAGGAAGAAAGCTATACTTGAGGAAGTTGTTGAGCCCACCGAGAAGGCGGATAAAAATGTTTCTGACTCAAAAGAAATACTTGATGACACACAGGAGTATGACCATATGCCCTTCATGGACAGACTTGACCTCTTTGTGTATTATCCAAAGTCTGACGATCTGTCGTTGCCCTATGATGTCAAGAAACTAGCAGCAAAATACTTTGTTGAATTAGAACAAATCATTGAAGAACTTAGTACACTACAGGAATCAGGTTCTTTGTCGTCCGCCATGGCAGACGGCAAAGGCACAACCACGGACGGCAAATACCTTTGCCGTCCGCCAGGGGACGGCAAAATTTTGGGCCGAATAAACTCCGGCAAAGAGGTCCTTTGTCGTCTACCTTGGCACAGCGGACGGCAAAGATTCTTTGCCGTCAGCCTACAGACGGCAACGAGCCTGGACGGCGTAGTACTGACATTAGCACCGTTAGGTGGCTAACGGCCCCCACCAAAGTCTTTGCCGTCAGCCCCCGGACGGCAAACACTCAGTCCTTTGCCGTCTGCCCCGGACGGCCCCACACAGGCCTTTGTCGTCTGCCCCGGACGGCCCCGCCCAGCCCTTTGCCGTCCACCCCCCGACGGCCCCGCCCAGCCCTTTGCCGTCCGCCCCCCGCTATGCCGACGGCCACCGTCGGCAAAGAAGCCAAATGGCCCCAGGCCTGCCGCTCCCAGGTTTAACAGGTGGCTGCCACGTGTCCTTTTTGCCGACGGTGGCCGTCGGCATAGCGGTCTTTGCCGTCTGGGGCAGACGGCAAAGAGGCTGTATTGCCTCTTTTTTGCTTGTTTTTGTTATATTCAACAATTTTCATAGGCAAATATATGATATGTATATATATATTTCACAGAAACAATATCCCTGCCATATGGATATGATCAACCAACAATTATACCAAATTAAAAGTATCAAATGTCACATTCTTCACCATATTACATTAGTTTCATCCATACATACATAGTCTCATACATAGGTAGAAAGTTTCACGTAAGTTCATCGATACAAAATGAAAACAGAAAGTAAACACTAGTACTACATCAAAGCAAGCTGCCGTGAACTCAATCAAATCTGCAAAATTGGAAATAAGAAAGTTAGAATAAGAATACTAGAAGAAGTAGAAGAAGATCTAGAAGTAGAAGAAGATCTAGAAGAATAAGATGATGAAGAAGCATTTTTCTTCTCTCTTTTTCTCCTCTTGTTTTTCTTCTTCTTATTGCTTATTTGTGTCATTTTAGAGCTAACCTAGGTAATTATCACATTTTTGACCTAACTAAGCTTATTGTGTCATTTTGCAAGAAAATAAGCTAAGTCTATGGCATCTATGAGGTTACCAAGTCTATTATGCCATTTTTGAGTTCACTAAGCTTATTATGTCATTGTGGAGGAAACAATGCTAAGTATAGGTCATTTTAGAGCTAACTTAGGTACAATATGTCATTTTGGAGGTAAGTAAGCTTACTATGTCTTTTTAAAGGAAACAAAGCTAACTCAGGTAAAATATGACATTTGTCTAAGTGCTAAGTTTGTCTAAGTGCTAAGTTTGTCTTTGTTTGAGAAAATGAGCCAAGTAAGTGGCATATTACGGCTTACCGTCCTCGTCATCACGGAGGTGAAGCATCGGGGTTGCTCGGGCCGGTGTCACCTGGAGCACTACTTGGCCCTGGAGAAGGATCGTGCGATGCGGCTCAGGAGTTATGTTGCACCAAAGATCATTTGCGTTAGCATGATGACGCTGAAATGTTAAGACTACTAACTAATGAACGTTGAAATGAAACTCACCGTTCCAGCCGTGGTAATGACTGGCATCGGCGGAGGGGTCTGGCCGGTCTTCTCGCACAAAGACTGCACATTTGGTTTTGACAAGTCAATCATATTGGTTATTAATGAAACGAACATGTAGTGCATGATTTGGCTAATATGAAGAAGAAACTTACCACGAGGAGCTCGTACATGGCCTGGTTAGATGCATCGTTCCGTGCCCTCTCCTCCTCCAACAACCTAGCCGTCCTCTCCTCCAAATCCCTCTTCTCCTCCGCCGCCTGCCGGGCTTGTTCCGCCAGAAGCGCCTGGGTTGCCTCTCTCTCTTTCTGCAGAGCAGCCTGCAACACAACTCCTCGTTAGCATTGTAATCATCTTTGTTCGCACACACAATGTAATGGAGGAAAAGCTATCTGAGTCTGTATGACTAACCTCGATGGCGAGCTGGACTGGCCGTCGACGAGGCGTTATCTCAGGACAGGAGCTCGTTTGGCACGCCTTGATCTGCCGGAGAGTGCGCGAAGACCGTACCACCGCTAGCTATCATCACCAGCTCTGGGTCAATAGGATGCTGGCTCGGGTTGAAGTCCTCCCCATTCACCACCTTCCCCACATCTCTGTACCTCACGAGCTTGTTGTGGGAGGAGATGTTGGTGAAGTTGTCGCGATTATCGAGGTCAGACTCAAAGAATGCCTTGGCCTTCTTGTACGAGGCAGTATGGGCCATGGCATAGAGGTCGTACACCTGTGGCACCTCCGTCTTATTGTAATGCGCCTACAAGAGAGGAACAAAGTATTAATAAAGGGGTCAAGCTAGCATCAAGAATGAATTGCAGGAATCATGAAGCAAACCACATACCCAGTTCCGCCCGAACTGAAATAAGTTGGCGCTGCCTTGATGGTGTGGCACACCTTCCATTTGGGCACGTCGTTCCTTGGCATCGTCGTGGACGGCTCGCCATTCGTCAGAGCACCACTCATTCACCAACGCCTCCCAACAATCCATCTTATCCGCACACCATCTCGGGGGCACCTAAGTTAGTAAAGAGAAATTTGAGAGCTACGCCTACGAATCAAAGCAAGGAAAGTAAGTACAAGGCCTTAAGAATAGGTAATTACCTTCATGTACTGCTCCTTGTGCAGAAACTTTCCGCGGCACGACGACTTGTCCTTCTTAATACGCCGCGAGGCGTAGTAGTCTCGAACAGCCTGTACCCGAGCCTCGTGCCGTAAGTTCTGTAGTAGGCGCCTGCACTCGTCATCGATAACCTTTGCCGCGGCCTCCTCGTATCCCTCCTCACACATGTAGAAGGTCTGCAATCAAACGAGACAACACTGAATAGTACAATAACTAGCTATTATTGATTTTTTATTGTGTAAAGGAGAAATTACCCAGAACTTTCTGATCACCATGTCGGCCCTCGTGTGGCACAACACATCGTCGATCATCTCCTCCGGCGGGGCCGGGGCAGCCAAGTAGTGCTCCCAGTTCAATCCTAACTCTGGAAGCTTTCCCTCTCCGGGCAACGTGACAAACCCCGGGAAGTTATGTCGTAAAATCACACCAAGGATGGAGTTGGGCCTGCGGACATCCTTGGCGTGAATCCAACCCCTGCAGTATGACAGAGCCAACGCATTAGATATGTGAAGAAACGTGAAGGCAAAAGGTTTAAAAAGAGTAAATGCACTTACTTCTCCTTTTCAGGCCTAATCGGCCACCTCTGCTCGCGGGTCGCCGGCACGGGCAGGAGCCGTGTACACCCACGCTGGTAGACGGTGGCCCCCTCAACCACCTCGTCCCCGCTATCAGAAAACTGATCCCCGCTGAGGGAGTCCTGGTTTAAGGGGTCCTCGGGAGGCCGACCTATTTCTTATGGGCCGGACTATATGGGCCGTTTGCCGTGCACTGGATTGATCGAAGACCCTGTTTCCAGGAAGGAAGCTTCGAGGATCGTGGCGTATTCTCCACGTTTGGAGTAGTGAATAGGCATGTTTCTCCCTTCGGCGTGTAACCCACCATGTGTAAACCCTAGGTACCCTCGGCGTCTATATATGCCGAAGGGTTTTAGGTTGTAGACCAAGGGAACTCATCTAGGGTTTTAGTCATAAGATCTCGAGGTAGATCAACTCTGTAACACCTATACCATCAATATAATCAAGCAAGACGTAGGGTATTACCTCCATAGGAGGGCCCGAACCTGGGTAAAACACTGTCCCCTTCGTCCCCTGTTACCATTAATTCTAGTCTCACAGCTCAGGACCCCCTACCCGAGATCTGCCGGTTTTGACACCGACATTGGTGCTTTCATTGAGAGTTCCGCTGTGATCGCCAAAGGAATCGATGGCTCGTCTTGTCATCAACGAAGAGGTCCGCAACCCGGGCACTTTCGTCCCCGGACAGATGTTCGCTTTCGGCAGCATTGTGCTGCACGCCGACCCGACCGGCCATCAAGGCCGTGTCGGAAGTTTCGCCCCTGATCAAGAGGTCAGATTCCGGAACTTAGAGTTCTCCGTAGACTCTCGGGGCGATCTATCACTAACCGGGCTCGCAGTCTCGCCTGCCACGCCCGAAGACTCTGAGGCTTTAACCTCATATCCATCTTTCGGCCCTGCCCACGGGATCTACCCCGGCGAGGGCCTGACTCTCAGTCCGGACCCGGTCATAGTGCCAGACGTCCGGACATCTGTTCCTGCCGAACACTCTCCCCGCGCGGACGCATCGGAGGTTCACTCCGGAAGCTCTGGGCAGGCCGACCCGATGGAGCTCTCGATACTCAACGAGGCTCTAGATCAGATCTCGTCGATGAAGATTATCGACGACCCAACCCCGATCTTTTCTCAGATAGGGCTTCAGACGGGTCAGGATGAATTTTTCGTCCCACCCACCACCCATTTGGTAGCCACTGTCGAGGATTTAACTGACATGTTGGACTATGCTTCTGAGGAAGCAGACTACATGGATGAAGAGGATCGCACACTCACCCCCGTTAACACCGGACGGTGGACTGCCACCTCCACATACGACGTCTACATGGTGGACACTCCGAAAAACGATGGCGACAAATCGGATGAAGCGCCATCAAGACGCCGAAAGCCGCATAAACGGTCAAAAGGAAAAAAGGGACGAAAATTTATCGATGGCACCGGGGACGGAGACACCCCGGAAGACCTCGGCGATCCCAAAACCCCCGAACACCCGTTAGAGGGTCAGGAGAGGCCGCAAGACCAGTGCAACCCCGATGATCTAGATGATCCCGAGGACAACGATTACCTCCGCTCTGTCGAGGGGGAGGACAATGCGGAAGCCGATGACTTCGCCATCCCCGATAATCCTGCAGATTAGGAACTGTTCAGGCAACAGCTTATAGCCATGGCCCGCAGCCTGAAAGCAAAAGAACGGCAGCTTAAGGCCGAACAAGACAACCTCAATGATCGATGGACAAGAGTCCTCTCAGCTGAGGAGGGATACGGTACCGGTCTATCGGACCAGCCTAAGAGTTATCCACGCAGAAGGCTGCTGCCACAATTCGACGACGAGCTCACTGATACGCCGTCTCCCAAGCATACCCCATACGACAAGCCAGACCGCCCTCCTCGAGGACGAGACAGGATGGCTGACAACACCGGCTATAGGCCGACGATACCCCGTAGACGAGGAAAGGAGCCACTAGAGCCCGATGACAGGTTTGACCTGCGACACGACCTGGACGACAGAGCAGGTCGTACGCGATCCATCTACGAATCCAGAGGATACTCACCCGATAGAAGGGAAGGGTACCGGCCTTGGTTCGACCGCAACAATGAAGGTCGGGAACAAAACCGAGCTAGGACAGACGCCGATCACCGGCGCGACATAGCTCGGGTTAGAGGCGCTGCCCACCCACTGTGCTTCACGGACGAGGTGATGCGGCATCAGTTCCCGGAAGGGTTTAAACCCGTAAACATAAAGCAATACGATGGGACAACTGACCCAACCGTATGGATCGAGGATTTCCTCCTCCACATCCACATGGCGCGAGGAGATGACCTCCACGCCATCAAGTACCTACCCCTGAAGCTTAAGGGGGCAGCTCGGCACTGGTTAAATAGCCTCCCCAAAAACTCCATTGGGTGTTGGGAGGACCTAGAAGAAGCATTCCGATCTAACTTCCAGGGCACTTATGTGCGGCCGCCGGACTCCTCCAATCTAAGCAACGTCGTCCAGAAGCCAGGAGAGTCCGCGCGGCTACTCTGGAATCGTTTCTTGACCAAGAAAAACCAGATCGTGGACTGCCCGGATGCCGAAGCAATAGCCTCTTTCAGGCACAATATTCGGGATGAATGGCTGGCTCGTCAGCTCCGCCAGGACAAACCAAGGACAATGTCCGCCCTCACATCACTCATGACCCGCTTTTGCGCGGGCGAGGATAACTGGCTAGCAAGACGTAGCCACAACCCCGAAGACCCCGGAACCTCCGAAGTTCGGGATGGAAACGGGAAACCGAAACGCAACAAGAACAAACGCCGGCACAATAATAGTGATGCCGATGACACGGTTGTTAACGCCGGCTTCTGCAACTCCCGGCATGCGCAGCGGAAGAAGCCTCCTAAAGGCAAACACGACGGACCCACTCCGCTGGACAAGATCCTGGAGAGGCCTTGCCAGATCCACGGCACTCAAGAGAAGCCCGCCAACCATACCAACCGTAACTGTTGGGTCTTCAAACAGGCCGGCAAGCTCGCATCCGAGGACCAAGGCAAGAGCCCACGCAGCGAGGACGAGGATGAGCCCCGCGGTCCGATTGGTGGCGGACAAAAGAAATTCCCTCCAGAGGTAAAAACAGTAAATATGATATACGCCACCCATATACCCAAAAAGGAGAGGAAGCGCGCCCTTCGAGATGTCTACGCCATAGAGCCTGTAGCCCCGAAGTATAACCCATGGTCGACATACCCGATCACCTTCGATCGACGTGACCACCCGACCAGTATCCGTCATGGGGGTTCGGCCGCCCTCGTCCTAGACCCCATCATAGACGGGTATCACCTCACTAAAGTCCTAATGGACGGAGGAAGTAGCCTCAATCTGATTTACTCAGATACGGTGAAAAAGATGGGCATAGATCCGTCAAGGATCAAGCCCAGCAACACTACCTTTAAAGGAGTGATCCCAGGCGTCGAAGCCCAGTGTACGGGCTCTGTAAGCCTGGAAGTAGTATTCGGCTCGCCCGATAACTTTCGAAGCGAGGACTTGATCTTCGACATCGTACCTTTCCGCAGCGGCTATCACGCCCTGCTCGGCCGTACAGCGTTCGCTTGCTTCAACGCCGTCCCACACTACGCATACCTCAAGCTCAAGATGCCCGGCCCTAAGGGGGTCATTACTGTCAATGGCAACACAGAGCGCTCCCTCCGAACTGAGGAACATGCGTTGGCCCTGGCGGCCGAATTCCATTACACCGATGATCGGCAAGCGCCAACATCTGCCGTAAAGGCACCCAAGGCTGGGAAGCGAGCTCGGTCTCAACCCAAAGTACTAGAACCTTCTTCTCCCCATAAATAGGGACTCGCCCCCCATCGCACGGCCCTAGAACCGGCAAAGTACGTGCCGAGGAGGCATAACTTCGCGCTCAAAATTCCATGGGCAGCGGTGGGGAAAAATTATCAAAGGGTAAGTGTTTGGCTGGACCGAACTATCACCATCAACATGTCTCTGGACACACTACAGGTACCATAAAGTACCTGCTACGGCGTAAAGCTCATTCACATTTCGGCGACTTCTCAAGACTTTTGGCCAGAGTCCGTTCGCCAAACATTACACCCATCGCGGTATACAACTCCTTGGGAGATGCAGGAGCGGACAAGCGACAGGGCACATCGAGGACGTCAGGTCACCTATCGAAGACCCTTGGTACAACCCCTCCTGTAAGGTTTATATTTCATTTTTTACCTGTAAACAGTTGTATCAGTAATTTTGAATAATAAGAGTTGTTGAGTAAATTACAGATGTATCATGCATGATCGTTTCGCTGTTTGTGGCGCACTCTCTATTTTCCCTCTCTTCTTGCGAACCTGTTTGGTATACTGTACGATGCAACCGGCTAATAGACCGGGGGCTCAAACTTAAAAAATCGCCCTAAGCACAACTGATTTTACGATTCGGCGTCTTGGAATTCCGCTTTATATGCATTGGTTCCGAACTATGTCTTGGGTCAATAGTTGGGTTGCCCGGCTCCTGTGCTTGCCCCTTTATGTTCCTCTCGTTCGGCTAAAAGGGCAAAGGGAGAACCGCTATGATTGTGCTTCCGGCTAGCCTAGTCAAGCACCTCAGCGGAGAAAGCCGAAAACTGACTATCATGGTATGCGAGAACCGGTCTGCGAATCCGAGCATTAAATAAACCTCGTTAGAGGTTACTCCGTGTTATACGATGGGTTTGGTCTTAGTACAAACCATGTGATATCGGCTTTGTCCGCGGTTCATCCGAACATCACAACCCCTGGGGGCTAGTTATCAGCCCCCCGCACTCCTTTCTCGCGCCCCTACGGCTAAGTGAAAGCAATAAAGCATTATGGTCCGATTGCCTTGTCCACCCCTCACTACTGCCTTCGGGTACCGATAGCTCGGCTAAGGGTCACAGTGCGTTGGCAGGAACACCCCGCGTAGTATGTACATGGGGGCTGAAGCCGACGACTCGCAGCTTTCAGTTTTAACGGCCACACAGGAGTTATAAAGGATGCACAACACGAAAGACATGATAAACCATGCATCTTAAATATAAACGCGTTACAAAGTCTTCGGACATATTACAACGCTTTACTCATACATGTTCTCTCTCGAACACTGCGACTCTATGGCCCAAGCACCCTCCATTACTCCGGAGAAGTATAGCTCGGGGCGCCTATGCTCCTTTCCAGGAGGCGGAGGGGCGGTGGCTATCTTCATCGGATCCAGCCCCGGCCAGTGCACCTTGGCCTTCGCAAAGGTCATCCGAGCTCCCTCAATACAGGAGGAACGCCTTAGCGCGTCGATCCGGGGTGAGGCGTCGCTCAGCTTCTGCACCAGGCCGAAGTAGCTGCCCGGCAACGGCTCGTTGGGCCATAACTGAATGCAGAGATCCTTCATGGCCGGCTCCGCCATCCGGTGTAGCTCCATCAGCTGCTTCAGCTGCTCAACAAGAAGAGGAGAGCGCTCGGGGGCTTCAAACTGCGCCCAAAACAGCCGAGCTTCATCTCCTTCCCCCCGCGAAGCATAGAACTGGTTCGCGTCCGCTGTGCTCTTCTGGAGGTCTGAGCAGGCGCCTGAGGAATGCCATACTTGGGTAAGCAACTCGAACTTGCTATCCCCGAAGACACACTACAATAAATGTGGCTTACCATCCACGATAGTCTTGGCCTGGTTGACTTGCTCTTCAAAAGACCGCCTATCCACCCGCTCCTTTTGGAGATTGGTTTTCAGGGTGGATAGTTCGGCGGCCTGCTCCTTGCCTTTCCGCTCAAGGTCCTTGCACTTTTTGCCGGCGTCCTTGAGCTCCTGTTGGATCTCCTCCACCCGAGCCTCATGCTTGTCGCTGGTGGCTCTTAAGGCGGATAGCGCGGTAGCCGCTTCTTTGGCCGCCGCCTTCTCCACCGCAGCCTCCTGCTTCGCCTTCTCAAGCTCGGCCTTGAGCTTCTCAATCTCCTTCGCCGAGGCTGCGTAAGCATCAAAATATATCAAAAAATACTGCGTTGACAGTACGGTAATGAAGAATTTGGATAGTCCAATCCGGCTTACCTTGCGCCTTGTCGAATCTCTTGTTCAGAGCGTCAAGCTCGTCTTCGGAGCTTTTGAGCTTCCGGTTTAGCTCGTCCAGCTCGGCAGCATTAGCAGCCGCCGCCGTTGATGAAGCCTGTAACAAACAAAACCATATCAAGTTACATGGGTTCAAAACTTCCGACCTATCATAATTATGATCCTGTGTCCGGTCCTCTTGAGGGCTGTTAGAACGTTCCGAACTAATTTTGTCATGTACATAGTTTGGATAGTGATCTATGATTGACCCCTAGGTAAGTTTTTCCAAACTCACCTAGGGCTCGGGGGCTGCCATGTATATAATAATAACTCAGAGAAATTAATATTTCACAAACAAAGCATTACGTGGCTCACCTGGAAGCCCGTCAGGAGACCGTTGAAGGCCTCCTTCAGTCCGCTGTCTATGGACTGAATGCCCTGCAATACTGCACCCATAAGAGTGCGGTGCTCCCCGGAGATGGAGGCGCTTGATAGAGCCTCCCCCATAGCCGGCCACCCATTGGTCGGTGGTGCCGGTGGGGATCGGTTGACCCGATCTGCAACCGGGGATTGAACCTGTGCCTCCGGAGGCATGGTGCGCTCCGGAGACAACCTTGGAGGTGACTGGACATCTCCTCGTCCGGTCTCCTCAGTATCCGGGAGGGGCTTCTCCCCTGGGTCTTCGGCGGCCGAGGTGTTAGCCTCGACCATAACGCGTGGTGGGCTGCAAGTCAGTAGGCGCTCACATGTAAATAAACATTCAAAACTTAGCACTAATAGCTCGGGAAGTCTTCAGATCTTTACCTTCGAGGTGGGGGCTTGACACTGAGATTCCTTCGTGGAACCCTCTCGAAGTCCTCGGACTTGGTATCCGAGTCCGAACTGTCGTCGGACAGCACTACCTGTGTCCGGCGTGCTTTCTTCGAGGCGGGAGGAGGTACATCCTCTGAGGCGTCTGATGACGCCGCCCTCTTTCCTGCGAGGGGGGAATCGCCTCCCCCCTCACCCTCGTGCTCCTCCTCTTGATTCGAGGAGGCGTGGGTCTCTTCAGACACAGCCCCTGGCTGGTCCCTGAGGCGCAGGCCCGCTCGGCCTGGTTTCTTCTTCTGCTCCTTCTTCTCTGGCGCCTTGTAAGGCGCCACGACGAGCATCTCCGACAGCAGGGGGACCTAGGGCCTTCGGGCTGTGGAGCTGGGCATTTGATGCCCGTGGCCTTGCTCAGCCATTCCTGCAGAAGTGATCGGAAAGTACTTAGATTTTCTTCAGGAAAACGAAGCCGATCAAATAAAACTGTGCTATACCTCGGGAGGGGGCTTATCGGCGCACAGGCCCAGGTCCTCCTTCTTGGCCGGCCACTTCTCCTGCGCCTTGAATAGCGCCTTCCACAGCTTCTCCCGAGTGGTTCGGAAGAGCTGACGAATCGTAGGATCATCGTCAGTTCGGTAAGTCCACATAGGAGAGTCCCGGCGCTGGCAGGGGAGGATGCGCCGCCGGAGCATAATCTGGACCACGTTGGTCAGCTCGATGTTGTCCTTGATCATGGAGGCGATGCCCCTCTGCAGGTCATCCACCTCGGTATCCAACCCCCAGTCGAGGCCCTTTCGGACCCATGAGGTCAATCTGGTCGGGGGGGCGGATCTGAATTCGGCAAGAACAGTTCCGCCCTCCTCCCTTGGCTCGGTGATGTAAAACCACTCTTTTTGCCAAGTCTTGATGGTGTCGTTGAAGGTGTCGGATGGCCATACTGCGCGGGGAAGCTTGCTGATGACCGCCCCACCGCAGTCTGCGTGTGCGCCCATGAGACACTTCGGCTTGATGTTGAATATCTTGAGCCATAGTCCGAAGTGTGGCTCGACCCACAAGAAGGCCTCGTAGACGATGATGAAGGCCGATATATGCATGAAGGAGTTCGGCGGAAGGTCATGGAAGTCGAGACCGTAGAAGAACATGAGGCCCCTCACGAAGGGATGGAGCGGGAAGCTCAATCCTCGGATGAAATGAGGAATGAAGACCACCCTCTCGCCTGGTTTGGGGGTGGGGATCACCTGGCCCTCCTCCGCAGCGCGGTGGAAGATATTGGTGGGGAGGTAGCCGGCGTCCTTGAGGTCCCGGATGTCCTGGTCTGTGACCGTGGAAGCCTCCCACTTGCCGTTGGAGCCGGAGCTGGCCATGGCTAAGCTCGGAGAAGGAAGGGTGAGAAACCTAGATCTGGGCTTTGGAGGCTCAGGAGATTGGGGAAGCAGGGATGCGAATGGGAAGTGCGGATAAGCCTTGGGGTTTTCTTCCCCTTTTATTGGTCTTGTTGCCGGTTAGCCTCCTTTCACTGCGCCGTGAATACCTCCGCTTACCAAGACGTGCGTGCCGTTATACGCGCATGATTAAACATATCTCGTGTGAAACGGAGCACGATCTGTGCATTGATGGATCGTGCTGATGAAAACGGCCTCGAACCGCGAATCGAGTCTTTACGAATGGTTCAGTGGTCGTGGTGGGCCGTGACCTTTCATCTGAAAGGTTGTCAGGGAGCACTGTTTACTCCTTGACGTTTGGCCTTCAGGACTGAGTTATTCTTGGTGTTCGGACGGTCAATGATCGGGAAATCTACACGTCGTCGGAGGCCGAACTCAACTCGGCCGATCACTATTTGGAGAAAGGAACTCGCCTCGCAAGCCGAAGACTCTGATCATATGAAGTAGCTGGAGCTAGGACCCTTGGCGTTGGAGGCTAGTTCGGGGGCTACTGAGGGAGTCCTGGTTTAAGGGGTCCTCGGGAGGCCGACCTATTTCTTATGGGCCGGACTATATGGGCCGTTTGCCGTGCACTGGATTGATCGAAGACCCTGTTTCCAGGAAGGAAGCTTCGAGGATCGTGGCGTATTCTCCACGTTTGGAGTAGTGAATAGGCATGTTTTTCCCTTCGACGTGTAACCGACCATGTGTAAACCCTAGGTACCCTCGGCGTCTATATAAGCCGAAGGGTTTTAGGTTGTAGACCAAGGGAACTCATCTAGGGTTTTAGTCATATAATCTCGAGGTAGATCAACTCTGTAACACCTATACCATCAATATAATCAAGCAGGACGTAGGGTATTACCTCCATAGGAGGGCCTGAACCTGGGTAAAACACTGTCCCCTTCGTCCCCTGTTACCATTGATTCTAGTCTCACAGCTCGGGACCCCCTACCCGAGATCCGCCGGTTTTGACACCGACACCCGCCACCATCAGCATGGCCACTCGGCTCCGGCTGATGCAGATCCGGCCAGGTATCCCATCCAGTCGAAGCGTGTGGAGTCTCGTAGGACGAAGCGTCTGGCACAGGAGTCTCGCGGGTCGAAGCGTCTGGCACAGGAGTCTCGCGGGTCGAAGCGTCTGAGACAGAAGGATCGTCGACCCGAGGCTCATGGACAGGAGTCCTTGTAGCCTCCACCTCAATCGGATCCACCGTAGCAATCCTGTGCTCGGGTGAATCAGTTGGGGGTGGCGGCGAGGAAGGCGTAGCAGCCTTCCTACCTCTCCCGCGGCCACCATGTGTACCTTTAGGAGCTCTCTTCTTCCCCCGACCTCCTCTCCCGGTCGGCAACTTCGCCGACGAAGAAGCGCCCTCGGGTGTCCCAATACTGTCGTACAACGCTCTCTAGAGAGTTTGGGGTGGAATGGAAGTACCTCTCACACCACGCGCCGACGAAGGAGCCTCGGATCGCTCTCGACCCGCGCCCACCATCTTTCAACACCTGCCATGACAAAGAGTAAACGAAATTAGTACAACATAAAAAAATTGAATACCGACATGAATAATAATATGTATATATATAATTTGAGTGTATCATCATCATGTATATAATAAAAATTGAATAATACCTGACATGAACTAATAATAATCTTCATCGTCTATATATGCTCCGGGATCAATAAATGCATCATCATCATCACTATCATCAATAAATGCATCATCATCATCACTATCGGGAAGAACATGTGGAAGGCCTCCTTTATGTAATCGGTCAAGCATTGAGAGGTCATCCACAGCAGTAACCACTTCTTCTTCCGTCTCTTCTTGTTCCGGCTCAGGGGTGAAGTCGGATTCACTGTCGCTGTCTACTTCAATGTTCTGGGGTGAAGTAGAGCGGTTCTTGAAACGTTTTTTGGAAAGACGTGTTTCTTGGAAGAATTCTCCTTCATATGTGTCTGGGTTAATGTGAGGTTCATAATCATCTTCATTGAGGGGAGGTGGTCTAAAACGTGGTGGCACATCATAAACGACATCCCAACCATTCAGATTTGGATCAGTTTGGCAGGCCCACGGTAGATAAAAAACTTGGGTCGCCTGTTGAGCCGTAATATAAACATCGGGAACATCTAAATGGGTGCTTTGTTTGATTTCGACTAGCCCTATATGTTCATGAGTCCTTCTAGTCTCCTTCGGCTGGAACCAACAACATTTGAAGACTACGACGTTTGGTGGGTTTTCACCAAAGAATATAAGTTCATAAATTGCTTCAACTATTCCATAATACTCGACACCTCCTTCGCCGATAGCAGAGACACAACAATTTGTAGACTTTCGGTCGGCCATAGATAGCTCTTTGCCAAAAGTACGAAAGCGATACCCGTTGATGTCGTATTTGTCAAATGAACGGACCTTATAGTCAAAACCATTAGTGACTTGTCTCAATTCGGCGTCCATAGACTCTGAATTAGCCTACAAGTTTAATACGAAAGGATTGTTGCATTAGCCACAAACTAGACGAAGAAATGAAATGGTCTAATGGAAATTACCGTTTGTTTGAACCAAGAGATGAAACCGGGATAGCCGCCTCCATGCTTTGCCAGAAGCTCATACTCTTCGATGGAATCCTTTTGGATCACCGCTCCATCCGAGAATTTGGCGACGTATCGACTGTATCACATATCCGGGAATAAGAGCAGTTCAAAGGAATTAGAAGTTGCGAAACAATGTACCAAGAACTTACTCGATGTACGGCCGCACTTCTATTAGGTTGTTGAAGATATACAACGAAATGGTCCGCAATTCTTCGACATCCAACGCTATTGCTTTCGAAGCACCGGCTGGTGCGAGCTTCCCTTTGAATAGGCTGAGGTTGGATCGACCTTTTTCACGGTCACCATCATTATACCGAGGCTTCGGATTATGCAAATGATGATTCTTGGCTTCGTAGTGTGATGTCACGAAGTTTGCCGCCTCCTCAGTAATGAATGCCTCGGCCATCGATGCTTCAATTCTACGTTTATTTTTACATTTTTCTCGAAGCGTCTTTTGCATCCTCTCAGTTGCGAAGCACCAACGATTTTGCACGGGCCCCCCCAATCTTGCCTCGGTCGGAAGATGCAAAATCAAATGCTGCATTGGATTAAAGAAGCCCGGTGGAAATATCTTTTCTAACTTGCAGATCAACTCCGGCGCCAACTCTTCCAGTTCATCTAGCACGTCAGGTGATAGTTCTTTCGCACAAAGAGCACGGAAGAAATAGCTCAGCTCTGCCAGTACTAGCCATTCATCCTCAGGGATAAAGCCACGCAACATCACCGGCATTACCCGCTCAAGCCATATGTGCCAATCATGACTCTTGAGACCAAATATTTTCAATTTGTCAAGACTCGCTCCCCTCTTTAGATTCGCTGCATACCCATCGGGGAACATCAACTGCATTTTCACCCACAAGATCATTTCCCTCATAGCTGGCCTTCCAAGATTGAACCATGCCTTTGGCTTCCTCCAGTTCTTCTTTCCTTTCGGTTGTCGCATGTTTTGTAACGGTCTATCACATAGAGCCTCCTGATCGACTCTAGCCTTAGGATTATCCCTTGACTTCCCCTCTATGCCGAACAATGTACCTAAAAGGGCCTTGGCGATATTCTTTTCAGTGTGCATCACGTCGATGTTGTGTGGGCAAAGGAGGTCTTTAAAGTAAGGCAGATCCCACAAGCATATCTTGTGAGTCCAGGCGTGTTCCGAATTATACCCTTTGAAATATCCTGGACGCTCTGGATCAGGCTCGAGAGCGTTTAACTGATACAGGGTCTGTTGGCCTGTCAATGCAGGTGGTGCAGAGTTTTTGACAACTCTACCTTTGATGAAATTCTTCTTGTCTTTTCTGAACTTATGGCGAGGATCCAGGAATTGTCTATGCAAGTCGAAGCAAGAATACTTGCGACCCGCCTACAGCCAACGGAACTGAAGAGCTGCCTTGCATGTGGGGCACGGGAACATTCCATGCACACACCAGCCAACGAATAGCGCATACGCCGGCAAGTCATGCGTCGAGTACATGTACCACACATGCATTTTGAAGTTTTGTTTTGTAGCGGCGTCATATGTCTTGATCCCATTATCCCAAGCTTCTTGCAATTCATCCTTAAGTGGCTGCATGTACACATTCATATTCTTCCCCGGATAGTTGGGCCCTGGAATTATCAACGTCAAGAAAATGTTCTTTCTTTTCATAATCTCTTCGGGGGGGAGATTGAGTGGAATGACAAATACAGGCCAACAACTGTATTGGGTTGCCGTCATACCAAACACATTGAACCCATCCGTGCTGATGGCGACTCGAGGATACCTTGGATCTGCCGCTTTATCCTTATGTAATGCATCGAAGTTCTTCCACGCAAAAGCGTCTGAAGTGTGTCCCAACATCGGATTCCCATCTGCATCTAGTTCGGTTCTTTTGCCCAATTTGTGCCACGTCATCTGTCTGGCCGTCTCTTCAACCATGAAAATACGTTGAAGTCTTGGTATGATTGGCATATACCGAAGAACGTTAACTGGGATTTTGGTCTGACTCTTCTCACCCATACCGTTGTCTACCACAACATACCTGGAAGACATGCAAATGGGCCAATAGTTCAAGCCCGCATACTCAAGCCTAAATAAGGCACATCCATTCTCACAGGCATCTATCTTCTCATAGGGCATCTTAAGCGCGCGTAGGATTTTGTCCGACTGGTACAGGTTTGCAGGCAATACATGGCATTTGGGTAGAAAGCGTCCAAATATTGTCATCATCGCGTCGTAGCATTCTCTGCCTAGGTTGAACTGAGCCTTCAGAGCCATTACTTGCGCGATGGCATCCAGCAGACAAAGCTCAGTGTGCTCGTGGAGAGGACGTTTTGAAGACTCCAACATTTCATAGAAGGCCTTTGCAGATTCCTCCATCTCATCGTCCGAATCCCTAGCATCATCAAAGTCTTGCACCATGTCTTCGATCCCGGTACCATGCTCGTCGGTGCGACGACGAACCACCTCAGCTCTGGCACGTTGGGCAAACTCACCATGAAATCTCCACACCGTATAATCAGGCGTAAAACCCCACTTCTGCAAGTGTTTACCCATTTCATCCCGTGTCCACTTTTTATGGTTGTCGCACCGGACACAGGGGCACCAGGTTATTTCCTGGCCATTTGCAAATGCGGCTCTCAGAAACCCCTTGGTTTTTGTTAACCATTCAATGGTCATGTCTTTCTGACTAGGGTGCCCGGTGTACATCCATGCACGATCACTCATCTTGCCTACCTACTAAACACACAAGAAATATATATATAATTCATCATCTATATTCATCAGTTAATCAAGTTTGTCAGTTTTATTACGTCCATGCAACCTACACGCTAATAGGTAAAGATAGGTCCTAATCCCACCCGAGTATGTGTAGATTGGGTTCGTTTTCCCATGCTCTGCTCCGTATCCGACGCAGAATTTCGGTAGCACCTCCCCGATGTTCTCCTGATACACGTCTCGGCAACAAGCAAAGAGGATGTGTACCCGGAGAACAACAGGGAGGCACTGACGAAATTCCGCATCGGATCCCGAGCAGAGCATAAGGGAAAACGAACCCAATCTACACATACTCGGGCTGTCCATGGATAACGTTGGACAATTCGAAAGGATGGCGGTTATAAATATGCAAAGACATGCATATTTATAGATGCCGCCCTTTCGAACGGGAAACGCATACTGGTCATGCATACTGATGATTGAAGACACCTATAGCTAGCAAGTTTCATCGGCACGAAGACCGGAACAGAGCAAATTAAGGGGGGGAGGAGATGTCATTTGTGCTCACCCATGAACGCGTCGGGGAGCTCGTCAAATGCACGGGGAGGTCGTCGAACAGCAGACCCTCGCAGCGACGAAACAACTGCACATTGAAATCCACCCGATCAACACAAATATGATGTTTTTCATAACAGCTAGAATCGGAATATATATATATGACCTAACTCATAATTTACATCGGGGGTCGGGGGTCAGTGGCATCGGGGGTCGGGGGTTAGTGGCGTCGAGGGTCAGGGGTCAGTGGCGTCGGGGGTCGGGGGTCAGTGGCGTCGGGGGTCGGGGGTCAGTGGCTTCTTCTTCCTCTTCTTGTTTTTTTCCTTTTCTTTTTCTTCTTCTTCTTCTTCTTCTTCTTCTTCTCCTCCTCCTCCTCCTCCTCTCTTCTTCTTCTTCTTCTTCTTCTTCTTCTTTTCTTCTTCTTCTTCTTCTTTTCTTCTTCTTCTTCTTCCTTTTTCATTTTTTTCCTTCTTCTTTTCTTCTTTTTTTTCTTCTAACCTAACTAACTAACCTAAACTAACCTAAACTAACCTAAGCTAACCTAACTAACTAACCTAAACTAACCTAACTAACTAACTAACCTAAACTAACCTAACTAACTAACTAACCTAAATTAACTAACTAACTAACCTAAATTACCTAACTAACTAATTAACGTAAATAAAAAATAGAAAAAAAACAAAAATATTACCTTTGAAGGTGCCGGTGGAGGAGGGGGCTGGTGGAGTGGACTGGGAGGGAGGAGGTAGGGCGCCGCGGGGAGGGGGCGCTCGCCGCAGCGGCGGCGGGACGGCGGGCCGGCCGGTGGGCGGCGGGATGGGGGCGGCGGCCGGTGGGTGGGGGCCGCGGGGAGGGGGGGCTCGCCGCGGGGCGGCGGGACGGTGGGGCGGCCGGTGGGTGGGGGCAGCGGCCGGTGGGCGTTGGGGAGCGGCGGGAGGGAGGGAGAGGGAGGAAGAGAGAGGGGGCGCGGGGAGGGGGGGCTCGCCGCGGGGCGGCGGGGCGGCCGGTGGGCGTGAGCGGCCGATGGGTGGGGGCGGCTATCGGTGAGCGGCCGGTGGGTGGGGGCGGCTGCCGGTGGGCGTCGGGTCGGGGCGGGGTGGCTGGAGGGAGAGAGAGGGTGGCGGCGCGGTGGTGAGGGGCGGGATGGAGACGCGGGAGAGTGAGGGGGGTGGAGGTGGATCCGGCCATTATGGGGGGCGGGCTCTTTGCCGTCTGCTAGCAGACGACAAAGAGGGAGGGTGGGGCCCCGCCGTGACCGTTAGGGGGGACGTCCTCTTTGCCGTCCGCTAGCGGACGGCAAAGAGGGGGGAGGCAGACGGCAATTCTTACCCGACGGCAACGATGTACCCAGGGTGCGGTGGGGCCCGCCCGTGACCTTTGCCGTCTGCCTGCCCAATCTTTGTCGTCCGCTAGCCGACGGCAAAGGGTGGGCTGATGGCAAAGACTTTCTTTGGCGTCTGCCCACCCTTTGCCGTCCGTTTTATGCAAGCTGATGGCAAAGGCTTTCTTTGCCGTCCGCCAGCAGACGGCAAAGACATGGCGGACGGCAAATGATCTGATTCCAGTAGTGGTACTTGTCGGTGTCAAAACCGGCGGATCTCGGGTAGGGGGTCCCGAGCTGTGAGACTTGGATCGATGGTAACAAGAGACGAAGGGGACAAGGTTTTACCCAGGTTCGGGCCCTCCTATGGAGGTAATACCCTACGTCCTGCTTGATTATATTGATGGTATGAGGATTACAGAGTTGATCTACCTCGAAATCAAGTAGCTAAAACCCTAGATGAGTACTGTTGGCCTACAACCTAAAACCCTCCGGCTTATATAGACGCCGGGGGTACCTAGGGTTTACACATGGTCGGTTACACGCCGAGGGGATAAACATGCCTATTCACTACTTTAAACGTGGAGGATACGCCACGATTCTAGAAGCTTCCTTCCTTCAATCAATCCAGTGTCCGGCAAACGGCCCATATAGTCCGGCCCATAAGAAATAGGTCGGCCTCCCGAGGACCCCTTAAACCAGGACTCCCTCAGTAGCCCCCGAACTAGCCTCCAACGCCAAGGGTCCTAGCTTCAGCTGCTTCGTGTGATCAAAGTCTTCGGCTTGCGAGGCGAGTTCCTTCCTTCAAATAGTGATCGGACGAGTTTAGTTCAGCCTCCGACGACGTGTAGTTTTCCCGATCATAGATCGTCCGAACACCATGAGTAACCGGCCCCAAAGGCCAAACGTCAGGGAGTAAATAGCGATCCCTGACAACCTTTCAGACGAAAGGTCACGGCCCACCACGACCACTGAACCAGTCGTAAAGACTCGATTCGCGGTTCGAGGCCGTTTCCACCAGCACGATCCATCAATGCACAGATCGTGCCCCGTTTCACACGGGATATGTTTAATCACGCGTGTATAACGGCACGCACGTCTTGGGAAGCGGAGAGATTCACGGCGCCGTGAAGGGAGGCCAACCGGCAACAGACCCAATAAAAGGGGAAGAAAACCCCAGGGTTTAACCGCACTTCCCATTCGCATCCCTGCTTCCCCAATCTCCCGAGCTTCCAGAGCCCAGATCTAGGTCTTCCATTCTTCCTCATCCGAGCTTAGCCATGGCCAGCTCCGGTTCCAACGGCAAGTGGGGGGCTTCCACGGTCACAGACCAGGACATCCGGGACCTCAAGGACGCCGGCTACCTCCCCGCCAATGTCTTCCACCGCGCTGCGGAGGAGGGCCAGGTGATCCCCACCCCCAAACCAGGTGAGAGGGTGGTCTTCATTCCTCACTTCATCCGAGGATTGAGCTTCCCGCTCCACCCCTCCGTGAGGGGCCTCATGTTCTTTTATGGTCTCGAATTCCACGACCTCCTGCCGAACTCTTTCATGCATATATCGGCCTTCATCATCGTCTGCGAGGCCTTCTTGAGGGTCGAACCACACTTCGGACTGTGGCTCAAGATTTTCAACATCAAGCCGAAGTGTGTCACGGGCGCACACGCAGACTGCGGCGGGGCGGTCATCAGCAAGCTCCCCCGCGCAGTATGGCCATCCGGCACCTTCATCGATACCATCAAGACTTGGCAAAAAGAGTGGTTTTACATCACCGAGCCAAGGGAGGAGGGCGGAACTGTTCCTGCCGAATTCAGATCCGGCCCCCCGACCAGATTGACCTCATGGGTCCGAAAGGGCCTTGATTGGGGTTCGGATACCGAGGTGGATGACCTGCAGAGGGGCATCGCCTCCCTGATAAAAGATAACATCGATCTGACCAACGTGGTCCAGATTATGCTCCGACGGCGCATCCTCCCCTGCCAGCACCGGGCCTCTCCTATGTGGACTTACCGGACTGATGATGATCCTATGATCCGTCAGCTCTTCCGCACCACTCGGGAGAAGCTATGGAAGGCGTTGTTCAAAGCGCAGGAGAAGTGGCCGACCAAGAAGGAGGACCAGGGCTTGAGCGTCGTCAAGCCCCTATCCGAGGTATAACACAGTTTTTATTTGATCGGCTCTGTTTTCCTGAAGAAAGTCTAAGCATTTTCCGATCACCTTCGCAGGAATGGTTGAGCAAGGCCACGGGCATCAAGTGTCCGGCTCCACAGTCCGAAGACCCCAGGTCTCCGCTGCTGTTGGAGATGCTCGTCGTGGCGCCTTACAGGGCCCCAGAGAAGAAGGAGAAGAAGAAACCAGGCCGAGCAGGCCTGCGCATCAGGGACCAGCCGGAGGCTGTGTCCGAAGAAACTCATGCCTCCTCGAATCAAGAGGAGGAGCACGAGGGTGAGGAGGGAGGCGATTCCCCCCTCGCAGGAAAGAGGGCGGCGTCATCGGACGCCCCGGAGGACGGAGATCCTCTCGCCCCGAAGAAAGCGCGCCGGAAACAGGTAGCCCTGTCCGGTGACAGCTCGGACTCGGATACCGAGTCCGAGGACTTCGAGAGGGTTCCACGAAGGAACCTCAGGGTCAAGCCCCCACCTCGAAGGTAAAGATCCGAAGACCTCCTGAGCTATTAATGCTAAGTTTTGAATGTTACTGACATGTGAATACCTATTGTCTTGCAGCCCCCCGCGTGTTCTCCCCACCTATCAAGTTTCGGATGGGGAGACCCCGCCTGCCGAGCTAGCGGAGAGCGGGACCGCGTCGCACCACTCTCCTCCGGGCGCCGCGAAGGACGCCGCGGAGGTGTCGTCCCAACAGGCTCCCTGGGAGCCGGACACTAGAGGTGGGGGCGATGACGTCATGGTCGAGGCTAACACCTCGGCCGCCGAAGACCCGGGGGAGAGGCCCCTCCCTGATACTGAGGAGGCCGGACGAGAAGATGTCCAGTCACCTCCAAGGCTGTCTCCGGAGCGCACCATGCCTCCGGAGGCACTGGTTCAATCCCCAGTTGGAGATCGGGTCACCCGATCCCCACCGGCGCCACCGACCAATGGGTGGCCGGCTATGGGGGAGGCTCTGTCAAGCGCCTCCATTTCCGAGGAACACCGCACCCTTATGGGTGCGGTATTGCAGAGCATTCAGTCCGTAGACCACGGACTGAAAGAGGCCTTCAACAGTCTCCTGACGGGCTTCCAAGTAAGCCATGTAATGATCTATTGTATGAAATATTAATATCTTTGTGTTATCATTATATACATGACAGGCCCCGAGCCCTAGGTGAGTTTGGAAAAACTTGCCTAGGGGTCAATAATAGATCATTGTCCGAACTATGTACAAGACAGTATGTGTTCGGAATGTCCTAACAGTCCGTAAAGGGACCGGACACACGATCATATTTATGATAGTTCAGAAGCTTTGAACCCATATAACTTGATATGGGTTTGTTTGTTACAGGCTTCGTCTACAGCGGCGGCTGCTAATGCTGCCGAGCTGGACGAGCTGAATTGGAAGCTGAAGAGCTCCGAAGACGAGCTTGACGCTTTGAACAAGAGATTCGACGAGGCGGAAGGTAAGCCGAATTAGAGTATTAAAAACTCTTCATTACCGTATTGTCAACGCAGTATTTTTTGATATGTTTAATGCTTGCGCAGCCTCGGCGAAGGAGATTGAGAAGCTCAAGGCCGAGCTTGAGAAGGCGAAGTAGGAGGCTTTGGTTGAGAGGGCGGCTGCCAAAGAAGCGGCTACCGCGCTATCCGCCCTGAGAGCCACCAGCGACAAGCATGAGGCTCGGGTGGAAGAAATCCAACAGTAGCTCAAGGACGCAGGCCAAAAGTGCGAGGACCTTGAGCGGAAAGGCAAGGAGCAGGCTGCCGAACTATCCACCCTGAAAACCGATCTCCAAAAGGAGCGGGTGGATAGGCGGTCCTATGAAGAGGAGGTCGGCCAGGCCAAGGCTATCATGGATGGTAAGCCGTATTTATTGCAGTGTATCTTCGGGGATAGCAAGTTCAAAGTGCTCACCCAAGTATGGCGTTCCTTAGGCGCCTGCTCGGACCTCCAGAAGAGCGCCGCGGACGCAAACCAGTTCTATGCTTCACGGGGGGAAGGAGATGAAGCTCGGCTGTTTTGGGCGCAATTCGAAGCCCCCGAGCGCTCTCCTCTCCTTGTTGAACAGCTGAAGCAGCTGATGGAGCTACACCGGATGGCGGAGCCGGCCATGAAGGATCTCTGTATCCGGCTATGGCCCAACGAGCCACTGCCGGGCAGCTACTTCGGCCTGGTGCAGAAGCTGAGCGACGCCTCTCCTCGGATCGACGCACTGAGGCGGTCTTCCTGCATCGAGGGAGCTCGTATGACCTTCGCGAAGGCCAAGGTGCACTGGCCGAGGCTGGATCCGATGAAGATAGCCACCGCCCCTCCGCCTCCTGGAAAGGAGCATAGGCGCCCCGAGCTGTACTTCTCCGGAGTTATGGAGAGTGCTCGGGCCATAGAATCGCAGTGTTCGAGAGAGAACATGTATGAATAAAGTGTTGTAATATGTCCGAAGACATTTCAACGTGTTTATATTTATGATCCATGGTTTATCATGTCTTTCGTGTTTTTGCATCCTTTATAACTCCTATATGGCCGTTAAAACTGAAAGCTGTGAGTCGTCGGCTTCAGCCCGCATGTAGATACTACGTGGGGTGTCTCTGCCAACGCACTGTGACCCTTAGCCGAGCTATCGGTACCCGAAGGCGGTAGTGTGGGGCGGACAAGGCAATCGGACCATCATGCTTTATTGCTTTCACTTAGCCGTAGGGGCGCGAGAAAGGAGTGCGGGGGCTGATGACTAGCCCCCAGTGTTCGTGATGTTCGGAATAACCGTGGACGAAGCCTATATCACATGGTTTGTACGAATACAAAACCCATCGTATGACACGGAGTAACCTCTGACGAGATTTATTTAAGCTCGGATTCGCAGACCAGTTCTCGCATACCATGACAGTCAGTTTTCGGCTTTCTTCGCTGAGGTGCTTGACCAGGCTAGCCGGAAACACAATCGCAGCGGTTCTCCCTTTGCCCTTTTAGCCGAACGAGCGGAACATAAAGGGGCAAGCACAGGAGTCGGGCAACCCAACTATTGACCCAAGACATAGTTCGGAACCAATGCATATAAAGCGGAATTCCAAGACGCCGAACGCAAAAATCAGTTTGTGCTTAGGGCGATTTTCTTTAATTCGAGCCCCCGGTCTATATTTAGCCGGTTGCATCGTAAAGTATACCAGACGGGTTCGCAAGAAGAGAGGGAGAAATAGAGAGTGCACCAAAAACAGCGAAGTGATCATGCATGATTTATCTGTATTTTACTCAACAACTCTTATTATTCAAATTGCCGATACAACTGTTTACAGGTATTAAAAATGAAATATAAACCTTACAGGAGGGGGTTGTACCAAGGGTCTTCGATAGGTGACCTGACGTCCTCGATATGCCCTGTTGCTTGTCCGCTCCTGCGTCTACCGAGGAGTTGTATACCTCGATGGGTGTACTGTTCGGCGAGCGGGCTTTGTCAAAAAGTCTTGAGAAGTCGCCGAAGTGTGAGTGAGCTTTACGCCGTAGTAGGTATTTTATGGTACCTGTAGTGTGTCCGAAGACATGTTGATGGTGATAGTTCGGTCCAGCCGAACACTTACCCTTTAATAATTTTCCCCACCGCTGCCCATGGAATTTTGAGCGCGAAGTTGTGCCTCCTCAGCACGTACTTTGCCGGTACTAGGGCCGTGCGATGGGGGCGAATCCCTATTTATGGGGAGAAGAAGGCTCTGGTACTTCAGCTTGAAACCGAGCTCGCTTCCCAGCCTTGGGTGCCTTTACGGCAGCTGTCGGAGTCTGCCGATCATCAGTGTAATGGAATTCGGCCGCCAGGGCCAACGCATGCTCCTCAGTTCGGAGGGAGCGCTCTGTATTGCCATTGACAGTAATGACCCCCTTGGGGCCGGGCATCTTGAGCTTGAGGTATGCGTAGTGTGGGACGGCGTTAAAGCGAGCGAACGTTGTACGGCCGAGCAGGGCGTGATAGCCGCTGCGGAAGGGTACGATGTCGAAGATCAAGTCCTCGCTTCGAAAGTTATCGGGCGAGCCGAACACTACTTCCAGGCTCACGGAGCCCGTGCACCGGGCTTCTACACCTGGGATCACTCCTTTAAAGGTAGTGTTAGTGGGTTTGATCCTTGACGGATCTATGCCCATCTTTTTCACCGTGTCTGAGTAAATCAGATTCAGGCTACTTCCTCCGTCCATTAGGACTTTTGTGAGGTGATACCCATCTATGATGGGGTCTAGGACAAGGGCGGCCGAACCCCCATGACGGATACTGGTCAGGTGGTCACGTCGATCGAAGGTGATCGGGTATGCCGACCATGGGTTATACTTCGGGGCTACAAGCTCTATGGCGTAGACATCTCAAAGGGCGCGCTTCCTCTCCTTTTTGGGTATATGAGTGGTGTAGATCATGTTTACTGTTTTTACCTCTGGAGGGAATTTCTTTTGTCCGCCACCGATCGGACCACGAGGTTCATCCTCATCCGCGCTGCGTGGGCTCTTGCCTTGGTCCTCAGATGCGAGCTTGCCGGCCTGTTTGAACACCCAACAGTTACGGTTGGTGTGGTTGGCGGGCTTCTCTTGAGTGCCATGGATCTGGCAGGGCCTCTCCATGATCTTGTCCAGCGGGGTGGGTCCGTCGCGATTGCCTTTAGGAGGCTTCTTCCGCTGCCCAGGACGGGAGTTGCGGAAACCGGCGTTAACGGCCGTGTCATCGGCATCAATATTGTTGTGTCAGTGCTTGTTCTTGTTGCGCTTTGGTTTCCCGTTTCCATCCCGAACTTCGGAGGTTCCGGTGTCTTCGGGGTTGTGGCTACATCTTGCTAGCCAGTTATCCTCGCCCGCGCAAAAGCGAGTCATGAGTGCTGTGAGAGCGGACATTGTCCTTGGTTTATCCTGGCAGAGCTGACGAGCCAGCCACTCATCCCGAATATTGTGCCTAAAGGAGGCTATTGCTTCGGCGTCCGAGCAGTCAACGATCTGGTTTTTCTTAGTCAAGAAGCGATTCCAGAATAGCCGTGCAGATTCTCTTGGCTTTTGGACGACGTTGCTCAGGTCGGAGGAGTCCGGCGGCCGAACATAAGTGCCCTGGAAGTTAGATCGGAATGCGTCTTCCAGGTCCTCCCAGCACCCAATTGAGTTTTCGGGGAGGCTATTTAACCAGTGCCGAACTGGCCCTTTAAGCTTCAGGGGCAGGTACTTGATGGCGTGGAGGTCGCCTCCTCGCGCCATGTGGATGTGGAGGAGGAAATCCTCGATCCATACGGTTGGGTCAGTTGTCCCATCGTATTGTTCTATGTTTACGGGTTTGAACCCTTCCGGGAACTGATGCCGCATCACCTCATCCGTAAAACACAGTGGGTGTGCAGCGCCTCGGACCCGAGCTATGTCGCGCCGGTGATCGGCGTCTGCTCTGGTCCGGTTCCGTTCCCGACCTTCATTATTGCGGTCGAGCCAAGGCCGGTACCCTTCCCGTTTATCGGGTGAGTATCCTCTGGATCCGTAGATGGATCGCGTACGACCTGCTCTATCGTCCAGGTCGTGTCGCAGGTCGAACCTGTCATCGGGCTCTAGTGGCTCTTTTCCCCGTCTTCGGGGTATCGTCGGCCTATAGCCGGTGTTGTCAGCCGTCCTATCTCGTCCTCGAGGAGGGCGGTCTGGCTTGTCGTATGGGGTATGCTTGGGAGACGGCGTATCAGTGAGCTCATCATCGAATTGTGGCAGCAGCCTTCTGCGCGGATAGCTCTTAGGTTGGTCCGATAGACCGGTACCGTAGCCTTCCTCAGCTGAGAGGACTCTCGTCCATCGATCGTTGAGGTCATCTTGCTCGGCTTTAAGCTGCCGTTCTTTTGCTTTCAGGCTGCGGGCCGTGGCTATAAGTTGCTGCCTGAACAGCTCCTGGTCTTCAGGATTGTCAGGGATGGCGAAGTCATCGGCTTCCGGGATGTCCTCCTCCACGACAGGGGGGAGGTAGTTGTAGTCCTCGGAATCATTGAGATCGTCGGGGTTGAACCGGTCTTCCGGCCCCTCCTGACCCTCTAACGGGTGTTCGGGGATTTCAGGATTGTCGTTGTCTTCCGGAGTATCACCGTCCCCGGTGCCGTCGATAGCTCTCCTTCCCTTTTTCCCTTTTGACCGTTTATGCGGCTTTCGGCGTCTTGACAGCGCTTCATCCGACTTGTCTCCGTCGTTCTTCGGAGTGTCTACCATGTAGACATCGTATGTGGAGGTGGCGGCCCACCGCCCGGTGTTGACTGGGGTGAGGGGACGATCCTCCTCATCCATGTAATCTGCATCCTTAGATGCATAGTCCAACATGTCGGTTAAATCTTCGACAGTGGCTACCAAGTGGGTGGTGGGTGGGACAAAAAATTCGTCCCGGCCTGCCATGCGCCCGATCTGAGAGCTGATCGTAGTTGGATCGTCGGTAATCTTCATCGACGAGATCCGATCTAGAGCTTCGTTGTGTACCGAGAGCTCGATTGGATCGGTCAGCGCAGCGTTTCCAGAGCTAACTTCCGATGCGTCTGCGCGGGGAGAGTGTTCGGCAAGAACAGGTGTCCAGACGTCTGGCTCTATGACCGGGTCCGGACTGAAGGTTGGGTCCTCACCGAGGTAGATCCCGTGGACGGGACCGAAAGATGGATCTGAGGTTAAAGCCTCAGAGTCTTCGGGCGTGGCGGATGAGACCGCGAGCCCAGTTAGTAGCAGGTCGCCCCGAGAGTCTACGGAGAACTCCGGGTTCCCGAATCTAACCTCTTGATCAGGGGCGAAGCTTCCGACGCGGCCTAGATGGCCGGACGGGTCGGCGTGTAGCACAATGCTGCCAAAAGCGAAGATCTGTCCGGGGACGAAAGTGTCCGCAATGCGAACCTCTTCGTTGATGACTAGGCGAGCCATCGATTCCTCTGGCGATCACAGCGGAACTCTCAATGAAAGCACCAAAGTCGGTGTCAAAACCGGCGGATCTCGGGTAGGGGGTCCCGAGCTGTGAGACTTGGATCGATGGTAACAAGAGACGAAGGGGACAAGGTTTTACCCAGGTTCGGGCCCTCCTATGGAGGTAATACCCTACGTCCTGCTTGATTATATTGATGGTATGAGGATTACAGAGTTGATCTACCTCGAGATCAAGTAGCTAAAACCCTAGATGAGTTCTGTTGGCCTACAACCTAAAACCCTCCGGCTTATATAGACGCCGGGGGTACCTAGGGTTTACACATGGTCGGTTACACGCCGAGGAGATAAACATGCCTATTCACTACTTTAAATGTGGAGGATACGCCACGATTCTAGAAGCTTCCTTCCTTCAATCAATCTAGTGTCCGGCAAATGGCCCATATAGTCCGGCCCATAAGAAATAGGTCGGCCTCCCGAGGACCCCTTAAACCAGGACTCCCTCAGTACTCCCTGGAGAACAAGAAAACATTGGAGCATATGAGAAGGAATGCTAAGACTAAGCTCGAAACCAAGGACTTGGACAATTCGAGTGTGACTGTCACCAATGCCATAAGCGCCATAAGGAAGAAGAAATTGGGCTGGCACACTAGGATCCGTATAAGTCTCTAAGCTCTATGAACGAAGAATGGTTGAATTTTTCTATTAGGCTCAAGCTGAGAAGAAAAGAGCTGCTGATGAACAACGCCATAAGGTTAGACCCAAGGCAAATGAGCTGAAGGAAAATGTTGATGACCGCCTCATGGTTGTAGCTACTCAAGAAGTTCCATTGAGCCAGAGTGCTCCCGATAAAGAAGCTCCATCCTCACCTCCACCACAAGAAGCACAACGATTTGGGCGTGGTAATGAAGTTAATGTACCTGAGCCTAGTGCTCATGAAGAAAAAGCTGAAGACATTGATGTCTCCTTCGAGAAGCATGTCGAGAAATATGCACCACCAGAGCAAAACGCTCCTGAAAAAAAGTTGAAGAAACTGAGGCAGTTGAAAAAGTTGTTCTGTCCCCGCTAAAGAACGCACCTATTGTGCCCTCCAAGCCTAGCGTGGAGGAGAAAGAGAAGTCTGAGGGTGATGCTAGCCCTACCCGAAAAGAAACTACCTTATGAACATGCTCAGATGGATGTTGACACAGATCAAGCTCCTTGTCCCGAAGAATTTGTCATGTGAGAGGAAGAGAAGAAAGATGATGAGCCCGACGCTCATGAAAAAGTTGATGTTGAACCAGAGTCTCCTTCGGCCTACGTGCCGCCTGTCATTAATAACACAAGTGAAGAAGAGGCCCAGTGCCTCAAGTTACATAAAAGAAAACTGAACAAAAGGTCTCATAGTCAAAAATCAATGTCACTGAGAAACTTGCTGGGGAAACAAGTGCTGAGAAATCTCCTGCTAAGAGTGACGACCCTTCTGGTTCTTCAAAGTCTTCACTGAAGGAAAAGGTCAAGCTATCATATGTGCCTGTGTTAAAACCCATCGATGAAAACGAACCTGCACATGATGATATTCGTGCCGCTGGACATATGGATGAGGATATTCTTCCAAATCCTCGAGAAACAATTCCTCTGATTCCTGAAGGAACTGGCCCTAGTGGACCTCCATTCAATGAAAAGATTCATAAATCCAAGCTAGCTTTCTTTGGAAACAGTCCATATGATGAAGAAAGTACTTCTTTGTCCCCTCACTTTTGGACGATAGAGCAGGCCATCTATTATAATTGCATATTTGAGCACATGTATCTCAACTTTCTAGAATTAGAAGGATCACCTTGCTTCCACAAATCTATTGGTCAACTTGATGAATCGCACTTGAAGAGGTTCCTTGCTTCAAACACGGATGGAACCAAGGAATTATTCTTCAGTTCTATGCAAATCTATATGTATCAGGTGACAGAAATACAGTAGTATGTGAAAGTTTGAGTGGATGACTGAAAATGGTAAAATCACTTGAAGTGCCGAGTAGTTCCTCACAAAGCAGAACTTTTCCCGATATGGAATTGATGAAAACAGAGATCACAGGCTGAATTTCCAGGATATAATTGATGAACAACTTCACCTTTTGATGGATCCCAAGGTTGGCGATGTATGTTCTGCTAATCAAGATCGAAGATTGACATATGAGAATCATGTTATCTTTCACATCATTGGTAACTCCTTGACTCCAGTCAACTAGCCTTCAAAGGTTGAAAGAATTATGCGCAACATGCTCTTTGCCATTTCCCTTGAACTGACAATTGATCTTGAAGATCTATTTCTTAGAAACATGATTGTTGCAGTAGAATATCCTAAAGATCTGAAGATCTATGCTTCTTGGATTCAATATGTCATCTATCAATTTCAAGGCAAGAGGTATTTTTGTCGGTTCAACACAAAAACTTTCAACCCTCCTGTCCTGCCTACGTTACTCATCTGATTATCAAGGACAGTGGAAAAGGAAAATACCCCGATGTGCTTGAAGAAGTTGCAACTACTCAAGCACCAAAGATAAAGCAGACAACTGTTGAGATTTCATGCTATGAAAATCCCTTTCTATATGAGATTTGTCTTCGGACACAACAATCTCACAAGAGGCATCTCAAATTGGACAGAAAAGAAAAGGTTCATCTGGCAATCGAGCTAAATCATGTGCATAATGATGTTCGCCAAGCCTTGCTTGTGGTAAAGGAGGAGAAGAAGCGCTCCTGGGTAGTTCTTCGAAAGTGGTACACTGGATATCAACTCAAAGCTAAGGGCATTGAAAAGACATATGACTACATTGATGCATTTGAGATTGATCGTAGATGCCAGAATACTCTAGTTCTTCCAACAAGATCTTCCTCAATAGATTTGTTATTTCTCGATCCCGGTGATCTGCTTGAGAGCGATACAGATGTGACATCGCTAGAGTTCCAAGATGACCAAGCCCATGTCACCTAAGATTAACCGGCTGACCCATCTACACATGTTGCTCCCGAAGATCAAGCCAGAGGAAGCTCAGCTAGTGCTGATGCAACTTCCTTATGGGTCGCCTCAACTGCGAAGACTGACTCTTCTTCTTCGAACAACCCCAGTTCTTGTTCATATTCCTCGAACCTTCTTGTACCTTTTTGCCACTTTTGACAAAAGGGGGAGATGACATCGAGAGTTAGATGTGCGGGTTCATTTGCCAGGGCTGGGTTATTTGCCATTTGGTTCTTCTTCACAAACATTTGGTTCTTTCGTTGTCAAACAGTTTAAGTTTATGGATTGTGTGAAGTTTAAGGTAATGCATGGGCAACTATCTAAAACTCTAGTTGTAATGTTAATAACCCCCCTGTAATATTATCGCTATCTCATCTATTTTGTAGGAGGAAACTTTATTGGAGTTTGTGGATCTCTAAATATCTCGTTCATAATTCTCCACTATAATGTTTCTCGAAAGCCTTGTTTTGCAGAAGAAATTCTATCAGTGATCACTCTGAAATCTTGTGTGAACGACTGTGATAAGATTATAATGTATTCATGTCATATACTTTCTCAAAGCCTTGTTTTGCAGGAATCAATTTTATTTATTAGAGTTCACTTAGTGCATTGAAATGATCTTCAATAATACACTCTTTCTCAATGCAACACATCATTCTCGGAGATATAAATATTCCTCCACTGCTTCAATTTAACATATCCAGGGTATCAGATTTCAAAACTTTCAGGAACTACATACATTTAGGGGTTTTACCTTTGAATGTATCGGTAATTATTTACTTTCCGCATCTTCCCGGTTACCTCCTTATCTACTCTTTGATGTTTATCTATTGTGTCAACAATCGTCCAAAAAGAGGGAGATTGTTGGTGCAATGTCGTGCCGCCTTTGGGTTTTGGAGATTGTTGTCAGAAACACTTTGGGGCTGATTTGTTTGCCAACTCACACAGAGAGAAATAGTCCTTGACGTATCCAGAAGAATGACATATTATATCAAGAAGTTTGAGATAAATTTCACCGAGAGTCATCTGCGTTGTAGAGGGGAAACAATACCAAGAAGATTGCGTGACGGAGTTTTCCACTAAAAATATTTCTGAAGAGAAACAATTGGTATTTAGAGTGTTCGAGAAGAAATGGTTGCAGTCAAGAAGAATGAAGGTGAAGTGAACACGTAGCATTTGTTTTGACGTTCTTTTTCTCTTAGTTGAGTCATAGGACCACCTTACTATTAAGAGGGGTATAAGTATTTCAAGACTTATGTTTGTTGTGATGCTTAGCCGAACCTATGAGAGTTGAAAGAAATATCTTTGTGCCCCAAAACACTACTTGCCAGCCAGAGACGTTTACCTTCTGGGGAAATATGCTTCAGGACGAGGAGTCAGTTTTACTTGTTCCTCAAGTGAAGTTGATGTGTGCTCAAAATTCGACCGTTGGAAACGTGTCGGCTAGCCATTGGCTGAGCAGTTTGTACTAAATGGTCATTTCCCTTCTGGGGAGTTGCGGCTATAAATAGCCACCCCGCACCAACGTGATTCTTTGGCTACTCTGCTAGAGATTCTGAGAAGATTGTTCGAGCACTCCTCTCTGATAAATTTGAGTTTAAAGTCCATCGAGTGAAAAGCAAGAATCGAAACTTGGATAGTGGTTGAGCATCATAGTAGATTTAAGTCTTGTGTTCTTGTATCTATTATTATTAAGAGCTGCTAACTCTCCAGACAGTTAGGTGTCGGCTTGAGGGACGAAGAGTGATTTTCCTCACCAACTCAAAGTCTTCAACAGCCAAGAGTAATTGTGGTCCGCGAAGCAGGTCTGTTGAAGGTTTGGAGATTGCCGAGAAGTATCTACCACGTGTAAAATCAACTGAAGTCTGACCAGCTTCGCATTGAGGAGAATAGGACGGAGAGAGCTTTGATCCTGTCTTCAATCACAAGTCCCTCCAACCAGATGTAACTCTTTCACACAAGAGTGAACTGGTCTACCAAATCATATGTCGCCATTATGCACCACTGGTCAATTCTCCTCTACTACATTTCCTTCAGTAGTTTACATTCGGTGCATTTGGTTCTGATAGATATCTCCCTGATCTCTTTCATCTTCTCAGGTAGTATTGTATCTATGTTGTATAGTATAATCATGTTTGTTGTCCTTAAGGTTATGTGTCTCTATGAGCATCTTTTATTTATCTGGATTTTCAAGCTGTTCAGTTGAGTCTTACTCTGATGAACATTTCTCAGTAGTGTGCATGTGCTTCCTAAATTGTTTCGTATGCCCTTACTACTCATGCTATTTGTCGTGTTTCCTTTATGTGTTATCATTATCATCGTTTGAGTGTTAACTGTTAAGTCACTATACCAGGAAGATTATCATTTCTTTCACCGAAGTTTGCTTAATCTTCTCGGTTCCTTTAGTTTATCTTTGTGGGTCTTTCTTAGTTTTGTTTTAGTGTTCCTGCCTAAGTTTATTTTTATTTCTGTTATACTGTACACTGTACAGATAGAATTAAAGTTTCGAAAGAAATTTTAAATCTCCCATTCACACCCCCCCTCCCCCCCTTCCTCTGGCCAATATACTATCGATCCTACACATGTCTCAGACAATCAAATCATTCAAAATATATTGCAATCGATTCCCGGAACAACGTGTGGGGTATCCTCTAGTTCTACTAACAAATCAAACCCATTTGCCCCTGGCTCTGCTTTGGGAGAAAGAGAGGAATAACAGAGAAAGAAATAAAAACTACCCCATTGTTGTTTGTTTGTTTACCCCAGTCAAGAAAAGACATTCCTAACTGTGGTACAAGCTAGTTCCTCACAATAGTTCATGATAGGAATCAGTTCATGATGAGTGATGACGGCTACTATGTTTTTACGTTATTTTGTCCATTCAGTATGGCGGTCATCGATGAATTCGTTGCCTCCTACGTTGGGTGGCCATAGGCTCAAGAGCTTTGCCCAGAGGCCGGCTGGTGGAACAAAGGGTGGCTTTCTACGGCTACGGGATGCGAGCATGGTACAGGTTACCAACATTGTCACAACTGAGTTTTGCCTCTTGGTAAATGTCCGCATACTCAACTCTGACACCTCCTTTAAGATGAGCTCCATCTACATACTGACCGCCTCAGATAGAAAAGACGATTTTTTAGCCCAGCTCTTTGTGGTTGGCACTTGGTGACTAACCAAATTTATCACGCCCAACACAAGAACAAACAAAATGTCAGCCAAGGTAGAATCAATCGTTTTCGCGCCACTCTACAAAGTTGGGAGCTCAAGGAGATCCATTTACAAAACTGTCGTTTTACTCGGAGCAACGAGAGAGGGAATCCCACCATGTGGAAGCTAGACTCCTGCAACTCGGGGTGTGCCATTCATTTTGACTGCCACACTCTACATGCCCTATCCACCTCACTCTCAAATCACTGCCCGTTTCTTCTTCTTGCTGATGATAGAGGGACAAGAAGACCGCGATCTTTTAAGTTTGAGAATTTTTTGGACTCGCATCCCGGGATTCATTGATGTTGTTCGGAGATCTGAGCAAACCCCGACGGGCCATGCCGAGCTATGTCAAAATCTGTTCCACAAGCTCAAGCACACGAGTTGCTGCCTCTCCAAGTGGAGTCGTGGGCTCTTTTCTGCCAAGCTTCACCTCCACGCTACCCTCTTCATCATTCTCCGGCTCGATATTGCCCATGAATCCCGCGCCCTCTCTCCGAGGTTATCGGTCGATATTCTTCGTGGGCGCGCCTCAAGCGGATGGTCATCGGTCGTGCCGTCCTTGAGCGTGCCTGAAAGAAGCAATGTACTCATATCGCAAACGTCAAACAGGGTGATGTAACACGAAAATTTTCATCTACAGGTTAACACGCGAAGAAGAAAAACCATATACATAGGCTCAAAAGAAACAATGGTTGGGTCACGGAACACGAGGACAAGGAGGGCATCATCCACGACCATTTTAAGGATGTTCTTGGCGTGGGACATCCACGGAGGAATGACTTTCAACTGGGGCAGCCTCAATGTGGAGCATGCTGATTTGACGGGCATTGATGATCCCATCAAGGAGGAGGAGCTGCGAAAATAAAAGAAATGTCAAAAGATAAGGCTCCCGGGCCGGATGGCTTCACTAGAGCCTTTTTTAAAAGCTGCTGGAACATCAAGGAGGATGTGATGTGCACTATTAATCTCTTTAGTGACCTTCACTCAGAAAACTTCCAGTGACTCAACTCCGCAAACAATAAACAAGATTTTCCTTTTTTGAGAACTCCCAGTTATTATGCAATGCACTGCCTGAAGATTCGGATCAAAGCATGAGCATTGTCCTCGAAGCTGAATTTGCTCAATTGCCTCTTGGTGACTTGGTGCAACAGCAGAATCCAAAGATTCCTGGTAATTAGCAGCAGAAATCAAATATTTATGTGTTCCCATTCTTCACCCATAAGTTCCAACAGTTTGTACGATTCAGACAAACCAGTCCTTGAGCATTGCCTCAAGTCTGAGCCGCTGTGATTCCCCTGCATGTTCGTCCCACCTGCAGTTGCGGCTCGAGCAAACCCTCAATCCACCTGCAGATGAGACTCAAGTAACCGATGCCCCTCCATATTTTCATCTACAGGTTAACACGCGAAGAAGAAAAACCATATACATAGGTTCAAAAGAAACAATGGTTGGGTCATGGAACACGAGGACAAGGAGGGCATCATCCACGACCATTTTAAGGATGTTCTTGAAGTGGGACATCCACGGAGGAATGACTTTCAACTGGGGCAGCCTCAATGTGGAGCATGCTGATTTGACGGGCATTGATGATCCCATCAAGGAGGAGGAGGTGCGAAAATAAAAGAAATGTCAAAAGATAAGGCTCCCGGGCCGGATGGCTTCACTAGGGCCTTTTTTAAAAGCTGCTGGAACATCATCAAGCAGGATGTGATGCGCACTATTAATCTCTTTAGTGACCTTCACTCAGAAAACTTCCAGTGGCTCAACTCCGCAAACAATAAACAAGATTTTCCTTTTTTGAGAACTCCCAGTTATTATGCAATGCATTGCCTGAAGATTCGGATCAAAGCATGAGCATTGTCCTCGAAGCTGAATTTGCTCAATTGCCTCTTGGTGACCTGGTGCAACAGCAGAATCCAAAGATTCCTGGTAATTAGCAGCAGAAATCAAATATTTATGTGTTCCCATTCTTCACCCATAAGTTCCAACAGTTTGTACGATTCAGACAAACCAGTCCTTGAGCATGGCCTCAAGTCCGGGCTGCTGTGATTCCCCTGCATGTTCGTCCCACCTGCAGTTGCGGCTCGAGCAACCCTCAATCCACCTGCAGATGAGACTCAAGTAACCGATGCCCCCCCCCCCCCCCCCCCCCTAACTTCTTCTTAGCTCCTTTTATCAATGAAATGATACATGCCTTTTGCGTATTCGGGAAAAGAAAAGCTTACAATAATTTATTACTCTCGCTGAGCATCAAGGCCCTAGTCTGATTTCTTATAGGATCCGTACATTCTATTTATACTTAATCAGAAAATTTGTGGATGCAATACCAGCAATTGATATCTTTCAGAATATATATGTATATCATCAATATTCGAGAACTCGGGAATGCAAAAAGTTGGTAGGAGTTAGTTTTCTGAATGAGTACAAACACACCAGTTAATTGATTCTATACCAGAGAGATCACGACTTGAAAAAAATCCAACGGAGAAGAGAACAGAGCGAACACTTTGTAGCATTATATATAAAAAGAGAAGAAACACTCCATAGCATCATAGTTGCGGGTGCTGGACAAAATCATGACCGATGAATGTTACGAATGGCTGCATTTATACTGTTACAGTCAAAATCCATGATCTTCATCCAGTTTTCAAAGTCTCCAATTTCCTATAAAAACAATCATGAATGGACGTTTTAGAAATACTGAGTGCACATAGCTGCGAAAGGAATTGTGTGGTTTGTTCAGCACTGCACCCTTCAATTTATTTGGTATCTAGTTATCATCTCGGGCTTAGTGTTATCCACTGATAATAATTTTGGGGCAAAAGAGCCAACCAGATAAAAACAAACCTATTTATGGCATTTCACCTTTCTAGATTCGGGCACTAATCAGTTTAAGGGTAGGATTTTGATTTACTGTGGGCAAAGGTTATGTAAGTAAAACATTACAAGATACTCCCTCCGATCCAAATTAAATTTGTTAAATTTGGATCGTCAGCTACATTAAATTTATGTCTATTAGGATCCGCTGAAGAACTGTCGCAACGAATATCATGGGTAATGTCAAACAAAAGAATCATCGGCTCAAAACAGAAAAGAATCATACATAGGATTATAAAACATACGATGGCAAATCCATTTTGAGAATAATAATACGGGTATCATGGGTAATGAGAAACAAAAGATGTGATTTACTAACACGTAATAATAATGTCAAAACCTACTTACTCCCTCAGTTCCTAAATATAAGACCTTTTAGAGATTCTACTATGGACTACGTACGGAGCAAAAATGAATGAACCTACACTCTAAAATCTGTCTATATACATTCGTATGTAGTCCGTAGTGGAATATCTAAAAGGTCTTATATTTAGGAACGGAGGGAGTATTAAACAAGAACACGAGAGAAATGGAGGGCAGCAGCGGAGCATACACACCTTGACGACCGAGTTGACCGCGTTTGTGGCAGCGAGCCACTGGTCGCTCTGCTTCCTGTACCGCGCGATGGTCCCGAGCAGTGCGCGGGCCTCGAGCTCGATGCGCTTCTCGTTGACGAAGAGCTCCTGCACCCCGCCGTCGACGGCCTCCACGAGATGACCGGCGACCCGCGCCGCGCTCCGCATGGCATCCTTCTTCGCCCTCTCTTCGGCGCGTTGCGTGTGAGATAATTTAGCAAGAGAAGATTGGATTTGTTCGGCGGATTAGGAATTTCGAGTAGATCGGCGGTTGATTGTTACCAGTTTGTTGGCGCTGGCGGAGGGATTGGTGGTGGTGTTGCTGCATGATGTGGAGGAGCGCCGATTCCAGCTGCCCACCCGCCGCCGGCCCCGCCGCTGCCTTGGCTCCTTCCATCTTCTCCGATCTGAGCTTCTTCTTTTTTTCTTTTTAAACATTCCATTTCCCGCTGCCCAAAAACGACGCGAGTTTGGCGGTTCGGCGTCGGCCATGCCACAGTCGGCGTCCATAATGCCATAGGTTCGGCGATCAAAACATGCCAATAATCCGGCGTACAAAAAATGCGGGAGACGCGAGCATAGAACTTCTCAAACGGTTATCGGCTCCCCGTCATCGGCCAGAGAAACGAGAGAGGTACCGGTCGGCGTCGGCGAGGTCGGCGTAGCGGTCGGCGTCGGCGAGGTCGGCGTAGTGGGCACGTGCAACGTCGGAGACGCGGGCGGGCTCGGCTGCGGCGTGGGCGGTGCGGAGGGCTGCACCGGCATGCGGTTGAGGATGAGGTCGCGCTCCGCCAGGTACCACGCCTTCACCAGCGGGTCCATCTCCGTCGTGACGCCTCCCATGAGGAACGCCAGGTCGGTGTTGCGCTTCTTCGCGGCGACGTTGGTCCTGAGGAGGTCGAGCTTTGCGTCCTGCTTCGTCATCAGCGCCGACCACCTCGCCTCCGTCTTCTCCTCCCTCAGGGCAGAGTGGGTCTTTGCATCGGCGATGCATTGCTCGATCGACGCCTGCAGGCGCTCGGCAGCCGGCGCGTCGTTCCTGGCCTTCTTCGCCTTCTTGTTCCCGTCTGGCCGCCCTTCTGCCGCCCCAGGAACAGGCGCGTCCGGGCTTAGCGCGCCGTCCTTGTTGGCGAGCTGATGCCGAACCTCGGCCCATTTCTCGCAGGACTCGATTCGGGTGAACACATGGAGGAACTTGAAGTCGAAGTCGGCGTCCCGGCGAAACAAGTTGAACATCCGCACCATCTGCGCCCAAAAAGAACTGTTCGGCGGCGAAGGAGGACGCGGCCAACTGTTCGACGAAAGAAAGTCGGCGAACATACCTGCTGCTCGACGCTCGCGTCGCTCTCTAGGCGAGCATGGACCTGTTCCTGGATGCCATGCCACTTGTTGCACGCCGTTTGAATGCCCCCCTAATGGTTGGACATGGCCTTGGTGCCGCGGTCCATGTACGTGCCGGTGAACTCTGGGTCGACCAACTTGCGCTCGTCGAAAGCCGCCTTGATCCTCTTCCAGTACGTCTCGGTGTTCTGGTTCGCGCCGGTGATCGGGTCCATGTTGACCAGCTTCCATGCTTCGGCGAGGCACACATCCTCCACCGACGTCCACTTGATGCGGGGCTCGCCCGGCTTGCCAACCGGCGCAAATCGGCGTCTTGGGGCCGCGGCTGGGAATTTTTTCGCCCGCCGGCGATGAAAAAGGGGCCTGGGGGGTCCTTTGGGGCCGCGGCTGGAGATGCTCTAACTTATAGTGGGTACAAATTAGAGACATCACACAAATGACTTGGCCCGTCAGTCTCTGCTGGCAGAGAAATCATTGTTAAAAAAAAGAAATCATTGTTGAATGAGGTTAAGTAATTTCCTTGCTAAAAAAAGGTTAAATAATTTCCGATTGAAATATGAACGGTATAAAATATGGCACTCCCTATAATCTGAACCTCAATTGACGCGGCCTCTATACAAGGTAGGAGTAAAATGAACATAATATAGGGGTTGCATCAATTAATTTGGATCTGAAGGTGTATAAAAGATTTAACATCTGAACACAATGGGTTCAAGTCATAGTCAAATTATTAGAATGAATGTGATAGGCTAGTATACAATAGGATAATCTGATTTATCAATCCAGGTTATTCAATCTTTTGAATATGGTTATCCATTTTTATTTTTATATTAAACTATTGATTTTTGCCTTTTTCTGTGAGGTGGGCATAAATCATTCGGATTGCAACCTACAGATGAATAATCCGCTTCATTGTTCTCACAATCTATATCAGTTGTTTAATAAGAACATGAAATTAGAGCGTGTGCAATGGTGTTATTTTAGAAGTGCCATGTAAGATAAATGTTGATATGATGGAAAGAGAAAATATAAGAAAAGATTTGTCTTCCCTTGATTAAGAGATGCTCTCTTAACAACATCACATATTTAGGGATATCTAGCTGTAGAATATAAGACTAGAAAACAACTCTAAAACAAAGGATAGGATGTAAATTGGTCTAGCTGTAAAAGTCCCAATAGGGCCAGGTTCAAAAGGTTTGGCTCCATGCGATTGTCATTAGCTTCTTGGATTGGATATGCCCCACCAGCGAGCACTTTGTTGACAATGAATGCCTGTCTCAAGGTGCGGACAGCTTATGCTCACCACGTTTATCGGTGTGACGTCGTAAGACTAGGTCCCCGACATTGAACACCTTCTCCCGGACCTCACGCTGTTGGTATCGTCGTACCTGCTGTTGATAGAAAGCAGAATGCACCTTGCCTACGTGTGCTCCTTGTCCAGGGCGTCTAGGTCATCTTCTCGACTCTGCTCAGTCTCCCATTCCTCATATAGGCGTACTCAAGGTGTGTCATGTATGAGGTCGCTGGGGAGGATGCCTTCAACACCATAGTCCATGAAAAAAGGCGTGTAGCCACTGGATCTGCTTGGAGTTGTACGCAATCTCCATAACACGGAGTCGAGCTTCTCGACCCCACTAATGCAGAAAATCCTAGCTATGGCGTGCCAAAATTGGCCTTACTGACATGGATACATGACGCCACCAATATGGCGTCATTGTTAAAAAAATAATGCTAGCATTGGGTCCCATGCCAAGAGTATTTCACATGTTGATGGCGTGCCACATGGCCAACGCCAGCAGTAATATTCATTAGTAGTGGCACGCCATGTTGTTGCAATGTCAGTAATTTGATTTTCAGATTTGAAATAAAAGTTGTACAGCAGCGCGATCCCAATGTCGGTGTCAAAACCGGCGGATCTCGGGTAGGGGGTCCCGAACTATGAATCTAGGATCGATGGTTAACAGGGGACGAAGGAGACGATGTTTAACCAGGTTCGGGCCCTCGTGAGGAGGTAAAACCCTACGTCCTACTTGATTGTATTGATGAGTATGATGGTTACAGAGTTGATCTACCTCAAGATCAGATGAGCTAAACCCTAGATGAGTTGACTTGTCCCTATACGAACTAAGCCCCCTAGTTTATATAGACACCAGGGGTACCTAGGGTTACACATGATAGGTTTTCATCCGGGCATGGATACGCCCATTCTTACTTGGAGGACACACCAAGTCTTCGGATCCTTCCCCCTAAGCACGGGGTCATTCTGTAGTCCGTCCTTCCCGCAGATGCCATAAGGCGGCCCATCGGGCTGGTCCACAGAAGATAAGCCAACTGCCCGAGGACCCCTTAATCCCGGACTCCCTCAGTAGCTCCCGAACTAGCCTCCAACGCCGGTCTTCATGACATTTAGTTGCTGCACGTCCAGAGTGTCTGGCTTGCGGGGTGAGTTCCTTTCTTCCCTCAATGCTCGGTCATCCTTAGCTCGGCCACCGATGACACCCTGCTTTCCGAACATATCTTGCTTAGCCTCGAAGGCCAAACGCCTGAGTATGAACAGTGCCTCTCCTGACAACCTTTCTGACGAAAGGCTAAGACATGCCGCAGCCACTTAACCAGTTACAAAAACTCGATTCGCGGTTCGAGGCCGCCCTTTTATTGGCACGTCTAATCGACATGAAGATCGTGCTCCATTTTTTACGGGATATGATTAATGATTTGGGTTATCCCACGCACGCATAACGGAGCGGTTGCGCCTTTATGTTAGCGTTTTGTTTTTATCTCGTACTTTAGTGCTTATATGGTTACCAATGGAAAGTTCCTGCTTGCCGCGATTAAGGTAACTTAGCTTGGAGTACTCGTAGCGACTCTTGCGTTGCGAGCTGCAGCTGGGGCGTCGGGGCAGCTTGAAGGTCTTGCCGAGGGGGCCTCTTCCTTGTGGACTAGGGAGCTTCGCAGCTTCGAGAGGCGCCCGCCGCTCGCGAGGTTCCTGGGGTGGCGAGGAGTCAGGGCCTCCGGAGGTGCTTCCTCAGGGCCCCACCTTCCGCGAAGGTGCTGAAAAGTGCTTTTAGTAGAGTTAGAATTCCCTGATAACGAGCCGTGATATGACTTCCCTTCCCCTAGTCGTCTTCCTTCCTGCTTGCTTCTGTGCTCTGCGTCGGCAGGGCCCAATCCCGCGCATACCTCGACCGCCGTTGGGGCGTCCGGATCACCAAGACGAGACCAAAGGGCGAGGGGCTACGTGACTAGTAAGGCCCCTAGGTCGCGATGCCTAGGGGTCCCCCTTGACGTGCGAGCAACGGGAGCCTGAGGCAACTTGCGCCTGCCAACTCGCTCGAGAGCGCCGCGCGAGGATTAGAGCGCCAAAGCTTTGGCGAGGTGCACACCGTACACAGCCCCCGCTCGCGGGACGCGCGAGAGAGAAAACCGGTGCTAGCTTTTTAAAGCCAAGACTGCAAAACGAGAAAACACTGCAAAGGAGAAAAATCTGTTGGGGAACGTTGCATGGGAAACAAAAATTTTCCTACGCACACACAAGATCTATCCATGGTGATGAGCATCTACGAGAGGGAGAGTGAATCTACATACCCTTGTAGATCGCTAAGCGGAAGCGTTAAGAAACGCGATTGATGTAGTCGAACGTCTCCGTGATCCAAATCACAAGTCGTCCCTCGATCCGATCACGAACTAGTGCCGAACGGACGGCACCTCCGCGTTCAACACACGTACGGCTTGATGACGCCTTCACCTCCTCGATCCAGCGAGCGATGATGAAGCAGTAGATGAGTTCCGACAGCACGACGGCGTGGTGATGGTGGTGAGGAACAATCTCTGCAGGGCTTCGCCAAGCACTACGGAGATTATGACGGGAGAAACTAGAGGGTTAGGGTTGCCGGCACACGGCTTGGGAAATCTTGATGTCTCCCGTGTGCTAGCCCTGCCCCTCTATTTATATGTTGAGCCCTGGGGTCTAAACTTGGAGAGAAAGCCTCCACAAGGTCGGTTTTGCCCGCACAAGGTCGGTTTGGCCCGCACGGAAAGAGTCGAACTCGGATTCCAGCAGTATCGCGTACAAGCGGTAGTACCGCTCACGAGCGGTAGTACCGCTTGAGCGGTAGTACCGCTTTCACACAAGCGGTAGTACCGCTTACGCGGGAGTACTGCCTTACAGCGGTAGTACCGCTTAAGGCAGCAGCAAAACTTCCTTTTGCACTTTCCAATACCTCGTGGGCTTTACCCCTTTGGCTCATATAAAGTGTTGCTGCACCCGAACACTTCGGTAAACATCCGGAACCCCTTCCGGTGAATTCCGGAACCCTTCTGGAGATCAAAACACTATTATCACATATATCAATCTTTACCTCCGGACTCTTCCGGAGATCCTCGTCATGTCCGGGATCTCATCCGGGACTCCGAACAACCTTCGGTCACCAACACAATAACTCAACTATACTAATCGTCACCAAACGTTAAGTGTGTAGACCCTGCGGGTTCGAGAACTATGTAGACATGACCGAGACACCTCTACGGCCAATAACCAACAGCGGGACCTGGATGCCCATATTAGTTCCTACATATTCTACGAAGATCTTCATCGGTTGAACCTCTATGTCAAGGATTCAGTTAATCCCGTATACTGTTCCCTTTGTTCTTCGGTATGTTACTTGCCCGAGATTCGATCGTCGGTATCTCTATACCTAGTTCAATCTCGTTACCGGCAAGTCTCTTTACTCGTTCCGTAATACAAGATCTCGTGGCTAACACTTTAGTCACATTGCTTGCAAGGCTCATTGTGATGTTGTATTACCGAGTGGGCCCTGAGATACCTCTCCGTCACACGGAGTAACAAATCCCAGTCTTGATCCATGCCAACCCAACAGACACCCTCGGAGATACCTGTAGAGCATCTTTATAGTCACCCAGTTACGTTGCGACGTTTGATACACACAAGGTACTCCTCCGATGTCAGGGAGTTGCATGATCTCATGGTCATAGGAACAGATACTTGACATGCAGAAAACAATAGCAATAAACTGATACGATCATATGCTATGTTTATAGTTTGGGTCTTGTCCATCACATCATTCTCCTAATGATGTGATCCCATTATCAAATGACATCTTATGTCCATGGCTAGGAAACCTTCATCATCTTTTGATCAACGAGCTAGTCAACTAGAGGCTTACTAGGGACACAGTGTTGTCTATGTACCCACACATGTATTTGAGTTTCCAATCAATACAATTATAGCATGGATAATAAACGATTATCATGAACAAGGAAATATAATAATAACTAATTTATTATTGCCTCTAGGGCATATTTCCAACAGTCTCCCACTTGCACTAGAGTCAATAATCTAGTTCACATCACTATGTGATTTACATTGTAATGAATCGAACACCCATGCAGTTCTGGTGTTGTTCATGTTTAGCCCTTGGAAGAGGTTTAGTCATCGGATCTGCAACATTTAGATCCGTGTGTACTTTGCAAATATTTATGTCGTCCTCCTTGATGTAATCGCGGATGGAATTGAAACGTCGCTTTATGTGTCTGGTCCTCTTGTGAAATCTTGGTTCCTTGGCTAGAGCAATGGCACCAGTATTATCACAAAACAGAGTCATTGGGTTAAGCGCACTAGGCACTACTCCAAGATCTGTCATGAACTCCTTCATCCAGACACCTTCCTTCGCCGCCTCCGAGGCAGCGATGTACTCCGCTTCGCATGTAGAATCAGCTACCACGCTTTGCTTGGAACTGCACCAGCTAACCGCACCCCTATTAAGAATAAATACGTATCCGGTTTGCGATTTAGAGTCATCCGGATCAGTGTCAAAGCTTGCATCGACGTAACCCTTTACGACGAGCTCTTGATCACCTCCATAAACGAGAAACATGTCCTTAGTCCTTTTCAGGTACTTTAGGATATTCTTGACCGCCGTCCAGTGTTCCACTCCTGGATCACTTTGAAACCTTCCGGCCATACTTATGGCAAGGCTGACATCGGGTCTTGTGCACAGCATTGCATACATGATAGAGCCTATGGCTGAGGCATAGGGGACGACACTCATCTTTTCTCTATCTTCTACAGTCACTGGGCATTGAGTCTTACTCAACTTCACACCTTGCAATACAGGCAAGAACCCCTTCTTGGACTGATCCATTTTGAACTTCTTCAAAACTTTGTCAAGGTATGTGCTTTGTGAAAGTCCTATTAAGCGTCTCGATCTATCTCTATAGATCTTGATGCCTAATATGAAAGCAGCTTCTCCTAGGTCCTTCATTGAAAAACTCTTGTTCAAATATTCCTTCACGCTTTCCAACATTTCTATATTGTTTCCAATCAGTAATATGTCATCCACATATAATATTAGAAACGCTATAGAGCTCCCACTCACTTTCTTGTAAATACAAGCTTCTCCGTAAACTTGTATAAACTCGAACGCTTTGATCACCTCATCAAAGCGAAGATTCCAACTCCGAGATGCTTGCACTAGTCCATAAATGGATCGCTGGAGTTTGCAAACTTTGTCAGCATTCTCTGGATCGACAAAACCTTCTGGTTGCATCATATACAACTCTTCCTTAAGGAAACCGTTAAGGAACGCTGTTTTGACATCCATCTGCCAAATTTCATAATCGAAAAAGGCATCTATTGCTAACATGATTCTGACGGACTTAAGCATCGCTACGGGTGAGAAGGTCTCATCGTAGTCAACTCCTTGAACTTGTGAAAAACCCTTTGCCACAAGTCGAGCTTTATAGACGGTGACATTACCGTCCGCGTCCGTCTTCCTCTTAAAGATCCATTTGTTCTGAATGGCCTTACGCCCTTCAGGTAATACTTCCAAAGTCCACACTTTGTTTTCATACATGGATCCCATCTCGAATTTCATGGCCTCTAACCACTTCTCGGAATCCGGGCCCATCATCGCTTCTCCATAGCTCGTAGGTTCATCGTTGTCCAACAACATGACCTCTAAGACAGGGTTGCCGTACCACTCAGGAGCAGTACGCGTCCTTGTCGACCTACGAGGTTCGATAGCAACTTGATCCAAAGCTTCATGATCATCATCATTAACTTCCTCTTCAGCTGATGTAGGCTCTACAGAAACATCTTTCTGTGCTGCGCTACTTTTAGGTTGAAGTAAAGGTTCAACAACCTCATCAAGGTCTATCTTCCTCCCACTCAATTCTTTCGAGAGAAACTCTTTCTCAAGAAACGTTCCGTTTTTAGCGACAAACACTTTGCCTTCGGATCTGAGGTAGAAGGTATACCCAACTGTCTCTTTTGGGTATCCTATGAAGACGCATTTCTCCGCTTTGGGTTCCAGCTTTTTAGGCTGAAGCTTTTTGACATAAGCATCACATCCCCAAACTTTAAGAAACGACAACTTTGGCTTCTTGCCAAACCAAAGTTCATATGGCGTCGTCTCAACGGATTTTGATGGTGCCCTATTTAAAGTGAATGCAGCTGTCTCTAATGCATAACCCCAAAACGATAGTGGCAAATCGGCAAGAGACATCATAGATCGCACCATATCCAATAAGGTTCGATTACGACGTTCGGACACACCATTACGCTGTGGTGTTCCAGGCGGTGTTAGTTGTGAAACAATTCCACATTGTCTTAAGTGACTGCCAAACTCATAACTCAGATATTCTCCTCCTCGATCAGATCGTAGGAATTTAATCTTCTTGTTACGATGATTCTCAACTTCACTCTGAAATTGTTTGAACTTTTCAAATGTTTCAGACTTGTGTTTCATTAAGTAAATATACCCATATCTACCTAAGTCATCAGTGAAGGTGAGAAAGTAACGATAACCACCGCGCGCCTCAATGCTCATCGGACCGCACACATCAGTATGTATGATTTCCAATAAGTCACTTGCCCGTTCCATTGTTCCAGAGAACGGCGTTTTAGTCATCTTGCCCATGAGGCATGGCTCACATGTGTCAAGTGATTCAAAATCAAGTGACTCCAAAAGTCCATCAGCATGGAGCTTCCTCATGCGTTTTACGCCAATATGACCTAAACGGCAGTGCCACAAGAAAGTGGTATTATCATTATCAATTCTACATTTTTTTGGCATCAATGTTATGAACATGTGTATCATTACTATCGAGATTTAATAAGAATAAACCCCTCACATCGGGTGCATGACCATAAAAGATATTACTCATATAAATAGAACAACCATTATTCTCTGATTTAAATGAGTAACCGTCTCACAATAAACAAGATCCAGATATAATGTTCATGCTTAACGCAGGCACTAAATAACAATTATTCAGGTTCATCACTAATCCCGATGGTAATCGAAGAGCGAGCGTGCCGACGGCGATCACATCAACCTTGGAACCATTTCCCACGCGCATCGTCACTTCGTCCTTTGCCAGCCTCCGTCTATTCCGCAGTTCCTGTTTTGAGTTGCAAATATGAGCAACCGCACCGGTATCAAATACCCAGGCACTACAACAAGAGTTGGTAAGGTACACATCAATAACATGTATAACATATATACCTTGTTTGTTGTTGGCCGCCTTCTTGTCAGCCAAATACTTGGGGCAGTTCCGCTTCCAGTGTCCAGTTCCCTTGCAATGAAAGCACACAGTTTCTGGTTTGGGTCCAGCCTTGAGTTTCTTCACGAGAGGAGCAACTGCTTTGCCACTCTTCTTGGAGTTACCCTTCTTACCCTTGCCATTTTTCTTGAAACTAGTGGTTTTATTGACCATCAACACTTGATGCTCCTTCTGAATTTCAGACTCAGCGGCTTTCAGCATCGCAAACAGCTCGGCGACTGACTTGTTCATCCCATGCATGTTATAGTTCAACACGAAGCTCTTGTAGCTAGGTGGCAATGATTGAAGAACTCTGTCAGTGATAGCCTCTGGCGGAAGGGGCATCCCCAATTCAGCCAGACGGGTGGAGTACCCAGACATTCTGAGTACGTGATCACTGATAGACCCGTTCTCCTCCATCTTGCAAGCATAGAACTTATCGGAGATCTCATATCTCTCGATCCGGGCATTCTTCTGAAAGATAAACATCAACTCCTGGAACATCTCATATGCTCCATGACGTTCAAAACGTCTTTGAAGTCCCGGTTCTAAGCCATACAATATTGCACATTGAACTATTGAGTAATCTTCAGAACGAGCCTGCCAGGCGTTCGCAACGTCTAGAGACTCAACTGGAGCGGGTGGATCACCAAGCGGTGCATCAAGGACATAAGCCTTCTGGGAAGCCGTAAGGATAATCCTTAGATTACGGGCCCAGTCCACAAAGTTACTTCCATCATCTTTCAATTTAGCTTTCTCTAGGAACGCATTAAAATTCAGGGGTGCTACTGCGCGAGCCATGATCTACAACATAAATATAGCAAAGACAACTTAGACTATTGTTCAAGATAATGAGTTTAGTTAATCATATTACTTAAAAAACTCCCACTCAAATTGACATCCCTCCGGTCATTCGAGTGTAACATGATCCAAATCCACCAACTCAAGTCCGATCATCACGTGAGTTGAGGTGGTTTCAATGGTGAACATCTTCATGTTAATCATATCTACTATATGACTCATGTTCGACCTTTCGGTCTGTTGTGTTCCGAGGCCATGTCTGTACATGCTAGGCTCGTCAAGTTTAACCCGAGTGTTCCGCATGTGCAACACTGGCTTGCACCCGTTGTATGTGAACGTAGAGTCTATCACACCCGATCATCACGTGGTGTCTCGAAACGACGAACTTTCGCAACGGTGCACACTCGGGGAGAACACATTTTTTCTTGAAATTTAAGTGAGGGATCACCTTATAATGCTACCGTCATCCTAAGCAAAACAAGATGCATAAAAGGATTAACATCACATGCAAATCATAAGTGACATGATATGGCCATGAACTTGTGCTTTTGATCTCCATCTCCAAAGCACCGGCATGATCTCCATCGTCACCGGCATGACACCATGATCTCCATCAACGTGTCGCCATGAGGTCGTCGCGTCGACTGTTGCTTCCACGACTATTGCTAACTCATAGCGATAAAGTAAAGCAAAACGGCGAAAATAATTAAAGACAACTCTATGGCTCCTGCCAGTTGCCGTACTCATCGACATGCAAGTCGTGATATTCTATACAACACATGATCATCTCATACATCACATATATCTCATCATGTAATTGGCCATATCACATCACAACATACCCTGCAAAAACAAGTTAGACGTCCTCTAATTGTTGTTGCAAGTTTTACGTGGCTGCTACGGGTTTGCAAGAACCATTCTTACCTACGCAAAACCACAACGTGGTGTAGTGATTGCTTTTTGATCTTTTAAAAGAACCCTCTTCATTGAAATCGATTCAACTAAAGTGAGAGAGACAGACACCCGCCAGTCACCTTTATGCAACGAGTGCACGTAGCGGTGAAACCTGTCTCGCGTAAGCGTACGCGTAATGTCGGTCCGGGCCGCTTCATCTCACAATACCGCCGAATCAAGTATCAACTAGTAACGGCAAGCAATATGTATACACCCACGCCCACAACTCGTTTGTGTTCTACTCGAGATCTCATCTACGCATAGACCTAGCTCTGATACCACTGTTGGCAAACGTTGCATGGGAAACAAAAAATTTCCTACGCACACACAAGATCTATCCATGGTGATGAGCATCTACGAGAGGGAGAGTGAATCTACATACCCTTGTAGATCGCTAAGCGGAAGCGTTAAGAAACGCGGTTGATGTAGTCGAACGTCTCCGTGATCCAAATCACAAGTCGTCCCTCGATCCGATCACGAACTAGTGCCGAACGGACGGCACCTCCGCGTTCAACACACGTACGGCTTGATGACGCCTTCACCTCCTCGATCCAGCGAGCGATGATGAAGCAGTAGATGAGTTCCGACAGCACGACGGCGTGGTGATGGTGGTGAGGAACAATCTCTGCAGGGCTTCGCCAAGCACTACGGAGATTATGACGGGAGAAACTAGAGGGTTAGGGTTGCCGGCACACGGCTTGGGAAATCTTGATGTCTCCCGTGTGCTAGCCCTGCCCCTCTATTTATATGTTGAGCCCTGGGGTCTAAACTTGGAGAGAAAGCCTCCACAAGGTCGGTTTTGCCCGCACAAGGTCGGTTTGGCCCGCACGGAAAGAGTCGAACTCGGATTCCAGCAGTATCGTGTACAAGCGGTAGTACCGCTCACGAGCGGTAGTACCGCTTGAGCGGTAGTACCGCTTTCACACAAGCGGTAGTACCGCTTACGCGGTAGTACTGCCTTACAGCGGTAGTACCGCTTAAGGCAGCAGCAAAACTTCCTTTTGCACTTTCCAATACCTCGTGGGCTTTACCCCTTTGGCTCATATAAAGTGTTGCTGCACCCGAACACTTCGGTAAACATCCGGAACCCCTTCCGGTGAATTCCGGAACCCTTCTGGAGATCAAAACACTATTATCACATATATCAATCTTTACCTCCGGACTCTTCCGGAGATCCTCGTCATGTCCGGGATCTCATCCGGGACTCCGAACAACCTTCGGTCACCAACACAATAACTCAACTATACTAATCGTCACCAAACGTTAAGTGTGTAGACCCTGCGGGTTCGAGAACTATGTAGACATGACCGAGACACCTCTACGGCCAATAACCAACAGCGGGACCTGGATGCCCATATTAGTTCCTACATATTCTACGAAGATCTTCATCGGTTGAACCTCTATGTCAAGGATTCAGTTAATCCCGTATACTGTTCCCTTTGTTCTTCGGTATGTTACTTGCCCGAGATTCGATCGTCGGTATCTCTATACCTAGTTCAATCTCGTTACCGGCAAGTCTCTTTACTCGTTCCGTAATACAAGATCTCGTGGCTAACACTTTAGTCACATTGCTTGCAAGGCTCATTGTGATGTTGTATTACCGAGTGGGCCCTGAGATACCTCTCCGTCACACGGAGTAACAAATCCCAGTCTTGATCCATGCCAACCCAACAGACACCCTCGGAGATACCTGTAGAGCATCTTTATAGTCACCCAGTTACGTTGCGACGTTTGATACACACAAGGTACTCCTCCGATGTCAGGGAGTTGCATGATCTCATGGTCATAGGAACAGATACTTGACATGCAGAAAACAATAGCAATAAACTGATACGATCATATGCTATGTTTATAGTTTGGGTCTTGTCCATCACATCATTCTCCTAATGATGTGATCCCGTTATCAAATGACATCTTATGTCCATGGCTAGGAAACCTTCATCATCTTTTGATCAACGAGCTAGTCAACTAGAGGCTTACTAGGGACACAGTGTTGTCTATGTACCCACACATGTATTTGAGTTTCCAATCAATACAATTATATCATGGATAATAAACGATTATCATGAACAAGGAAATATAATAATAACTAATTTATTATTGCCTCTAGGGCATATTTCCAACAATATCCCCACCCCTTTTTCAACAAAGACGTGAAAGCTTCAAGTTTCATTCCAAAAGACGGCAAATTTGGTTTACAAAAGAGAGCAAAGAACAGCCGTGTCCGGCACCTAATAGCTAGTCTTCGTCTTCCCCCAGCGCGGAGCATAGGGCTTCCACTAGGCGTGGGCATAGTCATTGGGGAACCGTGTCCTCCGCCAGCGCGGAGCGTGGGGCTTCCACTTGGGCATGGGTGGGGGGCCCCTCCGCGTCCTCGGGGGACCCCGGGCGTATACAGCCCACTCGTTATTACATGAGAGTGTCACGGGTAGAACTTCCGGAGGTGCTGGATGTTCCAGGCATTCTGGATGGGGACCCCGTCCTGCGTCTCCAGGCGTACGGCGCTAGGCCTGGAGACGCGAGCGACCCTGAACGGGCCCTCCCACATGGGCGAGAGCTTGTGCAAGCCCTCCCTGGAGAGGACCCGCATCAGGACGAGGTCACCCACCTCGAGCGTCCTGGAGCGGACGCTGCGGCAGTGGTAGCGCCACAGTGCCTGCTGGTACCTCGCTGCATGGAGCGAGGCTTGGCGGCGGACTTCCTCCCCGAGCACAAGGTCTGTCCCTCGCGAGGCATCCTGACGTTCCTCGTCGAATGCCAAGACCCGCGGGGAGCGATGCTTGACCTCGTGCGGGAGGACCACCTCTGCCCCGTAGACAAGGAAGAATGGGGTCTCCCCGGTGGGCTTAGTCGCGGTGGTGCGGATGGACCACAACACGGACTGAAGCTCACCGAGCCAACCCCTGCCGCAAGCCTCAAGCTTCTTCTTGAAGCTCCTTGCCTTCAGGCCCCTCAGGACCTCCGCGTTGGCGCGTTCAGCCTGGCCGTTGCTCCGTGGGTGTGCTACTGAGGCGTAGCATATCTGCGTTCCAAGGTTAGCATAATATGTTTTGAAGAGGTTACTTGTGAACTGTGAGCCATTGTCGGTAATGATACGGTTGGGGACGCCGAAGCGGCTCACGAGGCCCTTGATGAACTTGACGGCCGAGCCGGCAGGGATGGTGCGCACGGGCTCCACCTCCGCCCACGATGAACTTGTCGATGGCGACGTAGAGGTAGCGGTACCCGCTGGCCGCCCGATGGAAGGGTCCTAGTATGTCCAGCCCCCAGACCGCGAAGGGCCAGGAGAGCGGGATAGTCTGGAGACCCTGCGCGGGCTGATGGATCTGCTTGGCATGAAATTGGTAGGCCTCGCAGGATTGGACCAGCTCAGTGGCGTCCTGGAGCGTCGTGGGCCAGTAGAATCCGCTGCGGAACACCTTCCCCACGAGGGTGCGGGACGAGGAATGGTGCCCGCAATCGCCTCCGTGGATGTCAGCCAGCAGCTCGCGACCCTACTCCTCGGATATGCACCGCAGCGAGACCTCGTTGGGGCGTCTGCGGTACAACTCGCCGTCCTGCAAACAATAAGCAGTGGCCTGGCGGACCACGCGCTCCGCGTCCTCCTCCTTCTCCGGCAAGGCGACGCTGAGCAGGTATGCCTTGAACTCTTCAGTCCAGTCGCCGGCCTGAGGTTCTAGCGCCAGGAGCAGGCGGGCTCCTGAGGTCGGGCCACACGCCGGGGCGCCTGAGGGCGGGGCCGGTGGCAACTCCTCCTGAGGCGATGCCGAGCCTGCGACCGTGGGTGCCGCGGACGGCTTGAAGAGCCTCTCCTCGAAGACTCCGGGCTCCTGAGGCTCGCGATGCGATGCCCTCTTGGCGATGTCATCTGCTTCCTTGTTCGCGCCATGCGGGACGTGCTGCAACTCCAAGCCCTGAAAACGTTTTTCCATCTTACGTACCTCCTCCAAGTAGACCTCCATGTGTTCGTCCTTTGGCGTGTACTCTTTGTTGGAGAAGTTGACGAGGAGCTGGGAGTCACCCTTGATGGTGAGGCGCTTGACCCCCAGGGCGGCTGCGGCCCTGAGGCCAGCGATCAGGCCTTCGTATTCCGCGATGTTGTTGGAGACCTTCACGCCATGTTGGAAGCAAAGCTGGACGGCGTAGTAGAGCTTGTCTTGGGTTGGGTAGATGAGGACTACTCCAGCCCCCGCGCCCCGTTGTGCGAAGGCTCCGTCGAAATGCATGACCCAGCCGTCGGGCGCCTCATCTCCAGGCGCGAGGGACCGGCCCTCATCTAGCCCCTGGTCGGGAGCATCCGTCCACTCCGCCACAAAGTCAGCAAGGGCCGCGCCCTTGATGACCCTGGTGGTGCTGAACTCCAGGTGGAAGGCCTGCAACTCGATGTTCCACTCTGCAACTCTTCCGGCTGCGTTGGGGTTGCGCAGCACTTTCTCCAGGGGATACGCGGAGACGACCTTGATGGGGTGGCACTGGAAATAGTGGCGCAGCTTCCTTGAGGCAACGAGGAGTGCAAGCAGAAGTTTCTGCTACATAGGGTAGCGTGCACGCGCATCCCGTGGCACGGTGCTGAGTTAGTACACCGGGTGCTCGATCAGGGACGAGGTATTGGCATCGCCCTACTCCTCATGAGGCTCGAGGGGCTCAGGTGCCCCGGGGGTTGATGAAGCGACGTGGGCCTCAGGAGCGCCGTCCTGAGGCGGTGAGCGCTGCGCGGCTTCACACGAGCCGCCCTGCTTCGCGCCTGCGCCTGCGCACTCCTCTCGGACTGCCATGAGCGCCGCACTGGCCGAGTGGGGGGTGGCTGCCAAGTAGAGCACCAGGGGCTCGCAAGGACGTGGCGCCACCATAACGGGTGGGCTCGTGAGATACCGCTTGAGGTCCTCGAAGGCCGCATCCGCCTCCGGAGTCCACTCAAAAGGGCCCTTCCTTTTCATGAGCTTGAAGAAGGGGAGGGCGTGCTCGCCCAGCTTGGAGATGAAGCGCCCCAAAGAGGTCACGCAACTCGCAAGCTTCTGCATCTCCTTGAGGGTCTGAGGCGGGCTCATTTTCCCGATTGCTTTGACCTTCTCCGGGTTGGCCTCGATCCCTCGGTGCGATACCAAGAAACCGAGTAGCTTGTCGGAGGGGACCCCAAAGACACACTTTTCCGGGTTGAGCTTCAGGTTCACTTGGCGCAGGCTGGCGAATGTCTCCTCCAGGTCCTTGATCAGGGTCTTCGCCTCCCGCGACTTGACCACGATGTCATCGACGTTTGCCTCCACATTCCTTTCGAGCTGCAGTCCCAGGGCGATGCGCATCAACCGCTGGAAGGTTGCACCGGCGTTCCGCGGCCTCAAAGGCATGCAAACGTAGCAGTACACGCCACACGGGGAGAGGAAGGCCGTCTTCTCGACGTCCTCCACCGCCATCTTGATTTGGTGGTAGCCCGAGAAGGCGTCCAGAAAGCACAACAGATCACACTCAGCGGTGGAGTCCACGATCTGATCGATGCGCAGGAGCGGAAAGGGGTCCTGAGGACAAGCCTTGTTGAGGCTTGTGAAGTCGATGCACATGCGTTCCTTTCATCCCTTCTTGGGGACGATCACTGGGTTGGCCAGCCAACTCGGGTGCCGTACCTCCCGGAAAACACCAGCCTCCCGCAGCTTGCCAACCTCTTGGATGATGAACGCTTGCTTCTCTTGTGCTTGTCGCCTTGCCTTTTGTTTCACCGGGCGCGCGTCGGGGCGCACCCTTAGGTGATGCTCGATCATCTCTCTCGGGACGCCGGTTAAGTCGCGTGCCTCCCACGCAAACACATCCTTGTTCACGCGGAGGAAGTCCACCAGCGCCTTCTCCTGCTCCGGGGGAAGACCGGCGCCAATGGTGAAGGTGTGGCCCAGGCTCCGATCGTCTGCGGGCACCTGCTTCATCTCAGCCCCGTCCTGAGAGAACAACTGCTTCTTCTTCGCGGGTGCGGCCTCCAGAGCTTGCGTGATGCCCTCCGGGGACGGGACGCCTCCTTCTTCGTGCGTGACGTTCTCAGCGTTGGGGCGCGTGGCCGCCGCGGCCTTGTAGACGAGCTGGAGGGCTCGAACCGCGTCCTTGGTGTCTCCGGCCACGGTGATGATACCACGGCTGCCAGGCATCTTGATGATGTTGTAGCCTGGGTGCGTTGCCGCCATGAACTTGGCGAGGGCCGGATATCCCAGGATGGCATTGTACGGGAGGCCGATGCGGGCCATGTCGAAGTCGATCAGCTCGGTGCAGTAGTTGTCGCGGGTGCCGAAGGTGACAGGGAGGCGCACTTGCCCCAGGGGGGTCGCGGAGCCCCCAACCACTCCTGAGAAGGGCCTGGAGGGCGCGAGCTGGTCGTAGGGCATCTGGAGCATGTTGAAGGCCTCCACAGAAACGACGTTGAGGCCGGCGCCGCCGTCGATGAGGGTCTTGGTGACCGCAACGCCGCTGATGGTGGGCGTGCATAGCATGGGGAGCGCACCCGCAGCGACCGTCGTCCTGGGGTGGTCCCTGGAGTTGAAGGTGATGTCGGTCTCCGGCTCCGCCCTGCTCCCCGAGGCTTCAAGCCGCGGCCGAGCTGCGCCCGCCCGGCGGAGAAACTGCTTGACATGGCGACCGGACGCGGGTGCCTGTGACCCGCCGAGGATACAAGCGACCGCGGGCGTGGTCAGGCCAACCGTGGCGTCCCCGCAGGCTGCGGGCTGCCAGGCCTTGGGAGCGACGCGTGCCATGGAGACGACGAGGCAAGGGTGAAGTGCGGCTAGTGAAGGTGAAGATTCGACACGCCCCTACCTGGCGCGCCAAATGTCGGATTCAGGGCTCCGCAGACCCAAGAAGGTTCGAACTCTAGGGCATGTGCGAAGATCCCAACCAACTCAAGCCTCAAGCCTGCCGCTCCATAGATGGACCGTGAGGAAGATGCACGAGAGTGCAAGAAGATGAACACAACGATTTACGCAGGTTCGGGCCACCTTGCGGTGTAAAACCCTACTCCTGCTTTTGGTGGATTGGCCTCACGAGGAGGTTTGGTGATGAACTTGTACAGTGGTGAGCAACCTCACGAGGGATCTTGGGTGAGGGTGGATTCGGTGCAATCTACGGTGGTGGCCAGCCCCTATTTATAGCGGCCTTGGTCCTCTTCCCTTATCGCACAGGCGGGAAGGGATCCCACAACGGCCAAATTTGAAGGGGGACAGGAGGTACAGCTTATCCTGACTAAAGGCGGTCTTCGCCTGCAATGCTCCTGGCATGACGCAGAGGTGGGCTCGGCGATGACATCCTTCCTGCCGAGCCCGTGGTCTTGGTCTTGTTGCACCGGAATGGAAATCTTTGGGTGGTGGTTCCTTGGGAACCCGCGTTCGTCCTTGCCCCCTTAGCACGAAAGGGGAAACTGCCTCTGCTGCGCCCGCTGCCGCCAGCCTGCCATGGTCGTCATGGCTCACGTCGTCGCAACCTCCTGAGGCCAGGCACTGCATAGGAATCTCTGCTCCTCGGGAGGCAGCCTGGGGAGGCCGCTCCTCTGGATGTCTTGACGTCGTTCTCCTCGCGAGGCCAGGCCCCTCGCGAGGGTCTTGTCTTGTGGAGTTCGCCATCAGGCCGTACCGGGCCATCGTGGTGGGCCACGCGCTGGGCCGCAGGCAGGCAGGTCTGGGTACCCCCATTCCCAGAACGCCGACATGTGCTTCCTTTAAAGGTGGTTTCTATTGGCGAACTGACCTTTGAGAGAGGTGCATGTAGAATCGCCGTGAAATGTGTGAGCTTGACGCTTGCAAGGTCTTGGATGGCGCCTGCTGTGTTGAGAGTGGTTCGGTCGAGCCGACCACTTGGTTTTGATAGTGTGTCCCCCCCCCAGCTGCCCATGGTATTTTAAGCGCAAAATTGTGTCTTCTAGGTACGTACCTGACGGGTAGCGGGGCCGTGCTGTGGGGGGCGTATCCCTATTTGTGTTGAGAAGGGGATTGCTCTGGGAGATCGGGTCGAGCTCGAGCTCGCTTGTTCGCCTGTCGCAGCTTGACGTCTAGTCGGGGCCTCGGTGCCTCGATGCCGGACTGGAATTCGGCTGCTAACGCCGCTGTCTGTTCCTTAGTCCGAAGGGATCGCTTCGTATTGCCGTTGACGGTGATGACCCCCTTGGGTCCAGGCATCTTGAGCTTTAGGTATGCATAGTAGGGAACGGCATTGAAGCGAGCGAACATTGTACGGCTGAGCAGTGCATGATAGCCGCTGCGGAAAGGGACAATATCGAAGATCAAGTCTTCACTGCGAAAGTTGTCGGGCGAGCCGAACACTACTTCCAACGTCACGGTACCCGAACAACGCGCTTCGACGCCAGGGATGACTCCCTTGAAGGTAGTGTTGCTGGGCTTGATTCTTGATGGGTCGATACCCATCTTTTTCACCGTGTCTGAGTAAATCAGGTTAAGGCTACTTCCTCCGTCCATAAGGACTCTAGTGAGGTGGTACCCATCGATGATGGGATCTAATCTAATACGAGGGCGGTCGAGCCTCCATGACGGATATTGGTCAGATGATCCCTACGATCGAAGGTGATCGGACAAGCCGACCATGGGTTAAACTTCGGGGCTATGGGATCTACGGCGTAGACCTCCCGAAGGGCGCGTTTTCTCTCCTTTTTTGGTATATGCGTGACATATATCATGTTCACGGTTTTTACCTCAGGGGGGAATTGCTTCTGATCGCCGTTTCTTGTGCCGCGAGGCTCTTCATCATCCTCCCTGCGTGGGCCCATGCTCTGCTCCTCAGCTGCGAGCTTGCCGGCTTGTTTGAATACCCAACAGTTTCTGTTGGTGTGATTAGCCGGCTTGTCTTGGGTGCGGTGGATTTGGCAGGGTCTATCCATGATTTTATCCAAAGCGGTAGGTTCATCTCTATTTCCTTTAGAGGGCTTCTTCCGTTGTCCGGATTTAGAGTTGTGAAAATCGGCATTTACGGCCGTGTCCTCTGCGTCGCCGTTGCTATGGCGGCGATTATTTTTATTGCGCCTTGGCTTCCCATTACCATCCCGAACTTCAGAGGTGCCGGGATCTTCGGGATTGTGGCTTCGACGAGTTAGCCAATTGTCTTCACCCGCGCAAAAGCGGGTCATAAGTAAGGTGAGGGCATACATTGTTCTTGGTTTATCCTGGCCGAGCTGGCGAGCTAGCCATTCGTCCCGGATATTGTGTCTGAACGAGGCTATTGCCTCGGCATCCAGACAATCGACGATCTGGTTCTTCTTAGTCAGGAACCGATTCCAGAATTTCCTGGCTGATTCGCCGGCTTTCTGGACGACGTTGCTTAAATCAGAAGAGTCCGGGGGTTGCACATAAGTGCCTTGGAAGTTAGATCGGAAGGCGTCCTCGAGCTCCTCCCAACTCCCAATGGAGTTTTCGGGGAGACTATTTAACCAGTGTCGAGCTGGTCCTTTCAGTTTGAGTGGTAGGTATTTGATAGCATGGAGATCGTCGCCTCTGGCCATATGAATGTGAAGGAGGAAGTCCTCGATCCACACGGCCGGGTCCGTCGTTCTGACATATGGTTCTATGTTTACGGGTTTAAACCCTTCGGGGAACTGGTGTTGCATGACCTCGTTTGTGAAACACTGTGGGTGTGCGGCGCCTCTGATCCGGGCTACGTCACGCCGGAAGTCGGCTGTTGTCTGGGCCCGGTATTGTTCCCGGTTTCTATGGTTGTAGTCGAGCCACGATTGGTAGCCATCCCGTCTAGCGGGGGAGTATCCCCTAGATTCGTAAATGGATCTAGTGTGACCTGCTCTATAGTCCAGGTCCTGTCGTAGATCATATCGATCCTTAGGTTGTGCTGGCCCCTTTCCTCTCCTGTGAGGTGACGTAGGCCAGTATTCAGCGTCTCCAGCCGCCCTGTCCCGTCCTCGAGGGGGGCAGTCCGGCTGGTCGTACTGAGCATGCCTGGGAGATTCGGGCTCGAAGGCCTAGTCGTTGAATTGCGGCAGCAGGCGCCTGCGTGGGTAACTCTTGTTTTGATCTGGCCGCTCAATGCCGAACCCTTCTTCAGTTGCCAGGACTTTCGTCCATCTGTTGTTGATGGTGTCTTGTTCGGCTTTGAGCTGCTGCTGCTTTGCCATTAGGCTCCGAGCGGTGGCTATGAGCTGTCGCCTGAATCGTTCTTGGTCCTCAGGGTTTTCGGGGACGGTGAAGTCTTCAGCTTCGAGGCTTTCCTCCTCCTTGGTGGGGGGCAAGTAGGTGTCGTCCTCGGAATCATTGAGGTCCTCGGCGTCCTGTTGATCCTCGAGCCTTTCCGGGTCCTCTAGCGGCTCCTCGGGGGCTTCAAGGTCGCCGAGGTCCTCCGGGGTGTCAATTTCCCCAGTGCCTACGATGGTTTCCCATCCCTTATTTGTCTTGGATCGTTTGTGTTGTTTCCGGCATTTTGACGCTTCGCCGGATTTGTCGCCGTTCTTCTTGGGGGTGTGGTTGTCCCTATCATTGGGGGTGTCCACCATATAGACATCGTATGTCGAGGTGGTTGTCCACCGCCCAGTAGTCACAGGGGCGGGGGCGCCGATCTCTTCATTCATGTCTTCTACCTCCTCAGAGGCGTAGTCCAACATGTCGGTTAAATCTTCGACAGTGGCTACTAAATGGGCGGCGGGTGTGCCGTAAAATTCCTCGTAACCGGCCTCTAGATCGACCGGAACGTGGGCCGAGGTCGGATCATCCTCGATTGTCATTGACTGGATCCGGTCTAGAGCTTCGTTCAACCACGGGAGGTCGACCGGATCAGTTTCCCGAGGGCCCTTGGAGCTGAATTCCAGGGCGTCTTCGCGATGGGCGTGTTCGACAAGGACCAGACCCTGGTACTCAGGTACTATCAGTGGATCCGAGCTCAAGGCTGGTCCTCCGGCGGGGATATATCTAAGGGTTGAGCCGGGTAGAGGACCCGAAGTTAAAGCTTCGGGACTTTCGGGCCCTTCGGACGAAACCGAGGGCCCTGCAAGAAAAAGATCGCCACGGGAGTCGACGGTGAACTCTAGGTTCCTGAACCTGATTTCATGTCCGTGAGCGAAATTTCTGATCTTGCCTAGATGGCCGGTCGAGTCAGCATGCAATACAATGCTGCCGAATGCGAAGATCTGTCCGGATACGAAGATATCCTCGTTGCAAACCTGTTCGCTGATGATTAGGCAAGCCATCGATCCACAGGTGATCTCACAGCGGAACTCTCAATGAAAGCACCAATGTCGGTGTCAAAACCGGCGGATCACGGGTAGGGGGCCCCGAACTATGAATCTAGGATCGATGGTTAACAGGGGACGAATGAGACGATGTTTACCCAGGTTCGGGCCCTCGTGAGGAGGTAAAACCCTACGTCTTGCTTGATTGTATTGATGAGTATGATGGTTACAGAGTTGATCTACCTTGATATCAGATGAGCTAAACCCTAGATGAGTTGACTTGTCCCTATACAAACTAAGCCCCCTGGTTTATATAGACACCAGGGGTACCTAGGGTTACACATGGTAGGTTTTCATCCGGGCATGGATACGCCCATTCTTACTTGGAGGACACACCAAGTCTTCGGATCCTTCCCCCTAAGCACGGGGTCATTTTGTAGTCCGTCCTTCCCGCAGATGCCACAAGGCGGCCCACCGGGCTGGTCCACAAAAGATAAGCCAACCGCCCGAGGACCCCTTAATCCCGTACTCCCTCACCCAACCAAAATGACAGCATAATCAAGTTTAAGAATAGTAATTAAATCAACTCTTAACAGTACAATGCAAATACCAGAATTTAAGTTCAACAAATGTACTTATTGACATAGTTCAAAAAGTATGAAAAATAGGCAAGTTATAACCACAAGCAAGCTAGTACAAGTTCGACGGGCGGACTCAGAGTCATGCATGTTAATAACATGAAAGTTGCCATGGATGCGTACTAGCTAGCTAACTAGACATTTCAACGGGCAGACTCGGAGTCATAGTCTGGAGAAAGTGAACCATCCTTGCTGCTAGCATGCCTGTAGTAGACCATGATCTCTTCACGATCGTAATCAAGGTAGAACGTGATTCTCTCCCCAGTTTCCATCTCGTAAGCAGTTGCAAGGGCTCTCCAACCAGGGCAACTGAAATAGGTGCGGTTTGTCTCGTTGGTGACAAGATAATTGAAGTGTTGGGTCGTCAGCATCTTCATGAGGGTGCATTGGAATGTGATGGTGGCATCAAGTGGAACTTGAAACTTCTCTAAGAAGTCACGCCTTGCCCCGTAAGGGATGACTAGAGTAAAACAGAAAAAATGAACTAGTTAGACAACTTCGGCCACAGTCGTACCATATGAAACTCAATGAGAACATGTTGAACTAAATAATATATATATATACCATCTTAGCCATGAAGTCTTTTGAAAGATCTATGAAGAACTTCCGATCCTTTTGGCATCTCACAGCACCATAGGTCTCACACGGGACATCCATTAACTGCTTTCATCATTGCTGACCAAAATAAGCATAGATCATTAAGCTAAATAATTAGCACAACAACATAGAACACATATACTAGTAATTAAGCAGTTCTACAAACAGTGCACGGTTCAAACATAAGATAACATGCATATAAAGTTAAACAATTCATACGAAATAGCTACTACTACGAACTCATCTAGCAAGCTACTGGCCAGAGGGGCCGGCCTCGTGGTCGTCCCTGGTGGACCTTCAACGATGCTCCTGCGGCTTAACATCCTCCTCCTCGTCCTCCTGCTCCTCAAGCTTATCCCAATCTATGGGATCCTCCTCTATGCTCTTCCTCGATGCATACTGAAAGAGCATCATCTTCTTGGTCTCCACGAGTTTCTCATCTCTTGCGATCTCCCTCACTAATGGGTCGAATAACTACATCTCGGTCAGGATGTTCTCCTTCTCCTCAGCCCTGCTGCATATCCTGATGTCGTTCGGCACGAGGAACTTCGCGTACTCACGACAATCAGGAAAGTTCAGAATCGAATCTCCCCATGAAACACAACTGCCACTGCATCGTAGGCGCGCGCCGCTAACTCCAGGCTATCCCAGTGGCCAAGCTCGTGGATGACATTGTCCTTCCCAATGGTTGCATAGTACTTAGTTCTCTTCTGTCACACGTACGAAACTTCAGAGCCATCTGTGATAGTACCTGTGCAACACACACATATATATATATATATATACAATCTATACAATGTAATTAAATATACGCTACAATCTTGCACTACAACTTGACTACAATTTATGTTACACTGCAACCACGCTACAATCTTACACTACAACTAAACTAAATATTACACTACAATTACACTATAATCTCACTAAAAATTCTACACTACAACTACACCACAATCTTACACTACAATCTCACTAAAAATTCTACAATAAAACTATACTAAAATGTTATACTATAATCTCACTAAAAATTGTACACTACAACTACACTAAAATGTTATACTATAATTTCACTAAAAATTATACACTACAACTACACTAAAATCGTATACTATAATCTCACTAAAAATTGTACACTACAATTACACTAAAATCTTATACTATAATCTCACTAAAAATTATACACTACAATTACACTAAAATCTTATACTATAATCTCACTAACAATTGTACACTACAACTACACTAAAATCTTATACAATCTCACTAAAAATTATACACTACAACTACACTAAAAATTTACACCACATATATCAGGGTACTAAAATCTTACACTACGACTACACCAGAACTCACCGGCAATAGAGAAGACGGGGCTGGCAGGCCCTTGATGACGGCGGTGGTGGCGGAGACCACGGGGAGGGGGCGTCGGCGGAGGCGAAGACCACGGCGAGGGGGCGGCTGCGGAGGCGGAGACCACGGTGAGGGGGCGGCGGCGAGGGAGACGTAATATGCATCGGCGACGGAGATGACGGGTCCTTAGCGACGGCGATGAAGGCATAGACGAAGACGGCGACCGGGGGCTTGGTCGTTGGCGGCGGCGGAGGGGTGGGATGGATTTGGATGTAGGTGTGGGGGAATCGGGGTGTACGTATATGGGTGGTTCGATTTGGGGGTGGCGTAGTGTTTGCTTGCATTGGCCCACGTGGCCAACGCCATTGCTATCTTATTTTAATTTAGTATTTTTATTTTTTGTACACATTATTTATATACTAGCAAACATGCTCATGCGTTGTAACGGAAGACAAAATATTACGCCTTATCCATATAAGTATGGCTCAGTACGCTGATATATGAGCATCTTTTATTTTAACATGGTGGCCCACCATATTTCCATTTATCTTTCTTCATACTGTCGCTGATGATGGTCGAGATGTCCACATGATCACAATGTATTCGACGTGGTAAATCCCAAGGCTATGAAATTCCCACTGCATGTCGCACTTGTCATTGTGCCCGCGCAAGGGAATGTTTAAAACTCCAAAAACAAATTCATTGAGCATGAACTACTACCAATGCCTAGACATATAAAGACTTTCCAAAAACTAATCAAATCCTAAACATAAAATACTTCATGAACGCGTACTACGAACATTTTTTATGTTGAGACCACATTTTTTGAAATGCATCAACAGTTTTTGATTTCATGAACATTTTTTGACTCAACAATTTTTTTTTGCATCGATGAGCTTTCAAAAAAAATTGAGGAACAAATTTTGAAATTCACGATATGTTTTAAAAAATTTGTGAACATCTTCTAAAATTTCATTAAAGGTTTTCCACATTCACAACTATGTTTTGAATACACGGTCATTTAAAAAAAATCATGAACATTATTGTATTTGCCGGCCATTTTTTCAAATTATTCAAGATGGTTTTTTCAATTTGATGGACATTTTTTCAAACTCCCGGAAATGATTCGAATATATGACCATTTATAAAAATCATGAATATGTTAATTTAGTGAGAAGTTTTTCGAAACAATGTTTTTTTCTAATATGCATACAATTTTTTAAAATCACGAACATTTTACGGTTTCTCGAGTATTTTTTAATTGACGACATATTATGATTTTTCGATTTGTTTTTTCAAAACTCTAAACTTTTTGAAATTTGTTTTTTTTTAATCCTGAAATAATTTAAAGAAGGAAAAATAAAAAAGAAATGAGAATAGAAAAGGCAAAAAAAAATGAAAAAATTGGGCGTCACACGGTGCACATGAGCCGGCCCATGAGCTCGTGCCGTGAAGAGAGAAAAGGCAAGAAAAAAGGTGGGTAGACCTGGGGATCGAACTCCGGTCTCGAGTGTGGAAGATTGAGTGCTTAACCATTGGGGCGCTTTCGTGCTTGTGAAGTATGGATGCGTCATGGTATAAAAACCGTACTCCATGGTGACCCTGGAAAAAATTGAATCATTTTTCTTAACTTACGGTGGTATACTCGGTAATTTATAGCAAAAAGGCCCGTGCGTTGCAACGGAAAAAAAATCATAATCTCCAATAAACCATGATCACATTTTTCTGTATCACCGAGATACACTGTCACTCTTAATTTCGTGAAATCGTGACATTTTTGTAAACTCATGAACATATTTGAAATTATGAACATTTTTCAAATTCATGATCACTTATACAATTTTCGATCATTTTCTAAAATCAAGAACACTTTTTGAAATCAAGAACATTTTATACTATTTGCAAACTTTTTTAAAAAATTGTGAACATTATTTAACATTTTTCTTGAATCGACAAACATTTCTAGAATGGATGAACATTGTTTTGGAAATTGGTGAAACAATTTTGAAATTTACGGACATTTTTTTTGATTTAATGAATATTTTTGTAATGCATGATCTTTTTTTAATCAGCGAACATTTCATGAACGAATAAACTATTTTGTAAATCATGAACAAGTTTAGAACTTTTAGGGTATCTTTCCATTCATGAGCATTTCCTCAATTGGCAAACTTTTGTTCAATTTCATTAACATATTAAATACACGAACTTCCTAAAAAATCATGAACATTTTTTGATTTTCCAAACATTTGTTTTCAAAATTAGAATATTTTTTGAATAAGCAAACATTTTTTCATAAAATCCCAAAAAAAATTGTATCCACAAATATTTTATGATTTACTAAGCATTTTATTTCAAACTCTCTTTTTTCTTAATTTTTGGAACTTTTTTGAAGTCCCAAATTATTTAAAGTAGAAAACACAAAAAGAAAAAGAAAATAAAAAACGAAATTTTAAAAACAGGTCGGCCGGACATGAACGGGCCCAAAACTCCCAGCGGGCTGAGCGTAGTTTAGGAGGTCACTACTGCATGGGCCGACCCAGGCGGGGGATTCCCCTTTATTATTTTATAAGTGGCATTGGTGGGTAATTTTTTGCAACTTTGGGCGCAATTTCTGTGACGTACCGCAAAAAGCAATAGCCCCTTTATTATTAGGTATATATTTGTATTTATATTTAGTTTATTATTTTATTTATTATTATTCTATTATTTATGATTTTGTTATTTTAAATTTTATTCTCTTGTGAAATATATATACATGCTAAAATAGCAGTTGAAGGATGATACATCTAGCTCGAAACACAACATCGATCTCCTTAATATGGCCTAGATACGCAGATGGAAGAAAAACAATAACAAACTAAATTCTACTGCTACTCGATCTAGACTAAGAACATCATTAATGTAATGACTGCCACGAGAAGAAATGCTGCCACCGATCCAGCTGGGAGAACAAGACCAAGCATAATGCCGGCTAAAAGTGCATATCAAAGCATCTTGAATTTTTGGATTTGGCCTCGCATCACATCATTCTATCTTCTATTTGTTGTCTCAATGGTCCAATGGAGTAGTCCAACAACTCGCTTACGTACTTCTGGACGAGATCAATCCATATTCATGTGTAGCAAAACTTTGTCCCTGTTGTCTGTGGATCACAATATATATACACATATTAAGTGAGCGACACTAACTAGATAGAGTTGAATTGTGCAAATTAGCTGAAAATAGATCGAGAGGTGTTTTCTGTCATATATGTACCTTTTCATGCTTGGAGCAGATGTAGAACTCTCGGATTCCATTATGTGTGCAACATATGCTTATCAACAGGGAGTTAACAACCACAAAGTAGCATAGGTGCCCTCGCTCGATTCCCGGCAGCTTTGACGCTGGTGGCGTAGCTGCCGGATTGAACGGACATCACACTGCTGCAGCGGGATGATTCACCGGACAGGGCCGGCTGCATTAGCTGTGGCGAGCTTGCGTAGCCAACAGGGCCAGAGGGGAGCTCGGCCAAGGCGGCGGAGTCCCAAACTTTCGACACGCTCCGCCCACGTGGGTCCTTAACTAAGAGGAGCTAGCTAGTTAGGGAGAATTTTTTTGTGAAGAATTGGAAGTGAATGTATTTGATGAACAAAGGGGCTACCAACACTTCTATATATAGGCAAAACTTAGTGCTGACGTTCAAACAAACGGTACGACTGCACTATATTATTTATCTGCGATGTGCCTAGAAATCCAACGTCACCAGTATCTTGCGACTAGGCAGCCCAGCAGGGTCCACATATTGGCGGGGTTGCCAATTATATCCACGCCAGCACTACTTGTATAAAGCCGGCGTACAAATTCTGCCAACGCCAACGCTATTTGAAAAACATAGTGCTTGTGTTGCTTAGAAATGGTACGCCACCAACAAAAATTATGGCTAGACATTTCTCCACTAGTGCCCATTTATTACCAGCCTCCTCCAGAGACAACACTAGCTAAGGCTTTATGCCATCCAGGATCAAGCCATTGGCTTGTTAAACCTGGTTGTTTGTTTGTTATGAACTAACTTATTGATCTAGTACATAGTGGTAGTTCCTATTTTCTGCGGGTTTTTTGTTTTACAAAAAATCAATATTGTAGGAAGTTCAAAAAAACTGTCAACTTATATGATTTTTGATGGAATATATGTGAATTTTGGAATCAATACAAAACAATGCCCGAGGGCCCACAAGGGCAGGTGGTGCGGCCACCACCTGGCCGCGCCATGGGACCTTGTGGGCAACGCTTAAGTCGGTTGGTGTCGTTCTTTCACCGCAAGAAAGCTAATTTTCGGATAAAATCCCCCTCAAAGTTTTAGCCCGATCAGAGCTACAGATCTCCGTCTATAAAAGAAACGATGAAAGGACGAAAAAGCTACGTGAAACAAAGAAGAACACACACACACATAGAGAGAGAGAGAGAGAGAGAGAGAGAGAGATCCAATCTCGGAGGGGATCTCACCCCTCCGGGCGCCATGGAGGTGAAGCACCAGAGGGGAGAACCTCTCCCCATCTAGGGGGAGGCCATGGAGGAGCAAGCCGGAGAGGAGCCTCTCGTCCCTTCTCGGGGAACCATCGCCGCGGTGATCGTCTTCATCAACGTCACTGTCTTCATCACCTTCCTCGTCTCTTTTCAGCGGTCCACTCTCCCGCAACTCATTGTAGTCCCCTACTTAAACAAGGTGTTTTAGTGCTATGAATTATTATCCAAAGATTGTGTCATCGCTATTGTGTTTGAGTAGATTTTTGTTGTCCTATGGGTGAATTTCTATGATTGGTTTAAATTGCTTGTGGTTATGTTACTATCCTTTGGTACCCATCACATGAGAGCGCATGGATCACACCATAGGGTTAGTTGTATGTTGATAGGACTATGCATTGGGGACGAGAGCGTGAAAACCTTCTTCCTACCATAGAAATAGATACATACGTGATTGAAGGGGGGACTAATTTATCCTAATGCTACGTTGGGTTTTACCCTTAATGAACACAGTTAGTAGTTGCAGATGCTTGATAATAGTTCCTATCATAAGTGCATAGAATTACAAGTAAGGGATGACATGCCACCAGAGGCCTCTCCCACATGAAAACTTGGCATCGGTCTAGTATCTTAGCTAATTGCCTAGGGGTAATTCCGCACACCCTATCACCACTATTCCACACTCGCTATTTGTATTATATTGTAATGTATTCTATCATTATTTAGGAAACACCTACTTTTATGTTTATGTTCTTCATTATCTTGCAGAGCTATCCCTTTATACTCGTTTCTAGATAAAAGCAAACGCTCGGTGTACATAGGGTTGTATCAGTGGCAGATAGGACGTGAGAGAATATTGATCTTACCTTTAGCTCCTTGTGGGTTCGACACTCTATGCTTACCACTTCCATCTTTGGAAAGTGCTTCTATGATTCCTTGCACTTGGGGATTATCAATGGTTTGAACAACCATTCAAGGAAGGTGTTCCGGGGCACCGTTAATACATCTCCAACGTATATATATATATATATATATATATATATATATATATATATATATATATATATTATTTTTTATTGTTAAATGCTATTATATTATCATTTCCGCATGCTTTCTATGTCATTTTATAGTATTTTTCTCGACTAACTTACTAAATTTAGTGCCATATGTCAATTCCTATTTTTTACTGTTTTTTGTTTCGTAGAAAGTCCATACCTAGGAAGGCCCAAACATGACAAAACCTTTTGACAATTTTTTTGGACAATAAGAGACCCTAGAAGCTTCGGGAGAGGTCGAGGGGACCGACAACTTAGCCACATGACCTAGTGGCGTGGCTAGGGGGTGGCTGCACCACCTGCCCATGTGCCCCCTAAGCCTCTGTTTGACCTAATTCTTGGCCTATAAATATCCATATATCCCAAAACCCTGAGAAGCAAACCTGAAAGAATTTTATCATTGTCGCAAGTCTCTATTCCAGAGTGATCCCATCTGGAGCCATGTTCCGGTGCTCTGTCAGAGGGGGAAGCCACCACGAGAGGCCTGTTCATCAACCTTGCTGCCTCCATGATGATGTGTGAGTACCTTTAGGACCTACGTGTCCGTAGTAGTATCTAGATGGCTTCTTCTCTCTCTCTTTTGGATCTTCAATACAACGTTCTCCACCGATATCAATCTGACGTAACTCTGTGGTGTGTATGTTGGATCGGATGATTTGTGGATCCGTGATCATACTGTTCACTGAATATAACTGAATTCTTTTGAAGTTTCTTTGTTGTATAATTGAGTAGCTATGTAAGCTTTCCTAGTTATTTGTCTTCTCCGGCCAAGATAGATGGGCAATTCTTCACAGGGAGTGGTGCATAGTAGTGGATTCAATCACACAGTGATCTTGCCCAGTCATAGATAGGGGCAAAGGCATGTGATGTGTTGTTGCAATTAAGGATAAAATGACGGGGATTGATCTTATTTCTAGGTTTCTACCTGTGTAGATCATGTCATCTTGCTTATTGTGTTACTCTATTTCTTGCAAACTTAATACTTTGAGATGCATGCTGGATAGCAGTCTTTGGGATGGAGTAATAGTAGTAGATGCAGTTGGATTATGGTCTACTTGTCACTGATGTGATGCCTATACAAGATTATGATATGAATGCTCATAGTTACGAATGTTGCTTATATGTCGGTTGCCCAAAAATAATTTGTTTGCCATGCCACCACGTGCTTTCCATAGAGAATTCACTAGTGAACCTATGGCCCCCAGGTCCATTATCATTATTATTTCTATTTGCCCTATTTACTATTTTGTCGTTTGTCATATCACTATCTATAACTATTTGCTTTTAACCTTGCAACTAGAAAGATGAGGGATTGACAACTGCTACTTTGCGTAGGTGTTGGGGTTTTCTCGAAGAGGAAAGGATGAACTAGTATACTAGCAAATATTATTTCTCTCGGTTAAGAACCAAGGATATCGAACCAATAGGAGACACCACACATATAATGTCAACAACACCTGCACACACACAAAGCAAATGCTCGCACCCAACAAAGGCAAGTGGGTTGTCAATCCCCTTGTTCCAGCCGATTACAAGGATTAAATCTTGTAGTGATAGGTAAATAATAAAATTAAATTAAAATTAAATGATAACATCAAGCAATTTTTATTTTTGGTATTTAATAGGAAAAGTGGACCCGGGGGCCATAGCGTTCACTAGAGGCATTTCTCTCATAAGCATAATACGATGGGTAGACAAATTAGTGTTGGGCAATTGATAGAAAAGGGCATAGTCATGATTGTGATTCTTCATGGCATAATTCATATATACGCATTACATCAGTGATAAGTAAGCCGTTAAACTTATTGATGTCTACTACTATTACTCTACCCCAAGATCACTATCCAACATGAATATCAAAATATTAAGTTCTTAACAAACAGAGTAATGCTTGAAGCAAGATGACATAATGTAGATAAAATATGATCAATCAATATACATATCCCATCGTTTTATCCTTAGTAGCAACAATACAATACGTGCCTTGCAATCCTCCTATCATAGAGTAAGGACACAACAAGATTGAATCCACTACTATGCACCACTCTCTAATAATCTACTCGTTAACTTGGCCAGAGAAAACTTATAGATTAGAAAGCATACATATCTATCAAATTATACACAATAGATCAGAAAAGATGCAATTACTTTCAACGAATAATCTGCACAAACCTACAATTCATCAGATCCCAAAAAACGCACCGCGATAATTACATCGAATAGATCTCCGAAGAGATCATGTATCTCTACTTCTATAAAAACCTGAGTTGGTGATGATGGTGTATCTGCCATCCTTCGTTTTGGACCGTCCGATTTGCATCTGACGTGTAGGAGACGAGTTGTGGTTGTTTTACAAAAAGACGCCCGCCATCCGTTTCACATTTGCATCAATACCCTTGGGCTCTCCGTTCAGCCCCACCCATCCCCGACCTTATCCAAACAGTAGCCATGGAACCAGTCGAAGTGAGTTGTGGCCGCTGCCGCTCCGCACGCCGCCGGTGCCACGGACCCCAACGCCTCTCCGGCCTCCTCTATTCCGCAGAAGCCACACCGCGCACCACCTCCACCTCCCCTCCTCCCCGATGTTTCCTCTGAAGCTAACCTCTGCAAGTACGCCGCCAGCGGCCTATGTCCCCGACGCCTCTCCTGCTTCCTCGTCTCCTGCATCCCCCCCAAATGCCGACCTCTACGTGTATTCCGGCTACCCGTTGCACATCAGCGTCCCCATCTACTACTCCTTCCCCTTTTCCAACCACGTGATCCATGTCCGCCCCTTCAAGTACGTACGCTCTACTCACGAGGGCCTTTATGTTGTTTGCAATTGTGGCGTCACCCACGAGGTCCACACCCGGGTCCTCCTCCAGCCCGAGATAGCCTCGCTTGGTGTAAATGTGATGGAGGTGGAGGCACTATGATCCGATATTGCCTCTCTTTTTTAGTCTTCAGACTGAACGACCCTAAGGTATGGGTGTGATGAAGAGTAAAATCCTCTCTCATCTCATTAACTCCCGATTCATCGTTGTTAGACAATACTTGTGCAAATGAATTTATGCGATGGTGTTCAGCCTTCAAGGTATCATTTCCTGTAGCACTAGCTATTGTATCCATACTTCCATAACGGTGTCTACTGTAACAATTTTTGGTTTCAATTTTTTATCCATGATCTTCTTGTAGGATGAAACTTTAGGTGTTGTAAAGGAATCACAATTTTTTTTGAATAGAAAGGGGTTTCCCCCTGCCCCATTTTATTAGAATGAGGCATCAAGCCTAACCAGTCATAACAGTTCAACAGCTAAGAAAATAAAGCTAAACAGCAGCAGAAAGTTGCAGAGAGCAAAGGTCCCCTCAAACACTCGAACAACTAAAACCTAGATTCTTATTACAGACCCAGGGAGGATGAGAAAGGCTATCCCACTCAGCCGAAGAGACCGCCCCCTCACAATAGTTGCATGAAAGATATGAACCAAACAATCTAATAGGTACTGTTAGAGGAATTGACTTTGATATTATGCATGCCATAATTTTGTAGTAAAAATGTTTTTAGAGCCCCAAAATTTACTAATGATCCCAATAGATCAGTTTTGGCATAATGCGAGCATTGCAGACAGGGTCGGGCCGGCAAAATCCTGGGCCCTGTGCGAAACTAAAAAATGGGCCCTATCTCAATAGAAAAAAATGAACTATCAAGCAATTATAATGTAGTGGCGGACGACGGATTTTTCTTGAGTAACAAATTTGATGCACAAGTGATTTGGTGTCTGTTTTGCAGGATAGTTTAACTTGCGAGAAAGTACTATCTTTGCGATGTGGTTATCAATATTAACGCTGCTCGGCTGCTCCATACTTTAGACATTTACATGTGCACAACAAGTCAGCAACTGTGCCTTCTGACTATATGAGGTAAAACCTACAATTGATTTCTTCCTTTACATGTATGCGATGATGGTCCCCTAGATATGAGGCTTGATGTTTCATATCACAAAGAAGCTGACCAAGTACTCAGTTCCTGTTGGATTTTAAACTGACCGAATGGAGCTTGCCACATTTTAAAGAGTAGTGGAAATTATTTGTATGATTGATAGGTTGAAAAAGATTGCAGGGTGATTTACTTATGCAAAGCTAGAATTTCGGCCAGGGTTAGTGGTACCTTTGAGCATTCTTGATGCATCTTATTCGTGATAGCAAACTACTCCCTCTGTCCCACGATATAAGATCGTTTTGCAAGCTGTTTTACCTTGCAAAACGATCTTATATTATGGGACGGAGGGACTATTTCATAAGACTGTCTCATCAAAGTGCTCTTGTACTTCTGAATTTTCTTAAAGAATTTTGCATTGCAGTGCTTAACTACTTCTAAATTTTGGGGTGGCGACAGCAAGGGGGAGGTGCGTGATCATGACACAGAGATGGGCGAGTGCTGGGAATGCAGGCACCGGCAAGGTGTTGCGTCATGGTTATCGTTGTAGGGACGGGTGTGTTGGAATACCTTTTTTGCACATTAACTAATTTATTATGGCATAGGTAATGATGACATAATTTATCTTTGTCAGTAGTCATACTTTGTCAAATAACGGAAATATGCTAAAAAAATAGCCAGAAGATCCTGATCTTACTAAGGACAGAGTTCTTGGCTTAAGTAGCAGGCAGTAGGTGACTGATTTTCATGGAATTACAATCAAATCTTGCTTTATGTAATGCAAGAAGAGGGTGAAAGTTTGTTCTATTAAGCAGTAATCTAATGATATATATATATATATACAACAAAGGTTGCCTGCAAGAAGCATTGCCTTCAGTAGCTTGCTGTACGTTGAGCATTTGTTTGTATATCTAAGCTCAATAAATTGAATTTCACATTGACAATTCAGCTATGTTGTTAGTTGTTCAGCTTAGCAATTCCAAAAGTTGTAGTTCCAGCCAACCAACTAAATACTGAGCTCAGATTGCAGAAAATACTGGGTTTCAGTACTCGATTTTGGACTATGTTCACCTATATCCAGACTGCCATGATCTCATCTAAAGGATCTTTTTCGCTAACACATACCTTGATGTTGACATCGACATCAGCAGATATAATATACGCCATATAATCTTATAAATATATGTGTAGATCAGTAGAAGTACTTTCAGTCTTCCACCTTGTGAATTAGTCTTTCAAGCTATGGATGCCAGGAGCTTACTGAGGGCTGCAAAGATTATGTTCAAGCTACAACTTGAGTCAGAATTTGTACGGATAAATGAAAATGTGATCTATGCCGAGAAAAGGTCTGATTGTTGTACAATTCAATTTTTAGCTTGCAATTGCAGTTAGAAGTTCAAACCGCAACTCAAGTATGTTGTTACTGGATATTGTTGTGGATTGGCTGCAAACTGAAATCATTTTTTTCTTCTGAAAAGTATATCGTTGTGCAGTTTTGTGAGAAAAATGGAGCAAGGAGTGCACGCAGCAAAATTGTCTCTAGAGTATCCACTTGCGGAAGAATTCTGCCTGGAAGTGCTAATTGACATTGAAATGTAGAAATGAGATGCAACTTTGTAATATCCATCTGATATGTGAAACAAGAATTGTTACTAATTCACGTAGATAGTCTCTCACTACTCCTGGATCAATGCATCCTGATGTTCCGTGCAACGCACGGGCATCTTAATAGTTGAAGATCATAAAAGAGAGAGAGAGAGAAAGGGGGGGAGAGAGAGAGCCATCTAGGTACTAATATGGACCCATAGGTCATGTGGGAACTAATCACACATCATCATGGAGGTAGCAAGGTTGATGAAGATGGCCTCCGTGATGGATTCCCCCTCCGGCAACACTCCAAAAAAGGTCTCCAAATGGGATCGCGGAAGAACAGAGGCTTGCGGCGGCGATAAATTGTTTCGGGTCTCGCTCTAGTTTTTTTTTTAATATATAAGAATATATAGCGCTGGAATTAGGTCCTGACGGTGCCCAGGGGGCCCACAAGCTCGCACGGCACGCCCCCATGGGGCGCACCCATTGAGCTTGTGGCTCCCTCGTGTGCCTTCTGGCCTCCCGTGAAGATTGTAGGGTCTCTTCTGGTCCAGAAAAAATCACCGTAAAATTTCATCGTGTTTGGACTTCGTTTGGTATGGTTTTTTCTACGAAACAAAGTAATATGTAAAAACAGAAACTCGCACTGGGCACTAAGTTAATAGGTTAGTCCACAAAAACAATATACAATGGCATATATAGCATAGAAGATTGATAATATAATAGCATGAAACAATCAAAAATTGTAGATACGTTGGAGACGTATCGGCATCCCCAAGCTTAATTCCTGCTCGTCCCCGAGTAGGTAAATGATAAAAACAGATTTTTTGATGTGAAATGCTACCTAACAATTCTTAAACATGTAATCATTTCGATATGAATGTTGGGAAGCGATGACTTAATAGATATCAAAACGATAATATGCAGGAGTGCTAGAAAGTAATCATTGACTTTCAAAATAAAGAATGCTAAAGAACACTATTCCAATTCATTTAATCATGTAAGCATGGCGTAGCTCGGTATTCCTAGCATAAAGTATAAATCATGAATACCCTGGTGCCAACCCAAGCAATTGTATCATACTTTTTCTCGCTACAACTTTTTATACTTAACTCAACAACTGAGCGTGATCCATGGACTTAACACTTTGGATGACAAAGAGAATGATGATTGAGGTTTTATAAGAAGACTAAAATTGTAGACAGTCTCACATTAATGCGGCTGATAGTTAGGCAATGGAGAGACCTTACAATCAATGTCAATGCGAGGAGTAGGGATTGCCATGCAACGGATGCACTAGAGCTATAAGTGTAGGAAAGCTCTCCTAATGCAACAAAGTGGGTGTGCATCCAACTTACTTGCTTATGAAGACCTCGAGCATTTGAGGAAGTTCATCATCGGAATATATAAGCCAAGTTATATAATGTAAAAAATCCCAATAACATAATCATGAAGTATATGAAAACTCTCTATATGAAGAACGTGTTGCTACTTTGAAGTACAAGTGTGGAAAAAGATAGTGGTGTGCCCCATCTCTCTTTTTCTCTCATATCTTTTCTCCTTTTCTTGTTGGGCTATTTTTGGCCCCTCTTTTTTATCCTCACTGGTAGGGGTACACCCTAATAATGTATCACACTTTATTTACTCACAACTTGATATATGAACAATACGATGACTGCACATGAATGCCTTTGATAGTGTCCCAGGATGTGCAATGATCTAGCGTAACATGTATAACAATGATGAACGATGGCTTTGCCACAAATATCATGTCAGCTCTATATGATCATACAAAGAAAAATGACAATGAATGCTCAAGTCATGTAATAAATAGTCATAATAGGTAGGTATGGTGGCTGTTTTGATGAAATATACAATTAGGATTATGTGTGATAGAGTGTATCATATCACGGGGTTTGGATGCATCACTGAAGTTTGCACCAAGTTTCGAGGTGAGAACGCACGGTACTAAAGAGGCTAGCAAAATATGGAACGTGGAAGTGCTTATAGTCCACAAACTCACATTAGTCGTAAAGAACTCAAGTATTTATTGTGAAATTTTTATTATCCCTCGAAGCAAAATAACCTCACATGCACCTAGGAGGAAGGTTGGGAAGATTTAACCATCACGTGCCCCCGCTTCAGACAACACAAGGGATATCAATCAAGTATAAGTTACGCTCCAACTTCCTGGCCATGTCATGACCGAAATTTTAATGAATGCGACATCACAAACCTTAACATCGGTATTTTTACTAGACCAAGATTATTTACTAGTAAGTCTTCATATTATAACCTCAATACCGTTGATCAACCGCAACCTATTCAGTGATCTACATGCAAGTTTTTATTATACTACTCTTGTATACCTATTGTTTTTGGACCAAACATATAACTCATGCAAATTACCACTATCTATTCAACTCTCAAAAATATATAAATGAAGCATTAGAGTGCAAATGATTTCTATAAATTATATGTATCACCATGCTCTAAGAGTATAAGTGAAGCACTTGAGCAATTGCCTTAACTCAAAAGATACAAGCGAAGCATAATGAGCATTCTATAAATTATGATGAATATGTTCTATCATAATTGGTGCAATCAGGAAACAATGATTGTGGAAACAAGCAAAAAAATAAAAATAAAACACACGACGCTCCAAGAAAAACGCATATCATGTGACGAATAAAAATATAGATCAAAGTGATGTTACCGATAGATTGAAGACGAAAGAGGGGATATCTTCCGAGGCATCCCCAAGCTTAGATGCTTGGATCTTCCTTTAGTATTACCTTGGGTGCCTTCGGCATCCCCAATATTAGGCTCTTGCCATTCTTTTCTCCATCATGATCTCATCCAAAACTTGAAAACTTCAATCACACAAAACTCAACAAAACCTACTGAGATGCATTAGTATAATAAAATAAATCATTAACTTGGGTACTATTATAAATTGATTCATAATAGTTCTTACATAATACCTACTGTATTTCATCATCTCCATGGCTTACACCCCACGATACAATCCCTAGAAACTCCAAAATAAGCACACTATCAAATAAAAACAAAATCTGTTTATAATGGAACAATACATAATGATGGAATTTTCAACCATACTTTTGCAACTCTTAAAATTCTGCAAAATTAGGACAACGTAAAAACTTTCATCCTAATATTTTGTAAAACTTTCAGCAATTTATCACGCTCCAGTAAACAATGAAAATTCGAATACTAGATGCAAAAATTTCTGTTTCTAAATAGGATCAAATCAACACATGTTCAAACTATCACAAAGGCTTTACTTGGCACAAAAATCAAAAGGAAAGATACAAACATAATTACTACAGTAGTAATAATCATGTTGACTCTCAAAATATAAATAAAAAGGAAAACTATTGGGTTGTCTCCCAACAAGCGTTATTGTTTAATGCCCCTAGCTAGGCATAATGCATAGTTTCACATTTTATTAGCTTTCAATTCTTCACTAAGGTTGTGGACTGCACATGTATATATCCAATTGCCATTTTCTGTCGTTGTCATTTCCATAGCTCTTCCTGTGTGGGAACCGTTTGTTGGAGAAGCGTTTGAGCGAGGGTACCTCTCCAAAACCCTGGTTCGAACTCTGGGACCTTTCTGTGCAGCTATCCCAAGACCTGACGGCGACTATGGCTATGGTGAATGGAGCTTCGCGAGAGCACACAAACATAGGGCATGACAATGGACACATGGTTTACCCAGGTTCAGGCCACCTTGCGATGTAAAACCCAACTCCTGCTTGGTGGGATTGCTTTGGGTGTTCCAAGGTGGAAGATGACCGTACAGGTGAATGATTGAGGGCTCGAAGGCTCTGTCTCTAGGATCGATTGAATGGATCGGTTCTTTCTCTACGGTGGCAACACTGCCCCTCTTATCCTATCCTTCGTCCTCTTTGCCGAAAATATCGGCAGGAAAGGGCAGCCACAGGGCGGCAATTTGAAGGGAGACAGGCGCTTAGTCTATCCTGATAAAAGGTGGTGTTTTTCTGCAAAGGAGCCGTCCATGACACGCTTGTGGGCTTGGTGATGACCTTCACCTTGGCGACCGGTGTCACCTTGGTCTCCTTGCACCAAAACGACAAGCTTTGGAAAGCTACTTTGGAGGAGGTAGTCGGTGTTGCCCTTTAATCACCAGAAAGGAAATCCTCTCTATCCGTGCCTGCTCGCATGGTCCTGCTGTCCTTCCCTGCACGAGGATGTCACCCATGTGGCGGGAGCGCAGTCGCGTGACCAGTGCTGCTCGGCCCCTCCAGGCGGAGGGCCTCGTGGGGAGTCGCCTCATGATGGAAGCCTCACGAGGCTGCTTGATGCTGAAGATACTTGTCTTGGAGAGTCCCACCTCATCGGGAGGAGGCCTTGCGAGGTCCGAGCCTCGTGAGGTGCTTCGCCTATGGAGATCTCAAGTGGGCCGCCTGTTGGGCCTTTTGCCAGGTGTCGCTCCTGGGCCGCGGGCAGATGGTTCGTGGTACCCTGGTTCCCACTGGACTGACAGTAGCCCCCGGGCCCGCAGCGCACACATTCCCCCTGTCGAGAACCGAAACGGCACGGGGCAAAATGACGCGGGGCCTTAATGGACTGCCAGGGCCCCAGACAGGGAGGCGTGGCAGCACGATGGGACAGGACGCCCCCACTTCTCCCACGATGCCTCAGTAACCATACGGGTTGATAAAAGCCTGCCCGTGCGGCGTGGTTGTACTCATTGCCTTCCTCTGGTCCACTCGCCTTCTCTGTGCACCGCTCCCTTGCCTTATGCGAACTGCCTATGCTTCTTCCTCCTTTCGTTCCCGATCTTGCGCTGCCACCATGGCTCCCAAGAGAAGCATCAAGGTCCTCGAGGTGGAGCTGCTGCCCGCTTTGCCGCCGTCCACCAGCGTCAACAAGGAGGGACTAGACAAGGTTGTCCCTGTGATGGCCAACGACTTCAACGAGCACAAGGCCACAAAGATCTAGGCGGGCTCGAAGTCGCCCCGCTCTTTTCCGGCCATCGCGTTCGCCTTCTTCTTCCACACCATCTTCGGGGGTCTGCTCCCTCCTTTCTCTAATTTCTTCTGCGCCATCCTCTCCCATTACCAGATCCAGGCACTCCACCTCCAGCCCAACTCCGTCCTCACGCTCTCCATCTTCGCCTACTTCTGCGAAGCCTTCTTGAGGGTGATGCCCTCCATGGAGCTCTTCCGGTCGTTCTACAGCCTGTGGTTGACGGCCACGAACCATCGCTCAGGGTGCGTCTCGTTTCGCATCGTGGACGGGATGGCAGAGCGCTTCATCAACATGAAGGTCTTCAAGAAGGTTTAAGGCTTTTGGGCATGTTGGGTCTACCTGGATGCAGGTGCGTGCAACCCTCTTCTCACGATCCCAACTGTGCCTGTCGAGAAGAGTTCTAGCTGGGAGCATGCCAAGCTCTCTGGCCGCGGTCTGCGGTCGCTCCTTGACAGGATTACGGCCATGAAGGTGGCCGACGTCTCATGGGCGATGGTGGTGAAGGAGTACGTGAGCTGCCGAATGCCCCCTCCAGAAGCGCTCGCACCCGGCGTGGGGCTACGCCGGGTGCAAGGACAAGACCCGGCTGTGCCACGACTGCCTCAAGGAGGAAGTAGTGGATGGGATCATGCGGATTCTCTTCACCAACGCCGTGCCGATGATGCCTGAGGAGGGGTGCCCATTATACTGCCTCGGTAATAGAGATGACACCGCGGTGCAGATGCCGCGGTTTGACGAGTGGGGACAGGTCCCCAAAGGCTTCGTGGGACCACGCGAGAATACCCTCTTGGTGGTGCCCATCTTAGGCGACCGCGAGGACACCGGGCCCTCCACAAGCGCTGTCGTGGAGCCCAATGAGCAAGCACAACGGATGATCCACCGCAAGCTGCTGCTCAGCGCCAGTGATGACGATGACGATGATGACACACACTTTGTGGTCGCACCCTCCTGGCTTGTGGGCGTGGCAGGTGATGATGATGAAGATGAGGCAGCCAACGAGCCTTGTGGGACGGGGACTCGGGAGGCCGCGGAGCCTCATGAGGAGGAGGTGCCCCGCTCCGGTCCAGCGGGGGCAAGTTCCAATGGGCCGCAAGGCGAGCCCTCTGAAGGGGGCTCCCTTGAGCCCCATGGGAGCGGCAGCAGCAGCCGCCCCCGACCCAAGCTCAAGAAGAGGGACCGGATCGCCAAGGACACGTAAGTCTCTGCACCTTGACCTGATCCTTCCCTTTGATTTAGATCTTCTGTCTCTTGAAGTGTGGGGTTGACCTGATGATCTAGTAGGGCGCCCCCGTCCAAGAAACAAAGGGCCGTGATGCCCACGGCCTCGCCGCCAATGACGTGGGCCGAGAGGACGCGCATGCCCCCCCACGAGTCCCGTGGGGCATGAAGAGATCGTTCACCAACCCGAGGTTGAGGTGGGGCAGACCGAGGCGGTGGAGGAGCGGGAGACAACTCATGTGCCGCCTGAAGACCTGGCTTCGCCAGCTGGGGGAGCCAGCCTCAGGACCGCCCCTCAAGAGGATGGGAGGTGCCTCAGGAGGTGCCTAGCACAGATGGCACCACGGAGATGGAGGGGGCTGACGAGCCCACCACTCTAGAGGACTCCGCGCCAGCTGGGGAGGCCCAGGCTGACGTGGGGCCCACGATGAGCCCACATGCCTCGCCCATGCGTCGGGCCCCTAAGGCCGCCGCAACAGGCTGAGGAGGATGTGGCACGGAGCCCCCAGCCCACGGAGGACGAAGCGGCCCTTGCCAAGGACAAGGGCAAGGGGCATGCGGAGGAGCCTAGCTCAGGGCCTTCGCGGGCCATGATTATGGAGGGCGGCGCGGAGCCGCAGCTCGGCTGGGCCCTCCACCTCATGAGCAACAATGTCATGCTGGTGCGCAGCTCTCTCCAGGGTACTCAGGCTGTCCTGGACACGCTCGAGGCGGACCTCCAGGCAGAGGATGCTCGGTTCACCAGCGACTGCCTTCGGCTGGCAGACGCGTGGCGCAAGCTTGACATCGCCATCAAGCTAGGCCGTTGAGGCTGCGCAAAACCTACACAAGAGGGTAAGATGTGACTACCTTGATGGGGTGGCCCTGGAAGAAGTGGCGTAGCTTCCAGAGGCAAGGAGGAGCGAGAGCAGGAGCTTTTGCTGCATGGGGTACCACTCACGCGCATCCCGTAGCACTGAGCTGACGAAGTAGACAGGGTACTTGATGAGGCGTGTTGTGGAGGGAGCAGCCTCTTGCTCCGCGGGATGCTCGTCAGGCGGCTCACCAGGGGCCTCTTGAGGAGGGGGCTCAGCAGGCACTAGCGCAGCCTCGACAGGTTCAGATGTGGGCTCGTCAGGTGCTGAAGTGACCTCGACAGGTGGTGGCGGTGCGAGCGGTTCCCTTGGAGGGGACCTGCTCCTCCCTTTCCACCACGAGGGCCGCACTGACCGTCTGCGGGGTGGCTTCCAAATACAAGAGCAGGGGCTCGCGAGGCTGTGGTGCCACCATGACAGGGGGCTCGTCAGGTACCTCTTGTGGTCCTCGAAGGTTGCGTCGGCTTCAAGGATCCACTTGAAGAGGCCGGACCTCTTCATGAGATTGAATAAGGGTAGGACCTTTCGCCAAGCCTGGAGATGAAGTGTACAAGCAAAGCCATGCATCCTGACAGACGCTGCATTTCCCTGAGGTTGCGGGGAGGCCGCATCTTCTCGATGGCTTGAATCTTCTCTGGGTTAGCCTCAATGCTGCGGTGGGAGACCAGGAAACCAAGGAGTTTGCCTGAGGGGACTCAAAGATGCACTTGGCAGGGTTGAGCTTGAGGTTGATCTTGCGCAGGCTGGAGAAGGTCTCTTCGAGGTCCTTGATGAGGGAGCTCTATTCGCGTGTCTTGATGACTATGTCGTCGACATAAGCCTCTACGTTCCTTCCCATTTGAGGCCCCAGTCCTTTGTGCATCAACCTCTGGAAGGTGGCTCCTCCACTCGACAAGCCGAAAGGCAGACAGACATAGCAGTACACTCCACATGGGGTAAGGAAGGCAGTCTTCTCTTCATCTTGCTTGGTCATCTTGATCTGGTGATATCCTGAAAAGGTGTCCAGGAAGCACAACAGCTTACACCTAGCCATGGAGCCCACAATCTGATCGATGTGTGGTAGCGAGAAATGGTCCTTGGGGTAGGCCTTGTTGAGATCAGTGAAGTCGTTGCACATCCGCCCCTATCCGCTATGCTTCTGGACCACGACAGGGTTGGCAACCCACTCGGGGTGGAGTACCTCGTGGTTGAAGCCTGCCTCTTGAAGCTTCTTGGTATCTGGAATGATGAACTTATGTTTCTCTATAGCCTGGCATCCTGCCTTTTGCTTCACGGGTTGTGCGTTTGTACACACGGCTCAATCACCTCCCTTGGCACACCGGGCATGTCTGATGGTGTCCAAGCGAACATATCAGCATTTTCCCAAAGGAAGATGATGAGCTAGCCTTCCTATTTGGCCAAGAGGTCGTTGCCGATGGTGACGGTGGGCCCGAAGCCACTGCCGTCCAGTGACACTTTCTTCATCTCGATGCGGTCCTGAGAGAACATCGGCTTCTTCTTCGCGGGCGCGGGCTCAACGTCGTCCTCGTCGGCAGGATGGGCGGTGGCGGCAGCCTTGTAGGCGCTATCGAGGGTGCGCACCTCCTTCTCGTCACAGCGGACAGTGATGGTACCACTGCAGCCCGGAAGCTTGATGGTCTTGTAGGCATGATGAGTCACTGCCATGAACTTGGCAAGCGCAGCATAACCCAAGATGGCATTGTAGGGTAGGACAATGTGCGCCACGTCGAAGTCGATGAGCTCGGTGCGGTAGTTCTTGTGGTTGCCGAAGGTGACATGTAGGGAACTTGAAGTGCCTCAAAGGTGTCCACAGAGAGCATGTTGAGGCATGTGCTGCCATTGATGAGTGTCTTGGTGATGCCGACGTTGTTGATGTTAGGTGTGCACATAGGAGGATCGTCCCCACAGCCCTTGTGGACTTGGGGTGGTCGGTTGAGTCGAAGGAGATCGGGAACTGCGACCACTTGAGGGTCCTGGAGACCTCAACTGCGGGGAGGGCAGTGTTAACCTTGCGAGAGAATTGCTTGAAGTGTCGGTTGGAGGCAGGAGCCTGGGCTCTTACAAGGATGCACGCCACCTCGCGAGGCTCTCAGTAGCCCCGAGCGTCTTCATCAGGCAAGTTGTTCCTGCCTGCACGTGGCGGGGCGGCGTTGGCTTGAGGAGGATTGACCTGCCAAGGATGGTTCCGCCAGCCCAGTCGGTAGTTGTTGCTGCCATTGCAGTCATTCTTGTTGCGGTCATTAAAACGGCCACCGTTGCGGCTGCCGTTGCGGCCTACACCGCGGTCATTGCACCTGACCTGGCGGTCCCGCTGGAGCATCTTGAGTTCGTGGCAGTCCTCGGTGCAGTGAGTGTTCACATTGTGGAAGGCACAGGTGGGGCGAACGTCTTTCCTGGGTGCGGGCTCATCGCGGTCGCCCCCGTGCTTTGATGTCTACTACACAACTTTATTCTTGTAGTCTCGTGTTGGGCCTCCAAGCGCAGAGTTTTGTAGGACAGTACCAATTTTCCCTCAAGTGGATGACCTAAGGTTTATCAATCCGTGGGAGGTGTAGGTTGAAGATGGTATATCTGAAACAACCCTGCAATCAAATACAAACAATCTCTTGTGTCCCCAACACACCCAATAAAATGGTAAATTGTATAGTGCACTAGTTCGGCGAAGAGATGGTGATACAAGTGTAGTATGGATAGTAGAAATAGGTTTTTATAATCTGAATAAATAGAAATAGCAAGGTAGCAAGTAGTAAACAACGAGCAAAATGATATATTAATGCTTGGAAATAAGCCTAGGGTTTATACGTTCACTAGTGCAATCTCTCAACGGTGCTAACATAATTGAATCATATAACCATCCCTAACCGTGCGACAAGGAATCACTCCAAAGTTCCTCTCTAGCGGAGAACATAAGATGAATTGTTGTAGGTAGAAAAATCACGTCAAAGTTATCCTTTCTGGTCAATCTATTGAGATATTCCTATAAGTATCACAAACAACCCTAGAGTTTGTACTAGAATAACACATATGATGTGCATCAATCAACCCTAATGTCACCTAGATACTCCATGTCACCTCAAGTATCCGTGGGTTAATTATTCGACATGCCTCAAACAATTTCAGATTCATCATATTCAATCCAACACAAAGAACTTCAAACAATACCCCAATATTTCTATCGGAGAAAGTAGGACAAGAACGTGTATCAACCCATATCCATTGATTACCCCAATGTCACCGTGGGAATCCGCAAGTTGATTACCAAAACATATATCAAGTGAATCAATAGAATACCCCATTGTCACCATGGGTATCTGATACGTCTCCATCGTATCTATAATTTTTGATTGTTTCATGCCAATATTCTACAACTTTCATATACTTTTGGCAATATTTTATATTATTTTTTGGGACTAACTTACTTATTCAGTGCCTAGTGCCAGTTCCTGTTTTATTGTGTTTTTTGTTTCGTAGAAAATCCATATTAAACGAGGTCAAAACGCGATAAAAATTTATGGAGATTTTTTGGAATATATGTGAATTTTGTTAAGAAGAATCAACACAACACGATGCCCGAGGGCCCCACAAGGCAACAGAGCGCGGTAAGTGTCAAGACCGGTTTTCCAGGATATTACCTTCCCAGCAAATGGTTCTTGTGCTCACCAGCCCCAGGATTACTGTTAGCTGATGAGACACATTCTTGATACAGAAATTCCAAGCAAAATTACAAAATCTGAAGTACAAGACCATTATGGTCTATGGGTACAACAAAAGGTTTCTAGTGGTTGGTGGCGGAAGCGGTTCGGGGTCATCAGCGTCTATGGGACTCCATTTCCCACAGGAACAATTGACCTAGATAACTCCTATCTTCGCGTGGCTGCTATCTTCAATGCCTAGGCTCCGGGGCTATCGACATTTCGCTTCTCTCCAAGCAGGAAATCTGGCCAAGACAATAGCCAGGGACAAGCCAGTGAGTACTTTGAATGTACTCGCAAACATAATGAAAGCAGGTATAACATAGCAGGTGGCATTCATGCACTGAAATAATCCACGATCACTTAACCAGTCACAAAATAAAATTCATGATGGACGCAAGCAGGTCATTCATATTAAACATGACTAAGTAATCAGAGAATAAAAATAAACCGATCGGGTGTCTGAAGCGACGCCTCGAAAGGATAATAATATAAAGCATGCCTCAGTCGGGCGTCTGAGCGACGCCACATAAAGGGCTTAGAAGAAACATAAATAACATGCATGCCACAGTCGGGCGTCTGAGCGACGCCACATAAAGGGCTTAGAAGGAAAAATAAATAACATGCATGCCACAGTCGGGCGTCTGAGCGACGCCACATAAAGGGCTTATAAGGAAATTAAATAACACACATGCCGCAGTCGGGCGTCTGTGCGACGCCACATAAAGGGCTTATAAGGAAAATAAATACAAGCATGCCACAGTCAGGCGTCTGAGCGACGCCACATAAAGGGCTTATAAAGTAATAATCATGATGAGTATCCAGGAGGTAGAACCATCCCAGGGATACTCAATAATCCAAATAATGTAAATGGTTAGTCCACAATAATAATAATCATAATCATCATTCGTCATACGTCATGATCAATATTCTGGTTTGAGAAGTTTTCCTCCGAAGATCGACACTAAGAACGACACTTGACCCATCCCAGACTATAGTCCTTAACCGCAGACACGGCTATTCGAATAGATATAAACTCTGCAGAGGGTGTACTCTTTACCCACAAGTAACGGAATCCTTTAGTCCACCGGGACTAATTCCACTTACGGTCTTTGAATTGAAAACACACCTGACCCGCACACACCAGCTTAACTTACAGGTGCCTGGAATCACCCACAACACTTGTTAAGCAAAACTCTAAGTGGGGAGGCTACAACCTCGACTAGCATGGGATCACAAAATTTATATTGCGTGCAAAACAGGGGAGCTACCCAATCGGACTCATTGGAACACCCATGCCCCCGGACCAAGTGACATGCCTACCAGGGGCCACTGGTATCTTTCACTATGGCCTCTCTGTACGGTGTGTGCTAAGAAAGGGGTTGACAACTTACTGAACCGTACCATACCTGCGGCAGGGACAAGTGGTAGTACGAATCTAGTATGGGGCTTACTGGCACAAGACTCGATCTACGGTCGACTCAGGAGGTTATGTTTTCTCTGCATGATTAGCACAACAAATATATTCCACACCATCAGACAGAATCACCACTCATCATACCTCACCATGCCTCACTAATCATACTCGTCCCAACGAAATGTCAGTATCAAGCTCGTGTCTACCCGAGACAGAAACTTTTCTGGATTCCTTCCGGTAGGCATGAAAGGCATAAGAGGATGAATACTGTCACAAGCATTTCAATTCCAACAACAAGGAATTCTCATCATGCACTTGCAAACATGATCACATCATCACATGAAATAATGCATACTTCAAGTCAACTTGGTGTTGTAGTCACACTAAACAACACACGACAAATATTATACCCAGGTTCAGAATGCTTGCCTTGGGGTTGCAGAAGGGTGGGGATGCACTCCAAAAATTTGAAAGTTCAATTCTCCCTCCATTTCCTATTTTGAAATTATTTGAATCAACACCCAATTCAAAAACAACACTCAAAGTTGTCTTGGGAAAATTTCAAATAAATCCTAAAATAAACTAGATGAAATTTAGGAGAGGTGGGAAAAGAATCAATTCAATTGGGTTTGAGGTTTAAAAGATAGAAGCAGTCAAACTTCAGTCAACCCTCTGATTTTTATAAAAAGGCTGAAAAAGAAAACGGTTCAGTCAGAGGGTGCCTTCTAACGAGGAAAATGTACTCACCGGAATACGTCTTCTTGTGGGGAAAACGCACCAGGGATGTTGCGCGATCAAGGAAGGGGCTGTCTCACCGACAGGTGGGACCCTCCTGTCGGGTTTATCCCCCACCTCCCGCGTGTCTGGGCAGGAACAGGGATGATCTCCGGCGGCGATTCCCGGCGACACAGGTCACCAATCGCGGTGCTCTAGATACGGAGATGCTCGGGATGGAAGGCCGCATCCATTGGGAAAGGTTAGGGGCATGGGCGGGCTCGAGGTTAAGTGGCCCTTCACCTATGGCGGAGGGAAGCTCCGGCGAAGAAGGAACTCCTATCCAAGGGCTTGCTTAGGCAACACTGGCGATTGAAACGGGCTTTCGAGGTCCAGGTGGAGCTAATGACGAAGAGAAGAGGGAGGGGGATGCTCTGGTGATATCGAATTCAACGGTGGGAGGTGGCGGCCGAACCTGACCGGAGATAAAGGGGCGATGGCCTCCGGTCGATTGGCAGCTCTAGGAGGCTCACAAGGGAGGAGGTTTCTGAGGAGCTGGGCGAGCTCGGGGTCCGGCTTTTATAGGCGGCGAGGTCGGTTCCGCCACGACCGTGGATAGGAACGACGGCCGACCGTTTCTGTGGTCACAGGGCGATGTGGCGCTGGACGGCGAGGCTGGCGGCGAGAGTGGATAGGCTCGAGCTGTTCCAGAAGCAGCTAGCGCTCGAGGAGAGGCTGGACGGCGCCGGCCATGGTAGAGGCGGTCGCGAACGACGGCGTGCCTCCAAGGGGCTACCGCTGCTGCGCTACCGGATGCCAGGAGGCGGTCGAGGAGACTCTGCGGGCTAGGAGGGGTCGGGGGCGTGTCCCTTCGAGCGACTGAGGGCCGGGGTCGCGGGGTAGGTGAGCGCGGCGGCTCGGGCGTTGCCTGTCTGCAACAGGCGCGCTCTGGGCGCGCTCTAGGCACACACCCGAGGTGCTCGACCAAATGCCATTACTAGCTAGGGGCTTGGGTTTAGGTGAAGCTTAACAGGGTAGTTAGGGTTGTCACTGAGGCTCTATTAGACATGCAGGCTGGGCAAGGAAAGCAAATACATAATGTAAACTAAAATTATGCCAAAACTGGCCATGCACACCAGGTGTTTGGCAGAATGCCAAGACCACTTAGGGGACTTTGCTGGCCACCAAAATCTCCAGGTTGGAGTCTCTTTGGGGGCTAAGAGTGATGGCATGGTTGGTTTGGGAAAAACAAAAACTTCCTAGTGTAAGTTTTACAAAACTTTGTTTCTGGACAGAAACTATAGGCCATTATTGCATGGGCTTAAATTACTCTAATGTGGCTTCTCTCCTGGACTTAAGGGTTTGGTAGGGATAACTACAAGCAGGGAAAATTCCAAGGGCATTAGGGCAAACTACAAAGGGGTTGCAGTACAAAACCTCAAACTGGTCCAGAATAGAAAATAGGATGGTTTGCTCAAATTTCCCAAAACACAAAGCTGGGTTTTTGCATAAAAGTGATCCAGGAATATCACATGACATCTACAAATTTTTGTGGGATTTATAAATGAGTTTATGAAAGGGTTGCAGTGCAACAGGAGCCTTAAAAGTGATGAAAATGCTATTAAAAGAATTAAAACTTGGCAAGTTTTATTATAAACATAATTCCATCGGTTTTACGTACTAAGTTAAGTAAAATACTTTGATAAAACATTCAAGACCCACAACATTATTCAAAAGTTTCAGATAGGAGAGGAAAATTTTGAAATTCAGACAAAAGGAGTGGCTGTGAAAACAAATAGAAAAATCTAGAAAATAGAAAATAATTATTTCTGGCAACATTTTATTTAATAAAACATGATTAATTTTTTTGGGGTGTTACAACACTACCCCCCTTAAGAAAAATCTCGTCCTCGAGATTTGCTAAGGACGGTCTCAAAAATATTATTCCTATTACCACGCAGTAATAACACGAAAACAATTATCCTACTCACGCGATATGACGCGGCTACAGTGAGAGGACAGATCACTACAGTGGAGTACTGGTGCTGCGAGAGAAACCTACGGTTGGAGAAACCGAGGAATTTCTACTTAGGGCTATGGTAAATTCAGAATTAATAAAATTCTAAATTTCCATATTACGCTGGTCGTACCCGAGTGCACAGTGCTCTCTCTGGCTGACAGGTGGACCCGGGGCCCACTGTCAGTCTCTTCTTCTACCTCTGGCTCTCCTCTCTTCCTCTCTCTCGCGCGTTTTCCCGCGCTTTCTCCACCGGCGGCGTCTAGCGCGTAGGGCATCTAGGCCGTACTGCGGTAGTGCGCGGCGTGCTAGCTGCCGGCGCAGCGTGCACTCACCTCGCGAGCCAGTGCGCTTTCGGCACTGCTCGCGGATTCGTCTCCGAACACTGGCGATCGAGCGACGAGCGGCGCTGGTGGACTTCGCCCACCGTACACCGATCTCGAGCTATAAAAATGACCGCGGTGCTTCTTCTTCCTCACACCTAGCCTCGTTTCTTCTTCTTCTTCCTTCTCCTCCATTTCTGTTTTCAGGAGCTCGAGACGAGGCTCTAATGGTGGAGGCGATGCCGGATTGGTACACGATCCTGATGTGTGGAGGGGTGGCGGCATTGCTTGGGTTCTCCGTGCTCCTATGCGTGATGATCCACGATGATCACCGTGATGCTGCTGCTCGAGTGGTGGCTCTTCGCGGCGGCGGTGATCATGAGGATTAGGTGTCAGTGCCGGCTGCTACTGCTGTCAGTGTGCTAGCAGCAATCTGCATAGGAATAATCACCCACAAATTTCCCTTTCAGAAACTGTGGTGTGTTAGTGAGGTGATCAGTTAGGTGCAAAATGTGTACGTGTTTTGCACTTAGTGCATGTGGTCGAGTGGTTGTTGTTGTGAGCCTGTTGTCGTGGTGTTGCGTGAATTTAAATCTATGTCACGGAAAAACATTTGTTGCAATAGCTCAAGGAAAATCCCACCTAGGGATTTACTGAGGGCGAAAGCAGTTGATCAAAAATCACAGCAGTAAGAATCACTCACATACAATTGAAATCAAACAATCATTCATAGCGCAATTTTACGACATAATACACATACTGCAACCTATAATTAATTGCTAAGCTAACAAACACACATTGGGTGTCTACGGCGCAAAAGTAAAATATGCGGGGTCCTGAGGGAATGTCTCCGGTACTGGGACACATTCTTCCTCTTCTGGGGAGAGCGGATGAACTAGTCGAAGAACTTGCTGCTCCTGGTCTGGCCTCAGTGGTCTGCCAATGGCGATCCGAGCATTCATAACAGTGAGATTCTGGAGGTAATCCATTATTCGCTGAGTCAAACGCTCTTGAGTGATGACGTACTGAACAAGGTTGGTCAGTACTGGGTCTCTCTCTATTCATCCCCCGGGAAAAGATGCTTCTTCTCCGGGTGCAGCACGGCTCGGGAAGTAATAATACCCCCTTTCACTGGCATAGGGTACTGCGAATCGGAGGCAGGTAATCGCTTCATAGGCAGCAACTTCTATGGCCATTTGCGGAGTCGGCATGGATTTCCCCACGAAGGAGACTTCCGTTGGGTCTTGGTTTGGGTTCACAGGAGGAATGTGTACTACTGCCCAATATTTCGAGGCGAATGGGGTGATCCTCGATTTGAAAATCTTGTACTAGGGTGGATGGGGAGAACTCATGGTACTGCGGGTAAAGTCCCACAATATTTTAACAAAACTACCTGGGGTTGCATCTGGAGTTCTCAGATGAATTCTAGGGCTCGACATGGCAAAAATGGCTGTGAGGGATGTGCACAAAGTGAGGGATGCTTGGTAAGGTCACGGAGTGGCCTCTTATATAGCATCAGTGCTGGGTTACCTATTGTGGTGTGGGGGCAATTTATGTTGTCGGTTCTACTCTATGGAGATCGGGGTCAATGCCACAGATATACATATCTCACAAAAAGTGACGTATTACTGTGGGTGTCGTCTGGGTGGTTTTTGGTAGCTATGCCCGGAATTTACTATGTAACCGAACGCCAACATACTTATGCGTGGCTACTATTCAAAACAATGGCATACAAGCAACCTGCATTTTATTCATGGCGATTACAAGGTCACACTATTACAAGGCGTAGGAATACTAAGACTCGGTACTACTCGAGTGGCTTAGTCTACCTCGTTAATATCTAGTCGAGCGTGCCTTGTGGACGTCGAGGCTTCTCCTTGGGCTTCACCGTCGCGGTTTGCTTGATTAGGATGGGGGTCTACCGGGTCGGGGTAGCGATGATGACCATCGCGGGGGTTGGTGGTCACAATCCCGTTGGAGCGTGTCCCCAAAAGGCGACTAAGCTCCTCCGAGGATACAAATGCATTCCGGTCGGTTGCAGGGGCAAGCCTCGAAGACTCGATCGGTCGTCCGAACAGCACGACGGGGTTGTCGGCGTCGGGCGCCACTTCTCTTCTTGCCGGGGCTCGGCGAGCAAGTTCTCCAAGAGTGACCTGATCGAATAGTGCCTCTAGTGCGCTGAGGTAGTGCACAAGATGCAGCAGTGCAGGGTCCGTCTCGTGGTCTCTGTTGGCAACCTGGGGTGGCCTACTATACCCATCACGGCTGGGGTAATAATAGAACGAGCGACAGTTTACTCTTGGCGACAAGTGCCGGAGTTGAACTATAGCCTCCCGAGCTGCTAGCTGGATGGCTTGTGGCTCAAAGGAAGTTGACCTTCCAGTGAACCTGTATGGGCGCTCTGGTGATGTACCCCTGCCGTAGATGTGCACCGTGGCCCAGAAGTGACGATTTTCATCACTCGTGCGCTCTTGGTACACAACATATTCTGGGGGCTCTTCTAATGCAAAGGAACGACGGGTGAGGTTGGCTAGGACGGTTACAAAACCTCCAAGGTTGGTTGCTGTGGTCTCATTGTGAACAATGGCGCCAAGCATCTTGGCTTGGTTTAGGATAGTTGGCTGTGGTGTGCTGGGTTTAGGAAAATGTTTTCTTTTATAGAAGAAAATGGAGTCTTCCTTCGCACGCTTGCGAATGGGAAAATTCAGGTGTCGGTCACGGCGCGTGATCGCTAGGCTAGGCTTGATAGGTTGGGCACCGACTGCCGAAAGGTGTCGGGGTCACTGTGTGGGCAATCGGATAGGATAGGATTGGCTGTGGTTAGGTTAAGGTCTGGTGGGTGGTAAGCTAGGTTTTATTGACCCGGCTAAGATAGGATTAGCCAATGGTCAGCCTGGCTCTGATACCAAGGTTGTCAGGACCGGTTTTCCAGGATATTAATTTCCCAGCAAATGGTTCTTGTGCTCACCAGCCCCAGGATTACTGTTAGCTGATGAGACACATTCTTGATACAGAAATTCCAAGCAAAATTACAAAATCTGAAGTACAAGACCATTATGGTCTATGGGTACAACAAAAGGTTTCTAGTAGTTGGTGACGGAAGCGGTTCGGGGCCATCAGCGTCTATGGGACTCCATTTCCCACAGGAACAGCTGACCTGGATAACTCCTATCTTCGCGTGGCTGCTATCTTCGATGCCTAGGCTCCGAGACTGTCGACATTTCGCTTCTCTCCAAGCAGAAAATCTGGCCAAGACAATAGCCAGGGACAAGCCAGTGAGTACTTTGAATGTACTCGCAAACATAATGAAAACAGGTATAACATAGCAGGTGGCATTCATGCACTGAAATAATCCATGATCACTTAACCAGTCACAAAATAAAATTCACGATGCACGCAAGCAGGTCATTCATATTAAACATGACTAAGTAATCAGAGAATAAAAATAAACCGATCGGGTGTCTGAAGCGACGCCTCGAAAGGATAATAATATAAAGCATGCCTCAGTCGGGCGTCTGAGCGACGCCACATAAAGGGCTTAGAAGAAACATAAATAACATGCATGCCACAGTCAGGCGTCTGAGTGACGCCACATAAAGGGCTTAGAAGGAAAAATAAATAACATGCATGCCACAGTCGGGCGTGTGAGCGACGCCACATAAAGGGCTTATAAGGAAATTAAATAACACACATGCCGCAGTCAGGCGTCTGTGCGACGCAACATAAAGGGCTTATAAGGAAAATAAATACAAGCATGCCACAGTCGGGCGTCTGAGCGACGCCACATAAAGGGCTTATAAAGTAATAATCATGATGAGTATCCAGGAGGTAGAACCATCCCAGGGATACTCAATAATCCAAATAATGTAAATGGTTAGTCCACAATAATAATAATCTTAATCAGCATTCGTCATACGTCATGATCAATATTCTAGTTTGAGAAGTTTTCCTCCGAAGATCGACACTAAGACCGACACTTGACCCATCGCAGACTGTAGTCCTTAACCGCGGACACGGCTATTCGAATAGATATAAACTCTGTAGAGGGTGTACTCTTTACCCACAAGTAACGGATTCCTTTAGTCCACCGGGACTAATTCCGCTTATGGTCTTTGAATTGAAAACACACCTGACCCGCACACACCAGCTTAACTTACAGGTCCCTGGAATCACCCACGACACTTGTTAAGCAAAACTCTAAGTGGGGAGGCTACAACCTCGACTAGCATGGGATCACAAAATTTATATTGCGCGCAAAATAGGGGAGCTACCCCCTAGGACTCACCGGAACACCCATGCCCCCGGACCAAGTGACATGCCTACCAGGGGCCACTGGTATCTTTTGTTGGGGAACGGAGCATGAATTTCAAAAAAATTCCTACGCTCACGCAAGATCTATCCATGGAGATGTCTCGCTACGAGAGGGGAGAGTGTGTCTACGTACCCTCGTAGACCGTTAGCGGAAGCGTCTCACAACGCGGTTGATGTAGTCGAACAATCGTTCGAGCTCCACCGATCAAGTACCGAACGTACGGCACCGCCGAGTTCTACACACGTGCAGCTCGGTGACGTTCCTCGCCTTCTTGATCCAGCAAGACGTCGAGGTAGTAGATGAGTTCCGTCAGCACGACGGCGTGGCGACGGTGGCGGTGAAGTGATTCCGGCAGGGCTTCGCCTAAGCTCTCCGAAAATATGACCGAGGTGGAAAACGGAGATCGGGGCACCGCACACGGCTATGGGACAATTGTGTACTTTGGGGTGCCCCCTTGCCCCCGTATATAAAGGATGAGAGGGAGGAGGCCGGCCCCCTAGGGGTGCACCAAGTGTGGGGAGTCCTACTAGGACTCCTTAGTCCTAGTAGGATTCCACCTCCCATACGGACTAGGAAAGAGGGAAGGGAGAGGGAAAGGAAAGAGGGGGCTGCGCCCCCTCCCCTAGTCCAATTCGGTTTGGGCAAGGGGGGGGGGGCGCGAGCCTCCTCACCTGGCCTGCCTCTCCTTTTCCCGTATGGCCCAATAAGGCCCATTACTTCTCCCGGTGAATTCCCGTAACTCCCCGGTACTCCGAAAAATACCCGAATCACTCGGAACCTTTCCGACGTCCGAATATAGCCTTCCAATATATGAATCTTTACCTCTCGACCATTTCGAGACTCCTCGTCATGTCCGTGATCTCATCCGGGACTCCGAACAAACTTCGGCCACCAATCACATAACTCATATAATACTAAATCGTCATCGAACCTTAAGTGTGCGGACCCTACGGGTTCGGGAATGATGTAGACATGACCGAGACGACTCTCCGGTCAATAACCAACAGCGGAACCTGGATGCTCATATTGGTTCCTACATATTCCACGAAGATCTTTATCGGTGAACCTCATATGTCAACATACGTTGTTCCCTTTGTCTGGCGGTATGTTACTTGCCCGAGATTCGATCGTCGGTATCCAATACCTAGTTCAATCTCGTTACCGGCAAGTCTCTTTACTCGTTCCGTAATACATCATCTTGCAACTAACTCTTTAGTCACGGTGCTTGCAATGCTTCTGTGATGCTGTATTACCGAGAGGGCCCAGAGATAACTCTCCGATAGTCGGAGTGACAAATCCCAATCTCGATCCATGCCAACTCAACAAACACTTTCGGAGATACATGTAGTGCACCTTTATAATCACCCAGTAATGTTGTGACGTTTGATACACCCAAAGTATTCCTACGGTATCTGGGAGTTGCATGATCTCATGGTCAGAGGAACGTGTATTTGACATAGTGAAAGCAATAGCAATAAACTGAACGATCATTTGCTATGCTAACGGTTGGGTCATGTCCATCACATCATTCTCCTAATGATGTGATCCCGTTATCAAATGACAACTCATGTCCATGGTCAGGAAACCTTGACCATCTTTTGATCAACGAGCTAGTCTAGTAGAGGCATACTAGGGACATATTATTTGTCTATTATCCACACATGTATTTAGTTTCCGGTCAATACAATTCTAGCATGAATAATAAACCATTATCATGAACGGGGAAATATGATAATAACTAATTTATTATTGCCTCTAGGGCATATTTCCAACAGTCTCCCACTTGCACTAGAGTCAATAATCTAGATTACATCTCCATGTAATTAACACTTAATCAGTTCTAAAGCTGATCATGTTTCGCTTGTGAGAGAGGTTTTAGTCAACGGGTCTGCAATATTCAGATCCGTGTGTTCTTGGCAAATCTCTATGTAGATGCTGCTACCACACTCTGTTTGGAGCTACTCCAAAAAATTTCCCCACTATACTTATCCGGTCTGAGACTCATAGTCTTTCGGATCAGTGTTTAAAGCTTGCATCGACGTAACCCCTTACAACGAACTCTTTATCATCTCTATTCCCGAGAAATTCTTCCTTAGTCATCTTAAGGATAATTTGACCGCTGTCCAGTGATCTACTCCTGGATCACTTTGGTACCTCTTTTGCCAGACACATGGCAAGGCACACAGCTTGGCATACTTTATAGAACCTATGGCCGAGGCATAGGGGATAACCTTCATCCATTCTATTTATTTTGCCGTGGTCGAGATTTGAGTCTTACTCAACTTCACACCTTTCACCACAGTCAAGAACTCCTTCTTTGACTGATCCATTTTGAACTTCTTCAAAATCTTGTCAAGGTATATGTTTTGTGAAAGTCATATGAGGCGTCTCAATCTATCTCTATAGATTTTGATGCCTAACATGTAAACAACCTTTACCTAGATCTTCAAGTCTTACTCCACTTCACACCAGCCAAGAACTTATTTCTTTTGACTTGATCCATTTTGAACTTCTTCAAAATCTAATCAAGGTGTGTGAAAATCTTTTATCAGGTGTCTTGATCTATCTCTATAGATCTCGATGCCCAAACCGTGGATAACTCAAAAAACAGGTTTTTATTGAAAAACTCCTTTCAATTAATTCTTTATGCTTTCCAGAAATTCTACATCATTTCCAATCACATATACTTATTAGAAATGTTATAGAGCTCCCACTCACTTTGTTGTAAATACAAGTTTCTCCATAAACTTGCATAAACCCAAACGCTTTGATCACTTCATCAAAGCGAGTATTCCAGCTCCGAGATGCTTGCACCAGTCCATAGATGGATCGCTGGAGCTTGCATACTTTGTTAGCACCTTTAGGATCGATAAAACCTTCCGGTTGTATCATATACAATTCTTCCTTAAGGAATCCATTAAGGAATGCCGTTTTGACGTCCATTTGCCAGATTTCATAATCATAAAACGCGGCAATTGCTAAGATAATTCTGACAGATTTTAGCATCGCTACGGGTGAGAAAGTCTCATCGTAGTCAACTCCTTGAACTTGTCGATAACCTTTAGCAACAAGTCGAGCTTTATAGACGGTGACATTACCATCAGCGTCCGTCTTCTTCTTAAAGATCCATTTATTTTTAATAGCTCGCCGTTTCATCGGGCAAGTCTACCAAAGTCCACACTTTGTTCTCATACATGGATCTAATCTCGGATTTCATGGCCTCAAGCCATTTGTCGGAATCCGGGCTCGCCATCGCTTCTTCATAGTTCGTAGGTTCACCGTTGTCTAACAACATGACCTCCAAGACAGGATTGCCGTACCAATCTGGTGCAGAGCGTGTCCTGGTTGACCTACGAGGTTCTGTAGCAACTTGATCCGAAGCCTCATGATCATCATCATCAACTTCTTCTCTGGTCTGTGTTGGTGTCACAGAAATTTCTTTCTGTGGCGTACTACTATCCAGAGGTGGTACAATTATCTCATCAAGTTCTACTTTCCTCCCACTCACTTCTTTCGAGAGAAACTCCTTCTCTAGAAAGGATCCATTCTTAGCAACGAATACTTTGCCTTCGGATCTGTGGTAGAAGGTGTACCCAATGGTCTCCTTTGGGTATCCTATGAAGACGCACTTATCCGCTTTGGGTTCGAGCTTATCTGGCTGAAGCCTTTTGACATAAGCATTGCATCCCCAAACTTTCAGAAACGACATCTTAGGTTTCTTGCAAACCACAGTTCATACGGTGTCATCTCAACGGATTTAGACGGTGCCCTTGTTTAAAGTGAATGCAGCTGTCTCTAATGCATAACCCCAAAATGATAGTGGCAAATCAGTAAGAGACATCATAGATCGCACCATATCCAATAGAGTACGATTACGACGTTCGGACACACCATTATGCTGTGGTGTTCCATGTGGCGTGAGCTGTGAAACAATTCCACATTGTCTTAAGTGATTGCCAAACTCATAACTCAAATATTCTCCTCCACGATCAGATCATAAGAACTTTATTTTCTTGTTACGATGGTTCTCTACTTCACTCTGAAATTCTTTGAACTTTTCAAATGTTTCAGATTTATGCTTCATCAAGTAGACATAACCATATCTACTCAAATCATCAGTGAACGTGAGAATATAACGATATCCACCGCGCACCTCAACACTCATCGGACCGCATACATCGGTATGTATTATTTCCAATAAGTTGGTTGCTCGCTCCATTGTTCCGGAGAACGGAGTTTTAGTCATCTTGCCAATAAGGCACGGTTCACATGTCTCAAATGATTCATAATCAAGAGATTCCAAAAACCCATCTGCATGGAGTTTCTTCATGTGTTTAACACTGATATGACCTAAGCGGCAGTGCCACAAATATGTGGTACTATCATTATCTTTTGGCATTCGTGTTATGAACATATGTATTACTACGATCAAGATTCTATAAACCTTTCATTTTAAGTGCATGATCATCAATGATATTATCCAAATAGAATAACAATTATTCTCTGAAATTGAATAACCGTCTTGCAATAAACACTATCAGATATAATGTTCATGCTTAACGCAAGCACCAAATAACAATTATTTAGGTTCATCACTAATCCTGAAGGTAGAGAGAGCGTGGCGATGGTGATCACATCAACCTTGGAGACACTTCCAATGCACATCATCACCTCGTTCTTAGCTAACCCTCGTTTATTCCGAAGCTCCATGTTTCAAGTTGTAAGCAACTGAACAAGTATCAAATACCCAGGTGCTCCTACAAGTACTAGTAAGGTACATATCAATAAGATGTATATCAAATATCTTTGTTGACATTGCCAGTCTTATTATCTGCCAGTTACTTTGGGGAAGTTCCGCTCCCTGTGACATTTCCCTTTGCAATGGGAGCACTAAGTCTCGGGTTTGGTTCAGCCTTGGGTTTCTTCGCGTGAGCGGCAACTGTTTTACCGTTCTTCTTGAAGTTCCCTTTTCTTTCCCTTGCCCTTCTTGAAACTAGTGGTCTTATTAACCATCAACACTTGATGCTCCCTTTTTTTGATTTCTACATCCGCAGATTGTAGCATCGCGAATAGCTTAAGGATCTTCTATCCCTTGCATGTTTATAGTTCATCACGAAGATCCAGTAGCTTAGTGATAGTGACTAGAGAACCCTACCAATCACCACTTTATTCGGAAGTCTAACTCCCACTTGATTCAAGTGTTTGAAGTACTCAGACATTCTGAGTACATGCTCACTAACGGAGCTGTTCTCCTCCATCTTGTAGCTATAGAACTTGTCGAAGGTGTCATCCCTCTCGACCCGGGTGTGAGTCTTGAGAAACAAATTTTCAGCTCTTGGAACATCTCATATGCTCCGTGTTGCTCAAAACATATTTGGAGCTCCAGTTCTAAGCCGTAAAGTATGGCGCACTGAACTATCGAGTAGTCATCTTTTCTTGTCTGCCAGACGTTCATAACGTCCTCAGACGAAGCCGTAGGGGTATTTCACTGAGCGGTGCATTAAGGACATAAGCCTTCTGTGCAGCAGTGAGGACAATCCTCAGATCACGGACCTAGTCCGCATAGTTGCTTCCATCAACTTTCAACTTCGTTTTCTCTAGGAACATAATAAAAACAGGGGAACTACAGCGCGGTCAATGGATCTACAACATAAATTTGCTAAGACAAGTAAGACTATGTTCATGACAATTGAAGTTCAATTAATCAAATTACTTAAGAACTCCCACTTAGATTAACATCCCTCAAGTTGTCTAAGTGTAACATGATCCACATCAACTAAACCACGTCCGATCTTCACGTGAGGTGGATTAGTTATCAATGGTGAACATCTTTCATGGTGATCATATCTACTATATGACTCATGTTCGACCTTTCGGTCTCTTGTGTTCCGAGGCCATGTCTGTACATGCTAGGCTCGTCAAGTTTAACCCAAGTATTCTGCGTGTGTAAAACTGGCTTACACCCGTTGTATGCGAACGAAAGAATCCATCACACCCGATCATCACGTGGTGCTTAGAAGCGTCGAACCTTCGCAACGGTGCATACTAGGGGAGAACACTTATCTTGAAATTTAGTGAAGGGATCATCTTATAATGCTACCGTCGTGCTAAGCAAAATAAGATGCATAAAAGGATTAACATCACATGCAATTCAATATATGTGACATGATATGGCCATCATCGTCTTGTGCTTTTGATCTCCATCAGCAAAGCACCGTCATGATCTCCATCGTCACCGGGTTGACACCTTGATCTCCATCGTAGCGTCGTGACACCTTGATCTCCATCGTAGCGTCGTGGTCGTCTCGCCGGCTATTGCTACTACTACTACTGCTAACTAATAGCGGTAAAGTAAAGCAATTACATAGCGTTGGCATTGCATACAATAAAGAGACAACCATAAGGCTCCTGCCGGTTGCCTGATAACTTACAAAACATGATCATCTCATACAACAACTTATATCATATCATGTCTTGGCCATATCACATCACCAGCATACCCTGCAAAAACAAGTTAGACGTCCTCTACTTTGTTGTTGCAAGTTTTACGTGACTGCTACGGGTTTGCAAGAACCGTTCTTACCTACGCAAAACCACAACGTGGTGTAGTGATTGCTTTTTGATCTTCTAAAAGAACCCTCTTCATTGAAACCGATTCAACTAAAGTGAGAGAGACAGACACCTGCCAGTCACCTTTATGCAACGAGTGCACGTAGCGGTGAAACCAGTCTCGCGTAAGCGTACGCGTAATGTCGGTCCGGGCCGCTTCATCTCACAATACCGCCGAATCAAGTAACAACTAGTAACGGCAAGCAATATGTATACACCCACGCCCACAACTCACTTGTGTTCTACTCGTGCAAATCACATCTACGCATAGACCTGGCTCTGATACCACTGTTGGGGAACGGAGCATGAATTTCAAAAAATTTCCTACGCTCACGCAAGATCTATCCATGGAGATGTCTCGCTACGAGAGGGGAGAGTGTGTCTACGTACCCTCGTAGACCGTTAGCGGAAGCGTCTCACAACGCGGTTGATGTAGTCGAACAATCCTTCGAGCTCCACCGATCAAGTACCGAACGTACGGCACCTCCGAGTTCTACACACGTGCAGCTCGGTGACGTTCCTCGCCTTCTTGATCCAGCAAGACATCGAGGTAGTAGATGAGTTCCGTCAGCACGACGGCATGGCGACGGTGACGGTGAAGTGATTCCGGCAGGGCTTCGCCTAAGCTCTCCGAAAATATGACCGAGGTGGAAAACGGAGATCGGGGCACCGCACACGGCTATGGGACAATTGTGTACTTTGGGATGCCCCCTTGCCCCCGTATATAAAGGATGAGAGGGAGGAGGCCGGCCCCCTAGGGGTGCGCCAAGTGTGGGGAGTCCTACTAGGACTCCTTAGTCCTAGTAGGATTCCACCTCCCATACGGAGTAGGAAAGAGGGAAGGGAGAGGGAAAGGAAAGAGGGGGCTGCGCCCCCTCCCCTAGTCCAATTCGGTTTGGGCAAGGGGGGGCGCGAGCCTCCTCACGTGGCCTGCCTCTCCTTTTCCCGTATGGCCCAATAAGGCCCATTACTTCTCCCAGTAAATTCCCGTAACTCCCCGGTACTCCGAAAAATACCCGAATCACTCAGAACCTTTCCGACGTCCGAATATAGCCTTCCAATATATGAATCTTTACCTCTCGACCATTTCGAGACTCCTCATCATGTCCGTGATCTCATCCGGGACTCTGAACAAACTTCGGCCACCAATCACATAACTCATATAATACTAAATCGTCATCGAACCTTAAGTGTGCGGACCCTACGGGTTCGGGAATGATGTAGACATGACCGAGACGACTCTCCGGTCAATAACCAACAGCGGAACCTGGATGCTCATATTGGTTCCTACATATTCCACGAAGATCTTTATCGGTGAACCTCATATGTCAACATACGTTGTTCCCTTTGTCTGGCGGTATGTTACTTGCCCGAGATTCGATCGTCGGTATCCAATACCTAGTTCAATCTCGTTACCGCCAAGTCTCTTTACTCGTTCCGTAATACATCATCCAGGGGACTTTGCTGGCCACCAAAATCTCCAGGTTGGAGTCTCTTTGGGGGCTAAGAGTGATGGCATGGTTGGTTTGGGAAAAACAAAAACTTCCTAGTGTAAGTTTTACAAAACTTTGTTTCTGGACAGAAACTATAGGCCATTATTGCATGGGCTTAAATTACTCAAGGTGGCTTCTCTCCTGGACTTAAGGGTTTGGTAGGGATAACTACAAGCAGGGAAAATTCCAAGGGCATTAGGGCAAACTACAAAGGGGTTGCAGTACAAAACCTCAAACTGGTCCAGAATAGAAAATAGGATGGTTTGCTCAAATTTCCCAAAACACAAAGCTGGGTTTTTGCATAAAACTGATCCAGGAACATCACATGACATCTACAAATTTTTGTGGGATTTATAAATGAGTTTATGAAAGGGTTGCAGTGCAACAGGAGCCTTAAAAATGATGAAAATGCTATTAAAAGAATTAAAACTTGGCAAGTTTTATTATAAACATAATTCCACTGGTTTTACTAAGTTAAGTAAAATACTTTGATAAAACTTTCAAGACCCACAAGATTATTCAAAAGTTTCAGATAGGAGAGGAAAATTTTGAAATTCAGACAAAAGAGTGACTCTGAAAACAAATAGAAAAATCCAGAAAATAGAAAATAATTATTTCTGGCAACATTTTATTTAATAACACATGATTTTTTTTTGGGGTGTTACAGTAAGGGGGGTGTCCGCGCCCTGGTAGCTTGTGGCCTCCCATTAAGTCAGTTGGAGCCCTTCTTCCGCCACAAGAAAGATAATTTCGCGATAAAAATTCCCTCAAAATTTCAGCCCAATCGGAGTTACGGATCTCCGGATATTTAAGAAACGATGAAGGGGTCAGAAAACACTCACGAAAACAGGAGAGAAACGGAGAGAGAGAGAGATCCAATCTCGGAGGGATCTTGCCCTCCGGGAGCTATGGCGGCCATGGACCAGAGGGGAAACTCTCCTCCCATCTAGGGGGAGACCATGTAATAATAAGAAGGAGGGGCGCTCTCTCCCCCTCTCTCACGATGCAGTCGGAGGCGCCGGGGCAATCATCGTGACGGCGATCTACACCAACAACTTTGCCGCCGTCACCACCAACTCTCTCCCCCTCTATGCAGCGGTGTGAAACCTCTATTCCCCGCTGTAATCTCTACTTAAACATGGTGCTTAATCGTTAATGCTATATATTATTACCCAATGATGTGTTGCTATCCTATGATGTTTGAATAGATTTCTTTTGTCCTATGGGTTGATTGATGATCGTGATTGGTTTGAGTTGTATGTTTTATTTTGGTGTTGTCCTATGGTCGTGCCGCGCACATGTGGAGAATTCCCGCTGTAGGGTGTTGCAATATGTTCATGACTCGCTTATAGTGGGTGGCTAGAGTGACAGAAGCTTACACCCGAGTAAGGGGTTGTTGCGTATCTGAGTAAAGAGGACTTGATGTGTTAATGCTATGGTTGGGTTTTACCTTAATGATCTTTAGTAGTTGCGGATGCTTGCTAGAGTTCCAATCATAAGTGCATATGATCCAAGTACGGAAAGTATGTTAGCGTATGCCTCTCCCTCATATAAAACTGCAATAATGATTACCAATCTAGTTATCCATTGCCTAGGGACAAATCTTTCTCTTGTGTTACAAAAAGCTTTCCACTAAACAACTAACTTAATTAATATTTATCTAAACAACACCTAACTTTTATTTTTGTGTTCTTTATTACCTTGCAAAACTATCTTTTACACCTACTAAGTACTTCTAGTTTTCTTCCCGCAAAGTAGTTTCATACTTGTTCTAGGTAAAGTAAGCATTAGCGTGCGTAGAGTTGTATCGGTGGTCGATAGAACTTGAGAGAATATTAATTCTACCTTTAGCTCCTCATTCGGTTCGACACTCTTACTTATCGAAAAAGGCTACAAATGATCCCCTACACTTGTGGGTTATCAAGACCTTTTTCTAGCGCCGTTGCCGGGAGAAATAGCGTAGCGGTTGATATCCTTGTGTGTGCTTGTTTGCTTTATCACTAAGTAATTTTAATTTTCTGTTATAAGTTGTTTTATATCTTTAGTTATGGATATGGAACACGAAACACCAAAAAAATTTGCTTTACTTGCTACTCATGGAGATGGGGAGCCTCCTAAAATCCTCGATGTTGCTTATGTGGAAAACATTAAATACTACTTTGATAATCCTGAGAAATCCCCATTCAAATTGATAATGGGAGTCACATTGGATCAATGTGAGTACTTTAGGGATTATCACTTGACTCAAAAAGGGAAACACTTACGGGATCAAATTAAAATGTTGCATTGGTATGCTTGGCGTTTATGCTTGAGATGTGATTATAATTGTTGCTCTAAGATGGAGGCTCCACACCTTCCCTTTCAATGTGAATTTAATGATAATGAAACCTTAGCTTATTATTCTAATGGTATATATGATTACTATGATGTGGAACAAATAGAAGAATTTGTTGCTTTTAAGGGTGCTTATGAAATTGCTTCTTTGATTGAAAAGTATGATACTATTCTTTAAATATCTGAAATTTTTTCCATACTTAAATATTTCTATGAGAACTATGAATACAATGCCTATATTGATGAATTGATTGAGAAAATGTCTGTTGCCTTGGAAGAGACTAATATTTTGCAGGAATCTATGGAACAAGAAATTGCTGAAACTGTGAGCTCATTAGATGAAAAAGAAGAGGAGGAGAGTGAAGAACAAAAGGAGGAAGAGCGTATTAGCTACCCGTGCCCACCTTATAATGAGAGTAACTCTTCAACTCATACATTGTTTAATTTCCCTTCGCACATACCGAAGGATGAATGCTATGATAATTGCTATGATCCCTTGGAATCATTTTATCCCTTTTTGATGAACTTGATGCTTTCTATGCTTGTGGCCATGATGCCAAGATGGATCATGCTTATGGAGATGAACTTGCTATAGTTCCTTATGTTAAGCATGAAACTGTTGCTATTGCACCCACACATGATAGTCCTATTATCTTTTTGAATTCTCCCAACTACACAATATCTGAGAAGTTTGCCCTTATTAAGGATTATATTGATGGGTTGCATTTTACTATTGCACATGATGATTTTGATGAATATAATATGCATGTGCTTGCTGCACCTTCTTGCTATTATTATGAGAGAAGAACCAAATCTTCACCTCTCTATGTTTCCAATACGATAAAATTGCAAGAAACTACTTATGCTATCTATTGGCCTTTACTTGATGCACATGAATTGTTATTTTATGACATGACAATGCATAGGAAGAGAGTTAGACTTCTTTGTTACATGATATACGTTGCTTTGTGCTCACTACTAAATTACAAATCATTGTTAATTAAAATTGGCTTTGATATACCTTGGGATCCGGGTGGATCTATTACTTGAGCACTAAATGCCTAGCTTAATGGCTTTAAAGAAAGCGTTGCCAGGGAGACAACTCGGAAGTTTTAGAGAGTCATTTATTTCTGTCGTGTTCTTTTAAAATAATTAAAAAAAGTGGGGAACCTAAAACTTTTTCAAAAAGAAAGGTGAAAGTGAGAAAGATGAGCACCGTTGAAGTGGGGGACGTCCTTGAACTTTTGTTCGTGCCCATGGAAACTATGTGAATCTTGATTACAACAACTTTTCATCAAAAATAATTATCCCCTTGTATAAATCCATTGTATTATAAAAATAATGTGCCAAGATTTACCTTTAGGATGTTTAAATTGCTTGTTTGATATGTGTTGTGCAAAAATAGAAACTTTGTCTGTACTGTTTGATTTTTGGTATTTTACTAGAACATCAAATATTTCTGAAATTTTTACACAATACTTTTATTCAAATTAGTTATTACGTCCTAATCTTTCAGAATTTTTGGAGTTAAAGAAGTATAGGTTTCATCTGGATCTTTACAGACTGTCCTGTTTTTCACAGATTGCTGTTATAGTTGCTTTGTCTGCTTATGTTTGAATTCTTGTTGAGCCCCATTGACTTGGGAGCCATAGAATTGTGATAGCATATAGTAGGTAATGTTGGATTATAATTACACAATAATGTGATGGAAAGACATGATGGGATTTGGTGTTATATGTACTAACCTTTCTAAAAAAAGTTCCGTTAAGTTTTGTGTGGATGAAGTGTTCGAAGATCAAGGAGGTACCGATATGAGAAGAATAAGGAGAGGCAAGATTTCATGCTTGGGGATGCTCAAGGCACCACAAGTAAATATTCAAGTAGACTCAAGCATCTAAGCTTGGGGATGCCCCGGAAGGCATCCCATCTTTCTTCTTCAACAATTATCGGTATGTCTCGGTTTTTGTTTTGGTCACATGATATGCGTAAATTCTTGGAGCATCATGTGCTATTTTATATTTTATTTTAGCAATGCACCATGCTGGTATGGGAAAGTCCATGGTTGATTTATAGAATGCTCTTTGCACTTCACTTATATCTTTTGAGTATGGCTTTATAGAACACTTCATGTGCTTCACTTATATCATTTGAAGTTGGATGCCTGTTTCTCTACATATAGAAAATCTTTATTTGTAGAATGCTCTTTTGCTTCACTCATACCTATTTAGAGAGTCAACAGGAATTGGTCATTCAGATGGTTAGTCATAAAATCCTACATAAAACTTGTAGATCACTGAATATGATATGCTTGATTCCTTGCAATAGTTTTACGACATTAAGATAGTAATATGTGGGGGTACTAGTGGATGATTGTGGATTAGTAGGAATATCAGTGTTAAGGTTTGTGATTCCCGAAGCATGCACGTATAGTCTCTAGTTATGCGATGAAGTTGGAGCATAATTTATTCTTGATTGAAATCCTTTGTGCTATTATGATCGGGGGCATGCGATGGTTAACTCCTCCCAACTTCCTCCCTAGGGGCATGCGAGTAGTACTTTGCTTCGAGAGAGCTAATAAAACCTTGCAATAAGTATGTGAGTTCTTTAGACTAATGCGAATCCATGGATGTACCCACTCACACCACCTCATATTTGCTAGCCTCTTCGGTACCGTGCATTGCCCATTCTCACCTCGAGAATTGGTGCAAACTTCGTTGGTGCGTCCAAACCCCGCGACATGATACGCTCTGTTGCACATAAGCCACCATACATCTTCCTCAAAACAGCCACCATACCTACCTATCATGGCATTTTCATAGCCATTCCGAGATACATTGCCATGCAACTTCCACCGTTACATCATATGACTAGTACACTTATTGTCATATTGCTTTGCATGATCTTAATATAGCTATCATGATATTTCCATGGCTTGTCCTTTTTTTCGATATCTTTATAGCTACGCTAGATCATTGCACATCCTAGTACACCACCAGAGGCATTCATATAGAGACATATTGTTTAGTAGTTTTTCATATCGAGTTGTAAGTAAATAAATGTGTGATGATCATCATTATTAGAGCATTGTCCCAGTGAGGAAAGGATGACGGAGACTATGATTCCCCCAGAAGTCGGGATGAGACTCCAGACGAAAAATAAAAAATGGGGGAGGCCAAATGAGCCCACCAAGAAAAAAAGAAGAAAGAAAAAAAGAAAGAAAATAAAATTATAGGAAGAAAAAAAGGAAAATAAAAAATAAATGAGAAAAAAGAGAGAAGGGACTTGCTACTATCCTTTACCACACTTGTGCTTCAAAGTAGCACCATGTTCTTCATATAGAGAGTCTCCTGATTTGTCATTTTCATATACTACTGGAAAATTTTCATTATAGAACTTGGCTTGTATATTCCGATGATGGGCTTCCTCAAATGCCCGAGGTCTTCATGAGTAAGCAAGTTGGATGCACGCCCACTTAGTTTCATTTGAGCTTTCATACACTTATAGCCCTTAGTGCATCCGTTGAATCGCAATCCCTACTCCTCGCATCGATATTGATTGATGGGCATCTCCATAGCCCGTTGATCCGCCTAGTTGATGCGAGCCTTTCTTTCCACTTTTACTCCTTTGAAACCTACCACCATACTCTATTCACCTATATGCGATGTCCATGGTTCACGCTCATGTATTGGTTGAGGTATAAAATGCTAAAGCGCGTAAAAAGGTATGATCCAATTGCTTGGTTTGACACCGGGGTGCTCATGATTTATACTTTATGCTAGGAAGACCAAGCATGACAGGCTATATGATTTTGTAGGGATAGCTATGACGCCCGGATAATTAGGCTACAGTAATCCCATGATAATGATGCCAAGTCACCACTGTTACAGTTGTTAATCTCGCGTTAATCCAAATCCTATTCAAATTCAAATTCAAATTAAAGTCAAAATTCAATTTTGTCAGACATGAAAACAAAAATGTTCAAAGTGTGGCAAGTATTCTCTGGATATTTGTCATGTTGAAACCACATTTTTATAAAGTGTTTAAATGCACTAAAATAATTAAAACAACAGCAAAACATTTAATTAAATGTCTTTTCCAAATTAATAAAATACTAAACTATTTTATTTGGGGGTTAAACCTTTTTGTGGCAGGGGTATAATTAGTGATGCAATTTTAGGTACAAATTTTATATTTCATAAAACTAAAATAAAAATAAAAGTGTAAGAGGAAATAATTAATTAAATAAATAAAAATAAAACAAAACTAAAAATATAAAAATAAAAAGCCCCCCCCCCCCCAAACTGGGCCTTGGCCCAGTCTGGCCTCCCAACCGACCCAGCCCACCCCGGGCCACTACTAGGTCAACCCTAACCCCCACCGCAGCTCCCCATCGCCCCACTCCCTCTCCCCCCGATCCACTCTCTCCCCTCCCCTCCCGATCCAATCGGGATCGGGCCGATCCCGCGCCGCGTCGCCGGCGCCCCTCCCCCCCCACCGGCACCACCTCGCCGGCGCTCCTCCCCCACCGGCTCCACGACGCCGGCGCCCACCCTCGTCGCCGTCGCCCGTGGCCCCGTCGCCTCCCCGACCCCGCGCCCGTCGCCTCGCTCCACCACGCCGCCGCATCTCCGCCGCGTGGCCTCGCTGTCCCTCCCCGCGCCCGTTGCCGCCCCCCTACAGCCGCGGTGAGCCCGCCTTGGGCTCCTCCCTCCCCCTTCTCCTCCCCCCTACTCCGGCCGTCGCCCCCCTCTCTCACCGCGCTCGTCACTCGCCGCGGCCCCGCTCCGCCCCCCCCGCTTGCGTAGCTCACCGCGCCCACGCGCCCCCGTGCGCGCCCGCCTACGCGCACCGCCGCCGCCGCTAGCCACCGCTGCGGCTCCGCCGCTCCCTGCCCGCTCCGCCTCCGGCCACCGCAGCCCCGCGCGGCCTCCTAGTCCTGGCCGTTCGGCTGGTCTGGGCCGCTGCCAAATGGGGCTGCCCCCCCACACACACTGTATGGCAACAGGGGCCCACCCCCCTGTTAATAACGAAAAATAAATAAAAAATTTAAAAATAAAATAAAGAAATAAATAATAGATAAATAAAAGTAATAATTAAATAGATAATTAGTTTAATTAATTAACTAGTTAATTAACTTAATTAAGGTTAATTAGAATAATTAACTCTCTGTTAATTAATTAGCTTTAACCAGAGTATGACAGGTGGGTCCCACCCCATTAATTAATTTGTTTAGTTGATTATTAAACCTAATTAAAAAAGTGTCAATGACATGCGGGGCCCACTGGTCAGTTTGACCAGTCAAACCCTGTTGACTGCTGATGTCAGCATGACATCATGCTGATGTCATAATTCTGTTTATTGAATTAAAAATGATCTTTTTAAATTTTTGAATATTAATAAAACTTTAAAAATTAATATAAAATAATCCGTAACTCGGATGAAAATAATTTATACATGAAAGTTGATCAGAAAAATCCCATGAATCCGAATACGCTATCGGTTCGTCTGTCACGTGCTCCTAGCATAGCAAACATGGAACTTTTCCATCGTTTTCATCTGTCCGGTAGTAGCCCGAGACCCGAGAAATATCGTCAAATATTCTTCCGATCCGTCTGCGACGTGTAATACTGCGCTAGTGCATGCCTAGCTCTGCATATTGCCATGTCATGTATCGCGATGCATTTGTCTGCTTTATATTTATTGTTTGTTCCCCCCTCTTCTCTCCGGTAGACCCCGAGACTGACGCTGCTGCCGAGTACGACTACACCGTTGACGATCAGCCTTTTGCCGCAGAGCAGCAAGGCAAGCAACCCCCCCTTGAGCATTCCGATATCGCCCATTTCTTTCTCTCTCACGCTTGCATTAGATTTTGCTACTGTATTAGCTAGCTCCTATTTCTGATGCATAGCCTGTTTTTGATAAACTGCTACTATACCTGCAATCATATCAACTGCTTAGTATAGGTTGATCAATGAATCCCCTGTGACCCCCTTAGTCCCAGTTGCCCCTGCTTCTTCATCGACGACTCGACGACTCGAAGACTCGGTCAACCGACCGACAAGCCAGGCCCCTCACATCACCGCACGTCCCTTAGTTGTACGACTCTGCAGAGCTACTATCGAGTACCGATGGTGACACCTCGTGAAGTACTCATGATGCTAGCTCTGTAGTGCAGCTAGTCGGTCGTGGTTATCGAGGGTGATTCCTCCTTCACCACGCCCGACGATGACTCTGTCGTGCAACCCCTCAAGTGGGACCCTCGAGGGTGATTCCTCTAAGTCCACCTTGGCGGTTTTCATCGAGCGGGGCCCTTTGAGGGTGATTCCTCAGGTTCCGTCTTGATGTTTTATACACACAGTTACTATGACCTGGTTACAGAAACATGTTGGTGATGGGTCGGCCCTGAGGGGTACCCACGGTTTGATGCTGATGAGGCGTGGACGGGCAGGAGAGGCCCTTGCCACACATCCTCGAGACGGGGCGACGGGACCGCACTTCATGGGTCACGCTTTCCCCACATTAATAAAATGCTAATGGGTTGGGTATTTGATCTGAGTTGGGTCGTTGGCTTTTTTACGCACCAAACCATCGCGTGGGAGAAGTTATGGGTACTCAGCGTCGTTGTATCAGCCGAAGCTCTTCGGACGTCAGCAATGGAGCGGCGCGCGCCGGATTGGACTGGACGGTGCAGCTCTTGGACTAGAGTGTACTAGGTCTGCTTCCGGCCGCCCACACATCGTGCAGGAGCGCAGAGGGCAAGTGGGCCCACGACCCCTTTGTGCTTAGGATTTAGACCGGCAGGCTGGCCTCTTCGTTGAGCCTAGGTGGGGCGACGACGTGCTGCTATCCTGAGGCCGGGCATGACCCAGGAAAGTGTGTCCGGCCGGAGGTGATCAGGCGTGTTGGAAATGCGGTGCACCCCTGCAGGGATGAACAAACTATTCGAATAGCCGTGTCCATGGTAACAGGACGACTTGGAGTTGTACCTTGACCTTATACAACTATAATTGTGATTTAATTTGAAATGAATGTGGCTCCGAGATTGCTTCCTCGCATGGAGTCGATGAAGAATCTCTGGGCGTGGTTACTTAATAAAATTGCTACAATAATATGACTATATATGAGATACCAGTCTACTCTCTTCTAATGCTGCAAGATGCTGAAGATGTTAGTCTTCGATAGGACTAGGCCTTCCCCCTATTCTTTCTTTCTGCAGTCAGCCCAGATATAACCCCTTTCCTTGATACTGATGCATACTTAGCATAGTTCTGATGTCAGTCTTGCGAGTACTTTGGATGAGTACTCACCGCTGCTTTGCTTTCTCTTTCCCCCTCGATACGATTCTGCGTTTAGACGACGGAGCCCAGGAGATGGAGTACGCCGGAGACGACTACTACACCACCACTGGAGCCTACTACTACGTGGAGAGTGCCGACGCTCAGGAGTAGTTCGGAGGCTCCCAGGCAGGAGGCCTCGCCTCTTTCGATCCGCTGCTTATGTTTGTGCTAGCCTTCTTAAGGCAAAACTTGGTTATGTTATGTCTGTACTCAGATATTATTTGCTTTCGCTGACTCGTGCTTTGTCGAGCTTTGTATTCGAGCCCTTGAGGCCCCTGGCTTGTAATATGAAGATGTATGACTTTAATTTGTGTCTAGTGTTGTGTTGTGATATCAATCAGTGAGTCCCTAATCTTGGTCGTACGCATTGTGTGTATGATTAGCGTATGGTCGAAATTGGGGGCGTCACAAGTTGGTATCAGAGCCGACTGCCTATAGGTAGCCCCCTTTCCAACTCCTTGGCCAAAGTTGAGTCTAGTCATTGAAAAACTTTTGCTAACATAGTTGTGTGGCTTACGGTCCCACATCTCAATCGGGTGGTATTAGGATCTTTTATTCCTCATCTATACTCTGGGTTCTGATCTGTCTTCTCTTTTGGGTTAAAGATTTTACTAACTCTAACTCTAGGTTCTCGTAACTACTTCCTCCCGGAGAGCCCCTTGATAACCCACAAGTATAGGGGATCGCAACAGTTTTCGAGGGTAGAGTATTCAACCCAAATTTATTGATTCGACACAAGGGGAGCCAAAGAATATTCTCGAGTATTAGCAGCTGAGTTGTCAATTCAACCACACCTGAAAGACTTAATATCTGCAGCAAAGTAGTATGGAAGTAATGGTAACAATGGCAAAGTGACAGTAGCAGTGTTGTAGTGATTGTAACAGTAGCAACGGAAAAGTAACTTTGCAAAGATCAATATACGGAAAAGCTCGTAGGCAATGGATCAGTGATGGATAATTATGTCGGATGGCATTCATCATGCAACAGTTATAACATAGGGTGACACAGAACTAGCTCCAATTCATCAATGTAATGTAGGCATGTATTCCATATATAGTCATACGTGCTTATGGAAAAGAACTTGCATGACATCTTTTGTCCTACCCTCCCGTGGCAGCGGGGTCCTAATGGAAACTAAGGGATATTAAGGCCTCCTTTTAATAGAGAACCAGACCAAAGCATTAGCACTTAGTGAATACATGAACTCCTCAAACTACGGTAATCACCGGAAAGAATCCCAGTTATTGTCACCCTGGGGGATGCGGATCATAACTCGTAACAGGTGTCTACAACTTGCAAGATAGGATCAAGAACACACATATATTCATGAAAACATAATAGGTTCAGATCTGAAATCATGGCACTCGGGCTCTAGTGACAAGCATTAAGCATAGCAAAGTCATAGCAACATCAATCTCAGAACATAGTGGATACTAGGGATCAAACCCTAACAAAACTAACTCGATTACATGGTAAATCTCATCCAACCCATCACCGTCCAGCAAGCCTACGATGGGATTACTCACGAACGGCGGAGAGCATCATGAAATTGGTGATGAAGGATGGTTGGTGATGACGACGGCGTCGATTTCCCCTCTCCGGAGCCCAAATCAGGCTCCAGATCTGCCCTCCTGAGGAAGAACAGGAGGTGGCGGCGGCTCCGTATCGTAAAACGCGATGAACTCTTCTCTCTGATTTTTTCTCCCCGAATAGGAATATATAGTAGTGGAAACGAGGTCGGAGGAGCAACAGGGGGCCCACAAGCCACAGGGGCACGCCCTAGGGGGTGGGCGCCCCCCTGGCTTGTGGCCAGGTGGTGGGGCCCCTGCAGTTGATTCTTTTGCCAATAATTTTTATTAATTCCAAAAATATTCTCCGTAAATTTTCAGTTCAATCCGAGAACTTTTATTTCTACACAAAAATAACACCAAGGCAATTCTGCTGAAAACAGCGTCAGTCCGGGTTAGTTCCATTCAGATCATGCAAATTAGAGTCCAAAACAAGGGCAAAAGAGTTTGGAAAATTGGATATGTTGGAGATATATCAACTCCCCCAAGCTTAAACCTTTGCTTGTCCTCAAGCAATTCAGTTGATAAACTGAAAGTGATAAAGAAAAACTTTTACAAACTCTTTTTGATCTTGCTGTTGTAAATATGTCTAACTTATGTTCAGATTTTCAGCAAAGATTATAGACTAACCACATTCACAATAACATTTAGGTCTCACATTTACTCATATCAATGGCATAATCAACTAGCGAGCAATAATAACAAGTCTCGGATGACAACAATTTTATCAAAACAATCATCATACAATATGACATAATGGTATCTCGCTAGCCCTTTCTGAGACCGCAAAACATAAATGCAGAGCACCTCTGGAGAACAAGGACTGACTAGACATTGTAATTCATGGTAAAAGAGATCCAGTCATACTCATACTCAAAATCAATTAATAGCAAAGCATACAAATGATGGTGGTGCTCTCTAACTGGTGCTTTTTATAAGAGGATGATGACTCAACAGTAAAGTAAAATAGATAGGCCCTTCATAGAGGGAAGCATTGATTTGCAGAGGTGCCAGGGCTCGAGCTTTGAAAACAAGGATGAATAATAATTTTGAGAGGTATGCTTTCATTGCCAACATAACAACTAAGAGATCTCGATATCTTCCATGCTAGATACATTATAGGCGGTTCCCAAACAGAATAGTAAATTTTTTACTCCCCCTCCACCAAATCAATCACACTCCACGGCGGGCCGAATCCACGGGTACCGTCCATACAAACACAATCCTGGGGGAGTTTTGTTTATTATATTTTGATTTGAATTTTGAGCATGGAACTGGGCATTCCGATTACCAGCCACTTTCTCGTGAATGATAGTGAATCAATACGTATCGTGAGAATAACCCACCTAGCATGGAAGATACTGACAGTCCCCAGTCACTACATGAGCGATTTGGGCATACAAAACGGAATATTTATTTGAAGGTTTGGAGAGTGGCACATGCAAATTTACTTGGAACGGCAGGTAAATACCGCATATAGGTATGTATGGTGGACTCATATAGAACAACTTTGGGTTTATGGAGATGGATGCACAAGCAGTATTCCCGCTTAGTACAAGTGAAGGCTAGCAAAAGACTGGGAAGCGACCAACTAGAGAGCGACAACAGTCATAGACATGCTTTGAGATTAACCAACATTGAATACAAGCATGAGTAGGATATAAATCACCATGAACATAAACATCGTGGAGGCTATGTTGGTTTTGTTTCAACTATATGCGTGAACATGTGCCAAGTCAAGCCACTCGAATCATTCAGAGGAGGATACCATTCTATCATACTACATCACAACCATTTTAATATGCGTGTTGGCACTCAAAACAAACCATTATTAACTCTTAGCTAATTAAGCATGGCATGAGTAACTATAATCTCTAGTTGTCATTGCAGACATGTTCAACCCATAATGAGCTAAATCCTGAACAATGAGCTAATCATATTTACAAAAACAAAATAGGTCGAGTTCATACCAGCTTTTCTCCATCTCAGTCATTTCATCATATATCGTCATTATTGCCTTTCACTTGCACGACCGAACGATGTGAATAATAATAAGAGTGCACGTGCATTGGACTAAGCTGGAATCTGCAAATAATAACTCAAAGGAGAAGACAAGGTAATATGGGTTCTATGTAAGATAAACAATAATGCATATGAGAGCCACTCAACATTTTCATCGTGGTCTTCTCCTTACGACCCAAAGAAGAAAAGAAAACTATTTATACGGGAACGCTCCCAACAAACAAAAGAAGAACGAGAAATCTTTTTGGGTTTTCTTTTAATACTACACTAAACAAACTAGAAGGTAAAGCTAGAATTAATAATTAATAATTTTTTTTTTGGATTTTCTCAAGATTAATTAAACACACATAAGAAGAAAGCATGAAGAAGAAATAAACTACCATGGATGGCACAATGAAAAAGTATGAACAACGACAACTCGAATGAGTGTGTGAACATGAATGTAATGTCGGTGAGAAATACGTACTCCCCCAAGCTTAGGCTTTTGGCCTAAGTTGGTCTAGGGCCACGGCTGGAAATAACCCTCTCCTGGATTCTCCGTAGGATACTGAGGGTTCCACTGATTAGCGACCTCCTGTGGCTCCCACTGAAAAACCGGAGCCTGATATGGATCAAGGGCTGGTGCCGGCTCAGGTGCTGGGGGTTGCGACAAACCCCAATATCGGTAGATGTCATCGGGCATAATAGTGTACCTGCCTGAATGGATATCGAACAAAGAAGGAGCAGGCATGGTAATAATCTCACAAGTACCCTGACTAAATACTAAGTTGTAAAGCAGCCTTTTATCATTATCTTTCTTAATAAAATCATGTGCTACCATACTATTATAATCTAAATGTCTTGTAGGAAGCAGCATTTCATCTTCCTCGTCAAGCCTAATAGGTATCTCAAAGTGTTTAGCTAAACGAGACGCATAGATACCTCCGAATATAGGGCCCTTCGAACGGTTTATGTTCAACCGTTGGGCCACTATAGCGCCCAGACTAAAAGTTCTATCAGCAAGTAAAGCGTGGCGCAGAATAGCGAGGTCGGGGGCACTAAGGCTTCCACTCTCACCGCGACCAACTAAACATCTCCCCGCAAATAATGAATAATAGCGTAAAACAGGAAAATGTACACTAGCCGCTCTTGCCTTTGACACCCCTCTCTCTTCCCCTACAGTGATTGCGGCAATAAAATCCTCCATGTCTCTAGGACGTGGTTCACTGATGCTGCCCTGATGAGGTATTTTGCAAACATTGCAAAAATCGTAAAGTGACATTTCCAAAGGCACATCATATAAATGAAATTCTACCATGGGAGGATTCTTCCTAGGATAAAAATGAAAATTTTGCACGAAAGTATTAGTAAGTAGGAGATACTGTTCACACTTATCGTTGAGGAAGTCGGTGATGCCTGCATTTTCTGCTAGATAATAAAAATCTTCATAAATTCTGGCCGCCCTCAAGAATACTTCACTTGGCCATTCACATGGGCGAACCTCCGCGGTACGAGGGATATTGTATTTAGGCTTCTCACTTTCTTTTTCTTTAAAACCTCTGCTCGAAGAGCCTCTTAACAATCTCCTCATCATCTCTTTTGCTGACAATTAATTCTGAAATTTTTAGTGACTCAAAAATAAAAGTAAACAAAACTTAACAAAATTCATAGCAACTACTCCCACAAGTGCCTAAAAGTAATATCATGCATCAAAACTACTTGGGACCATACAAATTTGACATGCAAGCTCAAGAACAAAGTCACCACAGCAGCAAAAATTTGCAATATATAAAGCACTAGAACAAAAACTAATTAGACCATTGGAGGAGTCACATACCGATGAGCAATCCCCTAAAATAGTTTTGCAAATGGAGCTTTGAGCAAGGTGATCGAAAATGGCAGCAAAATGAGCTAGAACACGGGTTTGAGCAATGGTGGGATTTTTTCTGGGTGAAGAAGAAGTGGATGGTGGCTGGAATAAGTGAGGGGGCCCCACGGGGGACCCACAAGCCAGGGGGGCGCGCCCTGCAGGCTTGTGGCCCACTGGTGCAGCCCCCTGATGCATACTCAGTGCCAAAAATTCTTAAATATTCTAGAAAAAATCATACTAAATTTTCAGGGAATTATGGGAACTTTTATTTTCAGGTCATTTTTCTATTGCACGGATAAAACAGAAAACAGGAGAATAATAGCATTTTTACTCTATTTAATCTAAATAACAGAAAGTGAAAGTTGGGTACAGGAAGTTGTGCCTTCTAAATTCATCCATCTCATGCTCCTCAAAAGAATCCATCAATAAGGTTGATCAAGTCTTATTGACAAGCTTTTTCCGAAGGACATGGAAGCGGAGAACTTTCGAACAACACTAAGTTACCTCAATGGGGATATGCATGTCCCCAACAATAAGTATATCATATTTCTTCTTGGCAGTAGGAAGAGGGAATTCAAAACCTCCAATAATAATCATTGAAACCTTTTCAATTGAGTTGATACTATGAACTTGAGGTTGTTTCTTCGGAAAATGTACCGTATTCTCATTACCATTAACATGAAAAATGACATTGCCCTTGTTGCAATCAATAACAGCCCCTGCAGTATTCAAAAAGGGTCTACCAAGGATGATCGACATACTGTCGTCCTCGGGAATATCAAGAATAACAAAGTCCGTTAAGATAGTAACGTTTGCAACCACAACAGGCACATCCTCGCAAATACCGATGGGTAAAGCAGTTGATTTATCAGCCATTTGCAAAGAGATTTCAGTAGGTGTCAACTTATTCAAATCAAGTCTACGATATAAAGAGAAGGGCATAACACTAACACCGGCTCCAAGATCACATAGAGCAGTTTTAACATAATTTCCTTTAATAGAGCATGGTATAGTAGGTACTCCGGGATCTCCTAGTTTCTTTGGCATTCCACCCTTAAAAGTATAATTAGCAAGCATGGTGGAAATCTCAGCTTCCGGTATCTTTCTTTTATTTGTCACAATATCTTTCATATACTTAGCATAAGGAGACATTTTCGGAATATCAGTCAAGCGCATACGCAAAAAGACAGGTCTAAGCATTTCAACTTAGCGCTCAAAATCCTCATCATCCTTTTTCTTGGATGGCTTAGGAGGAAAGGGCATGGGTTTTTGAACCCATGGTTCTCTTTCTCTACCGTGCTTCCTAGCAACAAAGTCTCTTTTATCATATCTCTTATTCTTAGGTTGTGGGTTATCAAGATCAACAGCAGGTTCAATCTCCACATCATTATCATTACTAGGTTGAGCATCAACATGAACATCATCATTAATATTATCACTAGGCTCATGTTCATCACCAGATTGTGTCTCAGCATCAGAAATAGAAATATCATTTGGATTCTCAGGTGTATCTATAACAGGTTCACTAGCAGCAGGCAAAGTCCTATCGTCATTCTTTTTACTGCTCTTATTGGAACGACTAGGTGCATCAGTATTAACTCTCTGAGAATCTTGCTCAATTCTCTTAGGATGGCCCTTAGGATACAAAGGTTCCTGAGTCATTCTACCACCTCTAGTCACAACTTTAACAGAATGATCATTGTTCTTACTATTCATTTCATTAAGCAAATCATTTTGAGCCTTGAGTACTTGTTCTACCTGGGTAGTTACCGTGGAAGCATGTTTACTAATATGTTTAAGATCATTGACAGTTCTACTCAAGTAATCACCCAAGCGATCAAGCATGTAAGCATTATGTTTCAATTGTCTACTAACATAAGCATTGAAATTTTCTTGCTTCACAACAAAATTATCAAACTCATCCAAGCATTGGCTAGCAAACTTATTATAAGGAATATCACCTTCATCAAATCTACGGAGAGAATTTACCTCTACTACCTGTGTCGGGGTATCGAGACCATGTATTTCTTCTATAGGTGGTAGATTCTTAACATCTTCAGCTTTAATACCTTTTTCTTTCATAGATTTCTTTGCCTCTTGCATATGTTCAGGACTGAGAAATAGTATACCTCTTTTCTTCGGAGTTGGCTTTGGAGGTGGTTCGGGAATAGTTAAATCATTATCATTGCTCAATATATTATTCAATAGTAGTTCAGCTTGTTCAACAGTTCGTTCCTTGAAAACACAACCAGCACAACTATCTAGGTGGTCCCTAGAAGCATCGGTTAGTCCATTATAAAAGATATCAAGTATTTCATTTTTCTTGAGAGGATGATCAGTCAAAGCATTAAGTAATTGGAGAAGCCCCCCCCAAGCTTGTGGGAGACTCTCTTCTTCAATTTGCACAAAGTTAAATATTTCCTGCAAAGCAGCTTGTTTCTTATGGGCAGGAAAATATTTTTCAGAGAAGTAATATATCATATCCTGGGGACTACGCACACAACCAGGAGCAAGAGAATTAAACCATATCTTAGCATCACCCTTTAATGAAAAAGGAAACAACTTAAGAATATAATAATAGCGAATTTTTTCCTCATGAGTAAATAGGGTGGCTATATCATTCAATTTAGTAAGATGTGCCACAACAGTTTCAGATTCATAACCATAGAAAGGATCAGATTCAACCAAAGTAATTAACTCAGGATCAACAGAGAATTCATAATCCTTATCAGTAACAAAGATAGGTGTAGTGGCAAACTTAGGATCATATTGCATTCTAGCATTCAAAGACTTTTCTTTCCACTTGCAAAGCAATTTCTTAAGATCATCTCTATCCTTACAAGCAAGAAAGTCCCTAGCTACCTCTCCTTCCATAACATAACCTTCAGGGATATCAGGCAATTCATATCTAGGAGAGCTAGGTCTAGCAGGTGTATCATAGTGTCCAGTTTCAATAATTTCATCAGACTCAGAAATATCATCAGTTTCAGCATTCACTCTAGCAATTTGTTCATCAAGAAATTCACCCAGTGGCACAGTATTATCAAACAAAGTATCGTTATAAGCATCGTGCATAGCAGAAGTAGCATCATCAATAACTTGCGACATATCAGAATTACTAGCAGGTGGTGGTGTCGCAAATTTACTCATAACAGAAGGTGAATCAAGTGCAGAGCTAGATGGCAGTTCCTTACCTGTCCTCGTAGTTGAGGGGTAGATCTTAGTATTAGCATCTTTCAGATTCTTCATAGTGATCAACAGATATATATCCCAAGTGACTCAGAGAATAGAGCTATGATCCCCGGCAACGGCGCCAGAAAAAGGTCTTGATAACCCACAAGTATAGGGGATCGCAACAGTTTTCAAGGGTAGAGTATTCAACCCAGATTTATTGATTCGACACAAGGGGAGCCAAAGAATATTCTCGAGTATTAGCAGCTGAGTTGTCAATTCAACCACACCTGAAAGACTTAATATCTGCAGCAAAGTATTCAGTAGCAAAGTAGTATGGAAGTAACGGTAACAATGGCAAAGTGACAGTAGCAGTGTTGTAGTGATTGTAACAGTAGCAACGGAAAAGTAACTTAGCAAAGATCAATATACGGAAAAGCTCGTAGGCAATGGATCAGTGATGGATAATTATGTCGGATGGCATTCATCATGCAACAGTTATAACATAGGGTGACATAGAACTAGCTCCAATTCATCAATCTAATGTAGGCATGTATTCCATATATAGTCATACGTGCTTATGGAAAAGAACTTGCATGACATCTTTTGTCCTACCCTCCCATGGAAGCGGGGTCCTAATGGAAACTAAGGGATATTAACGCCTCCTTTTAATAGAGAACCGGACCAAAGCATTAGCACTTAGTGAATACATGAACTCCTCAAACTACGGTAATCAGCGGAAAGAATCCCAGTTATTGTCACCCTGGGGGATGCGGATCATAACTCGTAATAGGTGTCTACAACTTGCAAGATAGGATCAAGAACACACATATATTCATGAAAACATAATAGGTTCAGATCTGAAATCATGGCACTCGGGCCCTAGTGACAAACATTAAGCATAGCAAAGTCATAGCAACATCAATCTCAGAACATAGTGGATACTAGGGATCAAACCCTAACAAAACTAACTCGATTACATGGTAAATCTCATCCAACCCATCACCGTCCAGCAAGCCTACGATGGGATTACTCACGAACGGCGGAGAGCATCATGAAATTGGTGATGAAGGATGGTTGGTGATGACGACGGCGTCGATTTCCCCTCTCCGGAGCCCAAATCAGGCTCCAGATCTGCCCTCCCGAGGAAGAACAGGAGGTGGCGGCGGCTCCGTATCGTAAAACGCGATGAACTCTTCTCTCTGATTTTTTTCTCCCCGAATAGGAATATATAGGAGTGGAAACGAGGTCGGAGGAGCAACAGGGGGCCCACAAGCCACAGGGGCGCCCCCCTGGCTTGTGGCCAGGTGGTGGGCCCCCCTGCAGTTGATTCTTTTGCCAATATTTTTTATTAATTCCAAAAATATTCTCCGTAAATTTTCAGGTCAATCCGAGAACTTCTATTTTTGCACAAAAATAACACCAAGGCAATTCTGCTGAAAACAACGTCAGTCCGGGTTAGTTCCATTCAAATCATGCAAATTAGAGTCCAAAACAAGGGCAAAAGAGTTTGGAAAAGTGGATACGTTGGACACGTATCACCCCTCATACCAGATGATGGCTTGATTCATCAGAAGACTCCGAAGATACTCTCCGATGCTCTCACGAGAACTTGTGCTCATCGCTTTTGCGATTCCCTTCCACCGCCAACCCCTATGGATGACTACATGCAATTGTCACTCATACTTTCATATCTAGTTGCTCTTGTTATTACAAGGTACATCGAATTATCTTACCGGAGATTTGTTCTTCCTCGGTGGATCATGTGTTTGTCAGAATTCTTTGAAACGCTATTCGATCTTCCGTAATCCTCAGCAGTCTATTGCTCTTGACTTTTCTCACCTGCTTACATGGTGGTTAATTCCATATGTCTAGCAATATTAAGTAAATCCTTTGTGGTTTTCATTTGAATTTATTGATTCAACCTGTGTGTGAATGCACGCAGTCATCTGTTGTTTATCATAAATTATCCGTCCGGCTCAGACGTCTTTCCAAACATGAGTTGGTTCCCGACAAATCAACCTTGATTGATTGCCCATCTAAGTCCTTTCATCTTACTTGTAATTGATCGGAACATCTGTTTCCGATACACCAATTTGGAAATCTTAATTCCTTTGGTTATTTAAGCATCAAATTATTTGGATGTTCTATGATCTGAAGCCTTGCATTCTTTCTCCCTCTGATTGGGTACCGATACCCACATCAGGTCCCTTGTGGAACGCCAGACCCAGTCTTGGGTTATTATCCGATAGCATCCTTCACATTCAAAATTCTTGTGATGTTCTTCCCCTGATACATGATGCTATTGGTAAATTGTGTCTTCTCCCTCTGATAAGTTGTATCCTATGCTTTTGTCAGCCATGCTCTGTTGTCAAGCATGTGTTAATTACTCTTGAAGCTTGTGGTATATGTTCCTAAGATGCCCCGATGGGTTGAACCTATGCCTTCCCTAATCCATGTGAACCCGAGGGTTTTCACGATTCTTACTCTTCTGGTGTTTTGCCAGATAATCTTTCAAAACTACAACTTTATCAAAGGCGAGGAGTAAATGGAAGGTGATGCATTGATAAAGTGGGAGTCGACCTTGAACTTTGTGCTCATGCCCATGGAAGCAATATTGATCTTGTCATAGTAGCTTCTCGTAACGATAAATTTCTCTTGGTATAATTTGATCCGGTATCTGTGATCTTGTCCTTTACAATCGTGGCTCCGACCATGGTGTTCTACTTTGTTTTCGTTCTTGGACAAGTAAAGTGCTTGTCCTCCACAGATCGATACGCTAGTCTAACCTCTATTCTGATCTACCTCCGAGTATTATCCCTGGTATCTTGATAAATATCATGGGGCTTTATAACTTCTTATGAGCTCCTCATCAACTATGATATTTCACTGATTCCAGTTTCCTCGTGTTCCGAGTTGTTGGACAATCAAGGATGTTGATATCTTAATCGAGTACGCATTGCGATTCAACAACTCTTAGTAATCTTCCTTGCTTATGGTTTGGTACTCGATCATGTCGTTCCAAACTGTTAAGCTACATCATCATTGTCATGCTAGAGCTTGACCATGATATCTTTGTCCTTCATCCCCGGAACACAATTCCAACAATGCTCTAAGCTTACATTGTGTTTTCAACATCATGTTGGTTGTCTTGATAGGCAATTTCGACTCTGAGCTAGCACTCTAAACTATGGTTTCGACCACCCTTCGCTTCATCATTTCTTTGCTTGATGTCGTCGCTGATCGATTACATCTTCATGAGACTTCTCGACAAATGTGTCGTGATCCTCATCAGCATTCTGGGCTCTTCCAGGATATCAAGTAAATTTATGATGAGAGTAGCATACTTGTCCTTGGTAATTGGTGTTGATGTTGGCGACATCCTTGCCATCACCTTTCATTTCTTAGTTCACGTGTTGTTTTTAACCGGAATACTGACAAATGGACTGTGAGGTGTAAATTCAACACATATGGCATACCAACTCTATTACCTTGGAGTTAAGGAACAATAAGTCCATTTTTAGTGTGTTGGCTGTTGAATCAACATTCTAACATTGGTCGTGCTACTTAGTCTGTATTTCGGGTGCACCTATTGATTAATGTTTAATTGTGGATGTTTCCCTCGGGCATACCTCAATATATCATCTGGTTTTGTTCACTCAATCGTGGAGATCCTCCTTTGTGGGAATCTCGACGAATTGTTGCTGAGCCCACCATCCACATCCTCTTCTCCCTCGTGGTTCACGATGAACATTGAAACTAGTGTTGGAAACCTTGAAACTCATGAAGAATATGTTTGATAAAAGGAGTGTTTTTCTATAAGTTCACGTGCATTTTTGCCACCGTGCTTATGGGAAAATTTTGTCTCGCTTCCTCAGGAACCGTTCCAATTCATTCAGGCATGTGCGAAGTATTCTATGGTTTGATAGATTTGCTACCTTCCCTCCATATGTATTTCCTAGCACGCCAAGCCACTGATTGATTTGATCTGAAAGAAAGAAGTTCCTCGTAAGAGCTAATCCAGACTTACACATGGAACTTTGATATCCTCTATGATGGTCCCCAACCAGAACTTGTTTGCATTCCATTCTAGAAACTTCCATGTGGGCACGAATGTCTTGACCTTGTGTTCATATGTCTTACAGTCTGGCTAATGATTCAAGGCTTGCGTCTGTCATTCATTCCGAGATTCTTGCAACATCATCACGTAGATCTGTGTTGCATCCTTTTCTTCTCAGGCCTTCTATGTCTGAAGTATCCTAACACCAACCAGATCTGAATCTCGGACAGATATGATGGTTGGAACATTATCAAGAATTATAACTTTGGTCTTTACTACTCGGTAAGGTGATGTTGTAGCTAGCACACCTGGCCGGATGACCTATTGTTATAATGCTTTGTTCAGCAAGGATTGCCATTCTTCCATGGGAAATTATAAGACTTATTTTATAAGTTGTTCCTACTGGATCCTTCGTGTATCCAAACTCCATCCTTTACTCAAAACACTATATCATTGCTATCCCGAAGCATGGATGTGGTATGTCGATCATCAAAAGGAATAATGTAAGCTCAATGCTAATTGTTTCTTGATCAATTATTCAAACCCCCATTGTATGGGCATGTCATGGATTTTCCTCGCCCCTTTTTCCTAAATGGTTATCTACTTACTAATTCTGTCATGTATATCATGCTCTGTTTTTCCTTGGGAAAGATATACTCCTAAAACTTGAGTATAACCACATTTTCCTTTCCATTGGTCTGTTTAATGTGATAAACACATTTTCCTTTCCATTGGTCTGTTTAACCTTTCTTGAGATTATATGATCTAAGCAGTAATAATTCTCTGCTTAGGTAAATACCTCGGTGAACAAGTCTGTCAGTAAGATCCTGTTACTATTGTTGATGACATTCCGGTAACCGCCGGTGGACGAGAACTTTGCCTATTGGTCCGCCTCATTTCTACGAGCAGGAAAAATTGGTTCTATTCGTCCCCCGCCCTTGGTACCGACGTTGTTGCCAACATATCTGACCAGCTATCCTCTGACACGTCTTCTTTCATGACCGTGCAAGTTGTCGCCGCTCTTCCTGCTCTTAACCACATGGTCGACCCATAACCCTCAGTTCCACAGGATCGAAACCTGACTCTCCTGTACATCTTTGATTCCAAAGTATCCTTTGCACTTGGCTTCGTTTGTAATTCCCGAGCCACCGTCCAAGAGATGATCTATTCTAATATCAGACACAATATTTATTCTCGTTGCTCTGAACCCCTTTCGCTTTCAGATTAGGCATCAAATGATTGCCTACCCGTTTGAAAATTTTGTACCATCGCTTATTGCGCTCAATGAGTTCCCTAAGTTGCAACTCGAGGAATGATTCATGTCTTCTTCCCCGAGTTCACCGTCAGATGCCCAACTTTGTGGAGATGCGTTCTTCCAGAGTTTTCCCTCTTATCACATTCGTAGGACGATAAAAATCCTGAAGAAAGAATGACGACTTGATCACGATGACCTGAAACAGAGAAATGAAGACATCAACGAAAGGACTCAACCTCTTCGATGAGGGCAACCAAGACCGAGAAGACCCGTTAGAATTTCGTAACCAGAACTTCCCCCCTTACTCCACCGCTTAATCTCGGGACGAGATTTCTTGTAGTGGAGGAGAATTGTGACGCCCGGATAATTAGACTACAGTAATCCCATGCTAATGATGCCAAGTCACCACTGTTACTATTGTTAATCTCGCGTTAATCCAAATCCTATTCAAATTCAAATTCAAATTAAAGTCAAATTCAATTTTGTCAAACATGAAAACAAAAATGTTCAAAGTGTGGCAAGTATTCCCTGGATATTTGTCATGTTGAAACCACATTTTTATAAAGTGTTTAAATGCACTAAAATAATTAAAACAACAGCAAAACATTTAATTAAATGTCTTTTCCAAATTAATAAAATACTAAACTATTTTATTTGGGGGTTAAACCTTTTTGTGGCAGGGGTATAATTAGTGATGCTATTTTAGGTACAACTTTTATATTTCATAAAACTAAAATAAAAATAAAAGTGTAAGAGGAAATAATTACTTAAATAAATAAAAATAAAACAAAACTAAAAATATAAAAATAAAAAGCCCCTCCCAAACTAGGCCTTGGCCCAGTCTGGCCTCCCAACCGACCCAGCCCACCCCGGGCCACTACTAGGTCAACCCTAACCCCCACCGCAGCTCCCCATCGCCCCACTCCCTCTCCCCCCGATCCACTCTCTCCCCTCCCCTCCCGATCCAATCGGGATCGGGCCGATCCCGCGCCGCGTCGCTGGCGCCCCTCCCCCCCCACCGGCACCACCTTGCCGGCGCTCCTCCCCCACCGGCGCCACGACGCCGACGCCCACCCTCATCGCCGTCGCCCGTGGCCCCGTCGCCTCCCCGACCCCGCGCCCGTCGCCTCGCTCTACCACGCCGCCGCATCGCCACCGCGTCGCCTCGCCGTCCCTCCCCGCGCCCGTTGCCACCCCTACAGCCGCGGTGAGCCCGCCTTGGGCTCCTCCCTCCCCCTTCTCCTCCCCCCCTACTCCGGCCGTCGCCCCCCTCTCTCACCGCGCTCGTCGCTCGCCGCGGCCCCGCTCTGCCCCCCCACGCGCCCGCTCGCGCGCTGCGCATGCGCCCCTGCTCGCAGCCTGCGCCGCGCCCCCCGCTTGCGCCGCTCACAGCGCCCACGCGCCCCCGTGCGCGCCCGCCTATGCGCACCGCCGCCGCCGCTAGCCACCGCTGCGGCTCCGCCGCTCCCTCCCGCTTCGCCTCCGGCCACCGCAGCCCCGCGCGGCATCCTAGTCCTGGCCGCCGGCGCCCCGCCGCGCCCGCGTGCGTGCCAGCCGTTCGGCTGGCTCGGCTGGTCTGGGCCGCTGCCAAATGGGGCCGCCCCCCCCACACACACACTGTATGGCAACAGGGGCCCACCCCCCTGTTAATAACGAAAAATAAAATAAAAATTTAAAAATAAAATAAAATAATAAATAATAGATAAATAAAATAAATAATTAAATAGATAATTAGTTTAATTAATTAATTAGTTAATTAACTTAATTAAGGTTAATTAGAATAATTAACTCTCTGTTAATTAATTAGCTTTAACCAGAGTATGACAGGTGGGTCCCACCCCATTAATTAATTTGTTTAGTTGATTATTAAACCTAATTAAAACAGTGTCAATGACTTGCGGGGCCCACTTGTCAGTTTGACCAGTCAAACCCTGTTGATGCTGATGTCAGCATGACATCATGCTGATGTCATAATTCTGTTTATTGAATTAAAAATGATCTATTTTAATTTCTGAATATTAATAAAACTTTAAAAATTAATATAAAATAATCCGGAACTCGGATGAAAATAATTTATACATGAAAGTTGATCAGAAAAATCCCACGAATCCGAATACGCTGTCTGTTCGTCTGTCACGTGCTCCTAGCATAGCAAACATGGAACTTTTCCATCGTTTTCATCTGTCAGGTAGTAGCCCGAGACCCGGGAAATATCGTCAAATATTCTTCCGATCCGTCTGCGACGTGTAATACTACGCTAGTGCATGCCTAGCTCTGCATATTGCCATGTCATGCATCGCGATGCATTTGTCTGCTTTATATTTATTGTTTCTTCCCCCCTCTTCTCTCCGGTAGACCCCGAGACTGACGCTGCTGCCGAGTACGACTACACCGTCTAGCATGGAAGATATCGAAATCTCTTGGTTGTTATGTTGGCAATGAAAGCATACCTCTCAAAATTATTATTCATCCTTGTTTTAAAAGCTCGAGCTCTGGCACCTCTGCAAATTAATTAGCTTTAACCAGAGTATGACAGGTGGGTCCCACCCCATTAATTAATTTGTTTAGTTGATTATTAAACCTAATTAAAACAGTGTCAATGACATGCGGGGCCCACTTGTCAGTTTGACCAGTCAAACCCTGTTGATGCTGATGTCAGCATGACATCATGCTGATGTCATAATTCTGTTTATTGAATTAAAAATGATCTATTTTAATTTCTGAATATTAATAAAACTTTAAAAATTAATATAAAATAATCCGGAACTCGGATGAAAATAATTTATACATGAAAGTTGATCAGAAAAATCCCACGAATCCGAATACGTTGTCTGTTCGTCTGTCACGTGCTCCTAGCATAGCAAACATGGAACTTTTCCATCGTTTTCATCTATCAGGTAGTAGCCCGAGACCCGGGAAATATCGTCAAATATTCTTCCGATCCGTCTGCGACGTGTAATACTACGCTAGTGCATGCCTAGCTCTGCATATTGCCATGTCATGCATCACGATGCATTTGTCTGCTTTATATTTATTGTTTCTTCCCCCCTCTTCTCTCCGGTAGACCCCGAGACGGACGCTGCTGCCGAGTACGACTACACCGTCTAGCATGGAAGATATCGAAATCTCTTGGTTGTTATGTTGGCAATGAAAGCATACCTCTCAAAATTATTATTCATCCTTGTTTTAAAAGCTCGAGCTCTGGCACCTCTGCAAATCAATGCTTCCCTCTGTAAAGGGCCTATCTATTTTACTTTACTGTTGAGTCATCATCCTCTTATAAAAAGCACCAGTTAGAGAGCACCACCGTCATTTGTATGCTTTGCTATTAATTGATTTTGAGTATGAGTATGACTGGATCTCTTTTACCATGAATTACAATGTCTAGTCAGTCCTTGTTCTCCAGAGGTGCTATGCATTTATGTTTTGCGGTCTCAGAAAGGGCTAGCGAGATACCATTATGTCATATTGTATCATGATTGTTTTGATAAAATTGTTGTCATTCGAGACTTGTTATTATTGCTCGCTAGTTGATTATGCCATTGATATGAGTAAATGTGAGACCTAAATGTTATTGTGAATGTGGTTAGTCTATAATCTTTGGTGAAAATCTGAACATAAGTTAGACATATTTACAACAGCAAGATCAAACAGAGTTTGTAAAAGTTTTTCTTTATCACTTTCAGTTTATCAACTGAATTGCTTGAGGACAAGCAAAGGTTTAAGCTTGGGGGTGTTGATACGTCTCCAACGTATCAACTTTTCCAAACTCTTTTGCCCTTGTTTTGGACTCTAATTTGCATGATTTGAATGGAAGTAACCCGGACTGACGTTGTTTTCAGCAGAATTGCCTTGGTGTTATTTTTGTGCAGAAATAAAAGTTCTCGGATTGACTTGAAAATTTACGGAGAGTATTTTTGGAAGTAATAAAAAATATTGGCGAAAGAATCAACTGCAGGGGGCCCACCACCTGGCCACAAGCCAGGGGGCGCGCCCACCCCCCTAGGGCGCGCCCCTATGGCTTGTGGGCCCCCTGTTGCTCCTCCGACCTCGTTTCCACTCCTATATATTCCAATTCGGGGAGAAAAAAATCAGAGAGAAGAGTTCATCGCGTTTTACGATACGGAGCCGCCGCCACCACCTGTTCTTCCTCGGGAGGCCAGATCTGGTGCCTGATTTGGGCTCCGGAGAGGGGAAATCGACGCCGTCGTCATCATCAACCATCCTTCATCACCAATTTCATGATGCTCTCCGCCGTTCGTGAGTAATTCCATCGTGGGCTTGCTGGACGGTGATGGGTTGGATGAGATTTACCATGTAATCGAGTTAGTTTTGTTAGGGTTTGATCCCTAGTATCCACTATGTTCTGAGATTGATGTTGCTATGACTTTGCTATGCTTAATGCTTGTCACTAGGGCCCGAGTGCCATGATTTCAGATCTGAACCTATTATGTTTTCATGAATATATGTGTGTTCTTGATCCTATCTTGCAAGTTGTAGACACCTATTACGAGTTATGATCCGCATCCCCCAGGGTGACAATAACTGGGAGTCTTTCCGGTGATTACCGTAGTTTGAGGAGTTCATGTATTCACTAAGTGATAATGCTTTGGTCCGGTTCTCTATTAAAAGGAGGCCTTAATATCCCTTAGTTTCCAATAGGACCCCACTGCCACGGGAGGGTAGGACAAAAGATGTCATGCAAGTTCTTTTCCATAAGCACGTATGACTATATATGGAATACATGCCTACATTACATTGATGAATTGGAGCTAGTTCTGTGTCACCCTATGTTATAACTATTGCATGATGAATGCCATCCGACATAATTATCCATCACTGATCCATTGCCTACGAGCTTTTCCATATTGATCTTTGCTAAGTTACTTTTCTGTTGCTACTGTTACAATCACTTCAATGCTGCTACTGTCACTTTGCCATTGTTACCGTTACTTCCATACTACTTTGCTACTGAATACTTTGTTGCAGATATTAAGTCTTTCAGGTGTGGTTGAATTGACAACTCAGCTGCCAATACTCGAGAATATTCTTTGGCTCCCCTTGTGTCGAATCAATAAATTTGGGTTGAATACTCTACCCTCATAAACTGTTGCGATCCCCCATACTTGTGGGTTATCAAGACCTTTTTCTGGCGCCGTTGCCGGGGAGCATAGCTCTATTCTCTGAGTCACTTGGGATATATATCTGTTGATCATTATGAAGAATCTGAAAGATGCTAGGACTAAGATCTACCCCTCAACTACGAGGACAGGTAAGGAACTGCCATCTAGCTCTGCACTTGATTCACCTTCTGTTATGAGTAAATTCTTGACACCACCACCTGCTAGTAATTCTGATATGTCGCAAGTAATTGATGATGCTACTTCTGCTATGCACGATGCTTATGATGATACTTTGCTTGATAATACTGTGCCACTAGGTGAATTTCTTGATGAACAAATTGCTAGAGTGAATGCTGAAACTGATGATATTTCTGAGTCTGATGAAATTATTGAAGCTGAACACTATGATACATCTGCTAGACCTAGCTCTCCTAGATATGAATTGCCTGATATCCCTGAAGGTTATGTTATGGAAGGAGAGGTAGCTAGGGACTTTCTTGCTTGTAAGGATAGAGATGATCTTAAGAAATTGCTTCGCAAGTGGAAAGAAAAATCTTTGAATGCTAGAATGCAATATGATCCTAAGTTTTCCACTTCACCTATCTTTGTTACTGATAAGGATTATGAATTCTCTGTTGATCCTGAGTTAATTACTTTGGTTGAATCTGATCCTTTCTATGGTTATGAATCTGAACCTGTTGTGGCACATCTTACTAAATTGAATGATATAGCCACCCTATTTACTCATGAGGAAAAAATTCGCTATAATTATATTCTTAAGTTGTTTCCTTTTTCATTAAAGGGTGATGCTAAGATATGGTTTAATTCTCTTGCTCCTGGTTGTGTGCGTAGCCCCCAGGATATGATTTATTACTTTTCTGAAAAATATTTTCCTACCCATAAGAAACAAGCTGCCTTGCAGGAGATATTTAACTTTGTGCAAACTGAAGAAGAGAGTCTCCCACAAGCTTGGGGGAGGCTTCTCCAATTACTTAATGCTTTGCCTGATCATCCTCTCAAGAAAAATGAAATACTTGATATCTTTTATAATGGACTAACCGATGCTTCTAGGGACCACCTAGATAGTTGTGCTGGTTGTGTTTTCAGGGAACGAACTGTTGAACAAGCTGAACTACTATTGAATAATATACTGAGCAATGATAATGATTGGACTATTCCCGAACCACCTCCAAAGCCAACTCCGAAGAAAAGAGGTATTCTATTTCTCAGTCCTGAAGATATGCAAGAGGCAAAGAAATCTATGAAAGAAAAAGGTATTAAAGCTGAAGATTTTAAGAATCTACCGCCTATTGAAGAAATACATGGTCTTGATAACCCGACACAGGTAGTAGAGGTAAATTCTCTCCGTAGATTTGATGAAGGAGATATTCCTTATAATAAGCCTGCTAGCCAATGCTTGGATGAATTCGATAACTTTGTAGTCAAGCAAGAAAATTTCAATGCTTATGTTAGTAGACAATTGAAACATAATGCTTACATGCTTGATCGCTTGGGTGATTATTTGAGTAGAACTGTCAATGATCTTAAGCTTATCAGTAAACATGCTTCCATGGTAACTACCCAAGTAGAACAAGTACTTAATTAAGGCTCAAAATGATTTGCTTAATGAAATGAATAGTAAGAACAATGATCATTCTGTTAAAGTTGTGACTAGAGGTGGTAGAATGACTCAGGAACCTTTGTATCCTGAGGGCCATCCTAAGAGAATTGAGCAAGATTCTCAGAGAGTTAATACTGATGCGCCTAGTCGTTCCAATAAGAGTAGTAAAAAGAATGAAGATAGGACTTTGCATGCTGCTAGTGAACCTGTTATAGATACACCTGGGAATCCAAATGATATTTCTATTTCTGATGCTGAGACACAATCTGGTGATGAACATGAGCCTAGTGATAATATTAATGATGATGTTCATATTGATGCTCAACCTAGTAATGATAATGATGTGGAGATTGAACCTGCTGTTGATCTTGATAACCCACAACCTAAGAATAAGAGATATGATAAAAGAGACTTTGTCGCTAGGAAGCAAGGTAGAGAAAGAGAACCATGGGTTCAAAAACCCATGCCCTTTCCTCCTAAGCCATCCAAGAAAAAGGATGATGAGGATTTTGAGCGCTTTGTTGAAATGCTTAGACCTGTCTTTTTGTGTATGCGCTTGACTGATATTCTGAAAATGTCTCCTTATGCTAAGTATATGAAAGATATTGTGACAAATAAAAGAAAGATACCGGAAGCTGAGATTTCCACCATGCTTGCTAATTATACCTTTAAAGGTGGAATACAAAAGAAACTAGGAGATCACGGAGTACCTACTATACCATGCTCTATTAAAGGAAATTATGTTAAAACTGCTCTATGTGATCTTGGAGCTGGTGTTAGTGTTATGCCCTTCTCTTTATATCGTAGACTTGATTTGAATAAGTTGACACCTACTGAAATCTCTTTGCAAATGGCTGATAAATCGACTGCTTTACCCATCGGTATTTGCGAGGATGTGCCTGTTGTGGTTGCAAACGTTACTATCTTAACAGACTTTGTTATTCTTGATATTCCCGAGGACGACAGTATGTCGATCATCCTTGGTAGACCCTTTTTGAATACTGCAGGGGCTGTTATTGATTGCAACAAGGGCAATGTCACTTTTCATGTTAATGGCAATGAGCATACGGTACACTTTCCGAAGAAACAACCTCAAGTTCATAGTATCAACTCCATTGAAAAGGTCTCAACGATTATTATTGGAGGCTTTGAATTCCCTCTACCTACTGCCAAGAAGAAATATGATATACTTATTGTTGGGGACATGCATATCCCCATTGAGGTAACCTAGTGTTATTCGAAAATTCTCCGGTTTCATGTCATTCGAAAAAGGTCTGTCAATAAGACTTGATCAAACTTATTGATGGATTCTTTTGAGGAGCATGAGGTGGATGAATTTAGAAGGCACAACTTCCTGTACCCAACTTTCACTTTCTGTTATTTAGATTAAATAGAGTAAAAATGCAATTATTCTCCTATTTTCTGTTTTATCCGTGCAATAGAAAAATGACCTGAAAATAAAAGTCCTTAGAATGCCCTGAAAATTTAGTATGATTTTTTCTAGAATATTTAAGAATTTTTGGCAATGAGTATGCATCAGGGGGCTGCACCAGTGGGCCACAAGCCTGCAGGGCGCGCCCACCCCCCCTGGGCGCGCCCCCCTGGCTTGTGGGTCCCACGTGGGGCCACCTCACTTATTCCAGCACCCATCCACTCCGTGTTCCTCTAGAAAAAATCCCACCATTGCTTAAACCCGTGTTCTAGCTCGTTTTGCTGCCATTTTCGATCTCCTTGCTCAAAGCTCCATTTGCAAAACTGTTTTAGGGGATTGCTTATCGGTATGTGACTCCTCCAATGGTCCAATTAGTTTTTGTTCTAGTGCTTTATATATTGCAAATTTTTACTGCTGTGGTGACCTTGTTCTTGAGCTTGCATGACAAATTTTTATGGTCCTAAGTAGTTTTGATGCATGATATAGCTTCTAGGCATTTGTGGGAGTAGTTGCTATGAATTTTGTTAAGTTTTGTTCACTTTTATTTTTGAGTCATTAAAATTTCAGAATTAATTGTCAGCAAAAGAGATGATGAGGAGATTGTTAAGAGGCTCTTCGAGCAGAGGTTTTAAAGAAAAAGAAAGTGAGAAGCCTAAATACAATATCCCTCGTACCGCGGAGGTTCGCCCATGTGAATGGCCAAGTGAAGTATTCTTGAGGGTGGCCGGAATTTATGAAGATTTTTATTATCTAGCAGAAAATGCAGGCATCACCGACTTCCTCAACGATAAGTGTGAACAGTATCTCCTACTTACTAATACTTTCGTGCAAAATTTTCATTTTTATCCTAGGAAGAATCCTCCCATGGTAGAATTTCATTTATATGATGTGCCTAAGGAAATGTCACTTTACGATTTTTGCAATATTTGCAAAATACCTCATGAGGGCAGCATCAGTGAACCACGTCCTAGAGACATGGAGGATTTTATTGCCGCAATCACTGTAGGGGAAGAGAGAGGGGTGTCAAAAGCAAGAGCGGCTAGTGTACATTTTCCTGTTTTACGCTATTATTCATTATTTGTGGGGAGATGTTTAGTTGGTCGCGGCGAGAGTGGAAGCCTTAGTGCCCCCGACCTCGCTATTCTGCGCCATGCTTTACTTGCTGATAGAACTTTTAGTCTGGGCGCTATAGTGGCCCAATGATTGAACACAAACCGTTCGAAGGGCCCTATATTCGGAGGTATCTATGCGTCCCGTTTAGCTAAACACTTTGAGATACCTATTAGGCTTGACGAGGAAGATGAAATGCTGCTTCCTACAAGACATTTAGATTATAATAGTATGGTAGCACATGATTTTATTAAGAAAGATAATGATAAAAGGCTGCTTTACAACTTAGTATTTAGTCAGGGTACTGGTGAGATTATTACCCTGCCTGCTCCTTCTTTGTTCGATATTCATTCAGGCAGGTACACTATTATGCCCGATGACATCTACCGATATTGGGGTTTGTCGCAACCCCCATCACCTGAGCCGGCACCAGCCCTTGAGCCATATCAGGCTCCGGTTTTTCAGTGGGAGCCACAGGAGGTCACTAATCAGTGGAACCCTCAGCCCTTGAGTATCCAGGAGAGGGTTATTTCCAGCCGTGGCCCTAGACCAACTTAGGCCAAAAGCCTAAGCTTGGGGGAGTACGTATTTCTCACCGACATTACATTCATGTTCACACACTCGTTCTAGTTGTCGGTGTTTGATTAATCTTGAGAAAATTCAAAAAAAATTAATTAATTCTAGCTTTACCTCCTAGTTTGTTTAGTGTAGTATTAAAAGAAAACCCAAAAAGATTTCTCGTTCTTCTTTTATTTGTTGGGAGCTTTCCCGTGTAAATAGTTTTCTTTTCTTCTTTGGGTCGTAAGGAGAAGACCACGATGAAAATGTTGAGTGGCTCTCATATGCATTATTGTTTATCTTACATAGAGCCCATATTACCTTGTCTTCTCCTTCGAGTAATTGCTTGCAGATTCCAGCTTAGTCCAATGCACGTGCACTCTTATTATTCACATCGTTCGGTCGTGCAAGTGAAAGGCAATAATGACAATATATGATGAAATGACTGAGATGGAGAAAAGCTGGTATGAACTCGACCTATCTTGTTTTTGTAAATATGATTAGCTCATCGTTCAGGATTCAGCTCATTATGGGTTGAACATGTTTGCAATGATAATTAGAGATTATAGTTACTCATGCCATGCTTAATTAGCTAAGAGTTAATAATGGTTTGTCTTGAGTGCCAACATGCATATTAAAATGGTTGTGATGTAGTATGATAGAATGGTATCCTCCTCTGAATGATTCGAGTGGCTTGACTTGGCACATGTTCACGCATGTAGTTGAAACAAAACCAACATAGCCTCCACGATGTTTATGTTCATGGTGATTTATATCCTACTCATGCTTGTATTCAATGTTGGTTAATCTCAAAGCATGTCTATGACTGTTGTCGCTCTCTAGTTGGTCGCTTCCCAGTCTTTTGCTAGCCTTCACTTGTACTAAGCGGGAATACTGCTTGTGCATCCTTCTCCATAAACCCAAAGTTGTTCCATATGAGTCCACCATACATACCTATATGCGGTATTTACCTTCCGTTCCAAGTAAATTTGCATGTGCCACTCTCCAAACCTTCAAATAAATATTCCGTTTTGTACGCCCAAATCGTTCATGTAGTGACTGCGGGCTGTCAGTATCTTCCATGCTAGGTGGGTTATTCTCACGAGACGTGTTGATTCACTATCATTCACGAGAAAGTGGCTGGTAATCGGAATGCCCAGTTCCATGCTCAAAATTCAAATCAAAATATAATAAACAAAACTCCCCCAGGATTGTGTTTGCATGGACGGTACCCGTGGATTCAGCCCGCCGTGGAGTGTGATCGATTTGGTGGAGGGGGAGTAAAAACTTTACAATTCTGTTTGGGAACCGCCTATAATGTGTCTAGCATGGAAGATATCGAAATCTCTTGGTTGTTATGTTGGCAATGAAAGCATACCTCTCAAAATTATTATTCATCCTTGTTTTAAAAGCTCGAGCTCTGGCTCCTCTGCAAATCAATGCTTCCCTCTGTGAAGGGCCTATCTATTTTACTTTACTGTTGAGTCATCATCCTCTTATAAAAAGCACCAGTTAGAGTGCACCACCGTCATTTGTATGCTTTGCTATTAATTGATTTTGAGTATGAGTATGACTGGATCTCTTTTACCATGAATTACAATGTCTAGTCAGTCCTTGTTCTCCAGAGGTGCTCTGCATTTATGTTTTGCGGTCTCAGAAAGGGCTAGCGAGATACCATTATGTCATATTGTATCATGATTGTTTTGATAAAATTGTTGTCATTCGAGACTTGTTATTATTGCTCGCTAGTTGATTATGCCATTGATATGAGTAAATGTGAGACCTAAATATTATTGTGAATGTGGTTAGTCTATAATCTTTGGTGAAAATCTGAACATAAGTTAGACATATTTACAACAGCAAGATCAAACAGAGTTTGTAAAAGTTTTTCTTTATCACTTTCAGTTTATCAACTGAATTGCTTGAGGACAAGCAAAGGTTTAAGCTTGGGGGAGTTGATACGTCTCCAACGTATCCACTTTTCCAAACTCTTTTGCCCTTGTTTTGGACTCTAATTTGCATGATTTGAATGGAACTAACCCGGACTGACGCTGTTTTCAGCAGAATTGCCTTGGTGTTATTTTTGTGCAGAAATAAAAGTTCTCGGATTGACCTGAAAATTTACGGAGAGTATTTTTGGAATTAATAAAAAATATTGGCGAAAGAATCAACTGCAGGGGGGGCCACCACCTGGCCACAAGCCAGGGGGCACGCCCACCCCCCTAGGGCACGCCCCTGTGGCTTGTGGGCCCCCTGTTGCTCCTCCGACCTCGTTTCCACTCCTATATATTCCTATTCGGGGAGAAAAAAATCAAAGAGAAGAGTTCATCGCGTTTTACGATACGGAGCCGCCACCACCACCTGTTCTTCCTCGGGAGGGCAGATCTGGAGCCTGATTTGGGCTCCGGAGAGGGGAAATCGACGCCATCGTCATCATCAACCATCCTTCATCACCAATTTCATGATGCTCTCCGCCGTTCGTGAGTAATTCCATTGTGGGCTTGCTGGACGGTGATGGGTTGGATGAGATTTACCATGTAATCGAGTTAGTTTTGTTAGGGTTTGATCCCTAGTATCCACTATGTTCTGAGATTGATGTTGCTATGACTTTGCTATGCTTAATGCTTGTCACTAGGGCCCGAGTGCCATGATTTCAGATCTGAACCTATTATGTTTTCATGAATATATGTGTGTTCTTGATCCTATCTTACAAGTTGTAGACACCTATTACGAGTTATGATCCGCATCCCCCAGGGTGACAATAACTGGGATTCTTTCCGGTGATTACCGTAGTTTGAGGAGTTCATGTATTCACTAAGTGCTAATGCTTTGGTCCGGTTCTCTATTAAAAGGAGGCCTTAATATCCCTTAGTTTCCAATAGGACCCCGCTGCCACGGGAGGGTAGGACAAAAAATGTCATGCACGTTCTTTTCCATAAGCACGTATGACTATATATGGAATACATGCCTACATTACATTGATGAATTGGAGCTAGTTCTGTGTCACCCTATGTTATAACTGTTGCATGATGAATGCCATCCGACATAATTATCCATCACTTATCCATTGCCTACGAGCTTTTCCATATTGATCTTTGCTAAGTTACTTTTCCGTTGCTACTGTTACAATCCCTTCAACGCTGCTACTGTCACTTTGCCATCGTTACCGTTACTTCCATACTACTTTGCTACTGAATACTTTGCTGCAGATATTAAGTCTTTCAGGTGTGATTGAATTGACAACTCAGCTGCAAATACTCGAGAATATTCTTTGGCTCCCCTTGTGTCGAATCAATAAATTTGGGTTGAATACTCTACCCTCGAAAATTCTTGCGATCCCCTATACTTGTGGGTTATCATTACTATACCTGCAATCATATCAACTGCTTAGTATAGGTTGATCAATGAATCCCCTGTGACCCCCTTAGTCCCAGTTGCCCCTGCTTCTTCATCGACGACTCGACGACTCGAAGACTCGGTTAACCGACCGACAAGCCAGGCCCCTCACATCACCGCACGTCCCTTAGTTGTACGACTCTGCAGAGCTACTATCGAGTACCGAGGGTGACACCTCGTGAAGTACTCATGATGCTAGCTCTGTAGTGCAGCTAGTCGATCGTGGTTATCGAGGGTTATTCCTCCTTCACCACTCCCGACGATGACTCTGTCGTGCAACCCCTCAAGTGGGACCCTCGAGGGTGATTCCTCTAAGTCCACCTTGGCGGTTTTCATCGAGCGGGGCCCTTTGAGGGTGATTCCTCAGGTTCCGTCTTGATGTTTTATACACACAGTTACTATGACATGGTTACAGAAACATGTTGGTGATGGGTCGGCCCTGAGGGGTACCCACGGTTTGATGCTGATGAGGCGTGGACGGGCAGGAGAGGCCCTTGCCACACATCCTCGAGACGGGGCGACGGGACCGCACTTCATGGGTCGCGCTTTCCCCGCATTAATAAAATGCTAATGGGTTGGGTATTTGATCTGAGTTGGGTCGTTGGCCTTTTTATGCACCAAACCATCGCGTGGGAGAAGTTATGGGTACTCAGCGTCGTTGTATCAGCCGAAGCTCTTCGGACGTCAGCAATGGAGCGGCGCGCGCCGGATTGGACTGGACGGTGCAGCTCTTGGACTAGAGTGTACTAGGTCTGCTTCCGGCCGCCCACGCATCGTGCAGGAGCGCAGAGGGCAAGTGGGCCCACGACCCCTTTGTGCTTAGGATTTAGACCGGCGGGCTGGCCTCTTCGTTGAGCCTAGGTGGGGCGACGACGTGCTGCTATCCCGAGGCCGGGCATGACCCAGGAAAGTGTGTCCGGCCGGAGGTGATCAGGCGTGTTGAAAATGCGGTGCACCCCTACAGGGATGAACAAACTATTCGAATAGCCGTGTCCACGGTAACAGGACGACTTGGAGTTGTACCTTGACCTTATACAACTATAATTGTGATTTAATTTGAAATGAATGTGGCTCCGAGATTTCTTCCTCGCAGGGAGTCGAGGAAGAATCTCTGGGCGTGGTTACTTAATAAAATTGCTACAATAATATGACTATATATGAGATACCAGTCTACTCTCTTCTAATGCTGCAAGATGCTGAAGATGCTAGTCTTTGATAGGACTAGGCCTTCCCCCCTATTCTTGCTTTCTGCAGTCAGCCTAGATATAACCCCTTTCCTTGATACTGATGCATACTTAGCATAGTTCTGATGTCAGTCTTGCGAGTACTTTGGATGAGTACTCACCGCTGCTTTGCTTTCTCTTTCCCCTTCGATACGATTCTGCGTTCAGACGACGGAGCCCAGGAGATGGAGTACGCCGGAGACGACTACTACACCACCGCTGGAGCCTACTACTACGTGGAGAGTGCCGATGCTCAGGAGTAGTTCAGAGGCTCCCAGGCAGGAGGCCTCGCCTCTTTCGATCCGCTGCTTATGTTTGTGCTAGCCTTCTTAAGGCAAAACTTGGTTAAGTTATGTCTGTACTCAGATATTATTTGCTTCCGCTGACTCGTGCTTTGTCGAGCTTTGTATTCGAGCCCTCGAGGCCCCTGGCTTGTAATATGAAGCTGTATGACTTTAATTTGTGTCTAGTGTTGTGTTGTGATATCAATCAGTGAGTCCCTAATCTTGGTCGTACAAATTGTGTGTATGATTAGCGTACGGTCGAAATTGGGGGCGTCACAATAGCGTTCTTTAGCATTGTTATGTTGAAAGGACATGATTGTTTGCTAGTAAACCTGAGTATTGATGTCTTTATGTCAAATGATAGACTATTGACTTGAATCACTTGTATCTTTATATTCATGCCATGATTAGACAATTGTTCAAGATTATGTTAGGTAGCATTCCACATCAAAAATTATCTTTTTATCATTTACCACTAGAGGACGAGTGATACATCTCCAACGTATCGATAATTTATGAAGTATTCATGCCATATTCACCTATGTTTACAATACTTTTATATGGCTTTGATGCACTTTTTATAATTTAATTAGAACTAACCCGGATTGACGCTGTTTTCAGCAGAATTACCGTGGTGTCGTTTATTTTTCTGCAGAAAATGAAAGTTCTCGGAATCGCCCGAAACTTTTTGGTGATTTTTAGTGGAAGATATGAGCAACATTGGAGCGAAGAACCACCAGAGGGGCCCCCCTGTTGCCACAAGCTGACAGGGCGTGCCAAGGGGGGTCAAAGGGGGCTGATGGCTTGTGGGCCCCTCGTAACTCCATTTTGCGTGATTCCAATGCTAAAAAAATCCTATAAATAGATAAGCCCTCAGAAATTAGGAGAGACTCTCCGCTCCACTGCCGCAACTCTCTGTATCGACGAAAAACCCATCTGGAGCCTTTCCAGTACCCTGTCGGAGAGGGAAATCATCATCCGGTGGCCATCTTCATCATCCTGGTGAAGGCCATGACAAGGAGGGAATAGTTCACCATCGGGGATGAGGGTATGTACCAGTAGCTATGTGTTTGATCTCTCTCTCTCCCTCTCTCTCTCGTGTTCTTGAGATGTCACGATCTTGATGTATCACGGGCTTTGTTAATATAGTTGGATCATATGATGTTTGTTCCTTGCTATCTTGATGTGATGAATTGAATCTTTCCTTTGATATTTTGTTATGTCGGATAGAATATTGGATTTGAGATCACTTGATGTATGTTTTGGTATTCAACTTGCGGATTCGCGTGGTGACAACGGGGTAGTCAATGCATAGGGGTTGATATACGATCTTGTCCTACCTTCTCCGATAGAAATCTTGGGGTACTCTTTGAAGTTCTTTGTGTTAGATTGAATATGATGAATCTGAAATTCTTTGATGCGTGTCAAATAATTAACCCATGGATACTTGAGGTGACATTGGAGTATCTAGGTGACATTAGGGTTGATTGATATGTATCATTGGTGTTATAATAGTACGAACATTAGGGCTATTTGTGACACCTATAGGAATAGCCCAATAGATTGATCGGAAAGGGTAACTTTGAGGTGGTTCTTACTACCTACAACAATTTCATCTTATGTTCTCTGCTACTTCTGAACTTTGGAGTGATTCTTTGTTGCACATTGAGGGATGATCATATGATCCTATTATGTTAGCATTGTTGAGAGATTGCACTAGTGAATGTATGAACCCTAGGCCTTATTTCCAAGCATTGATATACCATTTTTCTCGCTGTTTACTACTTGTTACTTTGCTGTTTTTATATTTTTAGATCAAAAAACCTATATCTGCCATCCATATTGCACTTGTATAACCATCTCTTCACTGAACTTGTGCACCTATTGAATTTACCATTGTATTGGATGTCTTGGGGACACAAGAGATTTCTTGTATTTGATTGTAGGGTTGTTCGAGAGAGACCATCTTCATCCTACACCTCCCACAGATTGATAAACCTTAGGTCACCCACTTGAGGATAAATTAGCACTGTCCTACAAAGCTCTGCGCTTGTAGGCTGATACGTCTCCAACGTATCTATAATTTTTGCTTGTTCCATGCTGTTATATTATCATTCTTGGATGTTTTACAATCATTTTATAGCAACTTTATATCATTTTTGGGACTAACCTATTGACATAGTGCCAAAGTGCCAGTTGTTGTTTTTTACTTCGCAGAATATCAGTACCAAACGGAGTCCAATCGTGACGAAACTTTCTGGAGAATTTTTTGACCAGAAGACACCAAATGGGCCAAAGAAGTGCCAGAGAGGTGGGCCGTGGAGACCACAACCCACCAGGGCGCGCCAGGGGGGCCCCGGCACGCCCTGATGGGTTGTGCCCTCCTCGGGGCCCCTCGCCACCGCCTCTGATGCCTATAAATTCCCAAATATTCCAGAAACCCTGAGGGAGTCGACGAAAAACACATCCAGCCGCCGCAAGTTTCAGAACCTCGAGATCCAATCTAACACCATCACGGAGGGGTTCATCATCCTCATTGGTGCCTCTCCGATGATGCGTGAGTAGTCCACCATAGACCTACGGGTCCATAGGAAGTAGCTAGATGGCTTCCTCTCTCTCTCTCTTTTGATTCTCAATACAATGGTCTCTTGGAGATCTATTTGATGTAAACTTTTGCGGTGTGTTTGTTGGGATCAGATAAATTTTGAGTTGATGATCAGTTTCTATCCATGAATATTATTTGAGTCTTCTTTGATCTCTTATATGCATGATTACTTATAGCCTCGCATTTCTTCTTCGAATCTTTGGTTTAGTTAGGCCAACTAGATCGATTTTTTATGCCATGGGAAGAGGTGCTTTGTGATCGATCTTGCGGTGTCTTTTCCTAGTGACATAAGGGGCAGCAAGGCACGCATGTATCGTTGCCATTAAGGATAACAAGATGGGGTCTATTCCTACATGAATAGATCTTGTCTACATCATGTCATCGTTCTTATTGCATTACTCCGTGTTTCCATGAACTTAATACACTAGATGCATGCTGGATAGCGGTCGATGTGTGGAGTAATAGTGGTAGATGCAGGCAGGAGTCGGTCTACTTATCTTGGACGTGATGCCTATATAATGATCATCGCCTTGGATATCGTCATGATTATTTGATCTTCTATCAATTGCCCAACAGTAATTTGTTCACCCACCGTGTGCTATACTCATGAGAGAAGCCACTAGTGAAACCTACCGCCCCCGGGTCTACTTTTCCAACATATTGCTTTCCGATCTATCTTTTTGCCTCTTTTGTTTTCATATCTATTATTCCAAAAACCCAAAAATACCTTGCTGCACTTTTTATTTGCTCTTTTTATTTTGTGTTCTTGAGAGATCTATCTCTCCAATCTATCACTACCTAATCTATCTTTTTACCGTAGAGAGATTGACAACCTCTCTTTCTCGTCGGGTTGCAAGTATTTGTTCTTTGTGTGCAGGTGCTGCTTATTAGGTGGTGGTGATCCTCCTACTAGTTCAATACCTTGGTTTCATAACTGAGGGAGATACTTACCGTCGCTGTGCTGCATCATCCCTTCCTCTTTGGGGGAAATACCAACGCAATCTCAAGCCATGTCAAAGGAATTTCTGGCGCCGTTGCCGGGGAGGAAGCGGTCTCTTCTACGTGCCAATCTCTGGCGCCGAGGAGACACCATCATCATCTACCAGGTTCCTAATCACAAATCTCATCTCCTTGCAATTACATTATTTGCCATTTGCCTCTCATTTTCCTCTCCCCCACTTCACCAATTTTCCGTTTTATTAACCCTCTTTTTCGTTTGCCTTTTTCTCGTCAAATCTCTTGTTTGTCAATCTTGTTACTATGACTAGCGTTACTACTCCCCCTTTGTCACCAGATTTTGAAGTTCTGTACTTCAAACAAAAACAAGGGGAAAATTTGAAAGATGCCTGGTATAGGCTAATGGAATCCTATCGTATTTGCAATCTAAAAGGAGTTGCAAAACTTTTGCTTTGAATTTTTTACATAGGATTAGCTTTGCATCATAGACAACTCTTGGATTTTGCCGCTAAAGGGAATTTTATTGAGCTTGATGCGAACACCGCTTATGAAATTTTGGAAGGGATATTGGGGGTTCCTCCAAAAAAGGGACCTTCTTTTACACAAGAGGGGTTTCAAATTCTCGATAAATTGGGTGACTTACATAAGCACTTGGTCGAGTTGCAAAAATATAATGCACCTCTCAAACATATTAGTGGGAACCTCAATCGCTTGAATACTTTGATTACTCTTTGCAACAAGCGTTTGGATATTTTGGATCTCAAGATGGTTTCTTCTCCTGAAAATTTGGGGAAGCGTAAAGAGCCCCCTGGATTCGAGAAAGCCCTCACAAAAGTAGCCAAATCCAAAGATGGCAATACTTGAATCTATGCATTATGCCTAGCTAGGGGCGTAAAACGATAGCGCTTGTTGGGAGGCAACCAAATGAATAAATTTATTTTTGCTTTTTTCTTTCTGTTTTTGAGTGTTGACACAATTATGCCTATGTTATGATTGTGTTTTTATGTTTTATTTAGTGTTTGTGCCAAGTAGAGCCTTTAGGATGATTCATAAGATGAGTAGTAGCGATGCTGAATCTGAAACAGAAACTTTGCCTCAAGTGTTCGAATTTTCATTTTTACTGGAATGTGATATGGAGCTGAAATTTTAACACAGTGTAGATACAAATTCTTTACGTTGCCCTAATTTTTCAGAATTTTTAGAGTTACAGAAGTATGCTTAGAGTACAGATTATTACAGACTGTTCTGTTTATGACAGATTCTGTTTTCGTTGCATTGTGTGCTTGTTTTGATGTATCTATGGGTTGTACTGAAGGGTATGAGCCATGGTAAAGTTAAAATATAGTAGGGATAATGCAATAATAAAATATGAATGGGTTTGCAACAGCACCTGAAGTAGTGATTTGCTTTATTATACTAATGGATCTCATGAAGATTTTGTTGAGTTTTGTGTGATTGAAGTTTTCAAGTTTTGGGTGAGATCACGATGGATGAAGGAATAAGGAGTGAAAAGAGACTAAGCTTGGGGATGCTATAGCACCCCCCAAGATATATCCAAAGAGAAACAAGCAACTAAGCTTGGGGATGCCCCCGAGTGGCATCCCCTCTTTCTTCTAATGACCATCGGTATTTTACTTGGAGCTATATTTTTATTCGTCACATATCATGAGTTTTGCTTGGAGCATCTTGTATCATTCGAGTCTTTGCTTGTTAGTTTTTCACTTGTATCCTTGCTGGACACACCTATTTGGGAGAGCCAAAAGTATGCTATGATTTGTTAGAATTTCTCTCTATGCTTCACTTAAACTTTTTGAGCTATAGAATTGTCTAGTGCTTCACTTATATCTTGTTGAGCGCGGTGTGCTTAGAAACTTTTGAAGAAATACTCTCTTGCTTCACTTAGATTAATTTGAGAGTTAGTAAATTTTTAAGAAATCCTCTCATGCTTCACTTATACTATTTTGAGAGATGAAAACTCTATGCACATGTGCTTCACTTAAATTTGTTTGAGCTAGTCAAAAAGCAATGGCAATATATGAGACTAGTCCCAAAGTGATAGATATACAAGGAGGATATAATAAAAACTTTCATACCTACATATATGCGGTATTTCCATGCCGTTGTAAGCAAATTTGTATGTGCCATCTCTAATTTTCAAAATAAATTTCTCTTTGTGTGCTCGTACCGCTCATGAAACGGTAGGGAGTGTCCAATATTTTTCCATGCTAGATGTTTTATTCTCAAGATGAGTGTTTATTCACTTGTCATTGCACGAGAGTGCGGCGGTAATAGGGATGCCCATCCCCGAAATGATTTTTTTACTTTACGATGTCAAATAATAATTTCCTTGGAAAGTGTTGGTATGGAAGGCAACCGTGGATACGGCCAGCCATGGAATGTGAAAGAATGGTGGAAAAGGAAAAAACTTTATTTTCTGTTTGGGAACAGCCTATGATGTATCTAGCATGGTAAGTATTGTGAACTACTTTGTCATTTTCGTTGACAGGAAAAGCATGCCACCCAAAATATTTTTCTCTCTCAATTTAAACTTTGAGCTCTGGCACCTCTACAAATCCCTACTTCCCTCTGCGAAGGGCCTATCTATTTACTTTATGCAATTTTTATTTTTACTTTGAGTCTCCATCTTCTCTTATAAAGCACCAACTAGGGGGCACTATGATCGTACTTGAGCATTGGGTGTAGCTAATATTTGAGCGTGTTTCATGAATGGATCAATGATTGAGCATGATGGGCTAGGGATAACTTTCTTTAGTGTTGATTTTTGAAAGAAATGGTTGCTTGTTGGCATGCTTGAGTATTGAAGTCATTATGTTAAAACTAGACTATTGCGTTGAATCATCTAAAAGTCCAAATGTCCATGCTACAAAAGAAAAGAATATGAGATGAACATGTTATGCAGCATTCCACATCAAAAATTCTATTTTTATCATTTACCTACTCGAGGACGAGTAGGAATTAAGTTTGGGGATGCTGATACGTCTCCAACATATCTATAATTTTTGCTTGTTCCATGCTGTTATATTATCATTCTTGGATGTTTTACAATCATTTTATAGCAACTTTATATCATTTTTTGGGACTAACCTACTGACATAGTGCCAAAGTGCCAGTTGCTGTTTCTGCTTGTTTTTTACTTCGCAGAATCTCAGTACCAAACGGAGTCCAATCGCGACAAAACTTTTTCGAGATTTTTTTTGGACCAGAAGACACCCAGTGGGCCAAAGAAGTGCTAGAGAGGTGGGCCGTGGAGACCACAACCAACCAGGGCGCGAAAGGGGGGCCCCGGCGTGCCCTGATGGGTTGTGCCCTCCTCGGGGCCCCTCTCCACCGCCTCTGATGCCTATAAATTCCCTAATATTTCAGAAATCCTAAGGGAGTTGACAAAAAACACATCCAGCCGCCGCAGGTTCCAGAACCTCGAGATCCAATCTAACACCATCACGGAGGGGTTCATCTTCGTCATAGGTGCCTCTTCGATGATGCGTGAGTAGTCCACCATAAACCTACAGGTCCATAGCCAGTAGCTAGATGGCTTCCTCTCTCTCTCTCTCTTTTGATTCTTAATACAATGGTCTCTTGGAGATCTATTTGATGTAAACTTTTGCGGTGTGTTTGTTGGGATCCGATGAATTTTGAGTTCATGATCAGTTTCTATCCATGAATATTATTTGAGTCTTCTTTGATCTCTTATATGCATGATTACTTATAGCCTTGTATTTTTTCTTCGAATCTTTGGTTTATTCAAACCAACTAGATCAATTTTTCTTGCCATGGGAAGAGGTGCTTTGTGATGGGTTCGATCTTGGGGTGTCCTTTCCCAGTGACATAAGGGGCAGCAAGGCACGCATGTATCGTTGCCATTAAGGATAACAAGATGGGGTCTATTCCTACATGAATAGATCTTGTCTACATCATGTCATAATTCTTATTGCATTACTCCATTTTCCATGAACTTAATACACTAGATGCATGCTGGATAGCGGTCGATGTGTGGAGTAATAGTGGTAGAAGCAGGCATGAGTCGGTCTACTTATCTTGGACGTGATGCCTATATAATGATCATCGCCTTGGATATCGTCATGATTATTTGATCTTCTATCAATTGCCCAACAGTAATTTGTTCACCCACCATGTGCTATACTCATGAGAGAAGCCACTAGTGAAACCTACTGCCCCCGGGTCTACTTTTCCAACATATTGCTTTCCGATCTATCTTTTTGCCTCTTTTGTTTTTAGATCTATTATTCAAAAAACCCAAAAATACCTTGCTGCACTTTTTATTTGCTCTTTTAATTTTGTGTTCTTGAGAGATCTATCTCTCCAATCTATCACTACCTAATCTATCTTTTTACTATAGAGAGATTGGCAACCTCTCTTTCGCGTCGGGTTGCAAGTATTTGTTCTTTGTGTGCAGGTGCTGCTTATTAGGTGGTGGTGATCCTCCTACTGGTTCGATACCTTGGTTTCATAACTGAGGGAAATACTTACCGTCGCTGTGCTGCATCATCCCTTCCTCTTTGGGGAAATACCGACGCAGTCTCAAGCCACGTCAGAGGCCCAACAGAGTCTACAAGAACAAAATTGTGTAGTAGACATCAAGCTATTTTCTGGCAGCTCTGCTGGGGAGGTGTGTGCTTGAAGGTATATCTTTAGATCTTCCAATTAAATCTTTTAATTTCTTGTTTATCACTAGTTTGGTTTATGAAAGAAAACTACAAAAAACTTGAATTGATGTTGCATCAAGTTCTTTACGTTTATGATGTTTTTCTCGAAAATGATGGATCGGAAAAATTGTGCCAAAGTGTTAGAAGAAGAATTTAATAATTTTTTTTGTATTAAATCCTTGAGTGATGAGCATGATAGCGATATTGTTAGCATGAATTCTATGAATATCTATGATGCTAATGATATGCAAAGCCACAAGCTTGGAGATGCTATGTTTGATGAAGATGACATTTTTAGACCCCCAAGTTTTGATGAGAAAATTTATTATGATGATAACATGCCTCCTATTTATGATGATTATATTTATGAAAGTGGGTTTGGAAGAGTGTCAACTCTAGGTACTAATGATCCCACTATTTTGGAGGGTGTTGAATCTTATTGGAATAATGATAAAAGTGGATTTGGAGAGGTCACGACTTTATTTAGTGATGAGTCCACTACTTTGGAAGAGGTTTATATTGACTATGACAACAAAGTTCCTATCTATGATGATTATGGTGATGACATGTATGCTATAAAGAATAATGATAATAATGAAACTTGTTATCATGATTTTAATGTTCAATTTGGTTATGTCAATCAAGTATCTCATGATAGTTATTTTGTTGAGTTTGCTCCCACTATTATGAATGAGAAGTTTGCTTATGGGGAGAGTAATAAATTTCCTATGCTTGTAGATCATGAAGATAATGCTTGATGTGATAGTTATATTTTTGAATTCATTCATGATGCTACTGAAAATTATTCTGAGGGAGGAACATATGCTTGTAGGAATTGCAATAATATCAAGTTTCCTCCCTATGTGTTCAATGTTTTGAAGTTATGCTTGTTTTGCCTTCCTATGCAAGTTTATTCTTGCTCCCATAAATTGTTTGCTTGCAAAATCCCTATGCATAGGAAGTGGGTTAGACCTAAATGTGCTTGTCATGTGATCCATGATGCTCTCTTGCAATTAAATGTGCTTGAATGTATATCTTTAGATCTTGCAATTAAATCTTTTAGTTTCTTGTTTTTCACTAGTTTGGTTTTATAAAAGAAAACTAAAAAAATGGAGTTTAGGCATTTTTTTCGTCTTTACAATGTCTTTCGTGAAAATAAGGATTCAGAAAATTGTGCTCAATTGGTAGAAGAAGAATTTATAAAAATGCTTAATGAGAATTCCTTGAATGATGAGCATGATTGCAATGTTGCTAGTATGAATTCTCTGAATATCTATGATGCTAATGATATGCAAAGCCATAAGCTTGGGGATGCTATGTTTGATGAAGATGATATTTTTAGTCCCCCAAGTTTTGATGAGCAAATTTATTATGATGATGGCATGCCTCCTATCTATGATGATTATGATGATGACATGTATAATATAAAGAATGATAGTAACCATGAAACTTGTCATCATGATTTTAATATTGAATGTGGTTATGTCAATCAAGTGTCTCATGATAGTTATTTTGTGGAGTTTGCTCCCACTACCATGGATGAAAAGGAATTTGCTTATGTGGAGAGTAATGAAAATTCTATGCTTGTGCATCATGAAAATAATGATTTATGTGATAGTTATATTGTTTAATTCCTTCATGATGCTACTAAAATTTATTATGAGGGAGGAACATATGCTTGTAGGAATTGCAATAATATCAAGTTTCCTCTCTATGTGTTCAAAGTTTTGAAGTTATGCTTGTTTTGCCTTCCTATGCAAGTTGATTCTTGCTCCCATAAATTATTTTCTTGCAAAATCCCTATGCATAGGAAGTGGGTTAGACTTAAATGTGCTTTTCATGTGATCCATGATGCTCTTCTGCATGTTTAAATTACTATTCCTATGTGAGCATCATTGAAATCATCATGCCTAGCTAAAAGGCTTTAAAGAAAAGAGCTTGTTGGAGACAACCCAACACTTTTCCTTTATGATTTTGTTTGTTCACTTGATTAAGCTACTGTAGTAATCATATTGTTTCTTTTATTTCAATAAAATTCCAAGTAAAGCCTTTGGGATAGTGTGGATACTTATTAGTTTGATTCTGTGCAAAAACAGAAACTTTTACGTCCAGTGCAAAATTTCTCTGATTTTACTGGAGAGACCAAAAATTCTGAATTTTTTACACAGTTTTTATATGCAAATTCTCTACGTTTTCCTAAATCTTAATACTTTATAGAGATAGGGAAATATGGATTTCATTCAGATCTTCACAGACTATTATGTTTTTGACATATTCTGTTTTGCATGCATAGTTTGCTTGTTTTAGTGTTTCCATAGCTTATATTTAGTGGTATAAATTATGGGAATGATAGAATACAGTAGGTATTATGTGAGAACAATTATGAATCTTGTCTTGACAGTGCCTAAGTGAATGATCTATATTTATTATACTAACCCATCTCACAAAGTTCCATTAAGTTTTGTGTGATTGAAGTTTTCAAGTTTTGGGTGAGATATCGATATGAGGATAATAAGGAGTGGCAAGAACCTAAGCTTGGGGATTCCCAAGGCACCCCAAGGTAATATCCAAGGAAGACTCAAGCTTCTAAACTTGGGGATGCCCCGGAAGGCATCCCCTCTTTCGTCTTCAACACTATTGGTATATCTTACTTGGAGCTATATTTTTATTCGTCACATAATATGAGTTTTGCTTGGAGCATCATTTTATTTTGTTAAACTTTGCTTTCTGTTATTTATAATATTGTTTTTCAATAAAAAGTTCCAATAACTGCCTTTTATGATGCTTGAATTACATGTTTGATGTGTGCTGTGTAAAAACAGAAACTTTTGCTGTAGTATTTGAATTTTCATATTTTACTGGGACGTGGACAGTTTCTGAATTTTTTAAAAATTATTTTCATATAAATTATTTATCATGTCCTAAATTTTCATAATTTTTAAAGATACAGAAGTGCACTTTGTAAATTAATTGCTACAGACTAACCCGTTTAGACAGATTGCTGTCATAGTTTTGTTATCTACTTCTCCTATAGTTTTCATGACTTATATTGGTAGATATAAATTGTGGAAATGATAGTATATAGTAGATAATATCTGAAAATTATTATGCAACTTGTCTTGGCAGTACATAAAGAGTTGATTTATTCTTAGGTGCACTAACCTATCTCACGAGTTCTTTTCATGTTTTGTGTGGACGAAAGTTTTGAGACTTAGGTGAAACTGGGACATGAGAGGATTGAACGAGATACTAAAGCTCAAGCTTGGGGATGACCAAGGCACCCCAAGACAATATTCCATGAATTCTCAATCATCTAAGCTTGGGGATGCTATGCATCCCACCTCTCTTCATCAAACAAATATCGGTTAGCTTATGTTGAGCCAAAAAAATTATTTTTCCACGTGATATGTGCTATGCTTAGAGTATATTTTTCTTTTGTTCGATGTTTGAATAAAATATCAGATCTGAAAATCTTTAATGAGAGAGACTCCTTACATAGCTACTTAATTGTTTGACTACTCATTGACCTTCACTTATATCTTTTTGAGAGTAGTTTGATGTTCACTCTTGTGCTTCATTTATATCCTAAGAGTAAATTGTGAATAAATGAAATATCATAAATCCGAAATTATCAATGTGCTTTATGCTTAGTAGTAGTTTCACATTTGGTTTAGAAAGTAAAATCTATTGAAGTTTGACAACCACAATATTGGTCATACAAGCAATTCATGAATAACTATTATAAGAAAGAGAACTTTCACATACAAATATATTATCTTGGACATCTTTTATGATTTTGAATACCCATTAATTATTTTCAACCTTGATCAAATACTTGAAGTTGGACAAGGAAGACAACGTAATGGTTATGTTTGGGTATATTTGCATAAAAGTTATATTGTTATGGATCCTCCAACATGTGGTGCTTGTTTAGAACCTTTTGCTAACCAAAACTTCATACTAAGTAGAGATACTACTTTTGCATCCAAATCCTTCAGCCAAGTTTCTTCCATGAGAGTCCACCATACCTACATATATATGGTATTTCACTACCATTCCAAGTGAATTTGCACGTGCCACCTCTAAACATACAAATAAACATCCGTTTCGTGTGCTCATACAGCTCATGGAGCGATGGGGTGATAACCCACAAGTATAGGGGATTGCAACAGTTTTCGAGGGTAGAGTATTCAACCCAAATTTATAGATTCGACACAAGGGGAGCCAAAGAATATTTGAGAGTATTAGAAGTTCAGTTGTCAATTCAACCACACGTGGAGATTAAATATCTGCAGCAAAGTGATCAGTAGCACAGTAGTATGATAGTTTGGATAGCAGTAGTAGCAGCAACGGTAACAGTAGTAGTGATAGCAATAGTTTTGTAGCAATTGGAACAGTAGCAGTAGCAATAGTAACTTAGCAAGAACAATATGTGGAAAACTCGTAGGCACTGGATCGGTGAACTCGTTGGATGATATTCATCATATAACAGTCATAACCTAGGGCGACACAGAACTAGCTCCAGTTCATAAATGTAATGTAGGCATGTATTCCGTAAATAGTCATGCGTGCTTATGGAAAAGAACTTGCATGACATCTTTTGTCCTACCCTCCCATGGCAGCGGGGTCCATAAGGAAACTAAGGGATATTAATGCCTCCTTTTAATAGAGAACCGGAACAAAGCATTAACACACGGTGAATACATGAACTCCTCAAACTACGGTCATCACCGTGAAGTATCCCAAATATTGTCACTATGGGGTTGACGGATCATAACACGTAATAGGTGCATATGACTAGGCAAGATCGGATCAAGAACATAGATATAATGGTGATAACATAAACGGTTTAGATATGAAATCATGGCACTCGGGCCCTAGTGACAAGCATTAGGCATAGCAAAGTCATAGCAACATCAATCTCAGAACATAGTGGATACTAGGGATCAAGCCCTAACAAAACTAACTCGATTACATGATGAATCTCATCCAACTCCTCACCGACCAGCAAGCCTATGAAGGAATTACTCACTCCCGGTGGGGAGCGTCATGGAATTGGCGGTGGAGAAGGGTTGATGATGACGAAGACCGAAGATTCCCCTCTCCGGAGCCCCAAACAGGCTCCAGATCTGGCCTCCTGATGAAGAACAGGAGGTGGCGGCGGCTCCATATCGTAAAACGCGATGAAACTTTCTCTCTGATTTTTTTCTTCGAAAATAGGAATTTATAGTGGCGGAATTAGGGTCAGTGGGGCCACGAGGTGGGCACAACCCACCATGGCATTTTTGGGGGGCTGGTGCGCCCTGGTTTCTGCTGCCCAGCCTCTAGCCCCCCTCCGGTGGTTCTTGACTCCAGTATTTTTTATTTATTCTAAAATAAATCTCCAAAAAGTTTCGTCCAATTCCGAGAACTTTTATTTCTGCACAAAAAACAACACCATGGTAGTTCTGCTGAAAACAGCGTTAGTCCGGGTTAGTTTCATTCAAATCATGCAAATTAGAGTCCAAAACAAGGGCAAAAGTGTGAGGAAAAGTCGATACGACGGAGACGTATCAACTCCCCCAAGTTTAACCCATTGCTTGTCCTCAAGCAATTCAGTTGACAAACTGAAAGTGATAAAGACAAACTTTTACGAACTCTTTTGTTCTTGTTTACATATATATGCTTAAGTAGCACCCAGGTTTTCAGCAAAGATTATGACTAACCATGCCAACAATAACTCTTAGAAATTATATTAACTCATATCAATAACATAAGCAATTAGCGAGCAATAATAAGATATCTCAAATGCCAACACTTTGTCAAAACAATCATGATACAATATGACAATAGTGGTATCTCGCTAGCCCTTTCTGAGACCGCAAAACATAAATGCAGAGCACCTCCAAAGTTCAAGCAGCGACTAAACATTGTAATTCATGGTAGAAAAGATCCAGTCATGCTACACCCAACATCAACTATACACAATGCATGAGGATGACAATAGTGCTCTCAGATCTGGCACATATTTGAGAAGGTGATGACTCAACATAAAAAGTAAATAGATAGTCCCTTCGCAGAGGGAAGCATGGATTTACAGAGGTGCCACAGCTCAAGGTTTAAAACACAGATAGATATAATTTTGAGAGGTACACCCTTCCTGTCAACGTTACGACCAAGAGTTCTCAATATCTTCCATGCTAAACAAATTAGCGGCGGTTCCCAAGCGGTAAAAGTAAAGGTTTACTCCCCCTCCACCAACAATCACACTCCACGGCTAGCCGCATCCACGGGTACCATCCAAACCAACAACATTCCTGGGGGAGTTTTGTTTAATTATTTTTGATTTTTGATTTCAGGACTAGGAATCCCTATTACCGCCCCTCTCGTGTAAGGACGAGTGAATAAACACTCATCATGAGAATAACCTGCTTAGCATGGAAGATACTGACCGCCCCCTGTCGCTCCATAAGCGGTCCAGGCATACAAAACAAATGTTCATTTGAATTTTTAGATATGGCACATGCAAATTTACTTTGGAACGGCAGGGTAATACCGCATATAGGTAGATATAGTGGACTCATCTGGCATAACTTCGTTTAAGGGTTTTGATGCACAAGTAGTATTCCCTCTTAGTACAGGCGAATGCTAGCAAATAGATTGAGAAGCGGCCAGCTAGAGAGCGAAAACGGTCATGAACATGCATTACATATAATCAACATTGAATACTAGCATGAGTAGGATATGGACACCATGAACATAAATATCATGAAGTCTATGTTGGTTTTGATTCAACTACATGCGTGCACATGTGCCAAGTCAAGCCACTTGAAACATTCAGAGGAGGATACCATATCATCACACCGCATCACAACCATTTTAATGCATGTTGACACCCAAGATAAATCATTATCTACTCCTAGCTACTTAAGCATGGCATGAACAACTATAATCTCTAATGGTCATTGCAAGCATGTTTGATCATAATATGTTGAATCAAGGATACTAGGTTAAACATATTTACAAAAACAAAAACAAGTTGAGTTCATACCCACTTTTCTCTGCCACAGTCAATATGTCAAATATCGTCATTATTGCCTTTCACTTGCACGACCTAATGATAAGAAGATAATAATAGTGCAACAGTGTCGTGGACTAAGCTAGAATCTGCAAACATTTTATTCAAGAGGAGAAGACAAGGTAATATGGGTTCTTTGTTAGATAAACAATAATGCATATGAGAGCCACTCAACATTTTCATTGTGGTCTTCCCCTTGGTACAACTCAAATAAAAGAAAAGAAATTCAGAGAAACACACTGTAATATTTTTGGAGTTTTTGTTTTTTCTTGAAGAAAGCAAAATAAAGAGGAAAAACAAAAACGAGAAAAACTATTTACACGGGAAAGCTCCCAACAAGTAAAAGAAGAAACGAGAAATCTTTTTGGGTTTTCTTTCAATACTACAACTAAACTAAGCTAGAAAGAAAAACTAAAAAGAAGTAGGAAATATTTTTGGTTTTCTCAAAGTTTTTCAAACACACAAGAAGAAAGCGAGAAAAAAAATATAGCATGGATATTACAATGAAAAAGTGTGAACACCGACAACTGGAATGAAATGTGTGAACATGACAGTAATGTCGGTGGAAATACGCACTCCCCCAAGCTTAGGCTTTTGGCCTAGCTTGGTAATCACCATCCGTATGAATAATAATCTGGGCGATGGCTCACCGAGGCCCTCAGTGCAAGCTCCGCGGCCCTCCTGGCAGCTTCAACCTCCGCATTGTACGCATGGGCCCCGCTCTCAAGGACATAATATCTTCCCCTACTGTGAAAATCAAAGAGAGCAGGAGCAGGCAAAGTGACAGGCACAACAGTTTTTTTTATTAAATCTCAACTTATAGGTGTAGTTAGTGGCCGTGCCTGTAAGAAACTTATGGCGCTTCATGGCCTCAAAGTCTAAATACTGAGTAGGTAGGATGGGATTTCTTGGCCATGGCGAGACATTTAATCTCTCCGCTACACGGGAGGCATAGATTCCTTCATAAAAATTACCATTAACAGCATTGAGCTGCAGTCGCCGTGCAACAATTGCACTAAGATTATAATATTTATTTCAAGTTATGGCAGTGTGTATGAGACTCAAATCATGAGCACACAGTGTGCTACAATCTTGCTTGCCTACGATACATTTACCATTAAAGAGTGCAAAACATTGTATTGATGGGAAATGGATGCTCTTGATTCTCCCTTGTGCTACTCCCCTATCTTCACCATAGCAAAGATTAACTAAAAATGACTCGTATTCAGATTTTGTTGGTTCAGCAAGGGAACCCCAAGATGGAAGTTTGCATGTTTCACTGAACAAGTCTAAAGGCATGGTGAAAGAACGGTCGTAAAGGTTGAATGAAACTCTAGACTCACGAGGAAAATATTTAAATTTCTTTGTGAATGTTTTCGTGAGTTCGAGATGTTGAGGACACTTATCTGCGATGAAGGGAGCAAGTTCTGTATTGTGGATAAATTGGTCAAATTCCCCCTTAATACCTGCACCTTCCATGAACTCGTCGCATGGCCACAAGCATGATTTGGTGGCGGCATCTCGCATCGAGATTTCGCTTGGCTCAACATAAGACTGTCGAACTGAGCTTCCACTTGATGAGGCTTCCGAGGATCTCCTCCTTGAAGAACTCCTAAAGAATTGCATTTTATTTGTGAAAAATTTCTGAAATATTTTTGAGACACAAAATTTTGTCAACAAAACTTTGTAAGATTGATAGCAACTACTCCTAAGCATGCATAGAGGCCATATTGAGCATTCAAACTACTTAGAACTCTAAGAATTCAACATGCAAGCTCATCTACAGCTGCACCAAGAGTAGCTAATTACTCTAAAAATAACCCACTAAATAAAAAACTAATTGGAGCAATGGAGGAGTCACATACCAAGTAGCAATCCCTCCAAACAGTTTCAGAAATGGAGCTTCGAGCAAAGAGATCGAAATCCGTGGGTTTGAGAGAAAGAACACGGGAATGGTGGATGTGGTGATTTTTTTCTGGAAGTAGGGGATGATGTGGGCTAAAGAGATAAGTGAGGGGGCCCATGTGGGGGCCACAACCCACCAGGGCGCGCCTGGGGGTGCTGGCGCGCCCTGGTGTCTTGTGGGCACCAGGTGCACACCCCTCTGGTATTATTTGCACCAAAAATTCAGAAATATTCAGAAGAAAATCGTATCAAATTTTCAGGACATTCTGAGAACTTTTATTTTGGGGTCATTTTCTTATTGCACGGAGAAAACAGAAAACATGATAATCATGGCATTTTATTTTATTTGACTAACTAAAACATAAAATAAAAGGTGGGAGCAGAGAGTTGTGCTTACTAAATTCATCGACTTCATACCTCTCAAAAATGATTCATTAATAAGGTTGACAAGTCTTATTAACAACCACTTCCGATTAGCATGAAAGCGAAGAACTTTCGTAAAACACTAAGTTACCTCAATGGGGATGTGCATATCCCCAACAATAAGTATATCATATTTCTTTTTGGCGGTAGGTAGAGGTAATTGAAAACTTCCAATAGTGATTGTCGGAGATTCTTCAATAACATTTATACCATTCACTTGGAAATTGTTTCTTCGGAAAGTGCACCGTATGCTCATTACCATTGATATGAAAAGTGACTTTGCTTTTATTGCAATCAATAACAGCACCTGTAGTATTCAAAAAGGGTTTACCAAGGATAATCGACATGTTGTCGTCCCCGGGAATCTCAAGAATAACAAAGTCCGTTAAGATAGTAACATTTGCAACAACAACGGGCACATCCTCACAAATACCGATAGGTATGGCAGTTGATTTGTCAGCCATTTGCAATGATATCTCAGTAGGTGTGAGTTTATTCAAATCAAGTCTTTTATATAAGGAGAAAGGCATAACACTAACAGCGGCTCCCAAATCACACAAAGCAGTTTTGACACAGTTTCTTTTAATGGAGCAAGGTATAGTTGGTATTCCAGGATCTCCAAGTTTTTTAGGTACTCCATCCTTAAAAGAGTAATTAGCAAGCATGGTGGAGATTTCAGCTTCAGGTATCTTTCTTTTATTAGTGATGATGTCTTTCATGTACTTTGCATAAGGGGCCATATTTAAAATATCAGTTAAGCGGGTACGCAAAAAGACTGGCCTAATCATTTCAGCAAAGCGCTCAAATTCTTCATCATCCTTTTTCTTAGATGGCTTTGCTGGAAATGGCATGGGTTTCTGAACCCATGGCTCTCTTTATTTACCATGTTTCCTAGCCACAAAGTCTCTTTTATCATAACGTTTGTTTTTAGGTTGTGGGTTATCAAGATCAGCAGCAGGCTCTATTTCAACATCATTATCTGGCTCTTTATCATGGTAAGGTTGAGCACCTTCATGAACATCATCATTATCATTTTCATTATCACTAGGTGAGTGTTCATTACCAGACTGAGTTTCAGCATCAGAAATAGAGACATCATTATTATCAGGAGGTTTTTGTGTCTCAGGTTCACTAGAGGTATGCAGAGTCCTATCATTTTTCTTTTTCTTTTTCTTCTTAGAAGGACTAGGTGCATCAGTGTTAATTCTCTGAGAATCTTTCTCAATTCTTTTAGGATGACCTTCAGGATAAAGAGGTTCTTGGGTCATTCTACCTCCTCTAGTTACTACTCTAGCAGCAAAATCTTTCATATTATTATTCATTTCATCAATCAATTCTTTTTGAGATTTAGCAAATTGTTCTAACTGAGTTTGAACCATAGAGGCATGCTTTCCCACACCTCTAACATCATTACTGATTCTAAATAGCAAGTTACTCAAGCGAGCAATCATATTAGAATTATATTTCAATTGTTTCAGAACACGTGCATTGAAATGATCTTGCTTCATAATATAGTTGTCAAACTCATATAAGCATTGACTAGGATGTTTATTGTGAGGGATATCACCTTCATCAAACTTTATTAAAGAATTTACATTTACCACTTGTGGAGTGTAACGCCCTGGTTTTCGCTCCCTGTTTTTTTCCTTTGCGGGATTTGACTCCCGTCTTTTTTCTCGGTGTTATCGGTTTTCCCTAGCTCTTGGGTATGTGAAGATGGTCATTCAACCTTGCCTTCCTATCTAACCAGAGATTCTCTCCAGTCCAACCTTGCCACCCGAGATCTATCCTCAGGGTTTTGCTGTCGAAACCCTACCTTCCGAGTTATCAGAAGGGAAACCCTAATCCTTCCAGTTACAAAGGAACCCCAATTTCCTTTGATCTGTTGCCTCCCAAACTTTTCCTAGTGATCATTCTACCTTTGTAAACCCTGGATATGCAAAAATATTGCCAAGTCATTTGCAATATTTTTCATTTATAATTAATTCCTTTTTCAGCCAGTTAAAGGAATTAAATCCAGGAAAATATCTATCCATCTCCAAAGTTCATGAAAACTTGTGGAGATATTCTTTGTGATCATATTGAGCTCCCATAAAAATATTGGCCATAATTAAATAGGGGAAATTGCATTTTCCTATTTAATGCCAATATTGCATTTTGGGCAGTTTCTAAAGGAACTACCATTTTGGTAGCCAGGAAAAATCCCAAATAAATTGTGGAGCTTCTCCTATCCATATCTTCCCCATTTCCATCAAAAACCTAAGTTCCATAGTTCAAATTTTGAGCACAACATCAACTTGCAAATTCTGTCCAGTTGGGCAATTTGCAAAGGAAGTGCTTTATTCATTGATCTATTTGAGCTGAAATTTTTCATGGTGATTAACATTGCTAAATAACTCATGGAAACCAAAAACCAGCTCAATCCCTCTATCCATTTTTCGCCAGCATTTTTCCTAAGTTTCTGTCCATTTGGAACCTCTATGAAGCAAGTACCATTTTGGTGTACCCAAATGGTATGAAACTTTTACAGTGGCTTCATATGTTCAAATAACCTATCTCCACCAAATTTCAGCACAATTCATTTAGCCATTTATGCCCAGCATCATTATCTTCAGTTCTGTTCAGCCTGCCAGTTTGTAAGGGGAATGATAGCTATGTTGATCTAATTGAGGTGAAATTTTGTGTACAGAGTGACCTCAGTAGATCATGGCTCCACCCCAAAAATCAGCCACTTTAACCAAGCCAATCTCCTCCAGAAACTTGCAAACACCTTACTGTTACCTGCCTTCTCAGGTCAAACCAGTCGTTTCATGCAGCCACCTTCGTCCAAACCTTGTCAGGCCAGCTCACTGACCTCTTGTGCATCAAATAGACAAGGTCCCAGGGCCATTTAATGCTCTAGAGCACGTGTTGCCGTGGTGACCACGTAGAGAGCAGGCCAAAACAATGCTCTGTGTGCTGGTGGCTTCGGGACTCGCCGGCCGGCCAGCTCCGGCTGTCCTTGGCTTGTCCTGGAGTGTCGCAAGGCTCCCCACCACATAGCTGGACCTCTGGAACTCTCTTACCCCTCCAGTTTCTTCCTTGCCGCGCCGCGACGAGCTCCGCCACTGTGCACCCGTGACTCGCCAGCGTCGTCTTCCTCTGTCTCTTCCTCCCCGATTCCTCCTGAAGTTGCTGCTGACTTCTCCACCCTCCCGGAGCACCTGCCGACGTCGCCATCTCCCTCCGCGTGTCCCCGAGCTCCAGTGTGGTGATGAGGACGCCACGGCAGCCATGTCTATCGCCTCACCTCGCCAGGCTATATATACCCGCATCTGAGCTGCCCCGAGCACCTCAACCCCCTCCCCTCTCCCTTTGGACCTCCCCTGCACGCTCGTCCGGACGAACCCCTTGCCGGAGTGCTCAGATTTCCGGCGAGCTCCACCCACTATCCCGCCTACAATCCCGGCGCCCAAGCACTCCCCCGCCGCATTCGAACCACTGCGGGATGAGCCACTCTCCCCCGAGCTCGCTCATGCCCTCGCTCGGCCTCCTAACCCACTGAAGTCCCTCCACTCGCCGGAGACGCCTCGGCTTTGCCGCCACTGCCGCACCCCATTCCGGCCATCCCCGGCCCCAGCTCCACTGCTCACGGGCGCGGGAGGGATCCGCGGATCCATCTCCACCACCACCTGAGCTCGCCGTGCCCAGCCTCGCCGGCATTCGTCGCGGCCGGCGCCTCCCCTGTCTCTCTCTGTCCCTGACGGAGGAGGGAGACGGCCCGACAGGAGGGCCCGTGCTGTCGGCCTCTCACTCACTCCCTCCGCCCGTTTTTTTAAGTGGGGGTGCGGCTGGGCCGGCCCAGTGGGCAGCAGTGGTAGTGCACACGGCAACAGCGGCCACTTTCGGCCCAAAGCAACCCATCCAACACAATTCCTTTATTCATTTTCCAGAAAAAAACTGTTGAGGACCTCTGTGTAATTTAAATATTTACAGAAAGGTCCTTGGCAGTCAAACCCTCATATCTTCTCACTCGTAACCCCGATCCAGGTGAAACCAACGCTCACGTCTTCAGTGTGTCGAGCCCGTTCCGATGAGATCAATTTCATAATGTTTGCACATTCTAAAAATGACCATTGTGCCCTTGCCCTTCTATCAGCCCTCCGAGAGAGAACGGTTTCCAGCGATCCTTTACGCGGACTCTCCGCACTTCTTCTCGGAGTATTCTTTGACCCCAGGCAAGCCGACCATCTGATATATGCCCTAAAGCATTGCTCTGTGTTATTCTCGCATGTTTAATTAATGATTATGCCTGTGATAGAAATAATTAAACTTCTGCTAGACTGCACTTACTGTTTACATTACTTTCATGTACTTGCTACATAATAATTCAAAGTAAACTGATTTAATGCATAGTTGATGCCATCTCAAGTTATTGTGATAAACCGCCATGCTTGCTAAATGAAACCTAGTCGGTTGATCTAGAGTCACCGGTCCGGGCTTATCCGTGCAGCCACATTTGCCGGTATGGGACGGCCTTGACTTGGTCTGATCGCGTGCTCTTTTACCAGTACCACCAGACAGGGAAGGTTATGCACGCGCGTTGCCCTGGCCCGGTAGGCAGCGATCACCTTGTGAGCCCAGTTGAGTTATTTGCCGGCGTCCCCGTTTGGGACAGTTTAGTTGGCCACGACGGTGGCAGGTGTCACGGGGTGACACAAGGGCCACCCAGGGCTTGACTCCGGGGGAGAATGATTGCCGGTGGTACGGTGGAGGAGTCACGGGTTAGGCAGGTTTCGTTGGACCAATACTGGTCCACCCGAATGGGATCACGAGGCCAGGTGCTCCATGGTGTGGGTAAAGTGCGCAACCTCTGCAGAGTGAAAAATCTATTCGAATAGCCACGTCCACGGTATTGAACAGTCCGTCCAGGCCTCACTAGGTGGTCAACCGTAACAATGATAATAATGATGGAAGAACTTGTCTTATGCCCTAAAGTACTCAGTGGATCATGGATGTTCTGAGGGTTGTAAGGCAACCCGGAAGAGAGTAAGTTGGATCTGGTTAAGAGTTGGATTGGATCCTGAGATTATTCGGAGTATGGATTACTTACTAGATATGCTTTACCTTACCGTATTTCATAATAACTAATATTGCTAGATAGGTATGCTATGCCAAGATAATTAATATTCCTCTAATAACAAATGCATGCTTGAATGCCATGGATTGCTTTGCTTGGTGTATATGTTAGTTGGTTTGCTTGCGAGTACATTCAAAAGTACTCAGCGGCCTTTAACATGGCCAGGTTCACATAAGGATCCGTCGTCCGTCGTCAAGGAGCCGGAGCGTTCGCGGGCTAGGAGAGTAACCCAGTCAGATCCCTGTGGATTGGAGCCGCACCAAGATCATGCTGCCTTAGATAGAGCTTTTCCGCTGCCATCACTCTTGTAATATATCTTGTAAGACTGATATATCCATTAATAAAAATGCCGGTGTTCATGATACTTGTTGTAAATGCGCATGCCAGAGTGATTTCCTGGGCTGGTGTGCGTGGCGACCGTCGGGCTACAGTGGTAATCAGGCGGGGCGCCACATGAAGGTGGTGGTGTGTCAAGGCCATGTATTTCTTTAATAGGTGGCAAATTCTTAACATCCTCAGCTTTAATACCTTTTTCCTTCATAGATTTCTTTGCCTCTTGCATATCTTCAGGACTGAGAAATAAGATACCCCACTTCTTCGAAGTGGGTTTAGGCGGTGGTTCAGGAAGAGTCCAATCATCATAATTCTTCAATATGTTATTCAATAATTCCTCAGCTTGTTCAATAGTTCGTTCCCTGAAAACACAACCAGCACAACTATCTAGGAAGTCCCTAGAAGCATCGGTTAGTCCATTATAGAAGATATCAAGTATTTCATTTTTCTTGAGAGGATGATCAGGCAAAGCATTAAGCAACTGGAGAAGCCTCCCCCAAGCTTGTGGGAGACTCTCTTCTTCAATTTGCACAAAGTTAAATATTTCCTGTAAGGCAGCTTGTTTCTTATGAGCAGGAAAATATTTTTTAGAGAAATAGTAAATCATATCCTGGGGACTACGCACACAACCAGGAGCAAGAGTATTGTACCATGTCTTAGCATCACCCTTTAATGAGAACGGAAATAACTTAAGGATGTAATAGTAGCGAATCTTCTCATCATGAGCAAAGAGGGTGGCTATATCATTCAGCTTAGTAAGGTGTGCCACTACAGTTTCAGTTTCATAGCCATGGAAGGGATCAGATTCAACCAAAGTAATTAACTCTGGGTTGACAGAGAATTCATAATCCTTATCGGTAACAAAGATAGGTGAAGTAGCAAACTTAGGATCACATTTCATTCTAGCATTCAAAGTATTTTCCTTATACTTGCGTAGCAATTTCTTAAGATTGTTTCTATCCTTGCAAGAAAGAATTTCTCTAGTTACCTCTTCATCCATAACATAACCTTCAGGTATCTTAGGCATTTCAAACTTAGGAGAGCTAGGACTAATAGGTGTTTCATAGTCATCATCAGTTTCATAGGTTTCATCAGTTTTAGCAATCTCATCAGTTTCAGTAGTTTCATTCTCTTTAGCTCTAGCAATTTGTTCATCAAGAAATTCTCCTAGTGGCACATTATTATCAAGCATGGTACTAGCATCATCAATAGCATAATTCATAGCAGAGGTAGCATCATCAATAACTTGCAACATATCAGGATTACTAGCATGTGGTGGTGTTGCAAGTTTACTCATAACAGAAGGTGAATCAAGTGCAGAGCTAGATGGCAGTTCCTTACCTCCCCTCGTCTTAGAGGAAAAAATCTTGGTCTTTGGATCCTTCAGATTCTTCATAGTGATCAAATGATATAAATCCCAAGTGACTCAACAAATATAGCTATGCTCCCTGGCAACGACGCCAAAAAAAGGTCTTGATAACCCACAAGTATAGGGGATCGCAACAGTTTTCGAGGGTAGAGTATTCAACCCAAATTTATAGATTCGACACAAGGGGAGCCAAAGAATATTTGAGAGTATAAGCAGTTGAGTTGTCAATTCAACCACACCTGGAGATTAAATATCTGTAGCAAAGTGATCAGTAGCACAGTAGTATGATAGTTTGGATAGCAGTAGTAGCAGCAACGGTAACAGTAGTAGTGATAGCAATAGTTTTGTAGCAATTGGAACAGTAGCAGTAGCAATAGTAACTTAGCAAGAACAATATGTGGAAAACATGTAGGCACTGGATCGATGAACTCGTTGGATGATATTCATCATATAACAGTCATAACCTATGGCGACACAGAACTAGCTCCAGTTCATAAATGTAATGTAGGCATGTATTCCGTAAATAGTCATACGTGCTTATGAAAAAGAACTTGCATGACAACTTTTGTCCTACCCTCCCATGGCAGCGGGGTCCATAAGGAAACTAAGGGATATTAAGGCCTCCTTTTAATAGAGAACCGGAACAAAGCATTAACACACGGTGAATACATGAACTCCTCAAACTACGGTCATCACCGTGAAGTATCCCAAATATTGTCACTATGGGGTTGACGGATCATAACACGTAATAGGTGCATATGACTAGGCAAGATCGGATCAAGAACATAGGATAACATAAATGGTTCAGATCTGAAATCATGGCACTCGGGCCCTAGTGACAAGCATTAGGCATAGCAACATCAATCTCAGAACATAGTGGATACTAGAGATCAAGCCCTAACAAAACTAACTCGATTACATGATGAATCTCATCCAACTCCTCACCGACCAGCAAGCCTACAAAGGAATTACTCACTCCCGGTGGGGAGCATCATGGAATTGGCGATGGAGAAGGGTTGATGATGACGAAGACCGGAGATTCCCCTCTCCGGAGCCCCAAACGGGCTCCTGATCTGGCCTCCCGATGAAGAACAGGAGGTGGCGGCGGCTCCGTATCGTAAAACACGATAAAACTTTCTCTCTGATTTTTTTCTCCGAAAATAGGAATTTATAGTGGCGGAATTAGGGTCAGTGGTGCTACGAGGTGGGCACAACCCACCAGGGCGCGCCTGGGGGGGCTGGCGCGCCCTGGTGTATGCTGCCCAGCCTCTGGCCCCCCTCCGGTGGTTCTTGACTCCAGTATTTTTTATTTATTCTAAAATAAATCTCCAAAAAGTTTCGTCAAATTCCGAGAACTTTTATTTCTGCACAAAAAACAACACCATGGTAGTTCTGCTGAAAACAGCGTTAGTCCGGGTTAGTTTCATTCAAATCATGCAAATTAGAGTCCAAAACAAGGGCGCAAGTGTGAGGAAAAGTAGATACGATGGAGACGTATCACGGGGCGGTCATTATCTTCCATGCTAAGCGAGTTATTCTCAAGACGAGTGTTTATTCACTTGTCATTGCACGAGAGAGGCTGGTAAAAAGGGTGCCCAGTCCTGGATAATACAAAAATAAATGAACAACCCCCCCCCCCCCCCAGAAAGTTGATTGTTTGGAAAGCAACCGTGGATTCGGCCAGCCATGGAATGTGTTTGAATGGTGGAGGCGAAGTAAAATTTCAATTCTGTTTGGGAACCGCCAATAATGTGTTTAGCATGGAAGATACCAAAAACTCGGTTGTGACATTGACAGGAAAAGCACACCACCCAAAATATATTGATCTCTATTTTAAACAATGAGCTCTGGCATCTCTGCAAAACCCTGCTTCCCTCTGCGAAGGGACAATCTATTTACTTTTATGCTATTTACTTTCATGTTATTTACTTTTCATGTTAATTCACCTTCTTATTCCAACCTCAATCTCTAGTTGGCAAGCATCATGTGGTGGGGAAAGATCCAAACACATATTTCTAGTAAAATATATTTGATCATGATTCATTATTGTTGACAATTATCTTCATGATAAGTATGTTGAGAGGCGAAACATAAAGCCCCTATCTTTCTCTGTGTTCGATGGATGCTGTTTGTTCTAAAAATATGCTTTGAGTATTAGCAATCATAGAAGACTATATGATAATTGAGTATGTGAAGCTCTTACTTAGACTTGATGATGCATTGAAATTGTTTGATGCCTAAGAACATAGGTTGTTAAGTTTCAAGAGAATGCATTGTTTGGACCATGTCTTGTGAATTGATCGCTACTCTATCAGGATGATTTTTATGAGAAAAAGTTGCTGGTTATGATGCTAGAAAAGTGACTGAAATTATCAATGATCAAAACTATTCACTATGATAGCATTCACACTTCATAAATTACTTCTTTTATCATTTACCTACTCGAGGACGAGTAGGAATTACGCTTGGGAATGCTGATACGTCTCCAATGTATCTATAATTTATGAAGTATTCATGCCATATTCACCTATATTTGCAATACTTTTATATGGCTTTGATACACTTTTTATGATTTAATTAGAACTAACCCGGACTGACGCTTTTTTTAGCAGAATTACCGTGGTGTCGTTTTTGTTGTGCAAAAAATGAAAGTTATCGGAATCGCCCGAAGCTTTTTGGTGATTTTTTCTGGAACATATGAGCAACATTGGAGCGAAGAACCACCAGAGGGGGCTCCCTGCTGGCCACAAGCCAATAGGGCATGCCCAGGGGGTCAAAGGGCGCTGATGGCTTGTGGCCCCCTTGTAACTCCGTTTTGCGTGATTCCAACGCCAAAAAATCCTATAAATAGAGAAACCCTTAGAAATTAGGAGAGACTCTCCGCTCCGCCACCGCAACTCTCTGTATCGATGAAAAACCCATCTGGAGCCTTTCCAGTACCCTGCCGGAGAGGGAAATCATCATCCGGTGGCCATCTTCATCATCCCGGCGGAGGCCATGACAAGGAGGGAGTAGTTCACCCTCAGGGCTGAGGGTATGTACCAGTAGCTATGTGTTTGATCTCTTTCCCTCTCTCGTGTTCTTGAGATGTCACGATCTTGATGTATCATGGGCTTTGTTAATATAGTTGTATCATATGGTGTTTGTCCCTTGCTATCTTGATGTTATGAATTGAATCTTTCAATTTGAGATTTTGTTATGTTGGATTGAATATTGGAATTGAGATCAGTTGAAGTATGCCTTAGTATTCAACTTGCGGATTCCTATGGTGACAATGGGGTAATCTATGCATAGGGGTTGATATACGATCTTGTCCTACCTTCTCCGATAGAAATCTTGGGGTACTCTTTGAAGTTCTTTGTGTTGGATTGAATATGATGAATCTGAAATTGTTTGATGCGTGTCGAATAATTAATCCATGGATACTTGAGGTCACATTGGAGTATTTAGGTGACATTAGGGTTGTTGATATATATCATTGGTGTTATTTTAGTACGAACTCTAGGGCTATTTGTGACACCTATAGGAATAGCCCAATAGATTGATCGGAAAGGGTAACTTTGAGGTGGTTCTTACTACCTACAATAATTTCATCTTATGTTCTCCGCTACTTATGAACTTTGGAGTGATTCTCTGTTGCACGTTGAGGGATGATCATATGATCCTATTATGCTAGCATTGTTGAGAGATTGCACTAGTGAAAGTATGAACCCTAGGCCTTATTTCCAAGCATTGATATACCGTTTTGCTCGTTGTTTACTACTTGTTACTTTGCTGTTTTTATATTTTCAGATTAGAAAAAGCTATATCTACCATCCATATTGCACTTGTATCACCATCTCTTCGCCAAACTAGTGCACCTATACAATTTACCATTGTATTGGGTGTGTTGGGGACACAAGAGATTTCTTGTATTTGATTGCAGGGTTGTTCGAGAGAGACCATCTTCATCCTACACCTCCCACGGATTGATAAACGTTAGGTCATCCACATGAGGGGAAATTGCTACTGTCCTACAAAACTCTGCGCTTGGAGGCCCTATAGAGTCTACAACAATAAAGTTGTGTAGTAGACATCAACGAGCAGGAATTAAGCTTGGGGATGCTGATACGTCTCCGTCGTATCTATAATTTTTGATTGTTTCATGCCAATATTCTTCAACTTTCATATACTTTTGGCGATATTATATATTATTTTTTGGGACGAACTTACTTATCCAGTGCCTAGTGCAAGTTCTTGTTTTTTTGTGTGTTTTTGTTTCGCAGAAAATCCATATCAAACGAAGCCCAAATGCGATAAATATTTATGGAGATTTTTTTGGAATATATGTGAATTTTGGGAAGAAGAATCAACGCAACACGATGCCCGAGGGCCCCACAAGGCAACAAAAAATGACCAGGGGGTGGCCGCACCCTGATAGCTTGTGGCCACCCCTTAAGTCGGTTGGATCCCTTCTTCCGCTGCAAGAAAAATAATTTCGCGATAAAAATCCCCTCAAAATTTCAGCCCAATCGGAGTTACGGATCTCAGGATTGTCCTATGGGTTGATTGATGATCGTGATTGGTTTGAGTTGTATGTTTTATTTTGGTGTTGTCCTATGGTCCTGTCACGCACTTGTGGAGGATTCCCGCTGTAGAGTGTTGCAATACGTTCATGACTCACTTATAGTGGGTGGCTAGAGTGACAGAAGCTTACACCCGAGTAAGGGGGTTGTTGCGTATGGGAGTAAAGAGGACTTGATGTGTTAATGCTATGGTTGGGTTTTACCTTAATGATCTTTAGTAGTTGCGGATGCTTGCTAGAGTTCCAATCATCAGTGCATATGATCCAAGTACGGAAAGTATGTTAGCGTATGCCTCTCCCTCATATAAAACTGCAATAATGATTACCGATCTAGTTATCGATTGCCTAGGGACAGATCTTTCTCTTGTGTTACAAAAAAGCTTTCCAGTAAACAACTAACTTAATTAATATTTATCTAAACAACACCTAACTTTTATTTTCATGTTCTTTATTACCTTGCAAAACTATCTTTTACACCTACTAAGTACTTCTAGTTTTCTTCCCGCAAAGTAGTTTCATACTTGTTCTAGGTAAAGGAAGCATTAGCGTGCATAGATATGTATCGGTGGTCGATAGAACTTGAGAGAATATTAATTATACCTTTAGCTCCTCGTTGGGTTCGACACTCTTACTTATCGAAAAAGGCTACAAACGATACCCTACACTTGTGGGTTATCAGTATCCACATGCAAGACATATATCAAGTGTTCTCAAATCCAATATTCAATCCAACATAACAAGATCTCAAAGGGAAAGACTCAATTCATCACATCAAGATAGCAACGGAAGAACACCATATGATCCAAATATATTAACAAAGCTCGTGGTGCATCAAGATCATGCCATATCAAGAACACGAGAGAGAGAGAGAGAGAGAGAGAGAGAGAGAGAGAGAGAGAGAGAGAAAGAGATCAAACACATAGCTACTGGTACATACCCTCAGCCCCGAGGGTGAACTACTCCCTCATCCTCATGGAGACCGCTGGGGTGATGAAGATGGCCTCCAGTGACGATTTCCCCCTCGGGCAGGGTACCGAAAAGGGCTTTAGATGAGTTTTCTTTGATATAGAGAGTTGCAGTGGTGGATCGGAAGTTTTAGGTTAACTTTAGGAGGTTTCTGAATATATAGGAATTTTTGGCGTTGGAATCACGCAAAGTTGTGCTGAAACTGTGAGCTCATTAGAGGAAAAAGATGGGGAGGAGAGCGAAGAACAAAAGGAGGAAGAGCGGATTAGCTACCCGTGCCCACCATATAAAGAGAGTAACTCTTCAACTCATACATTGTTATGCTTGTGGCCATGATGCCAATATGGATTATGCTTATGGAGATGAACTTGCTATAGTTCTTTATGTTAAGCTTGGAATTGTTGCTATTGCACCCACACATGATAGTCCTATTACCTTTTTGAATTCTCCCAACTACACTATATCGGAGAAGTTTGCCCTTATTAAGGATTATATTGATGGGTTGCGTTTTACTATTGCACATGATGATTTTTATGAATATAGTATTCATGTGCTTGCTGCTCCTACTTGCAATTATAATGAGAGAGGAACCAAATCTTCACCTCTCTATGTTTCCAATACGATAAAATTGCAAGAAACTACTTATGCTATGTATTGGCCTTTACTTGATGCACATGAATTGTTCTTTTATGACATGCCAACGCACAGGAAGAGAGTTAGACTTCGTTGTTACATGATATATGTTGCTTTGTGCTCACTACTAAATTACACATCATTGTTAATTAAAATTGGCTTTGATATACCTTGGGATCCGGGTGGACCAATTACTTGAGCATTAAATGCCTAGGTTAATGGCTTTAAAGAAAGCGCTACCAGGGAGACAACCCAGAAGTTTTAGAGAGTCATCTATTTCTATTGTGTGCTTTTAAAATAATTAAAAAAAGTGGGGAGCCTAAAAAAATTCAAAAAGAAAGGTGAAAGTGAGAAAGATGAGCACCGTTGAAGTGGGGGACGTCCTTGAACTTTTGTTCATGCCCATGGAAACTATGTGAATCTTGATTACAACAACTTTTCAACAAAAATAATTAACCCCTTGTATAAATCCATTGATTATAAAAATAATGTGCCAATATTTACCTTTAGGATGTTTAATTTGCATGTTTGATATGTGCTGTACAAAAACAGAAACTTTGTCTGTACTGTTTGATTTTTGGTATTTTACTGGAACATCAAATATTTCTGAAATTTTTACACAGTATGTTTATACAAATACTTTATTACTTCCTAATTTTTAAAAATTATTTGAGTTATAAAAGTATAGGTTTCATGTGCATCTTTATAGACTGTCCTGTTTTTCTCAGATTGCTGTTATAGTTGCTTTGTCTGCTTATGTTTGAATTCTTGTTGAGCCCCAATGACTTGGGAGCCATAGAATTGTGATGGCATACAGTAGTTAATGTTGGATTATAATTATAAAATAATGTGATGTCAAGACATGATGGGATTTGGTGTTATATGTACTAACCTTTCTAAAAAAAGTTCCGTTAAGTTTTGTGTGGATGAAGTGTTCGAAGATCAAGGAGGTACCGATATGAGAAGAATAAGGAGAGGCAAGAGTTCAAGCTTGGGGATGCTCAAGGCCCCCAAGTTAATATTCAAGGAGACTCAAGCGTCTAAGCTTGGGGATGCCCCGGAAGGCATCCCATCTTTCTTCTTCAACAATTATCGGTATGTCTTGGTTTTTGTTTTGCTCACATGGTATGCGTAAATTCTTGGAGCGTCGTGTGCCTTTTATTTTTTATTTTAGCAATGCACCATTCTGGTATGGGAAATTCCATGGTTGATTTATAGAATGCTCTTTGCACTTCACTTATATCTTTTGAGTATGGCTTTGTAGAATGCTTCATGTGCTTCACTTATATCATTTGAAGTTGGATGCCTGTTTCTCTACATATAGAAAATATTTATTTGTAGAATGCTCTTTTGCTTCACTTATATTTATTAGAGCATGTCGTGGTCTTTTGTATAAAGAATTAAACTCTCATGCTTCACTTATACCTATTTAGAGAGTCAAATAGGAATTGGTCATTCACATGGTTAGTCATAAAATCCTACATAAAACTTGTAGATCACTGCATATGATATGTTTGATTCCTTGCAATAGTTTTGAGACATTAAGATAGTAATATGTGGGGGTACTAGTGGATGATTGTAGATTAGTAGGAATGTCGGTGTTAAGGTTTGTGATTCCCGAAGCATGCATGCATAGTCTCTAGTTATGCGATGAAGTTGGAGAATAATTTACTCTTGATTGAAATCCTTTGTGCTGTTATGATCGGGGGCGCGCGATGGTTAACTCCTCCCAACCTCCTCCCTAGGGGCATGCGAGTAGTACTTTGCTTCAAGACAGCTAATAAAGCCTTGCAATAATGTGAGTTCTTTAGACTAATGTGAATCCATGGATGTACCCATGCTCACCACCTCATATTTGCTAGCCTCTTCGGCACCATGCATTGCCCATTCTCACCTCAAGGATTGGTGCAAACTTCGTTGGTGCATCCAAACCCCGCGACATGATACACTCTGTTGCACATAAGCCACCTTATATCTTCCTCAAAACAGCCACCATACCTACCTATCATGGCATTTCCATAGCCATTCCGAGATACACTGCCATGCAACTTCCACCGTTACATCATATGACTAGTACACTCGTTGTCATATTGCTTTGCATGATCGTAAGAAAGCTAGCGATATTTCCATGGCTTGTCCGTTTTTTGATATCTTTAGCTACACTAGATCATCACACATCCTGGTACACTGCAAGAGGCATTCATATACAGTCATATTGTTTAGTAGTTTTTGATATCGAGTTGTAAGTAAATAAAAGTGTGATGATCATCATTATTAGAGCATTGTCCCGGTGAGGAAAGGATGATGGAGACTATGATTCCCCCACAAGTCGGGATGAGACTCTGGACGAAAAATAAAAAATGGGGGAGGCCAAATGAGCCCACCAAGAAAAAAAGAAAAAGAAAAAAAGAAAGAAAGAAAAATAAAAAAGAAAAATAAAAAAGAAATGAGAGAAAAAGAGAGAAGGGACTTGCTACTATCCTTTACCACACTTGTGCTTCAAAGTAGCACCATGTTCTTCATATAGAGAGTCTCCTGATTTGTCATTTTCATATACTAGTGGAAATTTTCATTATAGAACTTGGCTTGTATATTCCGATGATGGGTTTCCTCAAATTCCCGAGGTCTTCATGAGCAAGCAAGTTGGATGCACACCCACTTAGTTTCATTTGAGCTGTCATACACTTATAGCTCTTAGTGCATCGGTTGCATGGTAATCCCTACTCCTCACATCGATACTGATTGATGGGCATCTCCATAGCCTGTTGATCCGCCTAGTTGATGCGAGCCTTTCTTTCCACTTTTACTCCTTTGAAACCTACCACCATACTCTATTCCACCTATATGTTATGTGCATGGTTCACGCTCATGTATTGAGTGAGGTATAAAATGCTGAAGCGCGTAAAAAGGTACGATCCAATTGCTTCGTTTGACACCGGGGTGCTCAAGATTTATACTTTATGCTAGGAAGACCAAGCATGACAGGCTAAATGATTTTGTAGGGATAGCGTTCTTTGGCATTGTTATTTTGAAAGGTCATGATTGTTTGCTAGTAAACCTGGGTATTGTCGTATTTATGTCTTTATGTCAAATGATAGAATATTGACTTGAATCACTTGTATCTTTATATTCATGCCATGATTAGACATTTGTTCAAGATTATGTTAGGTTGCATTCCACATCAAAAATTATCTTTTTATCTTTTACCTACTCGAGGACGAGTGATATGTCTCCAACGTATCGATAATTTATGAAGTATTCATGCCATATTCACCTATGTTTACAATAATTTTATATGGCTTTGATCCACTTTTTATGATATAATTAGAACTAACCCGGACTGACGCTGTTTTCAGCAGAATTACCGTGGTGTAGTTTTGTGTGTAGAAAATGAAAGTTCTCGGAATCGCTCGAAACTTTTTGGTGATTTTTCTGGAACATATGAGCAACATTGGAGCGAAGAACCACCGGAGGGCCCCCCCTGTTGGCCACAAGCCAACAGGGCGCACCCAGGGGGGCGTCAAAGGGCGCCGATGGCTTGTGGGCCCCTTATAACTCCATTTTGTGTGATTCCAACGCCAAAAATCCTGTAATTAGAGAAACCCTCAGAAATTAGGAGAGACTCATTGCTCCGCCGCCGCAACTCTTTATATCGACGAAAAACCCATCTGGAGCCTTTCCAGTACCCTGCCGGAGAGGGAAATCATCATCCAGTGGCCATCTTCATCATCCCGGCGGAGGCCATGACATGGAGGGAATAGTTCACCCTCGGAGCTGAGGGTATGTACTAGTAGCTATGTGTTTGATCTCTCTCTCTCTCGTGTTCTTAAGATGTCACGATCTTGATGTATCACGGGCTTTGTTAATATAGTTGGATCATATGGTGTTTGTCCCTTGCTATCTTGATGTGATGAATTGAATCTTTCCCTTTCATATTTTGTTATGTCAGATTGAATATTGATTTTAGATCACTTGATGTATGTCTTCGTATTCAACTTGCGGATTCCCGTGGTGAAAATGGAGTAATCTATGCATAGGGGTTGATATACGATCTTGTCCTACCTTCTTCGATAGAAATCTTGGGGTGCTCTTTGAAGTTCTCTGTGTTGGATTGAATATGATGAATCTGAAATTGTTTGATGCGCGTCGAAAAATTAACCCACGGATACTTGAGGTGACATTGGAGTATCTAGGTGACATTAGGGTTGATTGATATGTATCATTGGTGTTATTTCAGTACGAACTCTAGGGTTGTTTGTGAAACCTATAGGAATAGCCCAATAGATTGATTGGAAAGGGTAACTTTGAGGTGGTTCTTACTACCTACAACAATTTCAGCCTATGTTCTCTGCTACTTATGAACTTTGGAGTGATTCTCTGTTGCACGTTGAGGGATGAATATGATCCTATTATGTTAGCATTTTTTAGATATTGCACTAGTGAAAGTATGAACCCTAGGCCTTATTTCCAAGCATTGATATACCTTTTTGCTCGCTGTTTACTACTTGTTACTTTGCTGTTTTTATATTTTTAGATTACAAAAACCTATATCTACCATCCATATTGCACTTGTATCACTATCTCTTCGCCAAACTAGTGCATCTATACAATTTACCATTGTATTGGGTGTGTTGGGGAAACAAGAGATTTCTTCTATTTGATTGCAGAGTTGTTTGAGAGAGACCATCTTCATCCTACACCTCCCAAGGATTTATAAACTTTAGGTCATCCACTTGAGGGAAAATTGCTACTGTCTTGCAAAACTCTGCGCTTGGAGGTCTAACAGAGTCTACAAGAATAAAGTTGTGTAGTAGACATCAACGAGCAGGAATTAGGCTTGGGGATGCTGATACGTCTACGTCGTATCTATAATTTTTGATTGTTTCATGCCAATATTCTACAACTTTCATATACTTTTGGCAATATTTTATATTATTTTTTGGGACTAACTTACTTATCCAGTGCCCAGTGCCAGTTCCTGTTTTTTTATATTTTTTGTTTCGCAGAATATCCATATCAAACAAAGTACAAACTCGATAAAAATTTCTGGATTTTTTTTGTAATATATGTTAATTTTGAGAAGAAGAATTAACGCAACACGATGCCCGAGGGGCCCACAAGGCAAGAACGCACGGCCAGGGGGTGGCCTCACCCTGATAGCTTGTGGCCACCCCTTAAGTCGATTGGAGCCCTTATTCCGACGCAAGATAGATAATTTAGCGATAAAAATCCCCTAAAAATTTCAGCCCAATCGGAGTTACGGATCTCCGGATATTTAAGAAACGGTGAAGGGCTCAGAAAACAGTCGCGAAAACATGAGAGAAACAGAGAGAGATCCAATCTTAGAGGGGCTCTTGCCCTCCAGGAGCCATGGGGGCCATGGACTACAGGGGAAACTCTCCTCCCATCTAGGGGGGAGACCAAGGAAGAATAAGAAGGAGGGGTGCTCTCTCCCCTTCTCTCCCGGTGGCTCCGGAGCGCCACCGGGGCAACCATCGTGACGGCGATCTACAGCAACAACTTCGCCGCGGTCACCACCAACTCTCTCCCCCTCTATGCAGCCATGTAAAACTTCTATTCCCTGCTGTAATCTATACTTAAACATGGTGCTTAATGTTATATACTGTTACCCAATGATGTGTGTCTATCCTATGATGTTTGAGTAGATTTCTTTTGTCCTATGGGTTGATTGATGATCATGATTGGTTTGAGTTGTATGTTTTATTTTGGTGTTGTCCTATGGTGCCTTCTGTGCCGCGCACACTTGGAGGATTCCCTCTATAGGGTGTTGCAATACGTTCATGACTCGCTTATAGTGGGTGGCTAGAGTGACAGAAGCTTACACCCGAGTAAGGGGGTTGTTGTGTATGGGAGTAAAGAGGACTTGATGTGTTAATGCTATGGTTGGGTTTTACCTTATTGATCTTTAGTAGTTGTGGATGCTTGCTTGAGTTCCAATCATAAGTGCATATGATCCAAGTACGGAAAGTATGTTAGCGTATGCCTCTCCCTCATATAAAACTGCAATAATGATTACCGACCTAGTTATCGATTACCTAGGGACAAATCTTTCTCCTGTGTTCCAAAAAAGCTTTCCACTAAACAACTAACTTAATTAATATTTATCTAAACAGCCCCTAACTTTGATTTTCGTGTTCTTTATTACCTTGCAAAACTATCTTTTACACCTACTAAGTACTTCTAGTTTTGTTCCCGCAAAGTAGTTTCATACTTGTTCTAGGTAAAGTAAGCATTAGCTTGCGTAGAGTTGTATCGGTGAGAATATTAATTCTACCTTTAGCTCCTTGTTGGGTTCGACACTCTTACTTATCAAAAAGGCTACAAACGATCCCCTACACTTGTGGGTTATCAGTATCCACATGCAAGACATATATCAAGTGTTCTCAAATCCAATATTCAATCCAACATAACGAGATCTCAAACGAAAGACTCAATTCATCGGATCAATATAGCAAGGGAAGAACACCATATGATCCAACTATATTAACAAAGCTCGTGATGCATCAAGATCTTGCCATATCAAGAACACAAGAGAGAGAGAGAGAGAGAGATCAAACACATAGCTACTGGTACATACCCTTAGCCCTGAGGGTGAAGTACTCCCTCATCCTCATGGAGACCACCGGGATGATGAAGATGGCCTCCGGTGATGATTTCCCTCTCGGGCAGGGTACCGAAAAGGGCTTCAGATGAGATTTCTTCGATACAGAGAGTTGCGGCGGTGGAGCGAAAGTTTTAGGTTAACTTTTGGAGGTTTGTGTATATATAGGAATTTTTGGCGTTGGAATCACGCGAAGTTGTGTTACGGGGGCCCACAAGGTAGGTCGACACGGCCACCCCTGGGCGTGCCCACCTGCCTTGTGGGGCCCCTGTGGGTCTTCTGGTACTCCCTCGAAGCTTCATGGGTCCCTTTCCTTCCAGAAAAAATCATCAAAAAGTTTCGTTCAATTCCGAGAACTTTCATTTTCTGCACAAAAACAGCACCACGGTAATTCTGCTGAAAACAACGTCAGTCCAGGTTAGTTCCAATTAAGTCATATAAAGTGCATCAAAACCATATAAAAATATTGTAAACATGGGTAAATATGGCACGAATATTTCCTCAATTATCGATACATTGGAGATGTATCAGACTATCACCATCCCCAAGCTTAATTCTTGCTCGTCCTCGAGTAGGTAAATGATAAAAGAAATAATTTATGAAGTGTGAATGCCAGCATAGTGAAATAAGTTTAATCAACGATAATTTCAATCACCTTTTCTAGCATTGTTATATATATCATAAACAGTAGCTCATTTCTCATAAAACTTCTCATGATTAAGTAGCAAGCTATTCACATGTTAAAGTATAGACCATAAACTTTCTTGAAAACCAACAAACTATGTTTTCAGTCATCAAACAATTACAATTCATTTTATTTTCAGGAAGGGTCTATGTAAGAGCTTTGATTTAGGAAATTTCACATACCCAACTATCATTTAGTCTTCCATGATTGCTGACACTCAAAGCATATTTTTAGAACAAACAGTTTCAGTCAAACACATAGGTAGATAGGGGCTTAATGTTTTGCCTCCCAACTTTTTTATCTCAGGGATAATGTCAACAATAATGACTCATGATCACCTATATTCAGCTGGATATATGTGCCTGGATCATTCCCTACCACATGATGATTGCCCACTAAATAATAAGCAGAGCAGAATAGGGATGAACATTAATGACTCTTGCATAAAAGTAAATGCAGAAAAGTAAATACAGAAAAGTAAAAGATAGGCCCTTCACAGAGGGAAGCAAAGGTTGTCATGCACTTTTTATTTTTGGATGTGCAAGCTCTTAATGGAAAGGAACGTCACTTTATATTGCCCCTTGTGATAGCAACCTTTATTATGCAGACCGTCGCTTTTATTTCTTCACCATCACAAGTTCGTACAAAGCTTATTTTCCCTTCCAATAAAAGATCATACATATTTATGAGCAATTTTTATTGCTTTTTGCACCGATGATAACTTACTTGAAGGATCTTATTCAATCCATAGGTAGGTATGGTGGACTCTTATGACAAGAAATTAGTTTAAAGGGTTTTTGGATGAACAGGTAGTATCTCTACTTAGTACGAATTTTTGGCTAGCAGAAGATCCTAAGCAAGCACCACATGTTAGAGGATCCATGACAATATAACTTCTATGTGAATATAAACAAACATAACCATTATGTTGTCTTCCTTGTCCAACATCAACTACTTGATCAAGTTTAACAATAATTAATGGGGGCTCACAATCATAGAAGATGTCCAAGATAGTATATTTATATGTGAAATCTCTCTTCCTTCAAAGTTCTTTCATGAATTGTTCAAGTGACCAATGCTATGTTTGCCAACTTCCAATAATTTTACCGCTTATACTTCTTGTATGTGAAGTCATTACTTCCTAGGGGACAAGCATATGAAGCATATATAATTTCATACTTATGACATTCAATTCATTCAACATTTTCTCTTAGGAATAGGATATAAGTGAAGCACAAGAGTAAACAGTAAACTACTCTCAAAAGATATAAGTGAAGATCAATGAGTAGTCAAACAATCAAGTAGCTATGTGAGGACTCTCTCTCAATAAATATTTTTAGATCTGAGTATTTTATTCAAACAGAAAACAAAACAAAAATGGCACTCCAAGAATAGCACATATCATGTGAACGAATAAAAACTTAGGCTCAACATAGGCTAACCGATATTTGTTGACGAAGAGAGGTGGGATGCCTAACGTGACATCCCCAAGCTTAGATGCATGAGAATTCTTGTAATATTAACTTGGGGAGCCTTGGGCATCCTCAAGCTTAAGCTTTTGTGTATTTTTAATTCCTCTCATATCACGGTTTCCTAAATATTAAAAGCTTCATCCACACAAAACTTGTCAAGAACTCGTGAGATAGGTTAGTGCACATACGAATAAATCAAACACTTTATCTACTACCAAGACAAGTTGCAAAATAATTTTCAAACATTATCTACTATTTACTATCATTACCACAATTTAGATCTACCAATATAAGCTATGGAAACTATAGGATGAGTAGATAACAAAACTATGACACCAATCTATCTAAACAGGACATTCTGTAGAAATTAATTCAGAAGGTATACCTATGTAACTCAAACAATTCTAAAACTTTTGAAAATAATAAATAATTTATTTGACAGTATTGTGTAAAAGTTTCAGAAACTTTTCACGTTCCAGTAAAATATGAAAATTCAAACACTACAGCAAAAGTTTCTGTTTTTACACAACACACATCAAACATGCCATTCAAGCATCCTAAAGGCAAGACTTGGAACTTTTTATTGAAAACATGATTATAAATAACATTTAACAAAGAACAACAAAATAAAATGATGCCCCAAGCAAAACACATATTATGTGACGAATAAAAATATAGCTCCAAGTAAGATACGCGCGCGGGATCTTGTAAATTAACACAAATAAAAATATAGTTCCAATTAATTTAGAGGTGCGCGGGATCTTGTTGCGCACTTGGCTAAAACACTGGATGTACTTGCGGAGGGTCTCTCCAGGGCGCTGACGCACGACGTGCAAGTCATTGAGCATGAGGGGACGCTCGTATGTGCCCTTGAAGTTGGCGACGAACTGCTTGCACAGCTCGGACAGGAGGAGATGGAGTTATCAGGGAGGTTCATCAGCCACGAGCGAGCGTTGTCCTTGAGTGCCATGGGAAGCCAGTTTGCCATACACTTATCGTCGCCACCCACAGCCTTGATGCCCGTGGCGTAGAGCGTCAGGAACTCCATGAGGTTGGGGGTGCCATCGTAGCGAGGAGGTAGCTTCGGCTTCCACTTGAAGGGCCACACCACGCGTCGCAACTCGGGGGTGAAGGCGAGACAGCCCCCACAGATGGCGGTGACTCCGCTCGTGAGGGCGGCCCGGTTCTGGCGCCCGGCCGCTGCGATGTCCTGGATGATGCAGTCCTGATGGTCATGCTGCTTCTCGAGGAGGATGCGCGCGTCTGGCTGCGCCCGCTGGATGATCTCGCAGCTGCTGCCGGCGTCATTGGGCGAGGATGCTCCCTGGGACGGATCTGGCCCGCGTGCACTGTGGCAAGGCTCCGCGTCGCTATCGTTTGGAGGAGGCGGAGGAGGAGCACCATGCTCTGCCCTTGCCCAATGAGATGATGGAGGCAGGGGCGGGCGAGAGGGCGTCGGGGCGTCCCTATTGGTGTTGACGAGCTCAGTGATATGCACGAGCCAGGCGTCGTAGCCGACCGAAGTCGGGCGATAATGCAACAGCTCTTGTACCATGAGCAGCGCAGCCTGCGGCGCCGCCGGCCCACGGTAAGCGAGGGAAGACATCGTGCTGTTGCGCTCGGGCGGAGGCTGCTGCTGCTGATGAGCGGACAGGTGGACAGAGGAGGCCTGCTGCTCCCATGTTGTCGGCTGTGGCGGCGCGCACGCGCCCACCATGATTGTCATTGACGATGGGCTTCGTGCGGACACGGTTAGCCCTGCGCTGGGCGTGAGCTTGGCGTGCATCGGCCATATTGAGGACGAAGTCGAGGACGCTGCAATCACAGAAAGGCCCCCTACTTGGCGCGCCAAATGTCGGAGAAGCGTTTTAGCAAGGGTATGCTCTCCAAAACCCCGGTTCAAACTTTGGGGCCTTTCTGTGCAGTTATCCCACGACCTGATGGCGACTATGCCTACGGCAAATGGAGCTTCGCGAGAGCACACAAACACAGGGCATGACAGTGGACACACGGTTTACCCAGGTTTAGGCCACCTTGCGGTGTAAAACCCTACTCCTGCTTGGTGGGATTGTTTTGGGTGTTCCAAGGTGAAAGATGACCATACAAGTGAATGATTGAGGGCTCGAAGGATTTGTCTTTGGGATCAGTCGAATGGATCAAGTGTTTCTCTACGGTGGAAGCACTGCCCCTCTTATCCTTGCCTTGGTCCTCTTCCCCAAAAATATCGGCAGGAAAGGGCAGCCACAGGGCGCCAATTCGAAGGGGGACAGGCACTCAGTCTATACTGACAAAAAGTCATCTTCGTCTGCAAAGGCGCCGTCCATGACGCGCTTGTGGGCTCGATGATGACCTTAGCCCTGGCGACATGTGTCACCTTGGTCGCCTTGCACCAAAACAACAAGCTTTGGAAATCCACTTTGGAGGAGGCAGCCGGCACTGCCCTTTAATCACCAGCAAGGAAATCCTCTCTGTCCGTGCCTGCTGGCACGGTCCTGCCGTCCTTTCCTGCACGAGGACGTCACCCACGTTGTGGGCGTGCAGACATGTGACCATCACTTCTCGGCCCCTCCAAGCGGAGGGCCTCGTGGGGAGTCACCTCACGAGCGGAGCCTCGCGAGGCTGCTTGATGCTGAAGATACTTGTCTTGGAGAGTCCCGCCTCGCTGGGAGAGGGCCTCGCGAGGTCCGAGCCTCGCGAGGTGCTTTGCCCGTGGAGATCTCGAGTGGGCCGCCTGTTGGGCTATTTGCCAGGTGTCGCTCCTGGGTCACGGGTGGACGGGTGATAACCCACAAGTATAGGGGATCAATTGTAGCCTTTCTCGATAAGTAAGAGTGTCGAACCCAACGAGGAGCTAAAGGTAGAACAAATATTCCCTCAAGTTCTATCCACACCGATACAACTCTACGCACGCTTAACGTTCGCTTTACCTAGAACCAGTATGAAACTAGAAGTACTTTGTAGGTGTAACGGGATAGGTTTGCAAGATAATAAAGAACACGTAAATGAAATCTAGGCGCTGTTTAGATGAAGAAACAACTAAGTTAGTCTTAGTAGAGAGCTTTTTGTCACAAGAAAGTTATTTGTCCCTAGGCAATCGATAACTAGACCGGTAATCATTATTGCAATTTTATATGAGGGAGAGGCATCAGCTAACATACTTTCTCTACTTGGATCATATGCACTTATGATTGGAACTCTAGCAAGCATCCGCAACTACTAAAGATCATTAAGGTAAAAACCAACCATAGCATTAAGTATCAAGTCCTCTTTACTCCCATACGTAAACAACCTACTTACTCGGGTATGTGCTTCCGTCACTCACGCCACCCACCATAAACGAATCATAAACATATTGCAAACCCTACAGCGGGGATCCCTCACGCTTGCGCGACACGGAGAGCACCATAGGACAGCACCAATAATAAAACATGCAACTCAAACCAATCATGATCATCAATCAACCCATAGGACAAAATGGATCTACTCAAACATCATAGGATAGCCATACATCATTGGGAAATAATATATAGCATTGAGCACCATGTTTAAGTACAGATTACAGCGGGGAGAAGAGGTATTGAACCGCTGCATAGAGGGTGAGAGAGTTGGTGATGACGGCGGCAAAGTTGTTGGTGTAGATCGTCGTCACGATGATGGCCCCGGCGGCGTTCTGGTGCCACCGGGAGAGAGGGGGAGAGAGCCCCCCTCCTTCTTCTTCCTTGACCTCCCCCCTAGATGGGAGGAGGGTTTCCCCTCTGGTCCTTGGCCTCCATGGCAGCGGAGGGGTGAGAGCCCCTCCAAGATTGGATCTCTCTCTCTGTTTCCTTCTGTTTCTGCCTCCCCAGATTCTGGCCTTTCACCGTTTCTTAAATTCCCGGAGATCCGTAACTCTGATTGGGATGAAATTTTAACACGATTTTTATCCAGATATTAGCTTTCTTGCGGCTAAATAAGGGCCCCAACCGCCTTACGGGGTGACCACAAGCCACCCTGGCGCGCCCTACCCCCCAGGGCGCGCCCCTATGGCTTGTGGGCCCCTCGGGCACCGCCTTCTGTTGATTCCACTTCCCAAAATTCACATATATTCCAAAAAAAACTCCGTAAGTTTTTATCCCGTTTGGACTTCGTTTGATATGGATTTTCTACGAAACAAAAAACATGCAACAAACAGGAACTGTCACTAGGCACTGGATCAATATGTTAGTCCCAAAAATAGTATAAAAAGTTGCCAAAAGTATATGAAAATTGTAGAATATTGGCATGAAACAATCAAAAATTATAGATACGACGGAGACGTATCAGCATCCCCAAGCTTAATTCCTGCTCGTCCTCGAGTAGGTAAATGATAAAAAAGATAATTTTTGATGTGGAATGCTACCTAGCATAATCTTGATCATATAATCTAACCATGGCATGAATATTAAGACACGAGTGATTCAAAGCAATAGTCTATCATTTGACATTAAGACAATAATACTTCAAGCATACTAATAAAGCAATCATGTCTTCTCAAAATAACATGGCCAAAGAAAGTTATCCCTACAAAATCATATAGTCTGGCTATGCTCCATCTTCATCACACAAAGTATTAAATCATGCACAACCCCGGTTTTAGCCAAGCAATTGTTTCATATTCTAGTATTCTCAAACTTTTTCAACTTTCACGCAATACATGAGCGTGAGCCATGGATATAGCACTATAGGTGTAATATAATATGGTGGTTGTGTAGAAGACAAAAAAGAAGGACATAGTCTCACATCAACTAGGCGTATCAACGGGCTATGGAGATGCCCATCAATAGATATCAATGTGAGTGAGTAGGGATTGCCATGCAACGGATGCACTAGAGCTATAAGTGTATGAAAGCTCAAAAAGAAACTAAGTGGGTGTGCATCCAACTCGCTTGTTCACGAAGACCTAGGGCAATTTTGAGGAAGCCCATCATTGGAATATACAAGCCAAGTTCTATAATGAAAAATTCCCACTAGTATATGAAAGTGACAATATAGGAGACTCTCTATCATGAAGATCATGGTGCTACTTTGAAGCACAAGTGTGGAAAAAAGGATAGTAGCATTGCCCCTTCTCTCTTTTCTCTCATTTTTTTGTGTGTTTTTTTGGGTGGGCTTCTTTGGCCTCTTTTTTTTTATTTGGGCTTCTTTGGCCTCTTTTATTTATTTGTAAAGTTCGGAGACTCATCCCAACTTGTGAGGGAATCATAGCTTCCATCATCCTTTCCTCACATGGGACAATGCTCTAATAATGATGATCATCACACTTTTATTTACTTACAACTCAAGAATTACAACTCGATACTAGAACAAAATATGACTCTATATGAATGCCTCCGGCAGTGTACCGGGATGTGCAATGATCTAGCGTAGCAATGACATCAAAAAATGGACAAGCCATGAAAACATCATGCTAGCTATCTTACGATCATGCAAAGCAATATGACAATGATGGTGCGTGTCATAATAAACGGAACGGTGGAAGTTGCATGGCAATATATCTCGGAATGGCTATGGAAATGCCATAATAGGTAGGTATGGTGGCTGTTTTGAGGAAGAGAATATGGTGGGTTTAATGCACCGGCGAAAGTTGCACGGTACTAGAGAGGTTAGCAATGGTGGAAGGGTGAGAGTGCGTATAATCCATGGACTCAACATTAGTCATAAAAAACTCACATACTTATTGCAAAAATCTATTAGCTATCGAAACAAAGTATTAGACGCATGCCCCTAGGGGAGAGGTTGGTAGGAGTTAACCATCGCGCGCTCCCGACCTCCACACAAAGGATGACAATCAATAACTAAATCATGCTCCGACTTCTTCACATAACGGTTCACCATACGTGCATGCTACGGGAATCACAAACTTTAACACAAATATTTCTACCAATCCACAATTACTCACTAGCATGTCTCTAGTATCACCATCTTTATATCGCAAAACTATTGCAAGGAATCAAACATATCATAATCAGTGATCTACAAGTTTTATGTAGGATTTTATGACTAACCATGTGAATGACCAACTCCTGTTAACTCTCTAAATAGATATAAGTGAAGCATTAGAGTTTAATTCTTTCTACAAAAGATATGCCCACGCTCTAACAAATATAAGTGAAGCAAAAGAGCATTCTACAAATGGCGGTTTTCTATGTGTAGAGAAACATGCAATCCAAACTTCAAATGATATAAGTGAAGCACATGAAGCATTCTATAAAGCCATACTCAAAAGATATAAGTGAGGTGCAAAGAGCCTTCTATAAATCAACCAAGGACTTTCTCATACCAGAATGGTGCGTTATTAAAAGAAAAATAAAAAGCACACGACGCTCCAAGATTTATGCATATCATGTGACGAATAAAAATATAGCTCCAAGTAAAATTACCGATGGTCGTTAGAAGAAAGAAGGGATGCCTTCCGGGGCATCCCCAAGCTTAGTTTCTTGGGAGTCCTTGAATATTACCTTGGGGTGTCTCAGGCATCCCCAAGCTTGGTCTCTTTCCACTCCTTATTCCTTCATCCATCGTGATCTCACCCAAAACTTGAAAACTTCAATCACACAAAACTTAACAAAACCCTCGTGAGATACATTAGTATAATAAAACAAATCACCACCTTAAGTACTGTTGCAAACCCATTCATATTTTGTTTTTGCATTGTAGCTACTGTATTATAACTTCTTTATGGCTTATACCACCGATACAATCGGTAGTTTCATCAAAACTAGCAAAACAATGCAACAAAATCAGAATCTGTCTTAAACAGGACAGTCTGTAGCAATATGAACATTTACTATATTTCTGTAACTCTAAAAATTCTGAAAAATTAGGAAAAAATTAAAAATTTGCATAGAAGTACTGTGTAAAAATTTCAGAAACTTTGGACATTCCAGTAAAAAATGTAAATTCATGCACTACAGCCAAAGTTTCTGTTTTTGCACTGCACACACCAAACAAGCAATCTAATCATCCTAAAGGCAAATCTTGGCACATTATTTTTATAATACAATGGATTTATACAAGGGGATAATTATTTTTGTTGAAAAGTTTCTGTAATTAAGATTCACAAGGTTTCCATGGGCATGAACAAAGTCCAAGGCATGCTCCCATTTTAACAATGCTCGTCTCTCTCACTTTCACTTTTCTTTTTGAAAAAGTTTTTAGGTTCCCCTCTTTATTTTTTTGTTTTTAAACTATATAAAAGCACACAACAGAATAAAATGACTCTCTAAAACTTCCGGGTTGTCTCCCTGGCAGCGCTTTCTTTAAAGCCATTAAGCTAGGCATAAAGTGCTCAAGTAATGGATCCACCCGGATCCCAAGGTATATCAAAGCCAATTTTAATTAACAATGATTTATAATTTAGTAGTGATCACAAATTAACATATATCATGCAACAACGAAGTCTAACTCTCTTCCTATGCATTGGCATATCATAAAAGAACAATACATGCACATCAAGTAAAGGCCAATACATAGCATAAGCAGTTTCTTGCAATTTTATCATATTGGAAACATAGAGAGGTGGAGATGTAGTTCCTCTCTCATAATAATTGCAAGTAGGAGCAGCAAGCACATGCATATTATATCTATCAAAATCATCATGTGTAATAGTAAAAGGCAACCCATCTATATAATCCTTAATAAGTGCAAACTTCTCCGATATAGTGTAGTTGGGAGAATTCAAAAAGATAATAGGACTATCATGTGTGGGTGCAATAGCAACAATTTCACGTTTAACATAAGGAACTATAGCAAGTTCATCTCCATAAGCATCATTCATATTGGCATCATGGCCACAAGCATAGCAAGCATCAAGTTCATCAAAAAGGGATATTTCAAACGAATCCAAGGGATCATAGCAATTATCATAGCATTCATCCTTCGATAAGAACGAAGGGAAATTAAACAATGTATGAGTTGAAGAGTTACTCTCATTAGAAGGTGGGCACGGGTAGCTAATCCGCTCTTCCTCGTTTTGTTCTTCGCTCTCCTCGTCATCTTTTTCATCAAATGAGCTCACAGTGTCATCATTTTCTTCTTCCATAGTTTCCTGCAAAATATTAGTCTCCTCTTGGACAGCAGAGGAGTCCTCAATATATGGCTTAACATAAGCATTAGAAGCATAGTTTTCATAGCAATATTTAAGTATGGCAAAACTTTCAGATTTGTAAAGAGTAGCATCATACTTTTCAATCAAAGAAGCAATTTCATAGGCACCCTTAAAAGCAACAAATTCTTCAATTTGCTCAATATCATAGTAATTATAAACACCCTTGGCATAAGAAGATACGATTCCATTATCCTTAAACTCACATTGATAGGGAAGGTGTTTTTTAGGGTCTTTAGAACAACAAGTAAAATCATAAATTTCGCATAAATTCCAAGCATAGCATTGCAAAGTATTAATATGATGCCATAAAAGTTTCCCTTTTTGAGATAAGCGATGTCGCACATAATAAGCATTCTCATTTAATGATTTGCCCTCAACTAAGCTAGTTGGGGTTTCAGCACGAGCACAAACGGATCGAAGATGATCCAAGTAAAAAGCTTCAACAGTGTGATAGATTTTGGGTGGTTCTTCAACCATTGGTGTAGTAAGTTCAACTAATTTTTTTGGTATTTCATGTTCCATATCCATAACTAAAGATAGAGAACAACTTAGAACAGCAAATAAAATCTACTTAGTGATAAAGCAAACAAGCACCCACGAGAATATTCACCCCACGCTATTGCTCCCCGGCAACGGCGCCAGAAAAAGGTCTTGATAACCCACAAGTATAGGGGATCAATTGTAGCCTTTCTCGATAAGTAAGAGTGTCGAACCCAACGAGGAGCTAAAGGTAGAACAAATACTCCCTCAAGTTCTATCGACCACCGATACAACTCAACGCACGCTTAACGTTCGCTTTACCTAGAACAAGTATGAAACTAGAAGTACTTTGTAGGTGTAACGGGATAGGTTTGCAAGATAATAAAGAACACGTAAATGAAATCTAGGGGCTGTTTAGATGAAGAAACAACTAAGTTAGTCTTAGTAGAGAGCTTTTTGTCACAAGAAAGTTATTTGTCCCTAGGCAATCGATAACTAGACCAGTAATCATTATTGCAATTTTATATGAGGGAGAGGCATAAGCTAACATACTTTCTCTACTTGGATCATATGCACTTATGATTGGAACTCTAGCAAGCATCCGCAACTACTAAAGATCATTAAGGTAAAGCCCAACCATAGCATTAAGTATCAAGTCCTCTTTACTCCCATATGTAAACAACCTACTTACTCGGGTCTGTGCTTCCGTCACTCACGCCACCCACCATAAGCGAATCATAAACATATTGCAAACCCTACAGCTGGGATCCCTCACGCTTGCGCGACACAGAGAGCACCATAGGACAGCACCAATAATAAAACATGCAACTCAAACCAATCATGATCATCAATCAACCCATAGGACAAAACGGATCTACTCAAACATCATAGGATAGCCATACATCATTGGGAAATAATATATAGCATTGAGCACCATGTTTAAGTAGAGATTACAGCGGGGAGAAGAGGTATTGAACCGCTGCATAGAGGGTGAGAGACTTGGTGATGACGGCGGCAAAGTTGTTGGTGTAGATCGTCGTCACGATGATGGCCCCGGCGGCGTTCTGGTGCCACCGGGAGAGAGGGGGAGAGAGCCCCCCTCCTTCTTCTTCTTCCTTGAACCCCCCTAGATGGGAGGAGGGTTTCCCCTCTGGTCCTTGGCCTCCATGGCAGTGGAGCAGCGAGAGCCCCTCCGAGATTGGATCTCTCTCTTTGTTTCCTTCTGTTTCTGCCTCCCCAGATTCTGGCCTTTCACCGTTTCTCAAATTTCCGGAGATCCGTAACTCCGATTGGGCTAAAAATTTAACACGATTTTTATCCGGATATTGACTTTCTTGCGGCGAAAGAAGGGCCCTAACCACATTACGAGGTGACCACAAGCCACCCTGGCGTGCCCTACCCCCCAGGGCGCGCCCCTATGGCTTGTGGGCCCCTCGGGCACCGCCTTCTGTTGATTCCACTTCCCAAAATTCACATATATTCCAAAAAAAATCTCCGTAAGTTTTTATCCCGTTTGGACTTCGTTTGATATGGATTTTCTGCGAAACAAAAAACATGCAACAAACAGGAACTGGCACTGGGCACTGGATCAATATGTTAGTCCCAAAAATAGTATAAAAGGTTGCCAAAAGTATATGAAAGTTGTAGAATATTGGCATGAAACAATCAAAAATTATAGATACGATGGAGACGTATCAACGGGCTGTGGTACCCTGGTTCCCACTGGGCCGACACCGTTCGACGTATTCAAGGGTGTCGTGTCGTTAGGTCTCCGGTTGTGACAGCTGCGCTTGCCTACCCTTGGCGCTCCGAGCGATCCCGAGCTATGGCATTAACGCCCCGTTTGGTTATCCAGGCATCTTCTATGGCACAATAGTTTGACATGAGGTCGGAGAGTGCGGCAAACGTCCTCGGGCAATGCCGACTGATGTCCCTGGTGACCCATTCGTCACGAATATTAGGCGGAACACCGTCAGGGCTTCTGCGTCCTCACAATCTGTGATCTCATTCTTCTTTGATAGAAAACAGGACTAGAGTTGTTGGACGGTTTCTCTTTTCTTTTGGAGGACGAGCGACATATCCCAGATGTCGGTTTTTCCCATGTTCCCTGGGCAATCCCTGAGCGAATTTTTGGCTCTTATCCGATATGACATCGACACCAAGGATAATTTTCTAGGGATCGATCTGAGATTGATCAAAGGTTATCTCATGAGGCCGGATACATTTGGATCCCAAATTGAGTCGTCGGATTCGATCTCTAGGCTTGATCCGGTGAGGTGTGATTTTCGTTCCAAACCCGACCGATCTTAGTGTTTGGACATAGGCGGCCTGCTGATCCTCGATCTGATCCAACTCAAGTGAGGAGATGATGGTGAGCTCCGACTCATCGAATTTGATATCATGACGGTGGATTGGAGTTTCGATCTGGCCTAGCTGGCTGGTTGAATCGACGAGAGGTAGTTTCGGCACTAAGATGGCATATGTGTCGCTTTGATCGGCGGTAATGAGTGTCATCGGACCGTTGCGACTACTCAGCGGGGCATGTATGGGATCAATGATGGAGTCAAATCCAATACATGGTAGGGGGTCCTGAACAAGTAGCCTTGGTGGGAGGGTAATATACATGATTTTACCCAGGTTCAGGCTTTCTCAAAGAGATAATACTCTACGTCCCCCTTTGATTGTATTGATTTTGAGGGAGTAAAAATTATTGGTTGATCTACCATGAGATCGTGTGTGTATGCGTCTGTCCTCTATGATACCTACCCTCTCAGTTTATATAGGTACTAGGGGTGTCTAGAGTTTACACATGGGTTGGTTACTTCTAGAGTAATTGTGGCGTAGACGACCTCTAAGTCTTGGAGTAGGCACCAAATCTTCGAATGTTTCCATCTTGGCGCTTCTAGTCCCAACAAACATGGCCCATAGATAAACCGTCACGGGGGTCCTCGTCCCGGCCCACCAGGTCGAGAGACAACATAAGCACCCCTTAATCCAGGCACCATCACGAACTCTCTACTACAACAAGGTTTTCCCGGCTCCGATGAGGGAGGGGCAATGATGGCGACGCGCCTTCGACTCGCTCCGGTGGTTGTAGTTGTCGCTAGGTGGTCTACAGACCTCGTTGTAATTTTTTACTTCTAGTGTTTGTGTACTGCCTTGACAAATGATGAATAGATCGGAAGTTTTTCCCACAGAAAAAGAAAGAAAAACTGAAAATGTTGAAGGTTTGAAATATATATTTTATTTTGATGGAAATATTGTCAGAAGGTGGAGCCTTGATTCAACTGATTCAGGCATTGTTCCATTGAAAATGAATTACGAGTAAAATATTATTCCCCAAGTAGCACACGCTAGATTTCACTGCTTGGTGTCTACAATACTTATAAACTTCTTAGCTTCTACAGTTGTCTATGTGTTCCATCATTGTTACAATGTTTGCAGTGCATCAAATGAGGTTAGGGCCTCTTTGATTCGCATGATTCTAAAAATATAGGAATAGAAAAGGTATAGGATTGGAGTGGCATATTCACTCAATTCAATCTGTAAGGAGTGTTTGATGCCATAGGAAAAATAAAAAAATGTAAAAAGAGGTTGGAATAGATTTTAGGTTTCCTATGAAATATAGTACAAAATATTACATAGGAAAATTTCCTATGAAATCTGTTATGTTATGATCCAAATTCAAGTATAAAGATAAAGGCTAACTTCTAACGAGCGCAGCAGAGTAACATTAAGAAAGGTCTTCATCGCCTTAACATGCATAATACTAAGTCAGTAAGTACTCCTATTGATCCTCATTTTAAATTATCATCTTCTCAACGTCCTAATACGAATGAAGATTTTGAGTATATGTCAAGAGTTCCATATTCTAGTGTTGTCGGTTCTTTAATGCATGTCATGGTGTGTTCTCGCCCCGATTTATCATTTGCAATGAGTTTGGTTAGTAGATACATGCGTAAACCTGGTAAAGAACATTGAAAGACTGTTCAGTGGATTTTCAGTTACCTTTGTGGCACTTCCAATGCTTGTTTCAAATTCGTCAGGACTGGTGAGAGCTAGCTGGCTATGTGGATTCAGATTTTGCTTCCAGCGATTTGGACAATAGGATGTCCCTTATAGGTTATGTGTTCACTGTTGGTGGTTGTGCCGTGAGTTGGAGGGCAACGCTGCAGCCAATAGTTGCCAAATCTCCATCACTGAAGCAGAATACATGGCTATTGCATAAGCATGTAAAGAATCAGTTTGGCTGAAAGATTTGTATGCTCAGCATTGTGGAGATAATTCTTGCATTTATCTATTTTGTGAGAGTAAGAGTGCCATATACCTTACTAAGGATCATATGTTCCATGAGAGAACAAAGCACATTGATATCAAATACCATTACGTTTGAGACATTGTTGAGCAAGGTAAACTAAAGGTATGCAAGATTAGTACTCATGATAATTCTGCTGATATGTTGACAAAACCATTTCATGTTGCTAAGTTTAAGTTTTGCTCACATTTAGTTGGTATAACTAATTATTCCTAGTGGTTGTTTGGCGCCGGAAGTGTCTTCTTTGTTGTTCAGAGAGAAGGTTCTCATTCATGCTACAAGACGAAATTTGTCTTCCCGCGGTACGAATTAGTATTGATCTAGGTCACCTCTACTATATATATTCATTGTAAGCCAATGCACGGGGTAAGTTGATCAGTTGTAAATCCCGGTGTTGTAATCTCTCCCGATATAATGAAGTTCGTTGGCTGGCGTCCGTGATTTTTTCATATTTGTGTTGAAGGGTTTTTCACGTTAAAATCTCGTATTTCCTTGTGTTAATTTCGTTCTTCGTCGTTTAAGTTTCTTGTCGTATCTCTAACACAATCCAATCCTGACTAGAATCAACGGAGGAAACATTTAAAAAAGAATAGTCCTCTTAACTTTTTTTAATAGAATTTCTGTAAATTAAAGGAGTCCTTACTGTCGTGCAGTCATTCTGTTGGCAGGTCGGGAGGTACGTCTTATGGGTCTTCTTCTTGCTGCGTGGAACATTGTATGGGTTTTGATGTGTTCTGCTTATGGGTTTGGGCATTCAAAGCACTGACAACGTTTATTCAGTTCTTGATGCACAATGACTCGGCCTAGTCTTAGTCAAAGCGCATGGTGCAAAGCAATGAATAGCGTATCCCAAGCTGCCTGCTCTATGGCATTGAGGTTACGAAGGAATGTTATGTCGGACGAGGCGATTCGGTGTCCATGCTCAGCTGCATCCTCGATGAACAGAAAATTCACAAAAGACACTAGAAAAGATGAAAAAGTTTGGTTTTTTACATGTAGAATAATTTGGTGCGCAAGATGCGTTTTAAATTTCAGATTATTTGGACATGTGAATAGCTCTTGGCAAAAAAGACAAATTTAGGGTTTGTGAAAAAGATTACTGTTCATGTATTATTTGGATCCAATTTGCCATTTTTGCTGAGAGCTACTTATATGTCTAAATGGTCTGAAATTTGGAGCGCATCTCACACACCAAATTATCTTTCATCCAAAAGAAATTCAGATTTTTTTTGGAATTTGTTTAGTAATTTTTGTGATTTTTCTCTTAACAGGATGCAGATGAGCCCGAGCTCAGAAATGTACATTCTCGTTATGTCGCTCTAGTTGTTGCCGAAGATATATTGGACGAGGATATTGAGATCGGAGGCAATCACGAAGAGGCTTGAGTGTGAGAGAACAACCTAGCAACCAAAACTTCGCCGAGGTGCTCACAAAGATAAGGTATACATGCGTGCATTCATACATATAAGTATTTGTATGTATGTGAGCATCTGGGATTGTACTATGTTAAGGAAGGTTTGTATCCGCCGAATTTGGGAAGTACTTATTTGGCTATGATGCTCATGGTGTGTTCCTCCTATTCTTTGTTTCTCTCATCGCAACAAAAGTCTTATTGCAACTGCAACATGACCTTTGTTGGAAAAAAACATCTCCGCCTGCGGAGGATATGAGGCTAGGAGGCCGTCGCGGTCGGGGACCTGCGTTGCCGTCGTCATCGCCACCCGCAAGCCCATCCACCCTGAGCTCCCGTCCTGAGCGCAGCCAACCTCCGTTACTTGTTGCATCCGCCGACGAGCTCATCGGAGCAACACGCCATGCGCCCTTCTGCCCCCTCTTTCTTCTTCGCCTCTCCCACCTCCTCTCTCGCCTTCCTCTCTCCTATGCATATCTCTGAACCTGACCGAGCTCGGGTCGCTGTCGCGCCTGGCCATGGCACCGCCGCACGTCGGCAACCTCCCTACCCTTCCCTGGTCGGTATGCAACATATCTCTTGTTATGCTCGAAGCAACTACAACAAGGGCCACCATGAACAAGCTATTCTATGATGGGTTGTTGCAGGCCATCCGATGGAAGGAATATCTAACTGTCGCAGAGGCATCGAACAACGTGAGAAAAATCTGTCGGTTGAGCGGAGGCATTTCCATTAGAATTTCAGCTCATCTTCGCACAGGAAAATTTGCTCGAAATCAAATGATATTTAACCAACATGGATTACGTGCTGATACGTCTCCAATGTATCTATAATTTTTGCTTGTTCCATGCTGTTATAATATCATTCTTGGATGTTTTACAATCACTTTATAGCAATTTTATATCATTTTTTGGGACTAACCTATTGACATAGTGCCAAAGTGCCAGTTGCTGTTTTTGCTTGTTTTTTACTTCATAGAATATCGGTACCAAACGGAGTCCAATCGCGACAAAACTTTTTGGAGATTGTTTTTGGACCAGAAGACACCCAGTGGGCCAAAGAAGTGCCAGAGAGGTTGGCTGTGGAGGCCACAACCCACCAGGGCGCGCCAGGGGGCCCCCGCCGCGCCCTGATGGGTTGTGCCTTCCACAGGGCCCCCCTCCACCGCCTCTGATGCCTATAAATACCCAAATATTCAGAAAACCCTAGGGGAGTCGACGAAAAACACATCCAGCCGCTGCAAGTTCCAGAGCCTCAAGATCCAATCTAACACCATCACAGAGGGGTTGATCTTCTTCATAGGTGCCTCTCCGATGATGCGTGAGTAGTCCACCATAGACCTACGGGTCCGTAGGCAGTAGCTAGATGGCTTCCTCTCTATCTTTTGATTCTCAATACAATGGTCTCTTGGAGATCTATTTGATGTAAACTTTTGCGGTGTGTTTGTTGGGATCCGATGAATTTTGAGTTCATGGTCAGTTTCTATCCATGAATATTATTTGAGTCTTCTTTGATCTCTTATATGCATGATTACTTATAGCCTCGTATTTCTTCTTCGAATCTTTGGTTTAGTTAGACCGACTAGATCGATTTTTCTTGCCATGGGAAGAGGTGCTTTGTGATGGGTTCGATCTTGCGGTGTCCTTTCCCAGTGACAGAAGGGGCAACAAGGCACGCATGTATCATTGCTATTAAGGATAACAAGATGGGGTCTATTCCTACATGAATAGATCTTATCTACATCATGTCATCGTTCTTATTGCATTACTCCATTTTTCCATGAACTTAATACACTAGATGCATGCTGGATAGCGGTCGATGGGTGGAGTAATAGTGGCAGATGCAGGCAGGAGTCGAGTCTACTTATCTTGGACGCGATGCCTATATAATGATCATCGCCTTGGATATCGTCATGATTATTTGATCTTCTATCAATTGCCCAACAGTAATTTGTTCACCCACCGTGTGCTATAATCATGAGAGAAGTCACTAGTGAAACCTACGGCCACCGGGTCTACTTTTCCAACATATTGCTTTCCGATCTATCTTTTTGCCTCTTTGTTTTCAGATCTACTATACCAAAAACCCAAAAATATATTGCTGCACTTTTTATTTACCCTTTTTATTTTGTGTTCTTGAGAGATCTATTTCTCCTATCTATCATTACCTAATCTATCTTTTTACCGTAGAGAGATTGACAACCTCTCTTACGCGTCGGGTTGCAAGTATTTGTTATTTGTGTGTAGGTGTTGCTTATTAGGTGGTGGTGATCCTCCTACTGGTTCGATACCTTGGTTTCATAACTGAGGGAAATACTTACCGTCGCTGTGCTGCATCATCCCTTCCTCTTTGGGGAAATACTGACGCAGTGTCAAGCCACGTCAAAGGAATTTCTGGCGCCGTTGCCGGGGAGGAAGCGGTCTCTTCTACGTGCCAATCTCTGGTGCCGAGGAGACACCATCATCATCTACCAGGTTCCTAATCACAAATCTCATCTCCTTGCAATTACATTATTTGTCATTTGCCTCTCGTTTTCCTCTCCCCCACTTCACCAATTTGCCGTTTTATTCGTCGGCCCTCTTTTTCGTTTGCCTTTTTCTCATCGGATCTCTTGCTTGCTTGCAATCTTGTTTGCGTAGTCATGATGACTCAAGAAAACACCAAGTTGTGTGATTTTTCCAATACTAATAACAATGATTTTATTAGTACCCCTATTGCTCCTCCCGCCACTAGTGCGGAGTCTTGTGATATTAATGCCGCTTTGTTGAATCTTGTCATGAAAGATCAATTTGCCGGTAATCCTAATAAGGATGCCGCATCCCATCTAAACACGTTCGTAGAATTGTGTGATATGCAAAAGAAAAAAGATGTGGACAATGATATAGTGAAGTTGAAATTATTTCCTTTTTCCTTGCGGGATCGTGCAAAAATTTGGTTTTCCTCTTTGCCTCGCAATAGTATCGATTTTTGGAATAAGTGCAAGGATGCTTTTATCACTAAGTATTTTTCGCCCGTGAAAATTATTTCCCTTAGGACACAATTCATGAATTTTAAGCAACTTGAGCATGAACATGTGGCACAATCTTGGGAAAGAATGAAATTGATGCTAAGAAATTGTCCTACTCATGGTTTAAATCTTTGGATGATCATACAAAAAAATAATGCGGGATTGAATTTTGTCTCTAGAAATCTTTTAGATTCCTCCGCGGGTGGTACTTTTATGGAAATTACTTTGGGTGAAGCTACTAAATTTCTAGACAATATTATGGCAAATTATTCGCAATGGCATACCGAAAGAGCTCCTACTAGTAAAAAAGTTAACTCGGTTGAAGAAATTAGTACTTTGAGTGATAAGGTTGATGCTTTGATGAAATTGGTTGCTAGTAAAAATGCTCCTATTGATCTTAATTATGTGCCTTTGTCTACCTTGATTGAGCAAAATAGTGATTCCGTAGATGTGAACTTTGTCTCGCGAAACAATTTCAATAACAATGCTTATAGAGGTAATTTTAATCCTAGGCCTTTTCCTGAAAATTCCTCTAATAATTATGGTAATTCCTATGGTAACTCCTCTTACAATAATAATAGGAACACCTGATCTTGAGAGTAATATTAAAGAATTTATCAATGCGCAAAAGGCTTTCAATACTACGATAGAAGAAAAGTTGAATAAGATTGATGATATGTCTAGAAGCATTGATAGAATTTCTCATGATGTTAAAAATCTCAAGTTGAAAGCTTTTGTGCCTAAGATTGATGAATCAATTAAAGCTTTATATGTCTCTATGGATGAAAGTAAGGAAAGAACCACTATGCTTAGAGCTAAAAGAGAAATCTTAGAAAAATCGTTTTCTAGTGATTGCCTTCATAAAAATGATGAAGATCTTAAAGTGATTGGTGTTTCGTCTATTGATTCCTTGTTTAGTAATATTAAAATTGATGATAAAGGGAATGAAGTAGAGTCAACTTTAGCTAGAAGGCGTCCCAATAATTCGGAGGGTGAAAATCTTGATGAAAAATTTGATGAAAGTGGGTTTGAAGAGGTCCAAACTTTAACTAGTGATGTGCCCACTATTTTGGATTGCAAAGACTTTAATTATGATAGTTGTTCCTTGATTGAATGTATTTCTTTGCTGCAATCCATGTTGAATTCACCCCATGCTTATGAGAAAAATAAAGCTTTTACTAAACATATCGTTGATGCCATGATGAAATCTTTTGAAGAAAAGTAGGAGTTGGAGATTTCTATTCCTAGAAAATTACATGATGAGTGGGAACCTACTATTAAAGTCAAGATCAAAAATTATGAGTGCTTTTCTTTATGTGATTTGGGTGCTAGTGTTTCCACGATTTCGAAATCTTTATGTGATGTGCTTGGTCTCACCAATATTGAAGAGTGTTCTCTTAATTTGCACTTAGCGGATTCTACTATTAAAAACATTTGGGAAGAATTAATGATGTTCTTATTCTTGCAAATAGGAACTATGTGCCCATAGATTTTATTGTGCTTGATATTGATTGCAATCCGTCTTGTCCCATTATACTTGGTAGACCGTTTTTACGCACTATAGGTGCCGTGATTGATATGAAAGAAGGCAACATTCGTTTTAAATTTTCACTAAGAAAGGGTATGGAACACTTCCCTAGAACAAGAATTAAGCCACCATATGAATCAATCATGAGAGCATCCTATGGATCCAAACCAAAGATGACAATACTTGAAACTATGCGTTATGCCTAGCTAGGGGCGTAAAACGATAGCGCTTGTTGGGAGGCAACCCAATGAATAAATTTATTGTTGCTTTTTCCTTTCTGTTTTTGAGTGTTGACACAATTATGCCTCTGTTATGATTGTGTTTTTATGGTTTATTTAGTGTTTGTGCCAAGTAGAGCCTTTAGGATGAATCATAAGATGAGTAGAAGCGATGCTGAATCTGAAACAGAAACTTTGCGTCTAGTGTTCGAATTTTCATTTTTTACTGAAACGTGACATTGAGCTGAAATTTTAACACAATGTTGCTATACAAATTATTTACGTTGTCCTAGTTTGTCAGTATTTTTAGAGTTACAGAAGTATGGTTAGAGTACAGATTACTACAGACTGTTTTGTTTAAGACAAATTCTGTTTTCGTTGCATTGTGTGCTTGTTTTGATGAATCTATGGGTTATATTGAAGGGTATGTGATACGTCTCCGTCGTATCTATAATTTTTGATTGTTTTATGCCAATATTATACAACTTTCACATATTTTTGGCAACATTTTATATGATTTATTGAACTAACATATTGATCCAGTGCCCAGTGCCAGTTCCTGTTTATTGCATGTTTTTTGTTTCGCAGAATATCCATATCAAACAAAGTCCAAACGCGATAAAAATTTACGGAGATTTTTTTTGGAATATTTGTGAATTTTGAGAAGTGGAATCAATGCAAACGGATGCCCAAAGCCCCCAAGATACACCAGGGCGCCCTAGGGGCCCAAACGCGGGGTGGTGGGTTGTGCCCACCTCGTACGTCGGTTGGAGCTCTTCTTTGGGCGCAAGGAAGCTAATTTTTGGATAAAAACCCCCTCAAAATTTCAGCCTGATCGGATTTACGGATCTCCGGGAATATAAGAAACGGTTTTCGGTCAGAAAACAGGAACGCGAAACAGAAGAGAACAGAGAGGGAGATCCAATCTAGGAGGGGCTCCTGCCCCTCCGCCGCCATGGAGGCCGTGGACCAGAGGGGAAACTCTCCTCCCATCTAGGGGGAGGCCAAGGAAGAAGAATAAGAAGGGGGGCTCTCTCCCCCTCTCTCCCGGTGGCGCCGGAACGCCGCCGGGGCAATCATCGTGACAGCGATCTACACCAACAACTTCGCCGCCGTCAACACCAACTCTCTCCCCCTCTATGCAGCAGTGTAACACCTCTCTTCCCCGCTGTAATCTCACCTTAAACATGGTGCTCAACTCCATATATTATTTCCCAATGATATTTGGCTATCCTATGATGTTTGAGTAGATCTCTTTTGTCCTATGGGTTATTGTGGTATGATGTTATGGATGTGAGTTGTATGTTGATATGGTGCTGTCCTATGGTGCCCTCCGTGTCGCGCAAACGTGAGGGATCCCCACTGTAGGGTGTTGCAATATGTTCATGATTTGCCTATGGTGGGTTGCATGAGTGACAGAAGCATAAACCCGAGTAGGTGGGTTGTTGCGTATGGGAGTAAAGAGGACTTGATACTTAATGCTATGGTTAGGTTTTACCTTAATGAACTTTGGTAGTTGCGGATGCTTGCTAGAGTTCCAATCATAAGTGCATATCATCCAAGTACGGAAAGTGTGTTAGCGTATGCCTCTCCCTCATTGCATATAACAAGTATCTATCGTATCATATTCAATTGCCTAGGGACAATCTTTCTCTTGCGTTACACAAAAAGCTTTCTACTAAGCTATTTACATTTATTGTTCTTTTATTAAAACAGCACCTAATTTTATTTCCATGTTCTTTATTATCTTGCAAAGTACTTCTAGTTTTATTCCCGCAAAGTAGTTTCATACTTGTTCTAGGTAAAGCAAGCATTAGCATGCGTAGAGTTGTATCGGTGGTCGATAGAACTTGAGGGAATATTTGTTCTACCTTTAGCTCCTCGTTGGGTTCGACACTCTTACTTATCGAAAAAGGCTACAAATGATCCCCTACACTTGTGGGTTATCAGTATGGGCCATGGTAAAGTTAAAATACAGTAGGTATAATGCAATAACAAAATATGAATGAGTTTGCAACAGTACCTAAAGTAGTGATTTGCTTTATTATACTAACGGATCTCACGAAGATTTTGTTGAGTTTTGTGTGATTGAAGTTTTCAAGTTTTGGGTGAGATCACGATGGATGGAGGAATAAGGAGTGAAAAGAGCCTAAGCTTGGGGATGCTACAACACCCCCAAGATATATCCAAACAGAAACAAGCAACTAAGCTTGGGGATGCCCCCAAGTGGCATCCCCTCTTTCTTCTAACGACCATCGGTATTTTACTTGGAACTATATTTTTATTCATCACAAATCATGAGTTTTGCTTGGAGCGTCTTGTATCATTTGAGTCTTTGCTTGCTTTACTTGTTAGTTGGTCACTTGTATCCTTGCTGGACACACCTATTTGGGAGAGCCAAAATTATGCTATGATTTGTTAGAATTGCTCTTTATGCTTCACTTAAACTTTTTTTGAGCTATAGAATTGCTCTAGTTCTTCACTTATATCTTTTTTAGCACGGTGTGCTTGGAAATTTTTGTAGAAATGCTCTCATGCTTCACTTAGATTAATTTGAGAGTTAGTAAATTTCGAAGAAATCCTCTCATGCTTCACTTATACCTTTTTGAGAGATGAAATCTTTATGCTCATGTGCTTCACTTAAATTTGTTCGAGCTTGTCAAAAACCAATGGCAATATATGAAACTAGTCCCAAAGTGATATATATCCAAGGAGGATATAATAAAAACTTTCATGAATATCATTGGGCAAATTAAACTTGATTCTTTTAATAGTTTTGAAACATGATGATAGTAACATGTGAGTCATGTTAGTGAGTAATTATGCTTTAGTAGGAATATTGGTGTTAAGGTTTGTGATTCCCTATGCAAGTATGAAAGTCAATAGTTATGCAATGAAATTACATCCTACTTATGGTGCATTATTCGGTGTTAGTTATGCTTAATGCTCGCTTATCTGAATTTTCGTTTCTTGGTTGGTTGCTTCTCAATCTATTTGCTAGCCTCCATTTGTACTAAGTAGAAATACTACTTGTGCATCCAAAATCCTTAAACCAAGTTTTGCCTTATGAGTCCACCATACCTACCTATATGCGGTATTTCCATGCCGTTCCAAGAAAATTTGTATGTGTTATCTCTAATTTTCAAAATAAACTTCTCTTTTGTGTGCTCGTACCGCTCAGGAAACGGTGGGGAGTGTTCAATATTTTTCCATGCTAGATGTGTTATTCTCAAGACGAGTGTTTATTCACTTGTCATTGCACGAGAGTGCGGCGGTAATAGGGATGCCCATTCCCGAAATGAAAAAGAAAAAATATTTACTTTATGTTGTCAAATAATAAATTCCTTGGAAAGTGTTGGTATGGAAGGCAACCGTGGATACGGCCCGCCATGGAATGTGAAAGAATGGTGGAAAAAGGAATACACTTTATTTTCTGGTTGGGAACCGACTATGATATATCTAGCATGGAAAGTATTGTGAGCTACTTTGTCGTTTTCGTTGACAGGAAAGGCATGCCACCCAAAATATTTTTTCTCTCTCAATTTAAAACTTTGAGCTCTGGCACCTCTACAAATCCATACTTCCCTCTGCGAAGGGCCTATCTATTTACTTTATGCAATTTTTATTTTTACTTTGAGTCTCCATCTTCTCTTATAAAGCACCAACTAGGGGGCACTATGATCGTACTTGAGCATTAGGTGTAGCTAATATTTGAGTGTGTTTCATGAATGGATCAATGATTGAGCATGATGAGCTAGGGATAACTTTCTTTAGTGTTGATATTTTGAAAGACATTGTTGCTTGTTGGCATGCTTGAGTATTGAAGTCATTATGTTAAAACTAGACTATTGCTTTGAATCATCTAAAAGTCTAAATGCCCATGCTACAAAAGAAAAGAATATGAGATGAACATGTTAGGCAGCATTGCACATAAAAAATTCTGTTTTTATCATTTACCTACTCGAGGACGAGTAGGAATTAAGCTTGGGGATGCTGATACATCTCCAACGTATCTATAATTTTTGCTTGTTCCATGCTATTATATTATCATTCTAGGATGTTTTACAATAACTTTATAGCAATTTTATATCATTTTTTGGGACTAACCTATTGACATAGTGCCAAAGTGCCAGTTGCTATTTTTGCTTGTTTTTTACTTCGCAGAATATCAGTACCAAACGGAGTCCAATCGCGAAGAAAGTTTTTGGAGATTTTTTTGGACCAGAAGACACCCAATGGGCCAAAGAAGTGCCAGAGAGGTGGGCTGTGGAGGCCACAACCCACCAGGGTGTTGGAAATATGCCCTAGAGGCAATAATAAATTGGTTATTATTATATTTCCTTGTTCATGATAATCGTTTATTATCCATGCTATAATTGTATTGATTGGAAACTCAAATACATGTCTGGGTACATAGACAACACTGTGTCCCTAGTAAGCCTCTAGTTGACTAACACTGTGTCCCTAGTAAGACTTCACTTAGATTGGAAACTCAAAGATGGTTAAGGTTTCCTAGCCATTGACATGAGATGTCATTTGATAACGGGATCACATCATTAGGAGAATTATGTGATGGACAAGACCCAAACTACGAACGTAGCATATGATCGTGTCAGTTTATTGCTATTGTTTTCTGCATGTCAAGTATCTGTTCCTTTGACCATGAGATCATGCAACTCCCTGACATCGGAGGAGTACCTTGTGTGTATCAAACGTCGCAACGTAACTGGGTGACTATAAAGGTGCTCTACAGGTATCTCCGAGGATGTCTGTTGGGTTGGCATGGATCAAGACTGGGATTTGTTACTCCGTGTGACGGAGAGGTATCTCAGGGCCCACTCGGTAATACAACATCACAATGAGCCTTGCAAGCAATGTGACTAAAGTGTTAGCCACGAGATCTTGTATTACGGAACGAGTAAAGAGACTTGCCGGTAACGAGATTGAACTAGGTATAGAGATACCGACAATCGAATCTCGGGCAAGTAACATACCGAAGAACAAAGGGAACAGTATACGGGATTAACTGAATCCTTGACATAGAGGTTCGACCGATAAAGATCTTAGTAGAATATGTAGGAGCCAATATGGGCATCCAGGTCCCGCTATTGGTTATTGATCGTAGAGGTGTCTCGGCCATGTCTACATAGTTCTCGAACCCGCAGGGTCTACACACTTAACGTTTGGTGACGATTAGTATAGTTGAGTTATTTTGTTGGTGACCGAAGGTTGTTCGGAGTCCCGGATAAGATCCCGGACATGACGAGGATCTCCGGGATAGTCCGGAGGTAAAGATTGATATATGTGATAATAGTGTTTTGATCTCCGGAAGGGTTCCGGAATTCACCGGAAGGGGTTCCGGGTGTTTACCGAAGTGTTCGGGTGCAGCAACACTTTATATGGGCCAAAGGGGTAAAGCCCACGAGGTTTTGAAAGTGCAAAAGGAAGTTTTGCTACTGCCTTAAGCTGGTAAGGCAGTACTACCGCTACTGTAGCAGCGGTACTACCGCTACCGTAGCAGCGGTACTACCGCTACGGGCGGTACTACCGCTTATCGTAAGCGGTACTACCGCTTGTGCGCGGTACTGCAGGGATCCGAGTTGGACTCTTTCCCTGCGGGCCAAACCGACCTTGTGCGGGCAAAACCGACCTGGAGGAGGCTTTTACTCCAAGTTTAGACCCCAAGGCTCAACATATAAATAGAGGGGCAGGGCTAGCACACGGGATACATTAAGATTTCCCAAGCCGTGTGTCGGCAACCCTAACCCTCTAGTTCTCCCGTCATAATCTCCGTAGTGCTTGGCGAAGCCCTGCAGAGATTGTTCCTCACCACCATCACCACGCCGTCGTGCTGCCGGAACTCATCTACTACTTCATCATCGCTCGCTGGATCGAGGAGGTGAAGGCGTCATCAAGCCGTACGTGTGTTGAACGCGGAGGTGCCGTCCGTTCGGCACTAGTTCGTGATCGGATCGAGGGACGACTTGCGATTTGGATCGCGGAGACGTTCGACTACATCAACCGCGTTTCTTAACGCTTCCGCTTAGTGATCCACAAGGGTATGTAGATTCACTCTCCCTCTCGTAGATGCTCATCACCATGGATAGATCTTGTGTGTGCGTAGGAAAATTTTTGTTTCCCATGCAACGTTACCCAACACAGGGCGCGCTAGGGGGCCCCCGGTGCGCCCTGATGGGTTGTGCCCTCCACGGGGGCCCCCTCCACCGCCTCTGATGCCTATAAATACCCAAATATTCAAAAACCCTAGGGGAGTCAACGAAAAACACATCCAACCGCCGCAAGTTCCAGAGCCTCAAGATCCAATCTAACACCATCACGGAGGGGTTCATCTTCTTCATAGGTGCCTCTCCGATGATGCGTGAGTAGTCCACCATAGACCTACGGGTCCGTAGGCAGTAGCTAGATGGCTTCCTCTCTCTCTTTTGATTCTCAATACAATGGTCTCTTGGAGATCTATTTGATGTAAAATTTTGCGGTGTGTTTGTTGGGATCCGATGAATTTTGAGTTCATGATCAGTTTCTATCCATGAATATTATCTGAGTCTTCTTTGATCTCTTATATGCATGATTACTTATAGCCTTGTATTTCTTCTTCGAATCTATGGTTTAGTTAGGCCGACTAGATCGATTTTTCTTGCCATGGGAAGCGGTGCTTTGTGATGGGTTCGATCTTGCGGTGTCCTTTCTCAGTGACAGAAGGGGCAGCAAGGCACGCATGTATCGTTGCTATTAAGGATAACAAGATGGGGTATATTCCTACATGAATAGATCTTGTGTACATCATGTCATCGTTCTTATTGCATTACTCCGTTTTTCCATGAACTTAATACACTAGATGCATGCTGGATAGCGGTCGATGTGTGGAGTAATAGTGGTAGATGCAGGCAGGAGTCGGTCTACTTATCTTGGACGTAATGCCTATATAATGATCATCGCCTTGGATATCGTCATGATTATTTGATCTTCTATCAATTGCCCAACAGTAATTTGTTCACCCACCGTGTGCTATAATCATGAGAGAAGTCACTAGTGAAACCTACGGCCACCGGGTCTACTTTTCCAACATATTGCTTTCCGATCTATCTTTTTGCCTCTTTGTTTTCAAATCTACTATACCAAAAACCCAAAAATATATTGCTGCACTTTTTATTTACCCTTTTTATTTTGTGTTCTTGAGAGATCTATTTCTCCTATCTATCATTACCTAATCTATCTTTTTACCGTAGAGATATTGACAACCTCTCTTTCGCGTCGGGTTGCAAGTATTTGTTATTTGTGTGCAGGTGCTGCTTATTAGGTGGTGGTGATCCTCCTACTGGTTCGATACCTTGGTTTCATAACTGAGGGAAATACTTACCGTCGCTGTGCTGCATCATCCCTTCCTCTTTGGGAAAATACCGACGCAGTCTCAAGCCACGTCACTTGTCACTTGCTAATTTGAGCTTACTAGCAGATCAAAACTTGCTAATGAGTCTCAACACAATTCGAGATGCTATTTGTATAACTTTGGTATGTTATTTTTTCAAACTTGCATTTACACCATAACTTTTTTGCAAAATTATCTAAAGTTTCTATACATGAGTTTAGCACTGAGAAAATCAAATTTGTGCATGTTAGTGGGTCCATACGTACATGTAGGTCTCATGGATGTGTGAAATGAATTCCATTTAATAACCTTTTGGTAGTAATTTTGCATTTATTTTGCTTATAGTAAGGAATTGATTTTCTTAGATTAGATTTGTAATTATGTAAATTCACTGAAACTAGATTTGGAATTTATTATTCTAATTCTTGTAGAGACCACAGAGTACAAGAGAATCGAGGGGGGGGGGGGGGTAACGCTTCGCGAGGGTGCTAAAGCGATCACAATACTCTAGACGCCTTCTCCTCTCAGCGCTGTCGGGGCGTGTCACCGAGCAAAGCCTATGCCTCGTCGACGAAGCGGGGAGGTCCGATTCAGGCGGCTTGATGGGAAAGTCTTGGAGGTCTTGAAGGGCTGCTGTGGTCGGAGAAGTAGATGAGGGCTCGAGTGAAGGTCTTCATCAGGCCGTACTCAACAGTGACATTGGTGAAGCTGACGGCGATCAGACAAATCCAACGCGATGAGCTTCTATGACGGCCTGGTCTGGTTAGGTTACCGGGGAAGAGTATGGTTTGGTTTCGGAAGGCGCTCTGGTGGCACTTTCTCAGTTTAGGAATAATATTTTTCCCGCCCTATCCCCGCTCCGTTGATGTGCTTATCACTTATGGAGGTAGTGTAGTTTTGTGTCTTCGGCAGGTCTTCTGGGATCCCACAACTTTAGGTTTCCGGTGAAGATCTGGTCGGCTTTTGCGGTCTTTAGAAGTTTTCCATGCCCATATCGACTTTTCTTCTTCTTCGGGGCAGAGATTTTGCTTCGCAAATCGTGGCCGCCGACGTCTCCTGGTCTTCATTGATAACTTCTCGGCCGCTGCTTTTCCAAGCTTCCGGGTTTCAAAAGTTAAGATGACCATTGAAAAAAAAACATACAATTCTCGTACTATCTGCCATCGAGTTATACCGCCGGTGGAAGTAGGAGGAAGAAGATTTCGGCACTCCTAAGACTTTCATTTAAAAAAAGTTCTGTAGGGGATGTGTTTGAAAGGTCATGTGAATCTTAATACATGGTCTTAGGTCTTTTTGAAAAAAAAATACAATTCTCGTACTATCTGCCAACCGCTTCTTTGTCGAAATCCAATTATATATCTTAAATTTCAGGCCCCATTCATGAGATCAGCATAGGGAAATCTAAAAGGCTGTGAAAAGGTAACCATATTTCTTCTTTTAATCTACCATCATCTAAATTACGTTCTGCATTTTCTACTGGTTCGCATTTAAGTTTATTCGTCGACTATTGGATTGCCGCTGGGACTGTAAACTGTAAACAGTCCGCATTGGAGTACAGTATTTTTCAAGTTCTAGAAGGCGGCGATCCGTGATCATGTCAGCGTTCAACAAAGCGGCCCCGTTGGCCAAGTTGGACCCCCTTTGCCTAGAATTAAACGTGACTAGCCTGTTCCTCTCTGTTCATAGTTATGGCCGCTTTATTTCGCTGACCAACCACTCATACATCTGAAGTCTTTTTTTTTTTACGGGCATCTGAACCTCTGTCTACACAAGCAAGAAAGGAAGAAGAAACATGTCCGTACGCCGCACGCCGTGCTAACGGGATAAATAGATAAACACTCTACAACTGTTCTGAAAAATGCAAACCAACCTGTGGTTGGATGGTTAGAGGGACTCTGGTATCCCCAGCCCATCAGGGTTCAAATCCTGGTGCTTGCATTTATTTCAGGATTTCCGGCGATGCGCATTCAGTGGGAGGAGACGTTTCCGTCGACGACGAAGTGACTACGGTGACTTCGTAAATTTCAAGATGATATGCCGGCTCAGTCTCTCGGAGGTGCTCATAGGGGTAGGGTGTGCGTGTGTGCGTTCATAGGGGTGAGTGTATGCGCGTGTATATGGGCGCTTGCGTCTGTACTGTATTCAAAAAAAAAAAAAACTGTTCTGAAAAATATACGCCGTGCTAATAAATTACTCTACAATTCTATTTTGAATCCAGCAGCCACCTGCGTCGTACTCCTATATTGGAGCGCAAGCCAAGCCTGGCCTTCCTTCCCGTGCCGCCTCCCTTGCCTTTCCCGTCCCCTGTGGATTCTCTCGAGCGAGAGAGGGAGAGAGAGATCGGGGAAGGCGTCGGTCGCGTACGAGAGGGGAGAGAGGGAGGGATGGCGGACGCCGTGATGAAGTACCTGGTGCAGGTGGAGGAGAGGAGGGAGGCGGCGCCCGAGGAGGGCGGCGCGCCGTCGGCCGGGCCCGCGTACCGCTGCGCCGCCGGGGCCGGCGGGGCGTCGCCGCCCGCCGTGCCGGGGCTCGAGTCATGCTGGGACATATTCCGGTACGGCTGGTTGATTCGATTCGGTTTTATTTTATCTCGTTTTCTCCCTCTCGGGAACAATTAATTTACAAACTCGTTAATCGTTCGGATGGTCTCGGGACGGATCATAGATCCTGTTGTGTCGTTCCCTCTGATCGATTTCTTCTGACCATAGAGCTGCTGAAGCCTTCGAACGATCCTGCAATGCGGCCACAATTAGCTATAATACCTACGCGCCGTTTAAACAGTCGGTGTTTATTTTATTTATGTTAGTATTATACGCAATTGTTGACATAACAGTTACAGTCCGTGGCGATTTTTATAAATATATCAAAATCCATCGGTTATTCACACGCACAAACGTCTTGTAGTTTCCCCCTGATCGAAATTGGATAGAAGATTCGATGCAGGCATGCCTTCAGAGGAACAAGGGTAGAGATGAACCTGATACTACGTAGAATAATTTAGTTTAACGTCAGACAAGAAAACTGAAAGCGTCAACCATGTCTTCTCTGTCGTGTTTGCAAACCTGGGAATAAAATATTTACAACATACTGAAGTAGAGTACAAAACTGAAAAGGGTCAGCTTCATCGTATAACAGGTAAAAACCATAACGCTGACACAATTTCTACATACTCCCTCCATAAAGAAATATAAGAGCGGCGTTTAGATCACTGAACTAGTGATCTAAATGCTCTTATATTTCTTTACAGAGGGAGTATTTCATACCAAACCTTATCCTTATGTCCAGTTTACCTCTGAAACCAGAAAACCAAGTTACAGCAGTCATTCTGAATACTGAAAAATCTATCCAATTTCTTCATGAAATCACTGCATTCTCTCTAAAGAAACATCATTTTAATCGCCTAATAATATGCATGCTTGCATGTGTACAGTTTGTCTGTGGAGAAGTACCCTGGCAACCCAATGATGGGCCGCCGTGAAATCGTGGACGGAAAGGTTGGTCCATAGCTCTCAGTTTCCCAAACTAGATTTCATACGTTTGCACTCATGCTTCTCAGTTTTGTTATGGCGGATTAATTTGCAATCTCCTACCGTGTCAATTTCATATCAGGCTGGCAAGTACACATGGGTAACTTACAAAGAAGTATACGACACTGTGATCAAGGTAGGGGCTTCAATCCGGAGCTGTGGCATGAACAAGGTATGTGCGACCAGCGATCTGGGTATTTGATGCTTGTGTTCCGTGATCTTGCACACTCCTTTTTCTCTGAGTTAACACCAGAAAATTGGGGACTGTTCATGATTCCTTTCGGTATTATTATATGTGGCTAGTGTTTAGTATTGTTCAGAAACTACTTACTGATTGGTTGCTCCTTGATCATCTGCAGGGTGGACGATGTGGCATATATGGTGGCAATTCGCCTGAATGGGTTGTCAGTATGCAGGTATGTGATACATATAATCACTGTATATATTAGTGATGCTTAATATGTGGAGCAAATTAGAAACACTGGATGTTAGTGTATTACCACTTTGGTTATGTTGCCGTCTTCATTAGACAGTGTTGTGAAATGCTTAGTCCAATTTGTGTACCCCAGTATTCTAGTGTCCAAAAGAAAGGCCCCTATTTTAGCTACAAGTTCTGCACGAAATTTGCCTGTTCTACCCAAATATGAAAAACAAAAGGTTTCCTCATACATTTGCTCATATTTTGTTTAACTGTCTTTAAAGAAGAAAACATGGAAAAAACTGTGTGTATTCTTCTTCACTAGGAATCTCCTAACGTGTTGTATTAAAATAATGTTGTATCAACATTCTCTAAAAATATTGTTGTAACTTTTGTTTATCGCATCACAACTTCCGAAATGCTGTCAGCATTTTCTCGTCACTAATTTTTTCTTTGCTTATTTTCTCAGGCCTGCAATGCCCATGGCATTTACTGTGTTCCATTGTATGACACACTTGGTAAGTTTTTCTTGGTTTCACTGGATATTGAAATATAATGATATTATACCTGGAACAGTGAGTCCCAGAACATGGAGGCGTGCTCTCACATGTCAGGATTTTGAGTTTCGAAATTGTTTAACAGTGGCATGCTGACATCTCCATTAAATTGTTGTTTTTAGGTGCTGGGGCAATAGAATTTATATTGTGCCATGCAGAGATCGAAATTGCTTTTGTGGAGGAGAAGAAGATTGGAGAGGTGCATTGCTCCACTGGAACACCAACTAGTTTAACTATATGTTACTCCCTCCGTTCCAAAATTATCATCGTGGTTTTAGAGTACCATACTACTCCCTCCGTTCCTAAATATTTGTCTTTTTAAAGATTCAACTACGGACTACATACGGAACAAAATGAGTGAATCTACACTTTAAATTATGTCTACATACATCCGTATGTAGTCCGTAGTGAAATCTCTAAAAAGACAAATATTTAGGAACGGAGGGAGTACAAAGCATGTTGTAGTAGTAACCTCCATTCCAAATTATTTGAAATTCTAGCTTTGTCCAAAGTAAAACTTCTCTAAGTTTGTCTAATTTTATAGGAATCTATATCAAAATTTCCAACACTAATTTCATAAATTATATATTTTCATACTATATATGTTTGATGTTATAGATATTAGCATAGTTTTCTATAGACTTGGTCAAAACTTAGAGAAGTTTGACTTAGGGCAAAGCTAGAACTTCAAATAATTTGGAACAGTGGGACTACTTTGCTAGTGTCGGTGCTTTGTTTTTTAAGAATCTCTTTCAAAGCAACCAGTTCAGTAAAATGACTATTTATCTCAGATAGAATAGCCCGGAGTTCTACATTCCGTGCTATATTCCGTTATCTATTCTATGACCATCCTAATAACCACCCAAGGAGATTGTAAGATATGACATACAAATGTGTTCATTGATTTATTAGAATCATCACAGCACAGTGCATGTTGAAGTTGGTGACTGACATGTGATCTATCTTGTGTTTTGAGTGTTTCAAATATACTTTTGGGGTACTTTTCAGGTACTCAAGACATTACCAAACACGACCAAATTTTTGAAGAGTGAGTTAGACATCAGTTAGTTCTCTGTTGTTAAAGCTATAGTGCCATGTATATGTTTTGTTGATATGGTCACATTTTGCTTCAAGCCATCGTGAGCTTTGGTAAGGTCAGTCCTGATCAGAAGGAAAAGGTTGAGCAGAATGGATTGTCTATCTACTCATGGACCGAGTTTGTGCTTAAGGTAAGGTTCTCACTTTCTGAGGTTTTGTAAAAATTGAACAACTGATATATCAAAGACACTCTTTCTTGTCTATGCTTTAAATATATATAGAATTTGAAGGACATCCTTGTGAGCAATATGATTTTATATCCATCTGACACTAGAATAACTGACATTATATACTCTTACACCTACAGGGAGATGGGGCTGAAGAGAAGTATGAACTCCCTCCAAAGGATAAGGCTGACATATGCACAATAATGTATACTAGTGGAACAACTGGTGATCCAAAGGGCGTTTTAATCTCTAATAAGAGCATTATCACCATTGTTTCAGCAGTGGATGAGTTCCTTAGCAATTCAAATGAACAGGTGCAGTTATTCACATTTCACTGCAGTTTTCAGTACCTTTGAGATATATTCTCATTTTTCTGGATCTGATTTCGTTGTAACAGATTCGTGAGGATGATGTTTACATTTCTTATCTTCCGCTTGCCCATATATTTGACCGTGTGATCGAGGAGGTGTTCATTCACCATGGCGCTTCAATTGGATTTTGGCGTGGAGTAAGGATGGAAGAAACACACTGTTTATTGTTTTTTGCTTTCTTCACATCAAAGTAGCACATTCTGATCAATAAACAATATGGTTCAGGATGTGAAACTCTTGGTTGAAGACATTGGAGAACTCAAGCCAACAATATTCTGTGCTGTTCCACGTGTGCTAGACAGAATCTATGGAGGTACAGCATTAAACCTGAAGAATCCAAACGTAATATGCACGTTAATGTTATTCTTCTACCATATGGGCAGGTGATAATATTGCATTGCTTCTTTGATTCAGGACTTCAAGATAAAGTCTCAACCGGTGGTTTCTTAAAGAAGACACTGTTCAATGTTGCTTACAAATAGTAAGATTTTATCTGATCATTCAAGTCAAGTCTCTTCTCTGGCATGGTGATGAAATTCTTGATATTTTATTCTGAATATACTTAATGATTCTGCAGTAAACAAGGGAACATGATAAAAGGAAGCAAGCATGAAAATGCTGCTTCTATCTTCGACAAACTAGTCTTCACCAAGGTACTCCAAAACGAGAAAAGTATCTAAAATGGCAGTTCTGACCTGAACTCTCTGATGTTTCTGATTTTATCATGCAACCGTATAGGTGAAACGAGGGCTAGGTGGTAGAGTACGAGTAATTCTATCTGGCGCAGCTCCTCTATCTAATCACGTCGAGGAGTTTCTGCGTGTCGTTACATGCTCTCATGTTCTTCAAGGCTATGGTATGCTTATTGAGCCATATATTATGATTTTATTGCACAGAATTCAGCAAAAAGTAAAAAATCTTGAGTAGTTTCTGACTCTTACCTGGCTAACTTAGACTGCCATTCTTTCTTTTATAGGTCTCACAGAGACCTGTGCTGGGTCTTTTGTTTCCTTGCCAAACAACATGTCCATGCTGGGAACGGTCGGTCCTCCTGTCCCATACGTTGAAGTACGCTTAGAGTCTGTTCCTGAGATGGGGTATGATGCATTATCAAAAGAATCACCTCGTGGGGAGATTTGCATCAGAGGGGACACCTTGTTCTCAGGGTACTATAAACGAGAAGACCTTACCAAGGAAGTCTTGGTCGATGGCTGGTTCCACACAGGTATGATGTCAATGTCAGTCACGAATGGCAAGAGGAAACCGAATATTTCGTAGACATATTCGCCAATAGGCGATGCTCATCATAAAACAGCCATTTAACTTACCATTATAAGATCTTTGACATATCAGTCTCTCTGAATGCTTCTTCTGGGTTGCGCTCATTTCCGCATCTTACTGTAGGAGATATTGGTGAGTGGCAGCATGATGGAAGCATGAAGATCATTGACCGCAAGAAGAACATCTTCAAGCTTTCCCAAGGAGAATATGTCGCGGTCGAGAATCTAGAGAACATATTTGGTCAAGCTCCTAATGTTGATTCGGTACAGTCTGGGGACAACCTCCGCGCACTCATTTTCCCCTAAGTATTCCACAACATTATATAAAAATAATCCAAGTGCCACCCACTGACTTCGACGAATTTCTTCAGATTTGGGTCTACGGAAACAGCTTCGAATCATGCCTGGTTGCGGTGATCAACCCCAACAAGCATGGTCTGGAACGATGGGCTCTGTCGAACGGGGTTAGCGGAGACTTTGCGTCGATATGCGGAGATCCTAAAGCGAAAGAGTTCATCTTGGAAGAACTGAACAAAACTGGCAAGGATAAGAAGGTGAGTTTTTTAACCTGGCTAGTAGTTAAACGTCCCAATAGTTTTTGAAACAATGTCACATATGAACATGTGATGACCTCAACACATATATCTGAGACGTTCTCTGATTTTGTTGGAACAGCTCAAAGGCTTTGAGATGATTAGGGCTGTTCATCTGGAGCCGGTGCTCTTCGACATGGAGCGTGACCTCATCACCCCGACTTACAAGAAGAAGCGGCCACAGCTCCTCAAATATTATCAGGTATGATTCACACCTGTGATTCATCAATACACATGTATTTTGCATCGTGTCTTTCAAGGTAATTTGATAGTATTATCCATCCGAATACGTTGCCATTTTTTCTCTCCAGGGCATCATCGACGACATGTATAAGAGCATGAAGTAGGCTACACCGATCTGGGCAGGGCGTATGCAACATGAGCTTAGCAACCTCTTCAAAGTTTTTTTTTTTAAACTTCTGTCTGGATGTAAACTACTACCTCTGTATCAAAATATAAGACGTTTTTATAGGCTAAATTGATCTACAAAAATCGAAAATCCAACTCTGAGCACGGGCTCATTAGGGAGTAATATATAGCGTTTGTTTTCCTAGGTTTAATATTTTTCCCTTGTACTCTCTTTGAATGTGAAAGAAAACAAATAGTACTTGAATGACGTACATACATAGTTTTTTTTTTGAAACAAAGGCAAAAGATTTGCCTTATATATTAATTAAGAAGAGGAGAGTTTGCATAGATTACAACATCCCTAAACCGGAAAATCAACTACTCTCGCGGCATGATTGACCCCAATTTTTTTGCTCCAGCAGCCACCCAAAGTGCCGCATCCGTCTTTAGATTATGCAGGAGAACCAGAGGTGGTGCACTCTTTTGTCGGAAGACGCGAGCATTTTGCTCATTCCAGATTGTCCAAGAGGCAAGCATGGCAAGGGAGGCCATTGCTTTCCTATTAGGCACGGACGTATCCGATAGCCCAATCCACCATTCCTCAGTGGACCGAAAGAGATGCCAAGAAGAGGTGTCCATGTGATCTAGCTGCAGCCAAGCCTTGATCATGCCCCAAATTCTAATCGTGAATCGGCACTTGAAGAGGAGGTGGTCGGCGGATTCCTGAACTTGCTTGCATAGAGGGCAAAGTCCACAGTTTGGTCACCCCCGCTTTGCCAACCTATCCGCGGTCCAAGTCCTGTTTTGTATGGCTAGCCATGCAAAAATTTTGACTTTGGGCGGCGCCCAACCCTTCCAAACCGTATCGAACATAGGAGAACGAACCAAGCCAAGGAACTGGGCCTTGTTACATACATAGTGGCTCTATCATAAGTAAATCGATACTGTAACCTGTGCTCAAATTTCGTGATTGCACCTTTTCTTTTGGCGAGTGCTACCAATCATCCTGCTGCTCCTGCACGGGACCAACCGTCTCGCCAGCTGCTCGATCTGCTTGATCATGACCGTTAGATTGGAAACGCCAACTCGTTTTTTTTTCACGTTGTGAGCCGCATACGCTTTTTTTCGAAACGGAGGCAAAAGATTTACCTCATCAAGCAGAAGAGAGTTGTCCAGTTAATTAATGAAAAACCGGACGAAAACCATTACAAATCGCTGAGCGGCACACACTGGATACCCCACACACGCTCTCCCATCATCGTCATCACTTCTCCCCTAGCAGGCCTCATCACCAACTCTAAAACACTGAGCAAACGACTCCGACTTCGCCGTAGACGATCAACGACCCAACCCACACTGAAGAGGCATGTGGAGCCACATGAAGACCCATGCCTGCGACAAGACAACACAACTCCAACTCTGACGGACGAAGGAGAACTAGGCAAGGTTGGCGTCGTGGAGGATCACCGAACGGACCACCGTCGCCTGCCATTGTATACAACCGGGCCCGCCACAGCAGCTTCGAGTTCACCGTGACAAACAGCCGAGGCAATCCTCACTAGTAGAAAATGGCCCATTTGTCCCGGTTCCAGAGGCCCATTAGCCCCGGTTCTGGAACTAGGACTAAAGGGTCGGGACTAAAGCCCAAAACCTTTAGTCCCGGTTCGCTTACCAACTGGGACAGAAGGGGCTCCACGTGGCCGCTGCGGGGAGCCCAGGCAGGAGGACCTTTAGTCCCGGTTGGTCACACCAACCGGGACCAAAGGGCATCCACGCGTTAGCATCTGGCAGGAGCTGGGGTTTTTGTTTTTTTTAAGGGGGGGGGGGGGGGTTGGGGGGTTTTGGAGGGTTAATTTAGGGGTTTCATATTGTGTTAGCTAGCTAATAAAGAGAAGTGTCCTCTCTTTCTCCGTGCTTGGTCGACGCTAGCTACTATACATATAGAGAGAACTCGACGCTAGCTAATGAGAAAATGAAGGAAACCATTAATTACACAAGATCGTCATGCTGAACATATATAGAGAGAAGTGACATCTCTTTCTCCGTGCTTGGTCGAACAACAAGTTTTCGTATATCTATCCGACGCTACTACATATATACAATATAACATCTTTTACAATCCCTAACATCATCTACCTAAGATCCAATCACAAATCCACATGGTATTCTCCGTCTTTAGGTATGACGTGGTCAAGAAAGAATCCCGCCAATTCCTCTTGAATTGCTCGTATGCGATCATGTGGTAGGAGTTCATCCCGCATCTGCCAGATCTAATTTAAAGAAGGGGGTCAATACATGCATATATATGAATAAAACTCAACACAATTGATGGTAATATATAAAATAAAATTGTGAATATTATTTACGTACTTCAAATTGTTTGTCAGAGAAGCCCCGCTCAGAGGTCGAGTGGCGAATGAACTCGCATACGTAGTATGCACATAAAACAGTCCCTTCTTTCTGGTACAAGCACTTTACGAGAATAGAGTTCAATCAAACTGATAAGCAAGCATGGTAATGATATATTGATGAAAATTTGAATCAATTAGAGATGCGCGGAACTAGCTAGTACTACTTACTTTGGGGTGCGTAAATCGCAACTCTTTGTTTAGACCGGGAACCTTTCGGGTGAACTTCTTCCAAACCCTGCCAGGCAAAGAAAATGATTACTTGATATCATGAAATTAACGAAAGTTGCATGCCGATATGGTCCCGGTATTGACTGAACTTACTTCTTGAGCATTGCAGTCATGTCCGCATAATCCTCGGGATCTTTACGTCTCGAGTCTAAGACAGTTACTAATGCCCCGTCAAGCTTAATGGATAGCAGAATAAAGTGGAAACTGCGCACGCATATATAACTCATGAATTATATTACTTAACCTCGAGTAAGCGAAACCGGGTATACAGAGAAGACAACAACACTCACTTGAAGTTGTAAGGAAAGAGTATTTCCCTTTTGTTTTGATGTATAAGGAACGACTTTAGCAAGTTCTCCTCGGTCTCTTTGATTGAGTTTCGTACCGTCCATTCATTTACGGCATCTGGGCTAATGAACCCAACGTCGAAGATTCCTGCTTTTTTGCATTCGACGATCTTCAATCTGCATAATATAGTGAGGATAATTATATATACATGCAATGAACAAGCTGAGCTAGAGACTTAACTATAGAAGTAATACTTACAGACAGTAGGAAGTCATGAGTTGTTTGTCGAGGGCCAGTTGATTGTATAACTGAAATAACTCCACAAATTCAATAGGCATCACGGGAAGTCCAATGAATTCGTGCTCTGGTTTCACTGCCACATACATAGTGTCTTTCCCAGACTCCCTGCAGGTTTTCATGTACCACTCATGCAATTTGTACATCATCGTTGTTAGAGGAGGATGATCAGGTTTGACGAGAGGCTTCCCGTGCACGTATTTATATTCTTCTTTTGTTACCTCAGCCGTTTTAAAAATTACATCATCCCCCAAGTAATCACCAGGATTGGTACCGGGCACCATCCCCGGATGATTAGTGACGATATCGCTAGACACCTTGAGCGGGGGGCACGATTGCTTCTCCTGTTCGCCGAGCTGGGGAATTGTTTTCCCACTTCTTCGTTCTGCTAACCTTGCATCACTGGAAGTACTTCCCGACCGCCGCGCTTCTTCATATGTCTTTTTAAGAATGTGGACATAGTTGGAATCCGGCGGAGGCGGTGGTGGTCGCTTCAGGGCATCGATAGTGCGCTTCACTTTCACCGGATCTAGCTTCTCCTTCAGAGGTGGAGTTTTCTTTGCAAAATGGTCCCTCACTTGGGCACGACATATGTCCTCGTTTTCCTGGTCGGTCCTCTCATATGGTAACTTTTCCAGAGGCTTGAGAGATGGACCGTATCTGAATTGCCTCCTGCCTCTGCTTGTACTGCTAGCCGCCGGAGCGGCGGCGTCTCTCTTCCGTCGTTGCTGACGAGGCGGAGAAGGAGGCGGAGTGCTCCGACGCGCCGGAGGAGCCGGAGCGGCGGCGTCTGTCTTCCGCCGTTGCCGATGAGGCGGAGGAGGAGGCGGACTGCTCCGACGCGCCGGAGTAGGCGAAGGAGGAGGCGGAGTGCCCTCACGCGTCGGAGGAGCCGGAGAAGGAGGCGGAGTGCCCTGATCACTCGCCGAAGGAGGAGGAGGAGGAGGCGGAGTGCCCTGACTCGCCGGAGGAGGAGGAGGAGGCGGAGGCGTCCAGTTTGGAAGCTTGATGTACTCCTTCTGCCATAGACATGTACTCCTCAGAGCACGAACCAGCTGATTCTCCCCTTCACCTGTAGAGTGGTCAAGCTCGAGCTCCTCAAATCCCTCCATTACTTCATCCACCATCACAACAGCATAGCCATGTGGAATCGGAAGGCAGTGAAAAGTTCCGTTGGGTTGAGGAGGTGCAACAGAGCCGACAGCCGCCTTGAAAGTGAGGTTCCGACATTTCGTCATAAGCTCGCAATGTTGAGCTTCCGTGATAGTATCCACGGGGTAGCTAGGAGCCGTGAAGTCAGGCTGAACGGGCTCCGTGGAAGCCACGCTGCTTCTCCGCTGAGATGGCGGGGTAGCTTCTGGGGTAGCTTCGTGCCGCTGAGATGGTTGGCCGGCAGCTCGCTGGCTCTCAAGTTCTTCTAGCTTTTGTAGTCTTGCATTGATCTTCTGCATGTCGCTCAGCTCCGCTTTCCTCTTTCTCTCCCGGCTTCTGTAACCGCATGCGTCGGGAAACCCAACCTTCCACGGAACGGAGCCTGGTGTGCCTCGTGTTCGTCCAGGGTGCTCAGCATTCCCTAGGGCCTCAGTCAGCTCGTCCTTCTCTCTGTCGGGAATGAACGTCCCTTCCTGTGCTGCAGTGATATACTTCTGAAGCTTCTTGACGGGTATTGCAAGTTGCTCGTCCGTCCAACGGCACTTCCCTGTTTCAGGGTCCAAAGTTCCCCCAACCCCGAAGAACCAAGTCCTTGAACGGTCTGGCCAGTTCAATGTCTGTGGTTCGACCCCTTTAGCAATCAGGTCATTCTCAGCTTTGTCCCACAACGGCCGGGCTTTGAGGTAGCCACCTGACCCCGTGTGATGGTGATACTGCTTCTTTGCAGCATTGTTCTTGTTTGTCTCTGACATTTTCTTACTCTTGTCCGATGTCTTGTAGGCCACAAATGCAGGCCAGTGATCTCTTATCTTCTCAAATCGGCCGATGAATTCTGGAGTCTTCCCTTTGTCGACAAACTTTGATTTCAACTCATTCTTCCACCTCCTGAATAGATCTGCCATCTTCTTAAGAGCACACGCCTTGACCAGTGGCTCTATAACTGGCTTATTCGGATCCTCCTCTGGCGGTAGGGTGAAATTTGCCTTCAGCACGGTCCAAAGATCATCTTTCTGTCTATCGGTGACATAATCACCTTCAGGGACGTCATCGTCCTTAGGCTTATTCCATTGCTTGATGCTGATCAGGATGTTGTCCCTAACAATAGCTCCGCACTGAGCAGAAAATGCGTCCTTGGTCCGCTTGGGTTCAATCGGTAGGCCATCGTCCGCGAGTGCTGTGATCGTGAACCTTTCATCCTTGCGCAACCTTCTCTTTGGGCCTCGTCTCGTTACCGAAGTTTGGCTCGATCCGGAGGGCTATAAAAGAAGAAAGAAGAGTTAATATATGTACATACCAAAACAATTAATGCATCAATTAGCTAGTCAGCACATGCTTAATTAATATATATACCTCGCCGGACTTTGCAACAGCTCCCTCCTCCGTTCGGTCACCGGAGCCGTCATCATGGTCTCCTTCTTCCTCCGGCATTCGGTCACCGGAGCCATCATGATCATGTCCTTCCTCCTCCATTGTTCGATCACCGGAGCCGTCATCCTCTCCTTCCAGACCATCGGTGTCGTTGAGATATGACAAGACATCACGTCCGGCGAGGATTATCTCCCCCAACAACTGTTCTTGTTCCAAGTCTCTTTGATCCATAGTTTCTGCAAATATTACAACATGGCAATTAATATACAAACATGAATGTCCGACGTCCGGACCGCCTCTCTCATGAATGTCAAACAAGGGATTCTCTTAACCTTTAAGGGATTTAATTAACAAAATGGCGCCATTCTGGATGTGCAGAAAATGGTCCATATTTTTCCTGATCTCATCTACCCTTCTATATGTCACGTTGTCTAGTGTCAAAGGATTCAAGAAAACCATGGCTTCATCATTAGCCGGAAGTAATAGGCGCATAATGGTACGAAGCTCTCCAAAATTGTTTTGGAACGGAGTCCCGGATAGGATAATTAATTAGCTTTTTGGTACGAAGTTCAGCAAGAGCCTTCCGAATATCGCTATTTGGAAGGCCTTTGCTGAAATTCGTACCAAAAAGAGAATTATTCTATCCGGAACTCCATTCCAAAACAACTTTGAAGAGCTTCGTAGCATCATACGCCTGTTACTTCCGGCTAATGATGAAGCCATGGATTTCTTCAATACTTTGACAGACAACGTGACATATAGAAGAATATATATATAGATGAGATCAGAAAAAAAGTGGATCAACTTGTGCACATCCATAATGGGGGCATTCTTGATAAATCTATGTTACCGGAGTTTTCTATATGAACAAAAACAATTCCTCATGTCGAAGTTATCGGGGAGGGGGTAGACGACAACGACGCTCACCCCTCATGTCATGTCCGACGTCCCCCCTCATGTCGAAGTTATCGGGGAGGGGGTAGACGACAACGACACTCACCCCTCATGTCCGACGTCCGACGTCCCCCCTCATGTCATGTCCGACGTCCCCCTAATGTCGAAGTTATCGGGGAGGTGGCCTCGACAATGCTCTTTTAACTTGGTAAATTTGGGTGGCCTCGACAACTCTTCTAGGGTTTGGGGTGGCCTCGACAACGCTCTTTTAACTCATTTAACTCATTTAACTTGGTAAATTTGGGTGGCCTCGACAACGCTTCTAGGGTTTGGGGTGGCCTCGACAACGCTCTTTCAGTCCCAGTTTGGGTTGACTCGAGAGTTTCTATGAGCATAAAAAAAATCTATACAAAAAACTTTCTTCTATGAACAAAAAACTTTCTTCTATGAACAAAAAACTTTCTATGAACATCATTGCTCATATATCAATGCATACATCCATGGATCATCATTGCTCATATATCCATGGATCATATATAAAAACTTTCTATGAACAAAAAAAGGTTCTATGAACAAAAACAAATTCTATGAACAAAAAAAATTTATATGAACAAAAAAATTATACATCAATGCATACATATCCATGGATCAACCATATACATCTGCATACACATCTGCATACATATACATCAATGCATACATATGAACAAAAAAAAGGCAGAGGCGGCGGCGGCGGCGCGGCAAGCAGAGCGCGGGCGGCCGGAGCGCGGGCGGCGTCGGCATCGCGGCGGGCGTCGGCGTCGGGGCGCGGGGGGGGAGAGGAGAGGAGGGGAACGGCGCGGCGGCTCACAGTGGGAGCGGGGACGGCGTCGGGGCAGCTCGGCGACGGCGACGACGACAAGGTGCAGCAGCCTGACGGCGTCGGGGCAGGGCTCGGCGGCGACGGCGACGAGGAGCAGCCTGGGGGCGTCGGGCGGAGAAGAACAAGTGATCTCTAGAAACTGCTAAGTGCGGGCTTATATACACAGAGCATTGGTCCCGGTTCGTGGCACCAACAGGGACCAATGCCACCCTTTTGGTCCCGGTTCGTGGCACCAACAGGGACCAATGCCACCCTTTTGGTCCCGGTTGGTGCCACCAACCGGGACTAAAGGTCATTTTCAGCAGCCCAAAGGGCGGGAAGCAGAGACCTTTGGTCCCGGTTGGTGGCACGAACCGGGACCAAAGGGTGGCATTGGTCCCGGTTGGTGCCACCAACCGGGACGAAAGGGTGGCATTCGTCCCGGTTGGTGCCACCAACCTGGACGAAAGGGCTGCGGGTGGCACGGCGTTAGGCGGGTGGATGTTTAGTCCCACCTCGCTAGCTGAAGGGCGTCGATAGTGGTTTATAAGCGCTGGTGCGCCTCCCCTTTCAAGCTCCTCTCTTATGCAGGCCTACGGGCCTAAACGCGTCTCTCTGCATGTGGGCCTACTGGGCCTGCTGTGGGCCTGCATCCTGTCCCAACTAACGGATCCCAGTAGGCGGCATTTTTTTAATTTTTTTCCAGTATTTTTGTTTTGTTTTTTGCTTTATTTATTTTCTTTTGTTTCTACTTACAGCTAAATACTTAGAGTTTTTGAGTGATTCTTTTTTGCTTTAGGTCACAAAAATTATAAACTTTTTGTTAGTGCCATTAGTTTTCAAATTTGAATAGTTTAAATTTGAATTCTTTGAAATTTGTGTGAATCACTAGTTTGTGAATAACTTTACTTTAAAAATAGATTTTTGAGTGATTCTTTTTCCTGCTATTTAATATTAGTGTGTTTTATCATTATATTCAATTTGGTAATTTTTAGGTTATTTTAAATGGGTGTTTTAATCAAAAACAGATTTTGTTATTTTAGTTTGCTATTAAAGTTTCTAACAAAAAAATACTTTATGAAAATTCTTTTTGCTATTAATGTTTTGAACAAAAAATACTTTGATAATTTTAGTTGCATAAATTTTATATAATTTTAGTTTCAAAAATACTAGAGGTTTATAAAAGCTTTTTAGTTGATTCTTTTTGCTATTAGAGTTTTATAAAAGCTTTTTAGTTGATTCTTTTTGCTATTGAAGAATATTATAGTTTTGTTTTAGTTGATCATAACAGAATATTTTAATTGATTATTTTTAGTTCATTCTTTTTGCTATTAGAGTTTCATAAAAGTTTTCTAGTTCATTCTTTTTGCTATTAGTTCATTCTTTGAGCTAAATGACCCTGAAATTGAAAAGCACTACAAATGAACTCTGAAAAGGTTGAAAGTTGGCATGGTATCATCATTTCACCCACATAGCATCTGCTAAAAAGTTGAGAGGGTTACGGCAAAAACTGGATGCACTTCGTGTACAAAATGGACAATCTCTTTCGAAGTATCAGGGTTTCGGACGAAAACTCATCTGCTACAAAGGGATTTCATTTTTTGAACTTATTTGAACTCCAGACTTTTTGTGTGTTCAAAATGAACCATTCAAAGCCACATCATCAATTTTCAACCCTTTCTGACTTCATTTGGTATTTTTCATGCATTTACTGATTTTTTTGAGCTAAATGACCATGAAATTGAAAAGCACTACAAATGAACTCTGAAAAGGTTGAAAGTTGGCATGGTATCATAATTTCACCCACATAGCATGTGCTAAAAAGTTGAGAGGGTTACTGCAAAAACTGGATGCACTTCGTGTACAAAACGGACAATCTCTTTCGAAGTATCAGGGTTTCATACGAAAACTCATCTGTTACAAAAGGCATTTCATTTCTTCACATGTAACTGCAGTGATATTCTAGATCAAAGGCATCATCATACTAGTTGTGGAGAGAAAGTCTTCACTTTTTCTTCGCTTGTGTCCTTTGCTTATTGCGCCGTAACCATGGATAATCTTCATCGTTTAACAGGGTGCTTGGGTCAGCCTTGACTTTGAAGGGAGGAATTTCATGAAACTTTTCATAATCTTCATACATGTCTGTCTTGCCCTCCAATCCCACGATGTCTCTTTTTCCTGAAAGAACTATGTGGCGCTTTGGCTCATCATATGATGTATTCGCTTCCTTATCTTTTCTTTTTCTCGGTTTGGTAGACATGTCCTTCACATAGAAAACCTGCGCCACATCATTGGCTAGGACGAATGGTTCGTCTGTGTACCCAAGATTGTTCAGATCCACTGTTGTCATTCCGTACTGTGGGTCTACCTGTACCCCGCCTCCTGACAGATTGACCCATTTGCACTGAAACAAAGGGACCTTGAAATCATGTCCATAGTCAAGTTCCCATATGTCCACTATGTAACCATAATATGTGTCCTTTCCCCTCTTGGTTGCTGCATCAAAGAGGACACCGCTGTTTTGGTTGGTGCTCTTTTGATCTTGGGCGATCGTGTAAAATGTATTCCCATTTATCTCGTACCCTTTGTAAGTCAATACAGTCGAAGATGGTCCCCTGGCCAACGAGTACAGCTCATCAGAAATAGTGTTGTCACCCATGAGAAGTTTTTGCAACCAACTGCCGAAAGTCCTGATGTGTTCATATGTAATACAGTCGTCACACTGCTCCGGGTGTTTGGAGCGCAGAATATTCTTGTGTTCATCGACATACGGGGTCACCAAGGTAGAATTCTGTAGAACTGTGTAGTGTGCTTGAGACCAAGAATGCCCGTCCCTACATATTATTGAGTCCGCTCCTAGCATGCCTTTTCCAGTCAGTCTCCCCTCATACCGCGATTGAGGAAGACCAATCTTCTTAAGGTCAGGAATGAAGTCAACACAAAACCAAATGACATCCTCTGTTTGATGGCCCATGGAGATGCTTCCTTCTGGCCTAGCGCGGTTACGAACATATTTCTTTAAGACTCCCATGAACCTCTCAAAGGGGAACATATTGTGTAGAAATACAGGGCCCAGAACGACAATCCCGTTGACTAGATGAACTAGGACGTGCGTCATGATATTGAAGAAGGATGGTGGGAACACCAGCTCGAAACTAACAAGACATTGCACCAAATCACTCCTTAACCTTGGCAGGATTTCTGGATCGATCACCTTCTGAGAGATTGCTTTGAGGAATGCACATAGCTTCACAATGGCTAATCGAACGTTTTTCGGTAGAAGCCCCCTCAATGCAACCAGAAGCAGTTGCGTCATAATCACGTGGCAGTCATGAGACTTTAGGTTCTGGAACTTTTTCTCTGCCATATTTATTATTCCCTTTATATTCAACGAGAAGCCAGACGGGACCTTCATACTGAGCAGGCATTCAAAGAAGATTTCCTTCTATTCTTTGGTAAGAGCGTAGCTGGCAGGACCTTCATACTGCTTTGGATGCATGCCGTCTTTTTCATGCACACGTTGCTGTTCCTCCCGTGCCTCTGGTGTATCTTTTGTCTTCCCATACACTCCCAAGAAGCCTAGCAGGTTCACGCAAAGATTCTTCATCACGTGCATCACGTCGATTGCAGAGCGGACCTCTAGGTCTTTCCAATAGGGTAGGTCCCAAAATATAGATTTCTTCTTCCACATGGGTGCGCGTCCCGCATCGTCAGTCGGAACAGATAGTCCGCCAGGACCCTTTCCAAAGATTACTTGTAAATCATTGACCATATCAAGTATGTGATCACCAGTACGGAGGGCGGGCTTCTTCTGGTGATCTGCCTCACCTTTGAAATGCTTTCCTTTCTTTCGACATTGATGGTTGGTCGGAAGAAATCGACGATGCCCCAGGTACACATTCTTCCTACATTTGTCCAAATATATACTGTCGGTGTCATCTAAACAGTGTGTGCATGCGTGGTATCCCTTGTTTGTCTGTCCTAAAAGGTTACTGAGAGCAGGCCAATCGTTGATGGTTACAAACAGCAACGCATGTAGGTCAAATTCCTCCTGTTCGTTCTCATCCCACACACGTACACCTCTTCCATTCCATAGCTGTAAAAGTTCATCAACTAATGGCCTTAGGTACACATCAATGTCATTGCCGGGTTGCTTAGGGCCTTGGATGAGCACTGGCATCATAATGAACTTCCGCTTCATGCACAACCAAGGAGGAAGGTTATACATACATAGAGTCACAGGCCATGTGCTATGCTTGCTGCTCTGCTCCCCAAAAGGATTAACGCCATCTGCACTTAAACCAAACCATACGTTCCTTGGGTCACCTGTAAAGTCGCTCCACTTTCTCTCGATCTTTCTCCACTGCGACCCGTCAGCGGGTGCTCTCAACTTCCCGTCTTTCTTACGGTCTTTTATGTGCCATTGCATCAACTCGGCATGCTTTTTGTTTCTGAACAGACGTTTCAACCGTGGTATTATAGGGGCATACCACATCACCTTGGCAGGAACCCTCTTCCCGGTGCGCTGGCCCTCAACATCACCAGGGTCATCTCTTCTGATCTTATACTGGAATGCACCGCATACCGGGCATGCGTTCAAATCCTCGTACGCACCGCGGTAGATGATGCAGTCATTAGGGCATGCATGTATCTTCTGCACCTCCAATCCTAGAGGGCATAGAATCTTCTTTGCTTCGTACGTACTGCCGGTCAATTCATTATCCTTTGGAAGCTTCTTCTTCATTATTTTCAGTAGCGAACTAAATCCCTTGTCAGATACACCATTGTCTGCCTTCCATTGCAGCAATTCCAGTGTGGTACCGAGCTTTCTGTTGTCATCTTCGCAATTTGGGTACAACCCTTTTTTGTGATCCTCTAACATGCGATCGAACTTCAACTTCTCCCTTTCACTTTCGCATTCTCTCTGTGCATCAACAATGACCCGGCGAAGATCATCATCGGGCACATCGTCTGGTTCCTCTTGATCTTCAGCTTCCCCCATTGCAGCATCACCGTATTCAGGGGGCGGGTAGTTGTCATCATCCTCTTCTTCTTCGTTGTCTTCCATCATAACCCCTCTTTCTCCGTGCTTGGTCCAAACATTATAGTGTGGCATAAAACCCTTCTCAAGCAGGTGGAAGTGAAGGGTTTTAGAGTTGGAGAAAGCCTTCGTATTCTCACAGACAGTACATGGACAATGCATAAAACCATTCTGCTTGTTTTCCTCAGCCGCTTCGAGAAAATTATGCAGGCCCTTAATATACTCGGAGGTGCGTCGGTCACCGTACATCCATTGCCGGTTCATCTGCGTGCGTTATATAATAAAGTGTATTAAAAACCATTACAGCATATCATGAATAGAGAAGTGACCAAATTAATAGAAATTCATCATCACATTAAAGCCAAAGTACAGTAGTGACCAAAATAAATACATAACGTTCATACATAGTTCTCATTATTGAACAACATATAGCTCTCTAGAGCATCTAATTAAAACATACATTGAAACTATAAAATTTAAATGCAACAACAAATGCGATCATAACCGCAACTAAGGTACCAATTGATCCAACGGCATAATGATACCAAGCCTCAGTATGAATGTCATATTTTCTAATCTTTCTAATCTTCAAGCGCATTGCATCCATCTTGATCTTGTGATCGTCGACGACATCGGCAACATTCAACTCCAATTTCATCTTCTCCTCTTCAACTCTTTGTAATTTTTCTTTCAAGTAATTGTTTTCTTTTTCAACCAAATTTAACTTCTCGACAAGAATTTCTATGTCGGTTGGAATTTCCGGTTCACATACCTCCTAGATTAAAAAATCTATGTCACGATGGTCCGCATAATTGTCATAAACACTAAATAAAACAAATAGTTATAAAAGATAATATATACCACATCCGAATCATAGACAGGACGAGGGCCGATGGAGGCGGATACCAAAATCATCGCACTATATAATAACAAACAATAATAAAAGTAAGAAAATTACACAAGTATCTATCTAAATCATACAAGTAAGAACTTTTTTTTAGAAAGAAGATAAGAAGAAGAGGCTAACCACGGTGGTGCCGGCGCCGAGATGGGCGCGGGCGATCGACGGCGGTGAGGACGGGGACGGGACAGGACGGACCGCCAAACCTAGACAAATCTTGAGGAAAATGGAGCTTGGACAAGGAGCTTCGAGAGGAGAAAGCTTAAGTGTGGCTCGGGCATTTCATCGAACAACTCATGTGCATAGGAGGTGAGCTAGAGCACCATAAAGCTCTCCCACGGCCGGCCAAAAAAACAGAGCAGTGCACTGCTCTGCTCGCGGGCAGGGGGTATATATAGGCCAACCATTGGTCCCGGTTTGTGGCTGGAACCGGGACCAAATGACCATTTGGTCCCGGTTCCAGCCACAAACCGGGACCAATGGTTGTGGGCCAGGAGCGAGGCCCATTGGTCCCGGTTCGTGTCTGGAACCGGGACCAAAGGGGTCAGACGAACCGGGACCAATGGCCCCATGGGTCCCGGTTCGTGAGTGAACCGGGATTAATGGGATTTCAGGCCTGGACCAAAGCCCTGTTTTCTACTAGTGCCTACGGACATGCCGGAGAAGAGCCGACTACCTCAACCAACCCCACGTCTCCGACCTCGCTCACCCCCATAATTGTTGCCACAGAAGTCTCGACGCAAACACCGACACCATCCACTAGTCCAGCATGCCGATGTTCAGCTCCAAAGACGAAGCCCCATAGAGGGAAAACGACACCAAGGCGCCGCCATCGTTTGATCACCCGGGATCAAGGGTTTCCCCCGAGATGTACCGTCGACTGGATCCACGCGAGAGGGGTGCGGTAGCAAAGCAGCAATGCCTCCAAGAAGGTCAGCGACAGCCGCAGCCACCGCCATGGCTTGTCATGGCACAAGGCCGAAACAGGGTTTTCACCCAAGCTCCGAGCACACCCTCAACCGCACATCAATCCACACCGACGCCAACAAGCCCACCCATCACCACCACCACCAACAGACCTGCCCGTGGACGAAGAAGCACCGAAAACCACCACAACCGGTCGCACCATGCGGAGACTACCGGCGGCCAAACTCCAACACGAGGCGCCAAATCCCTCAACTGTCGACCGGATGAAGGACCGCCGGACGCAACGCGAGCCGCCATGCCCTACCAAGCACCTGTTGGGACAAACCCACCGGCGACGAACGCCGAGAAGCCTCCGACGACACAAACGCCGGACAGACGAAGGAGACACCATAATTTTCCGGTGACGAACGCCGCGGCGCACGAACGCCTGTATCTTGGCTTTATTTCTCACATTGACTCGAACACATACATGGAGGTACACACGCACACACGCAACACAACCTAGAAGAACTCTCACGTCGACCGGGCACGCACCACTGTCCGGCGAAGACTACATCTTCCTTAGGCCCCTCTCACTTGGCTCGGCTCACACCGTCGCTCGGCAACACACCGACGCCACACCCACACGAGAGACTACTGGAGACTACATCTCTCCTAGCTGCTACCTTCCACAGCACTGCATTCTGGCCGCTTAAATAAGCACGGGCGACGTACGCGCCGAGCAACCCCTGTGGCCGAGTCTCACTCGCATGTAACGTACCCCACGATCCACTCAACTCGGCCACACTCCGTAGCATGCGTAAGGCTAGAGGTTTGCTTCACTAATCCGTACGTGCATGCACCAACTAACTATGCTAGCTAATCTCCATGCACACACGCATCCGCTTCAGCCAGCGCGATCCACACGCATGGCCAGCGCGCACGACGGACATGCGCATGCACACGCACGCACACACCGACGACCACGGCGAAACGTGGTTTATTTCTAACAGCACCATGCAGGCAAGGGGTAGAGGAGCGCAGCCCGAGGCCAGGAGCCACCATGGATCCGGGCCGCAGTCAAGCATCAAGAACTGCACGCGCTTTTGCTTTCTCAGGCTGTCAGCTATGCGCGCACCTGCACGTCCACGTCTTGTAGTGGCATGCAGCAACGTGCATCTTTATCGAAAAAGGCTTTCGCCTCTCTTTATATATAAAGCAACGATCAATAACATTCGATACAAACATACGCCAATACACCATACGCACACACCCAAAGGCAAGATACAAAGGTGCTGATCGCAGCAACATCACCCCTAGCACTAACGCCATCGTGGAGAGATAATGCCGCATACGACGAACCGTGTGCTCCAAGGCGGCACCTTCAGGAAGGGTACGACACCGGAGCGCCGTCACCGCCCGATCCGAGGATCAGAGTTTCCCCTGGAGCAGCACGACGAGCGATGAGAGCCGCGACGACGCCCTCAAGAAGGGAACGAGCTTCGCCGCCGCCGGTCCGTCCGAAGATAGAGAAGATTTTCACCCTGGCCAACACTCACCGCCACCGAACGCCACACCCCAGCTTCCACGCCGCCCACACGGCCATGGCCACTAGGCAGCACCAAGCCACGACCTCTGCCCATGAGCATCGCACAACCATCTCCAGGGCCGCCGCCCCAACATTCAAGACCTTGACACCACCTCACCCGAGATCCGCCGCTACCCCAGCCAAAGAGACAAGCGAAAAGGAACCGCCTTTTCCACCCCTGGGCAGCCCCCAACGCCGAGACCCACAGGCCGGCCAAAACTGGTCTTCATCGACTCATCCTGCAGCACCGGGCGCGAGACGAGCTCGGTCCTGCAGCAACGTGTGTGGGACGAGGTCGGTCCTGCTGCACCGTGCGCGAGACGAGCTCAGTCCAACACACCGTGTGCGAGACGAGCTCGGTCCTGCACGTCACCGTGAAAATGAAAAGCGTGCATCTTTGAAAGTGAAAATGGCAGCCGCCGTGAAAATGGCAGCCGCCGCTGTATCAACACGAGTTGCTTCAATGACGAGCGGTGGATTGACTACTGCGTAGTGCGTACGAGGATTGACGCATTGTAAGCTAAGACGACGATGCTGCAAGGGTGGTCCGGCTGCTAGGCCGCAGGGCAATGCTGTGACGCTGGAAGACGGTCTTTCTTACTCCCGACTGCTTCAACGGCTACAACGATGCTAGGAGACGTGTTGCGACGTACTCACGCCCCCGACGATGGCGCGACAACATGCTTCAAACGCAATATTGTGTTTTGACAAACGCGGCGATGCTGCGATGGCATCCCGGTTGCTTCGAGGATGTTGCAACGGCTACGGTGATGCTACGAGGCATGCTGCAACAGTTGTGGTGTTGGCACGATGACATGCTTTAAAAACCCGTGGTGTGCTTCGACGCCTGCGATGATGCCGCGGCGGCATGCTCCGAGGACCCCGATGATGCTACGAGGCATGGTGCGGCGGCCACGGCGATGGCGCAGCGACATGCTTCGAACGGCCGTGGTGTTCTTCGACGGCCACGATGATGCTACGACGGCATCCCGGTTGCTTCAAGGATGTTGTGATGGCCACAATTATGCTACGAGGCATGCTGCAACTGCCGCGGTGTTGGCACAATGATATGCTTTGAACACCCGTAGTGTGCTGCGACGGCCGCGACGATGCCGCCACGGCATGCTCCGAGGACCACGATGATGCTACAAGGCGTGCTGCGGCGGCCACGACGATGGCACGACGACATGCTTCGAACGGCCGTCGTGTGCTTCGATGGCCATGATCATGCTACGATAGCCTGCTTCGAAACCATGGTGATATTGTGATGATGTGCTTTGAATAGTCGCGGCGATGCTGCAACGTCGTGATTAAACAAACTGCGGCAATGCTATGACGAAGGCCTGGCTGCTTCCACGATGTTGCAAGTTTCACGGACACGATAGTGTTGTGACGACGGCCATAGCTACTTCGATGATGGTGCAACGGCGTGCTTCGATGATGGTGTGGTGATGCCGGACTGGTTGTTCGAGTGATGCTGCGATGGCAATGCTTTGAAGGCGGCGACAACGGCGTCAAGGACCCTATATCCAAACTTCCAAAGTAATCTTGACTCAATGAGTTTGCTAGTACAAGACCATGTAGCTATCTAGCAAGAAGTACTTCGTGTGTAAGTGCAGGTATGAAAAGGATCGTCAAGAAAAAAAAGTAACAGACGCTACTACCGGTCACGAACTCACGCCTTCCTGTGAAGGACACAGCCGCTCTGCGCTACATGATCGAGGGGGATCAGACGACGCCAGAGGCGGCTGTTGATAGCAGGAAATCATCCGGCTGTTTTAGAACGTTTTCCTTTTCTTTTCCATTAAGATGGAAAATGTCAAGCACCAGTGAGTCAAGTCCTTGCAGTGTGGAAACTAACAGGTGCAACTCCATCTTCAGTGCATTGTATCATGCAGACGAGACCTCGGATCGGTCAAATTTCAGTTGATCTCGAGCAAATTTGACCATCACTCCATCTTCAATACATTGTACAGTACCTTTTTGCATCCATTGTGAAGATATTGTACGTGAAATGGTGATGTACCTTCGCTTAACGTGCACTCTCCTTTCAGTGAAAGTCATCGGATGTACTCACCGACGTTGTTGTTTAGGTTTTCTTACAGCAAACAATTAATTCCTAGATAGCACTCAAACCGTATCATATTTCACACATTTGAAAGCAGGATGAATAGTGGGAATTTGAATGTTGTATGGTACCCCTATATGAGCGGGATGAATAGCGGATTTGAATATTGTATTATTGTGGGTTTCTGTAGGTCGAGCTACATGCTACCCCTTATCTTAGGCATCCCTTTCTGCATTGCGATCCATGCAGAAACATTTGTATTTTTGTTTCTCACAAAGAAAACAACATATAAACTTCAAACTTTACAGGACAATAGAACATTCTAAGTGCATTGTGAGAAAAAACGTTTGGTTCAACAAGTTGAGCAAGAAGAAACAAAACTTACGGTCTCCACATGTGCGGTGAACAATGGCCAACTTGCTTCAACATATCAATTGCGCCACAAAACTTGCTGCCAGAAGGTCCCGCCTCTGCTCTTGTCTATGAAATCCGCGGATACGGACAATCACGTGATGGCTCGAGAATTTGTGATTATTTTTGAGTGATTCTCACTTGTTTTCCAACGGGTCCATGCCACATCTCGGTTGTTTCTCACGCTAATCCTTCAAAAGAGAAGAAAAATTGTTTTCCCGTTTGGCAGTAAATATCAACCACCACCTCTATACAAGACACTTTCGTGAAGGGACATATCATCGGAGAACCCTAGCCGCCGCCAACACAACCAGAACAAAGAAGGAGAGATCCAGAGAACCACCAGAGTTCTTCCTAGTTTTGGTCCTTTCATCGCCGTCATCACTTCATCCTTCACTATTGTATAAGAGGAATTCCAAGTTGTAAGAACAAGTTATAAACTTTACTCCTACTCATCTAGAGATCAAGACTATTTGGATCATTCATTTCATAGTGGATCTTTCGTTTGAGATTGATAGGATCTTCTTCGGCTTATTCTCTGCGATGATTAGTTATTCCCTTATGATGCGTGAGTAGTCCTTCCCTAGGTGTGTGAGATGTAGGTGAGTGGTAAGATTCATTTGTGCCTGATCTATATGTCGTCATTTGTGTTTGTAGTCTTCTGATATGTTTAGTAAGTTGTTATATTGTGGTGCACTCTATGCATGTTGTCTAATTTAAGGGCCCAATCAACATGATCTCAAGAACTACATAGGTAACACATATTGTTTAGGAAATCTGCGACCTTTAACGTGACGTGGAGACATCTATGAGGAACGAAGACAATATGAGGTAACGGTGAACCATTAAACTTAATGATTGGTTCCCGTCCAAGGACCTTAATTGTGGAGACGACCACGTCGTGGAAATGATGAAGCAGGACCATAGAATGGAATATAATCCCACGTGGAGGAGTTTCATGACCCACGGGTGATCCGTCTATAGAACCAACAAATCAAATAGTATGACCACAATACAAGGTAACTGGTATTACCATTGCACTGGCACACTTGATATATACCATGAGCTGAATTATCTCCGCGCCTAACTTCTCCATCGCAGAAAACATAACTCAATTTACAGTTTTATTTATGTTATTTACTTTCAAGCGTTATAACTATAATCAGTACAAAGCCTATCATTCCTTGCACTCTGGTTTATTCGTCTTTTGGAACAGTATCAATATTTACAGAATCAGAAGCAGTTACTTCACACGAGAATTGTGACACCTTGTGTGTGACAAAGCGCAATATAAATACTCTCCTCCACTCTTCATTAGGACGATAACTAATTGAGATACTTCAGTGAAAGTGCTGCAGTACCCTGTGTGTCTTGCATGCCATCACAACGCATCGCACAACAACTCATTGTTGATGGTCAAGTAACCCGCCATCCTTCCTACTCTAAAAAACTGGCATGACGTTCGAAAATAAGCTCAGTGGCATTTGATCGAACATCTACCGGATATGGTGTCTGTCATGGATGACGTCGACTGAGGGGGGGGGGGGGGGGGGGCGAAGTGTACCGACCTACGGACGGGTCCTGGGTGAACGACGCCATCGTGAAAGGCAAGCGGGCCGGTTGGTGCTTGCTGCGGATGTCCGTCAATGCATGTGTGCCGGTCGGAGAGGTACAATGGTGGCAGGAGGGTGTAGATGCAAAGCAAGGCGAGAGAAGGGGCGAAATGAAAGAAAATGTGACTAGAAGGGGGATTTAGTGGGCCAGGGGTGTTGAAATCCTACGTGGCTGCTGTCCGGACTCCTGCAAACATTACTCGGGAAAAGCTTATAGGTAGAATATTATCAGTAGCGTTGGGTAAACTACAGGCGCTACTGTTAATTACTAGTAGCGCTAGCCTAAAAACACGCTACTTGATGAGGCCGTCGACAGCAAATCAATGGCGCAAATAATTTTACCCAAATCTTTCATGGTACAAACTCAGCAACTCCAAATCCAATCTCGAGTGTACACCAAATCACAGGAAAAAGAAACAGCAAGCTTACGATCATGTAGATGCAAACCAGCCGGAACTACATGTACACCCTTCAGTTGAGGAAGTGCGTGGGCGATTTGACTAGAATCGGCAGAAAATTAGACGATAGCCCGTCCAATCAACTCGCCAGGAATACGAACCCTAGATCGATTCACAACTCGTAGCCGCCGGAGCCATACATGCGTTTCCTGTTTTTTATACTTCCAAAAACTAAAACTGACCGATACAAGGGCAGCGCCCAGACCTTTATATGGCCGACCAAAAAAGACTGGCCTAAACTCCTGAACGGAAAACATCAGCTCAAGCTGCCTAACCAGACACGACGCAACATAAAGTACTAGTCCAACCCTCTCTCTCCTATCTTAAGTATAATCACTAATTAACTAATTTAAAAATACGGCACGCTGATCACAAAAGGCCAAAACAAAGTTTAACTACTTCCTTGTATGCTCACGTAGGTGTGTTTGCATGCATGGAGTCCTGAAGCATGGATCGACGTCCTCCGATGCAACAAACTGAATAGGAACTTGTCCAATAGAAATATGTGTCGTTGTCTTGCCGCCATGTAGCAAATTCTTTCTCCAATTAACTCCTTGATTGCTGCAATGTACAACAGTAGCTTGTTTCTTTTTCTCATTGCGCCTGGCGGGAACTATATATTTTTCAGTATTTCTCTGGTTCACCTTACTAACAATACCTTTAGCGATGGCATTTGGGGTCACATCATCCTCCCTTCCTTGAAAGGAAACCGTCCTCGGTTTTGATATATACCTTGCCGATTTTTTCTTGAACACTTCAACGGCGCACATTATATTCTTCGCATCCTTGGGAAGAATAGTATAGAACTCACCCTTATGCATAAAAGTGTACTTGTTTGTTCTTCCATGATGAAGAGCATTAACATCATGCTGCCACGGACGTCCCAAAATAAGATGACAAACATGTTGTGGCATAACGTCGCATTCCACCTTATCAACATAGCCATCAACACAAAAAGGCACCTTCACCCTATGTGTTACCTTCACTTTGCCCACATCATTTATCCACTTCATATAGTATGGTCTTGGGTGCTCCCATGTTGGCAACGAAAGAGACTCCACCACATCCTTGCTAATCATGTTGCTAGCACTGCCACCATCAATTATTAGTTTGCAAACTTCTCCCTTGATGGTACATGCTGTTTGAAAAATACTCGGCTGCTGTCCTTGTTCAACAATGGTCTTGTCATCTCGCTCGACCTTATGTGCTAGCAAACTCTCCATATCAGGATCATCTTGAGGATAACATAGTATGGTATCACCATGACCTCTTTCGATCCCATCCTCTAACTTAGACGTCTCATCTTCAGATTCTGAAATATATTCCGCATCAACAAGTAGAACCCTTCGTTGATTGGAACATTCATGCTTCATGTGTCCACGCCCTCCACACTTGTGGCAAATAATATTACGATGATGAGATGAAGTCGCATTAGATGAAACCTGAGAAACCTCCTTTGATGCAGCCACCACTTTGCTTTGTTCAATGTTTCCTGACTTATAAGAAGTAGCCGGTTTAGCACTAAACCCACCATCAATAGGAGAAGAACCACGTCCCCCAATGTTGTAAGTTGGACGAGTCTTTGAAGCTTGCTTCTCCAATACCCAACGTTCAGCACGCTCCGCTTGATGAAGTAACTCATGAATATCATTATATTGCATTAAATCAACACGGTCACGAATCTTTTCTTCTAACCCCTCAAAGAATCATACCATGGTCGCCTCCGCGGACTCGCGTACAGCTGTGCGGATCATCAAAACTTGCATCTCTTTGTAGTACTCATCAACTGATTTTGTACCTTGCACTAGACGACGCAATCTACTATGAAGCTGACGAGTGTAATAAGCAGGCACAAAACGTTCCCTCATGACTCTCTTCATCTCAGCCCATGTCGTTAGTCGCTCGTGAGTACGGTTCTTATTATCCCACCATACAAGAGCATACTCTGTAAATTCCATTGATGCAACACGAACCTTCTTTTCTTCGGAGTAGTTGTGGCCATCAAAAATCTGATTTACGCGCATCTCCGAATCCAAATACTTCTCCGGGTCAGAACAACGTCCCGAGAATTCAGGTATGGTTATCTTGATTCGAGCTAAACCATCATCCTCATGGGCACCATTGCCGCCATGGCCGCGGCGCCGCCCAGCGTGGCGGTGAGCCTCCGCCTCATGCCGTGGTCGGTGAGGTAGGCCTCCACGTGCATCGGAGTCCCCAGAAAAATCAGCATCACCATCATTGTCATGGTCATGACGTCGTCGTGGTGAGCGGGACTGTCGGGATGCCACATCTCTCGCCTGAAGGCGCTGAACTGCTGCAGTGAGCCGATTAAGACTCTCAGTCACCACCTGTAGTCTATCAGTGCGTTGTCGGTCGCTTGCAGTCAAACGCTCGTTCAACCTGTCCTCGACGCCTACAATATTTGTAGACAACTCCTCAACCCTTGTCCCAAGCTTCTTGTTGGCTTCCTTGATCGACATCAGATGGATACGCAAATCGTCACTTATCTCCAGATTTTCTGCAGTTCATCGCCCTCCTCATGATCAGATTTCTCATGCTGCGAGTTCACCATCTTTCAAACAACTGAATCAAAAAGCAGAAAAAAATTGTACAGTGATGAACCTTGCTCTGATACCACTTGATGAGGCCGTCGACAGCAAATCAATGGCGCAAATAATTTTACCCAAATCTTTCACGGTACAAACTCAGCAACTCCAAATCCAATCTCGAGTGTACACCAAATCACAGGAAAAAGAAACAGCAAGCTTACGATCATGTAGACGCAAACCAGCCGGAACTACACGTACACCCTTCAGTTGAGGAAGTGCGTGGGCGATTCGACCAGAATCGACAGAAAATTAGACGATAGCCCGTCCAATCAACTCGCCAGGAATACGAACCCTAGATCGGTTCACAACTCGTAGCCGCCGGAGCCATACATGCGTTTCCTGTTTTTTATACTTCCAAAAACTAAAACTGACCGATACAAGGGCAGCGCCCAGACCTTTATATGGCCGACCAAAAAAGACTGGCCTAAACTCCTAAACGGAAAACATCAGCTCAAGCTGCCTAACCAGACACGACGCAACATAAAGTACTAGTCCAACCCTCTCTCTCCTATCTTAAGTATAATCACTAATTAACTAATGTAAAAATACGGCACTCTGATCACAAAAGGCCAAAACAAAGTTTAACTACTTCCTTGTATGCTCACGTAGGTGTGTTTGCATGCATGGAGTCCTGAAGCATGGATCGACGTCCTCCGATGCAACAAACTGAATAGGAACTTGTCCAATAGAAATATGTGTCGTTGTCTTGCCGCCATGTAGCAAATTCTTTCTCCAATTAACTCCTTGATTGCTGCAATGTACAACAGTAGCTTGTTTCTTTTTCTCATTGCGCCTGGCGGGAACTATATATTTTTCAGTATTTCTGTGGTTCACCTTACTAACAATACCTTTAGTGATGGCATTTGGGGTCACATCATCCTCCCTTCCTTGAAAGGAAACCGTCCTCGGTTTTGATCTATACCTTGCCGATTTTTTCTTGAACACTTCAATGGTACACATTATATTCTTCGCATCCTTGGGAAGAATAGTATAGAACTCACCCTTATGCATAAAAGTGTACTTGTTTGTTCGTCCATGATGAAGAGCATTAACATCATGTTGCCACGGACGTCCCAAAATAAGATGACAAACATGTAGTGGTATAACGTCGCATTCCACCTTTTCAACATAGCCATCAACACAAAAAGGCACCTTCACCCTATGTGTTACCTTCACTTTGCCCACATCATTTATCCACTTCATATAGTATGGTCTTGGGTGCTCCCATGTTGGCAACGAAAGAGACGCCACCACATCCTTGCTAATCATGTTGCTAGCACTGCCACCATCAATTATTAGTTTGCAAACTTCTCCCTTGATGATACATGCTGTTTGAAAAATACTCCGCCGCTGTCCTTGTTCAACAATGGTCTTGTCATCTCGCTCGACCTTATGTGCTAGCAAACTCTCCATATCAGGATCATCTTGAGGATAACATAGTATGGTATCACCATGACCTCTTTCGATCCCATCCTCTAACTTAGACGTCTCATCTTCAGATTCTAAAATATATTCCGCATCAACAAGTAGAACCCTTCGTTGATTGGAACATTCATGCTTCATGTGTCCACGCCCTCCACACTTGTGGCAAATAATATTACGATGATGAGATGAAGTCGCATTAGATAAAACCTGAGAAACCTCCTTTGATGCAGCCACCACTTTGCTTTGTTCAATGTTTCCTGACTTATAAGAAGTAGCCGGTTTAGCACTAAACCCACCATCAATAGGAGAAGAACCACGTCCCCCAATGTTGTAAGTTGGACGAGTCTTTGAAGCTTGCTTCTCCAATACCCAACGTTCAGCACGCTCCGCTTGATGAAGTAACTCATGAATATCATTATATTGCATTAAATCAACACGGTCACGAATCTTTTCTTCTAACCCCTCAAAGAATCATACCATGGTCGCCTCCGCGGACTCGCGTACAGCTGTGCGGATCATCAAAAAACTTGCATCTCTTTGTAGTACTCATCAACTGATTTTGTACCTTGCACTAGACGATGCAATCTACTATGAAGCTGACGAGTGTAATAAGCAGGCACAAAACATTCCCTCATGACTCTCTTCATCTCAGCCCATGTCGTTGGTCGCTCGTGAGTACGGTTCTTATTATCCCACCATACAAGAGCATACTCTGTAAATTCCATTGGTGCAACACGAACCTTCTTTTCTTCGGAGTAGTTGTGGCCATCAAAAATCTGATTTACGCGCATCTCCCACTCCAAATACTTCTCCGGGTCAGAACAACGTCCCGAGAATTCAGGTATGGTTATCTTGATTCGAGCTAAACCATCATCCTCATGGGCACCATTGCCGCCATGGCCGCGGCGCTGCCCAGCGTGGCGGTGAGCCTCCGCCTCATGCCGTGGTCGGTGAGGTAGGCCTCCACGTGCATCGGAGTCCCTAGAAAAATCAGCATCACCATCATTGTCATGGTCATGACGTCGGCGTGGTGAGCGGGACTGTCGGGGTGCCACATCTCTCGCCTGAAGGCGCTGAACTGCTGCAGTGAGCCGATTAAGACTCTCAGTCACCACCTGTAGACTATCAGTGCGCTGTCGGTCGCTTGCAGTCAAACGCTCGTTCAACCTGTCCTCGACGCCTACAATATTTGTAGACAACTCCTCAACCCTTGTCCCAAGCTTCTTGTTGGCTCCCTTGATCGACATCAGATGGATACGCAAATCGTCACTTATCTCCAGATTTTCTGGAAGTTCATCGCCCTCCTCATGATCCGATTTCTCATGCTGCGAGTTCACCATCTTTCAAACAACTGAATCAAAAAGCAGAAAAAAATTGTACCGTGATGAACCTTGCTCTGATACCACTTGATGAGGCCGTCGACAGCAAATCAATGGCGCAAATAATTTTACCCAAATCTTTCACGGTACAAACTCAGCAACTCCAAATCCAATCTCGAGTGTACACCAAATCACAGGAAAAAGAAACAGCAAGCTTACGATCATGTAGATGCAAACCAGCCGGAACTACACGTACACCCTTCAGTTGAGGAAGTGCGTGGGCGATTCGACCAGAATCGGCAGAAAATTAGACGATAGCCCGTCCAATCAACTCGCCAGGAATACGAACCCTAGATCGGTTCACAACTCGTAGCCGCCGGAGCCATACATGCGTTTCCTGTTTGTTATACTTCCAAAAACTAAAACTGACCGATACAAGGGCAGCGCCCAGACCTTTATATGGCCGACCAAAAAAGACTGGCCTAAACTCCTAAACGGAAAACATCAGCTCAAGCTGCCTAACCAGACATGACGCAACATAAAGTACTAGTCCAACCCTCTCTCTCCTATCTTATGTATAATCACTAATTAACTAATTTAAAAATACGGCACGCTGATCACAAAAGGCCAAAACAAAGTTTAACTACTTCCTTGTATGCTCACGTACGTGTGTTTGCATGCATGGAGTCCTGAAGCATGGATCGACGTCCTCCGATGCAACAAACTGAATAGGAACTTGTCCAATAGAAATATGTGTCGTTGTCTTGCGGCCATGTAGCAAATTCTTTCTCCAATTAACTCCTTGATTGCTGCAATGTACAACAGTAGCTTGTTTCTTTTTCTCATTGCGCCTGGCGGGAACTATATATTTTTCAGTATTTCTCTGGTTAACCTTACTAACAATACGGGTTAGCCATAGTAGCAGCGCTGGCCCACTGCCTACGCTACTGCTAATGGGGTTAGCAGTAGCGCCATTCATGGGCTGGCGCTTCTACTATGGCTAGCCAGGACCACCTCCAACTTAGCAGTAGCGCCTATCTCCTTCTTCCCCGTGCCACTCACTCCTCAGTCTCTAGATTTCCCTCGCGCCGGTGCTCCCGCATCCCGGCCGTCCGCCCCACGCGACGGCCTTCCCCGTCCCGGCCCTCCCCACGCGACGGCCCTCCCCCATCCCGGCCATCCACGCAGCGGTAGCTCTCCCTCCCTCCTCTCTCCCACGTGGAGGCCCTCCCCGTCCCGGCCCTTCCCACGCGGCGGCCCTCCCCCGTCCCGGCCATCCATGCAGCGGTAGCTCTCCCTCCCTCCTCTCTCCCACTCCCCCCCTTCTCCTTCCTCCCTCTGTTTTTTGCACTGCTAGATAAGATGAATGGATGGATGAATTGATGCATTTAGATGGTTATGAATGGATGCATTTAGATGGTTAGATGGATGGATGTATGCATTTAGATGAATGGATGCATTTATATGGTTAGATGGATGGATGGATGCATTTAGATGAATGGATGCATTAGGATGGTTAGATGGATGGATGGATGCATTTAGATGCATATCGGAATTCATCCACATGCTGTAAATTGTGTTACAAAGGTGCTTCGCATTGTAACCTTAAAAAATGCTTAAACTTGCAAACTTTCGTGGATGATTGCATCTAAACCATTGCTCCTATGGATGTGATTTCTTCATGAGATTTGTTCTATGTGATGTGTACTTTGATGACATGCCTCTGGTTGCCATGTAAATCGTCATTAGCATGTTCATTTGCTGCTCTAAATGTGCTATCATGTTAAATCTGCTAATCTGTTAACGATAAGTTCCGTTTTGATTAAAAAATCGCCAAATTTCTCGCACTTAATATGTCCATTGTTAAGCAAATGGCATGCCAAATTTACAGGGATTCCATGTCTCCTAGACGTTCTCGTGAACAGGAGTTGGAGTGGCGGAGGATGTTGGTGGCGCGGGGAAAAAGGATTGACGATGTAGTGTTCGAATGGAGAGATTGTATGCAGGAGCTGAAAGAGGCGGAGAATATGTTCTGGGAGACTCAGTGTAGTCACTGGAAGCACGAAGTCAATATGTGCAAGAGTTATGCCGAAACACAACTAAAATTTGTGGCAGACGTCATCTTCTCGGAGGCCAACGCTGCAGAGCATGGTCGGATGCCGCCTCAGAGTAGTCCCCACTTGGTTATGGAATGGGCGCTACAACAAGTGACATATTCGTGCCCGGCTCAAAGAGCCCGATGGGGAAGTGTTGTCGGGATACTTCCGCCGAGAATGCCCCCACCTGAAAGTGCTAGTTATCGACTAGAGGGGGGTGAATAGGTGATTTTTATGAAAGGCTTCAAAACAATGAATGTATTCAAAATATGCGGAAGCGGAACAGGATCAAGTAGGGATAATATCAAGGATCTAGGCAGGGCATGCAACACAATGCAGAAATACAAGCAAGTTAAGCATTATCATCATACACGCTAAGATGAGTCGAAGAAAAACTTAGACAGTATGAAGATAAACAGCAGATATGAATATCTTTGGGGTATGTCTTCAAACAGTGGTATTCAGGCAATGGCTTCACAGTTCAGTACAGAATGTAAAAGAGTGAAGGAAAGAACCAGTAGCTCGATGAACACACATGATTTGTAGGACCAGTTCCAGTTGCTGTGACAACTGTACATCTGGTTAGGGAGGCTGAGATTTAACTTAGAAGACCTCGTCTTCAACTTGTTCCCCTTGAGCCGAAGTCACTTAGACAACACCCAATCACTCAGGTAAGTCTCCAGGGGAGACTTTCGAAACCCATACAAATTTGGTCACCCGGCAATCCACAATGACTCTTGGATGCTCTAGACCCACACGCCTAAGCGTCTGGAAGATCACAGTCTTCAAGTGTAATAAGTCTTCAGTTCACTCAGAACAGAACGACTTCGGTGATGCTCAAACACACTAGCTCTAGGTGTTTAGGTTTATCCTCGCAGGATATTTCTCTCTCAATGTCTTCAAGGTGGGTTGCTCCAAAACGACAACAGCCGTATCTCTCTCTGAGCAGCCACCTTCTTATGGTGGAGGGGGTGGGCTATTTATAGCTAGCGGGCAACCCGACCTGATATGACCAAACTGACCCTGGGTCAATGGCCAATCGACACGTGTCACAACGGTCGGATTTCAAACACACGCGGCAACTTTACTTGGGCTACAAGTAAAGCTGACTCAACCAACTCTGGAAGAGATTTCCTCTCATTGTCTTCACTCGAAGACATAGGTATGGCTTGAGCATCACGTCAGCGTCTGACTTCGATCACATCAACCCCACTTAACAGTACGGTGGTTCCTATGACTCGGGAAAGAAGAAACAAAACTACCAAAAGACTTCGTCTTCGCGTTTCATTAACTTCAGGCGATTATCTTCGCCCACCAATGGCTTCGGCCATCATCAATGTCTTCGGACATTTTTAGTGGCCGTCTTCGACGGTTAAACGGAATCTCCAGGGACTTCTATCTGTGTTATCCTGTGAACTCTCACAAACACAATAGTCTCTCAACCACGTTTGTCTTTAATACTCCAAAACCAAACAAGGGTGGCACTAGATGCACTTACACCACCATCATCAGATTCTGCACCACCAGATTCTGCTCATTAATAGTATTGTAGTAAGATTAAGCTCTAGTTTAAGGTTTAATAGTTTTATCATTATTGGTCTCAATCTAGCAATTCGGTCTGGACTTGTAAGATTTTTGAAATCTAGTTATCCGTTCGAACTCAAGTTGTCATCAATAATGATATATATAAACCCATCCACTTCTGCTTACTAATGACACGGCTGCTACATGGGGCCCACCAGCGATACTGCTAGTTACACTAGTGATGTCATTAGTAAACCAAAAAAAGCATAAAATTATTAGTAGTAGCGCTGGTCCAGAATTACCAGCAGCGCACGTATAACAGTAGTGCCCTTTCAATACACGCTACTGACATAGGATTTTACCAGTAGCGCTGGCTGAAAAGCGCGGTACTGCTAAAAAATAGCTGTAGCGTCGTAGCTGTAGCGCGCCCACCAGCGCTACTGGTAGCTAAAAACCCAGCGCTACTGGTAGAGTTTTCCCTAGTAATGAAGCCCCCCCCCCCCCCCACTTTGCTTCCACTTTGCGCGACAAAGTGTGCCCGAACTGCTCGGCTGACTGATACATGCAGACACGTCCGGACAGCGCGGCCCGGACGAATGCGGACAATTTGAGGGTCGGCGTTGGAGATGCCCTAAGTAGTCAGAATTTCAGCAAGCGGACGATAATGGGGCAACATCTAGGGTCATCGGGACACCTGGTAAAGAGTGATACAATATGAAAGAGTCGCTCTTGACTCCTTGTGTCTTTTAATAAGTCGAACCGAGCGTAGCTCATATGCTTACATTCTTTGTGGTGGAACTAGCTCACCAGCGGTTAAGTCCTAGATTTGGCACTGGTGCTCGCATTTTTCTGAATTTATTTCAGACTTTCCGACGATGTCCATTCAATGAGCAGACGTTCCTGTCGACTACGAAGGTGTCTGTGGTGGCTTCGTAAATTTTAAAATGTTGTGACGGCTCAGTATTTCAAAGATGTTCGTAGGGATATAATGTGCGCGCTGCGTTCATGGGATAGGTGTATGTGCATGTATGTGGGCAGCTGTGGTGTACTCTGTTAAAAAAAGCTGAGCAAAGCAAAAGGAGAATCAAACACCTCTCAAAAGCTTCCATCATTTCAGACAATTAAACATATTAAGCGAAAAAAACATACTAAGCAATGACCATTTTTGGCCACCCCAAAAAAGCTAACTTTACCAAGCAATTAAGCATGCATGAGTGTAGGATATTTTAATTGGACTGCTGGTCGCTTTAGAGGTTAGGAACCTTCTCCATCTCTCCCTTCAATGATTTCCTATAATTCAAGGCAAAATTCACGTGTATACGGAATCATGCTCACATGATTTGATCTACTTAGGTTCCTACTAGTGGGTGGGTGATTATATGCCCTAACCATACTACTACTAGCTTTGACCTAATAATATCTACTACTCCCTCTATTCCGAATTATAAGATGTTTCAACTTTTTGTTTTGAGAACTGAATGTATACAAACGTGCTTTAATATGTTTGTTCGTTCATTCCAGTCCGTACATAGTCTAATTGAAGTATCCAAAATGCCTTATAATTCAGAACAAATATTTTTTTGCCAGAAAATAGTCTCAAATTTAAGCATACAAGTAAATGTCTCTTGAAATAGTTTTATAATGTTAATACAAATGATGATGATACTGATAGTAATAATTATGATGATGATGTAGGAAGATTTTCAAAAATGTGCTATGAAGAGTCAAAGGCAGCACATATGCTGGTTTTAGGAGGCCGGACAGAAACTTTTGGCTCTCTGGTGCCAGCATACCATATAAGCACAACATAATTTAATAATTGTAAAAATGTCAAAAAATCTGAATCTTTTTTGGAAACAAAGGTGATCAAGTATTTTAATGTTATAAAAAGTTTCGCCACGGAATGAGTTTCATGGTATTCTGGATGAAAAAAATAAACAAATCAAACGCTAATACAAGGTAATTTTCATGCGATTCGTCCTCGAAAATTTGATTTTTGCCCTGAAGTTAACGCGAGTTATTCCTTGACAATTTTTTTTTGTACAATTAAAATACTTGTCGTAAGAATCGGATTTTTTTGACTTTTTTGTGATTACCAAATTATTTTTTGCATATAGGGTGTGCTGGCACTTGGGTCCAGCAGGCTATTTCTCCCTGCAACTTCCATAGCATCATGGATGATGGATCTATTGATCTTGTAACACTATGTACTATGGAGTAGGTAATTCACCTACTCCTCCGTCAAAAGTACCATTAATCTCAGGTCAGGTGTTATGGCATCTTGACGGAAAAGTACTTTCCTGCTAAGAGCACCTTGTGATGAGAATATCCACCTATTTTCCCTACTAAGATCACCATGCATCCGAGATGATGAGCAATCGGCATCATATGGTAGCTAAGCTTTATCGTGCGTCGGCCGAGAAAAGGCGACGACGCCCCCCAGGCTTGCGGCTCACTGGCCATCTTTTACTTAGGCGGGTCGCCCTTTTCTGCTTTCACAGCTTCAAGTCCAAGGGTTCTCACTCACCAAAACCTGAAACCAGTGTACGTACCATAGACAACAGTACTTCAAGTTCAACTCAAAGTCCAACAGAGTTGGTGGGAAAGATGATTCAATCTTTTCATGCTTTTTTCAAGCACCACACTGCGCCACTAGCTAATAATTCATCTGCGCTATAAATAACCATGCCCCGGCAAGCTAGCTCAAGGCAACACACGCACGCTCTAGTCAGCGTAGCAACAGGATACCCACAGTTGCACACGCACACACTCGGGCGCGATCGAGCATGGCTGCTGCAAGTGCAAGTGCTCTGTGCTTCGTCCTGCTGGTCATCATGGCGGCCGGCGGAGCGTCGGCGCAGCTGTCGACGGGGTTCTACTCGAGCTCGTGCCCGGGCGCGCTGGGCGCAGTCGCGTCGGCGGTGCAGTCGGCGGTGGCGAGTGAGCCGCGCATGGGCGCGTCCATCCTCCGCCTCTTCTTCCACGATTGCTTCGTCCAGGGCTGCGACGGGTCGCTGCTCCTGGACGACACTGCGAGCTTCCAGGGGGAGAAGATGGCGACGCCCAACAACGGGTCGGTGCGAGGGTTCGAGGTCATCGACGCCATCAAGGTAGCCGTCGAGAACATCTGCCCGGGTGTCGTCTCCTGCGCCGACGTGCTCGCCATCGCCGCCAGGGACAGCGTCGTCGCCGTACGTACTCTTCCCATGCATACGTTTACGTACTTATGGCATGCATGCTGAAACTGTGAGTATGTGTACGTGTAGTTGGGCGGGCCGAACTGGGCAGTGAAGCTTGGGCGGAGGGACTCCACGACGGCGAGCTTCAGCGGCGCCAACAACAACATCCCCCCGCCGACGTCGGGGCTCGCCAACCTCACGTCACTCTTCGCGGCGCAGGGACTCTCCCAGAAGGACATGGTCGCGCTCTCCGGTGCGTACCTCCACCCATCGCCCAAAGCAATAAATAACTAATTATTCCCATTGCATTAACCAACTAATCCCAAGTACTCCTACTTTTGGATGATCACTGATGCTTAAGAATGTAGACCTAATTTTTCGCAAGAAAGAGAGAGAACGTAGTACAATGTACAGTAACTAATTAACAACAAGGAAAGCGACAAGAATCGATTCCCATGTGGAAGGAAAGAAGGAACCATTTCACACTCTGTTTCTACTAGCTTTATCAGCTCTAGCCGGCATGAACGATCGCCAACGGAACTGATAACTAAGTTTTGACTTGAAGGCCTAGACATTGTTACTTTACTGGTGACGAGTTCAATCATCGGTGATTGGTGACTAGTAATTACCAATTACTCGTGCTACCAATTAGGAGTAGCTTCCATTACTTTTTAGGCCGACGAAAAACACTGGCATTGGCCTGTGGTTGTCGGCATGGGTTTCTAGAAGAACCTCATAGCTGTATTGCATTTTGCATGTCACAGATCTGATGCCAGTATTCTAGCAGCCAGGCCACTTAAACTTTTTCAGTGAAATGGCTGGCTCTGGCTTTAGTTGAAAGATGCCTCCCATCACATATTCACATGTCTTTGGACTAATATTAAAATCAAGAATAAAGCTGGCATCCCCAAGATATACAACTTGATTACAAATTAATGACAACCACAAACGCATATGATTCTTTTTGCTCTATTCCATGACCGACCCAAATCCCTTTTTCTTTCTCCCATTATTTTTAGAGAATATACGCACTTAGCTGCAAAGTAAGTAATAGTAATAATTAAATAAAAGTGCCAAAACGTTCCTTTGGAGGAAAAAAGCGCCCAAACTTTCCCTTATTCTCAAAAAGGAAAAAGAAGTGTCCCTCATCTCAAATTCCGCTTCCTCTGAGGACATACATGCATGTACGTACGCAGGATCTCACACCATAGGCCAAGCTCGCTGCACCAACTTCCGAGCACACGTCTACAACGAGACCGACATCGACAGCGGCTTCGCCGGGACCCGCCGATCAGGCTGCCCTCCCAACTCCGGCTCCGGCGACAACAATCTAGCGCCGCTGGACCTCCAGACCCCAACCGCCTTCGAGAACAACTACTACAAGAACCTCGTTGCCAAGAAGGGGCTCCTGCACTCCGACCAGGAGTTCTTCAACGGCGGGGCCACCGACCCGCTGGTCCAGTACTATGTCAGCAGCCAGATCGCCTTCTTCGCAGACTTCGTGGAAGGCATGATCAAGATGGGAGATATCTCGCCGCTCACAGGGAACAATGGAGAGATCAGGAAGAACTGCAGGAAGAGTAACTAAAATGACCATTACGATCAAGGTGATACAACGTGTGTATTGAGAGATCCATGTTTCGTTGCAAGTTTGTGGTTCCATCTCGTTTTTTCATTTTTTGTGCTTCCACAATTGTGAAATTAATATGTACTGGAGCGATATGTGTGTTCATTGAATAATTCGACAATATATGAATCGTTTGTTTGTGTGTTGCGTAATTTCTGTGTTTCACATGTAGTATTGATCTGAGAACAGATGCTTTTTTGTAGGAAAAACTTTCGATCTATTCATTAAACATCGTAGCAGTACAAAGAACATCAAAAGTAACACACATTACATTCAAGTTCGCACACCACCTACTGACGACTACAAGTACTATAGCGAGCCGAAAGTGTGCCGCCGTCATCGCCCTTCCCTCATCGTAGCAGGGCAAACCTAGTTGTTGTTGGGAAGTCATCGTGGTAAGGCCCCAGAGGACCAACGCACCAGAACAACGACCGTCGCTGACGAAGAAGCACACATCTGACGAAGAGAAGCGCATATCATCATCTGAACGATCCAACCTGTAGACACAGGAATGCAGATCAGATCCAAACAAATCCACCGAAGAAAAACGTCAACCGAATCCCATGAGATCCGCCGGAGATGGGGCCACCGCGTTCGGACGCCAGACGGGCCGCACCGCCTCCGTTGAGGCAGCGATGGCACACCTAGGGGTGGATCCATGCGTCAATTGGGCGGCCATAATGGATTTCCGACGGAAGGAGTCAGAGAACTGCTGTGGGGCGGCCTTCTCCCTGGAGCGGCGGAGCGCAAGCCGGACGGTCATCTCCTCCTCGGGGCCGCATGAAATGATCTCGGGGTCGACGAATCTGAAGGTGCCTGCCATGGCGGGGAAGGCCGGAGATCGCCGGACGGGAGCTTGGGGGGCGAAGTAGAGTGCAAGGGAGAGAAGTGGAGTGGCTAGGGTTTGGTCCGGGAAGGGAATGGGGACTAATATATGTGGGATCGGGTGGGCCAGCGTGGGTCAAGTCCGACGTGACGGACGCTCGCGGGCACGCCCGGGCATCCCCATATCCGCCCCATATTTCGGCTGGATATAAGGGATGCCGGTCTACCCGGGTGTTTGAGGCCGGTTTAAGGCACCCGTCTGGGTCAAGTTTTTTTGACCGGTCACTGACCAGGCCTTCCGTCCGAACGTATGAGGGGGATTTGAGGTGCCCGGCTGTAGATGCTTAAGAGCGGTCGTATACGAGGAAAACTAGAGGACACATGCTTGGAATACTAGACATGTTTTTTTAGGAAAGGAAGACTACACATATTAACCCTAGATGGAACAAATTAACTAATAGTATAACCAACTGTTGACTATACGATGTTGCCACGTCATATATACTCATCACTTATAGTCACTCATACAATAAGGTTAGCTATAAGATTGGTTATAAGGTTAGCTATAAAGTTGGTTATAAGGTTGGCTATAAGGGCATCTCCAACGCCAACCCTCAAACCGACTTCATCCGTCCAGACGCCACGTAAACTTTTTCAGTGAAATGGCTGGCTCTGGCTTTAGTTGAAAGATGCCTCCCATCACATATCCACATGTCTTTGGACTAATATTAAAAGCAAGAATAAAGCTGGCATCCCCCAGATATATACCATTTGATTACAAATTAATGACAACCACAAACGCATATGATTCTTTTTGCTCTACTCCATGACTGACTCAAAGTCTCAAATCCCTTTTTCTTTCTCCCATTATTTTTAGAGAATATACGCACTTAGCTGCAAAGTAAGTAATAGTAATAATTAAATAAAAGTGCCAAAACGTTCCTTTGGAGGAAAAAAGCGCACAAACGTTCCCTTATTCTCAAAAAGGAAAAGGAAGTGTCCCTCATCTCAAATTCCGCTTCCTCTAAGGACATACATGCATGTACGTACGCAGGATCTCACACCATAGGCCAAGCTCGCTGCACCAACTTCCGAGCACACGTCTACAACGAGACCGACATCGACAGCGGCTTCGTCGGGACCCGCCGATCAGGCTGCCCTCCCAACTCCGGCTCCGGCGACAACAATCTAGCGCCGCTGGACCTCCAGACCCCAACCGCCTTCGAGAACAACTACTACAAGAACCTCGTTGCCAAGAAGGGGCTCCTGCACTCCGACCAGGAGCTCTTCAACGGCGGGGCCACCGACCCGCTGGTCCAGTACTATGTCAGCAGCCAGAGCGCCTTCTTCGCAGACTTCGTGGAAGGCATGATCACGATGGGAGATATCTCGCCGCTCACAGGAAACAATGGAGAGATCAGGAAGAACTGCAGGAAGAGTAACTAAAATGACCATTACGATCAAGGTGATACAACGTGTGTATTGAGAGATCCATGTTTTGTTGCAAGTTTGTGATTCCGTCTCGTGTTTTCATTTTTTGTGCTTCCACAATTGTGAAATTAATATGTACTGGAGCGATATGTGCGTTCATTGAATAATTCGACGATATATGAATCGTTTGTTTGCGTGTTGCGTAATTTCTGTGTTTCACATGTAGTATTGATATGAGAACAGATGCTTTTTTGCGGGAAAGACTTTCGATCTATTCATTAAACATCGTAGCAGTACAAAGAACATCAAAAGTAACACACATTACATTACATCCAAGTTCGCACACCACCTACCGACGACTACAAGTACTATAGCAAGCCGAAAGTGTGCTGCCGTCATCGCCCTTCCCTCATCGTAGCAGGGCCAACCTAGTTGTTGTTGGGAAGTCGTCGTGGTAAGGCCCCAGAGGACCAACGCACCAAACAACGATCGTCGGTGACGAAGAAGCGCATATCTGACGAAGAGAAGTGCATATCATCATCTGAACGATCCAACATGTAGACACATGAATGCAGATCGGATCCAGGCAAATCCACCGAAGAAAAACGTCAACCGAATCACATGAGATCCGCTAGAGATGCAGCCACCGCGTTCGGACGCCAGACGGACTGCATCGCCTTTGGTGAGGCAGCGATGGCACACCTAGCGGCGGATCCATGCGTCAATTGGGCGGCCACAATGGATTTCTGACGGAAGGAGTCCGAGCACTGCCGTCGGGCGGCCTCCTCCCTGGAGCGGCGAAGCGCAAGACGGGCGGTCATCTCCTCCTCGGGCCACTTGGAATGAGCTCGGGGCCGACGGATCTGAAGGTGCCCGCCATGGCGGGGAAGGCCGGAGATCGCCGGACGGGCGCTTGGGGACGAAGTAGAGTGGAGGGGAGGGAAGTGGAGTGGCTAGGGTTTGGTCTGGAAAGGGGATGGGGACGAATATATGTGGGGTCGGGTGGGCCAACGTGGGTCGAGTCCGATGTGACGGACGCTCGCGGGCGCGTCCGGGCATCCCCATATCCGCTCCATATTTCGGCTGGATATGAGGGGGTGCCGACCTGCCTGGGCGTTTGAGGCCGGTTTAAGGCATCCGGCTGGGTCAAGTTTTTCTGACCGGTCACTGACCAGGCCTTCCGTCCGAACGTATGAAGGGGGTTTGAGGTGCCCGGCTGTAGATGCCTAAGAGCGCTCGTATACGAGGAAAACTAGAGAACACATGCTTGGAATAATAGACATATTCTTTTAGGAAAGGAAGACTACACATATTAACCCTAGATGGAACAAATTAACTAATATTATAGCCAATTGTTGACTATACGATGTTGTCACGTCATATATACTCACGACTTATAGTCACTCATACAACAAGGTTAGCTATAAGCACTAGTACAAAACAGGGCATCGGTCCACCCCTGAGAAGCCCATTAGTCCCGGTTCACTCACGAACCGGGACCCATGGGGGCATCGGTCCCGGTTCGTGAGGCCAGGGCGCCGGCCGGGCCTCGTGGGGCATTGGTCCCGGTTCGTCTGACCCCTTTTGTCCCGGTTCTAGACACGAACAGGGACCAATGCGCCTCGCTCCTGGCCCACACCCATTGGTCCCGGTTTGTGGCTGGAACCGGGACTAAAGGTGACCCCTTTTGTCCTGGTTCCAGCCACGAACCGGGACCAATGCGCCTCGCTCCTGGCCCACAACCATTGGTCCCGGTTTGTGGCTGGAACCGGGACCAATGGTTGGCCTATATATAGCCTCCGCCCGCGAGCAGAGCAATGCATTGCTCTGTTTTTTTGCCCGGCCATGGGAGAGCTTTTGTGGTGCTCTAGCTCACCTCCTATGCACATGAGGTGTTCGATGAAATGCCCGAGCCACACTTAAGCTTTCTCCTCTCGAAGCTCCTTGTCCAAGCTCCATTTTCCTCAAGATTTGTCTAGGTTTGGCGGTCCGTCTTGTCCCGTCCCCGTCCTCACCGCCGTCGATCGCCCGCGCCCATCTCGGCGCCGGCAACACCGTGGTTAGCCTCTTCTTCTTATCTTCTTTCTAAAAGAAAAAAGTTCTTACTTGTGTGTTTTAATTAGATGCTCTAGAGAGTTATATGTTGTTCAATAATAAGAACTATATAACGCACGCAGATGAACCGGCAATGGATGTACGGTGACCGACGCACCTCCGAGTATATTAAGGGCCTGCATAATTTTCTCGAAGCGGCCGAGGCAAACAAGCAGAATGGTTTTATGCATTGTCCATGTACTGTCTGTGAGAATACGAAGGCTTTCTCCAACTCTAAAACCCTTCACTTCCACCTGCTTGAGAAGGGTTTTATGCCACACTATAATGTTTGGACCAAGCACGGAGAAAGAGGGGTTATGATGGAAGACAACGAAGAAGAAGAGGATGATGACAACTACCCGCCCCCTGAATACGGTGATGCTGCAATGGGGGAAGCTGAAGATCAAGAGGAACCAGACGATGTGCCCGATGATGATCTTCGCCGGGTCACTGTTGATGCACAGAGAGAATGCGAAAGTGAAAGGGAGAAGTTGAAGTTCGATCGCATGTTAGAGGATCACAAAAAAGGGTTGTACCCAAATTGCGAAGATGACAACAGAAAGCTCGGTACCACACTAGAATTGCTGCAATGGAAGGCAGACAATGGTGTATCTGACAAGGGATTTAGTTCGCTGCTGAAAATAATGAAGAAGAAGCTTCCAAAGGATAACGAATTGCCCGGCAGTACGTACGAAGCAAAGAAGGTTCTATGCCCTCTAGGATTGGAGGTGCAGAAGATACATGCATGCCCTAATGACTGCATCCTCTACCGCAGTGAGTACGAGGATTTGAACGCATGCCCGGTATGCGGTGCATTGCGGTATAAGATCAGACGAGATGACCCTGATGATGTTGAGGGCGAGCGCCCCAGGAAGAGGGTTCCTGCCAAGGTGATGTGGTATGCTCCTATAATACCACGGCTGAAACGTCTGTTCAGAAACAAAGAGCATGCCAAGTTGATGCGATGGCACAAAGAAGACCGTAAGAAAGACGGGAAGTTGAGAGCACCCGCTGACGGGTCGCAGTGGAGAAAAATCGAGAGAAGGTGGGGGGACTTTGCAGGTGACGCAAGGAACGTATGGTTTGGTTTAAGTGCAGATGGCATTAATCCTTTTGGGGAGCAGAGCAGCAATCATAGCACCTGGCCCGTGACTCTATGTATCTATAACCTTCCTCCTTGGTTGTGCATGAAGCGGAAGTTCATTATGATGCTAGTGCTCATCCAAGGCCCTAAGCAACCCGGCAATGACATTGATGTGTACCTAAGGCCATTAGTTGAAGAACTTTTACAGCTGTGGAATGGAGAAGGTGTACGTGTGTGGGATGAGCACAAACAGGAGGAATTTGACCTACATGCGTTGATGTTTGTAACCATCAACGATTGGCCTGCTCTCAGTAACCTTTCAGGACAGACAAACAAGGGATACCACGCATGCACACACTGGTTAGATGACACCGACAGTATATATTTGGACAAATGCAGGAAGAATGTGTACCTGGGGCATCGTCGATTTCTTCCGACCAACCATCAATGTCGAAAGAAAGGAAAGCATTTCAAAGGTGAGGCAGATCACCGGAAGAAGCCCGCCCTCCGTACTGGTGATCACATACTTGATATGGTCAATGATTTACAAGTAATCTTTGGAAAGGGTCCTGGCGGACTATCTGTTCCGACTGACGATGCGGGACGTGCACCCATGTGGAAGAAGAAATCTATATTTTGGGACCTACCCTATTGGAAAGACCTAGAGGTCCACTCTGCAATCGACGTGATGCACGTGACGAAGAATCTTTGCGTGAACCTGCTAGGCTTCTTGGGAGTGTATGGGAAGACAAAAGATACACCGGAGGCACGGGAGGAACAGCAACGTGTGCATGAAAAAGACGGCATGCATCCAAAGCAGTATGAAGGTCCTGCCAGCTACGCTCTTACCAAAGAAGAGAAGGAAATCTTCTTTGAATGCCTGCTCAGTATGAAGGTCCCGTCTAGCTTCTCGTCGAATATAAAGGGAATAATAAATATGGCAGAGAAAAAGTTCCAGAACCTAAAGTCTCATGACTGCCACGTGATTATGACGCAACTGCTTCCGGTTGCATTGAGGGGGCTTCTACCGGAAAACGTTCGATTAGCCATTGTGAAGCTATGTGCATTCCTCAATGCAATCTCTCAGAAGGTGATCGATCCAGAAATCCTGTTAAGGTTAAGGAGTGATTTGGTGCAATGTCTTGTTAGTTTCGAGCTGGTGTTCCCACCATCTTTCTTCAATATCATGACGCACGTCCTAGTTCATCTAGTCGACGAGATTGTCGTTCTGGGCCCTGTATTTCTACACAATATGTTCCCCTTTGAGAGGTTCATGGGAGTCTTAAAGAAATATGTTCGTAACCGCGCTAGGCCAGAAGCAAGCATCTCCATGGGCCATCAAACAGAGGATGTCATTGGGTTTTGTGTTGACTTCATTCCTGACCTTAAGAAGATTGGTCTCCCTCAATCGCGGTATGAGGGGAGACTGACTGGAAAAGGCACGCTAGGAGCGGACTCAATAATATGTAGGGACGGGCATTCTTGGTCTCAAGCACACTACACAGTTCTACAGAATTCTACCTTGGTGACCCCGTATGTCGATGAACACAAGAATATTCTGCGCTCCAAACACCCGGAGCAGTGTGACGACTGGATTACATATGAACACATCAGGACTTTCGGCAGTTGGTTGCAAACACGTCTCATGGGTGACAACACTGTTTCTGATGAGCTGTACTCGTTGGCCAGGGGACCATCTTCGACTGTATTGACTTACAAAGGGTACGAGATAAATGGGAATACATTTTACACGATCGCCCAAGATCAAAAGAGCACCAACCAAAACAGCGGTGTCCGCTTTGATGCAGCAACCAAGAGGGGAAAGGACACATATTATGGTTACATAGTGGACATATGAGAACTTGACTATGGACATGATTTCAAGGTCCCTTTGTTTCAGTGCAAATGGGTCAATCTGTCAGGAGGCGGGGTACAGGTAGACCCACAGTACGGAATGACAACAGTGGATCTCAACAATCTTGGGTACACAGACGAACCATTCGTCCTAGCCAATGATGTGGCGCAGGTTTTCTATGTGAAGGACATGTCTACCAAACCGAGAAAAAGAAAAGATAAGGAAGCGAATACATCATACGATGAGCCAAAGCGCCACATAGTTCTTTCAGGAAAAAGAGACATCGTGGGATTGGAGGGCAAGACAGACATGTCTGAAGATTATGAAAAGTTTCATGAAATTCCTCCCTTCAAAGTCAAGGCTGACCCAAGCACCCTGTTAAACGATGAAGATTATCCATGGTTACGGCGCAATAAGCAAAGGACACAAGCGAAGAAAAAGTGAAGACTTTCTCTCCACAACTATATCATTGCAGTTACATGTGAAGAAATTAAATGCCTTTTGTAACAGATGAGTTTTCGTCCGAAACCCTGATACTTCGAAAGAGATTGTCCGTTTTGTACACGAAGTGCATCCAGTTTTTGCCGTAACCCTCTCAACTTTTTAGCACATGCTATGTGGGTGAAATGATGATACCATGCCAACTTTCAACCTGTTCAGAGTTCATTTGTAGTGCTTTTCAATTTCAGGGTCATTTAGCTTAAAAAAAATCAGTAAATGCATGAAAAATAGGAAATGAAGTCAGAAAGGGTTGAAAATTGATGATGTGGCTTGGAATGGTGCATTTTGAACACACAAAAAGTCTGGAGTTCAAATAAGTTCAAAAAACTGAAATCCCTTTGTAACAGATGAGTTTTCGTCCGAAACCCTAATACTTCGAAAGAGATTGTCCATTTTGTACATGAAGTGCATCCAGTTTTTGCCGTAACCCTCTCAACTTTTTAGAACATGCTATGTGGGTGTAATGATGATACCATGCCAACTTTCAACCTTTTCAGAGTTCATTTGAAGTGCTTTTCAATTTCAGGGTCATTTAGCTCAAAGAATGAACTAATAGCAAAAAGAATGAAATAGAAAACCTTTATGAAACTCTAATAGCAAAAATAATGAACTAAAAATAATTAATTAAAAAATTCTGTTATGATCAACTAAAATAAAACTATAATATTCTTCAATAGCAAAAAGAATCAACTAAAAAGCTTTTATAAAACTCTAATAGCAAAAGGAATCAACTAAAAATATTTTATAAACCTCTAGTATTTATGAAACTAAAATTATATAAAATTTATGCAACTAAAGTTATCAAAGTATTTTTTGTTCAAAACATTAATAGCAAAAAGAATTTTCATAAAGATTTTTTTTAGAAACTTTAATAGCAAACTAAAATAACAAAATCTGTTTTTGGTTAAAACGGACATTTAAAATTACCTAAAAATTACCAAATTGAATATAATGATAAAACACAGTAATATTAAATAGCAGGAAAAAGAATCACTCAAAAATCTATTTTTATAGTAAAGTTATTCACAAACTAGTGATTCACACCAATTTAAAAGAATTCAAATTTAAACTATTCAAATTTGGAAACTAATGGCACTAACAGAAAGTTTATAATTTTTGTAACCTAAAAGCAAAAAGAATCACTGAAAAACTGTAAGTAGAAACAAAAGAAAAATAAATAAAGCAAAAAAGAAAACAAAAAAAGTAGAAAAAAATTAAAAAAAATGCCGCCTAGTGGGCCACCACGGCCTGAATACGACTAGAAACCCAACCATCTAGTTGGGCCAGGATTCAGGCCCGCAGAAGGCCCAGAAGGTCCAAAGGCAGAGGTGTGTGCGATTAGGCCCGTAAGCCTGCTGTTGAGAGGAGCTCGAGAGAGCTGGCGCAGCAGCGCTTATAAACCACTCTCGAGCCCTCTCAGCTAGCGAGGTGGGACTAAACTTTTGGCCCCGGGCAGCACCACCCTTTTGTCCCGGTTGGTGGCACCAACCGGGACCAATGCCCACCTTTGGTCCCGGTTGGTGCCACCAACCGGGACCAAAGGTCTCTGCTTCCCGCCCTTTGGGCTGACGAAAAGAGACCTTTGGTCCCGGTTGGTGGCACCAACCGGGACTAAAGGTTGTCATTGGTCCCGGTTGGTGCCACCAACCGGGACCAATGCTGAGTGTATATAACCAGCACTTGTGAAATTTCACAGTTTTCATCTCCACTTCGCTCGACGACGCCGACCTCCTCGACGCCGCCAGGCTGCCCCGACGCCGTCCACCGCCCACGCCGTCGCCATCGCCAGGCCCCTGCCCCGTCGTCGCCGTCGCCGTCGCCGTCGTCGTCCCCGAGCCCGTGGCCCTGCCCCGCCCCGGAGCCCACGCCCCTGCCCCGTCGTCGCCGTCGCCGTCGTCGTCCTCGAGCCCGCGGCCCTGCCCCGCCCCCGAGCCCACGCCCCTGCCCCGTCGTCGCCGTCGCCGTCGCCGTCGTCGTCACCGAGCCCGCGGCCCTGCCCCGCCCCCGAGCCCACGCCCCTGCGCCGCCCCCGAGCGCGCCCGGCCGCGCCCCTGCCCCGGCCCGCCCCCGCCGTCGCCTTCGCCGGCGCCCCCGCCGTCGCCGTCACCTTCGCCGACCGTCCCTGCTCTGTGCAGTTTTATATATATATATATGTTGATTTTTTTTATATGATGAATGTTTTTGTTCATATATAATGTATATATGTATGTATGGATGGATGTATATATGATGTTTTTTTGTTCATAGCATTTTTTTGTTCATATATGTATTTTTTTCATATATGTGGCTATATGTATTTTTTTGTTCATAGCATTTTTTTGTTCATAGCATTTTTTTCCATGTATGTATGTGGCTATATGTATGTATGTCGCCGCCGCCCTCGATCTCCTACCCCCTCCCGCCCCTACCCGACAAACTCTCGAGGCCACCCAAACCCCTAGAAGAAAACTCCGGTAAATTCGACATGAGGGGGGACGTCGGACATATCGGGCGACCAACTCTCGAGGCGACGCAAACCCTAGAAAAAAAAGCGTTGTCGATCTCCTGCCCCCCCTCCCCTACCTGACAAACTCTCGAGGTCAGCCAAACCCCTAGAAGAAAACTCCGGTAACTTCGAGATGACGGGGGACGTCGATCAACCCCCTCTCGCCCGACCATGAGGGGTGAGCGTCGTTGTCGTCTACCCCCTCCCCGATAACTTCGACATGAGGGGGGACGTCGGACATGACATGAGGGGTGAGCGTCGTTGTCGTCTACCCCCTTCGGTAACATAGATAACTCCGGTAACATAGATTTATCAAGAATGCCCCCATTATGGATGTGCACAAGTTGATCCAATTTTTTTTTGATCTCATCTATATATATTCTTTATATGTCACGTTGTCTGTCAAAGTATTGAAGAAATCCATGGCTTCATCATTAGCCGGAAGTAACATGCGTATGATGCTATGAAGCTCTTCAAAGTTGTTTTGGAACGGAGTTCCGGATAGAATAATTTGCTTTTTGGTACGAATTTCAGCAAAGGCCTTCCAAATAGCGATATTCGGAAGGCTCTTGCTGAACTTCGTACCAAAAAGCTAATTAATTATCCTATCCGGGACTCCGTTCCAAAACAATTTTGGAGAGCTTCGTACCATTATGCGCCTGTTAATTCCGGCTAATGATGAAGCCTTGGTTTTCTTGAATCCTTTGACACTAGACAACGTGACATATAGAAGGGTAGATGAGATCAGGAAAAATATGGACCATTTTCTGCACATTCAGAATGGCGCCATTTTGTTAAATCCCTTAAAGGTTAAGAGAATCCCTTGTTTGACATTCATGAGAGAGGCGGTCCGGACGTCGGACATTCATGAGAGAGGCAGTCCGGACGTCGGACATTCATGTTTGTATATTAATTGCCATGTTGTAATATTTGCAGAAACTATGGATCAAAGAGACTTGGAACAAGAACAGTTGTTGGGGGAGATAATCCTCGCCGGAGGTGATGCTGTCTTGTCGTTTCTCAACGACACCGATGGAACAATGGAGGAGGAAGGACATGATCATGATGGCTCCGGTGACATGATCATGATGGCTCCGGAGGTGCTGACTAGCTAATTGATGCATTAATTGTTTTGGTATGTACATATATTACCTCTTCTTTCTTCTTTTATAGCCCTCCGGATCGAGCCAAACTTCGGTAACGAGACGAGGCCCGAAGAAGAGGTTGCGCAAGGATGAAAGGTTCACGATCACAACACTCGCGGACGATGGCCTACCGATTGAACCCAAGCGGACCAAGGACGCATTTTCTGCTCAGTGCGGAGCTATTGTTAGGGACAACATCCCGATCAGCATCAAGCAATGGAATAAGCCTAAGGACGACGCCCCTGAAGGTGATTATGTCACCGATAGACAGAAAGATGATCTTTGGACCTTGCTGAAGGCAAATTTCACCCTACCGCCAGAGGAGGATCCGAATAAGCCAGTTATAGAGCCACTGGTCAAGGCGTGTGCTCTTAAGAAGATGGTAGATCTATTCAGGAGGTGGAAGAAGGAGTTGAAATCAAAGTTTGTCGACAAAGGTGAGACTCCAGAATTCATCGGCCGATTTGAGAAGATAAGAGATCACTGGCCCGCATTTGTGCCCTACAAGACATCAGACAAGAGTAAGAAAATGTCAGAGACAAACAAGAACAACGCTGCAAAGAAGCAGTATCACCATCACACGGGGTCAGGTGGCTACCTCAAAGCCCAGCCGTTGTGGGACAAAGCTGAGAATGACCTGATTGCTAAAGGGGTCGAACCAGAGACATTGAACTGGCCAGACCGTTCAAGGACTTGGTTCTTCGGGGTTGGGGGAACTTTGGACCCTGAAACAGGGAAGTGTCGTTGGACGGACGAGCAACTTGCAATACCCGTCACGAAGCTTCAGAAGTATATCACCGCAGCGCAGGAAGGGACGTTCATTCCCGACAGAGAGAAGGACGAGCTGACTGAGGCCCTAGGGAATGCTGAGCACCCTGGACGAACACGAGGCACACCAGGCTCCGTTCCGTGGAAGGTTGGGTTTCCCGACGCAGGCAGTTACAGAAGCCGGGAGAGAAAGAGGAAAGCGGAGCTGAGCGACATGCAGAAGATGAGTGCAAGACTACAAAAGATAGAGGAAGCTGAGAGCCAGCGAGCTGCCGGCCAACTATCTCAGCGGCACGAAGCTACCCCAGAAGCTACCCCGCCATCTCAGCGGAGAAGCAGCGTGGCTTCCACGGAGCCCATTCAGACTGACTTCACGGAGCCTATCTACCCCGTGGATACTATCACGGAGGCTCAAAATTGCGAGCTTATGACGAAATGCCATAACCTCACTTTCAAGGCGGCTCTCGGCTCTGTTGCACCTCCTCAACCCAACGGAACTTTTCACTGCCTTCCGATTCCACATGGCTATGCTGTTGTGATGGTGGATGAAGTAATGGAGGGATTTGAGGAGCTCGAGCTTTACCACTCTACAGGTGAAGGGAAGAATCAGCTGGTTCGTGCTCTGAGGAGTACATGTCTATGGCAGAAGGAGTACATCAAGCTTCCAAACTGGACGCCTCCGCCTCCTCCTCCTCCTCCGGCGAGTCAGGGCACTCCGCCTCCTCCTCCTCCTCCGGCGAGTGATCAGGGCACTCCGCCTCCTTCTCCGGCTCCTCCGACGCGTGAGGGCACTCCGCCTCCTCCTTTGCCTACTCCGGCGCGTCGGAGCACTCCGCCTCCTTCTCCGCCTCATCAGCAACGACGGAAGAGAGACGCCGCCGCTCCGGCGGCTAGCAGTACAAGCAGAGGCGGGAGGCAATTCAGATACGGTCCATCTCTCAAGCCTGTGGAAAAGTTACCATATGAGAGGACCGAGCAGGAAAACGAGGACATATGTCGTGCCCAAGTGAGGGACCATTTTGCAAAGAAAACTCCACCTCCGAAGGAGAAGCTAGATCCGGTGAAAGTGAAGCGCACTATCGATGCCCTGAAGCGACCACCACTGCCTCCGCCGGATTCCAACTATGTCCGCATTCTTAAAAAGACATATGAAGAAGCGCGGCAGTCGGGAAGTACTTCCAGTGATGCAAGGTTAGCAGAACGAAGAAGTGGGAAAACAATTCCCCAGCTCGGCGAACAGGAGAAGAAATCGTGCCCCCCGCTCAAGGTGTCTAGCGATATCGTCGCTAATCATCCGGGGATGGTGCCTGGTACCAATCCTGGTGATTACTTGGGGGATGATGTAATTTTTCAAACGGCTGAGGTAACAAAAGAAGAATATAAATACGTGCACGGGAAGCCTCTCGTCAAACCTGATCCTCCTCCTCTAACAACGATGATGTACAAATTGCATGAGTGGTACATGAAAACCTGCAGGGAGTCTGGGAGAGACACTATGTATATGGCAGTGAAACCAGAGCACGAATTCGTTGGACTTCCCGTGATGCCTATTGAATTTGTGGAGTTATTTCAGTTATACAATCAACTGGCCCTCGACAAACAACTCATGACTTCCTACTGTCTGTAAGTATTACTTCTATAGTTAAGTCTCTAGCTCAGCTCGTTCATTGCATGTATATATAATTATCCTCACTATATTATGCAGATTGAAGATCTTCGAATGCAAAAAAGTAGGAATCTTCGACGTTGGGTTCATTAGCCCAGATGCCGTAAATGAATGGATGGTACAAAACAAAATCAAAGAGACCGAGGAGAACTTGCTACAGTCGTTCCTTATACATCAAAACAAAAGGGAAATACTCTTTCCTTACAACTTCAAGTGAGTATTGTTGTCTTCTCTGTATACTCAGTTTCGCTTACTCGAGGTTAAGTAATGTAATTGATGAGTTATATATGCGTGCGCAGTTTCCACTTTATTCTGCTATCCATTAAGCTTGACGGGGCATTAGTAACTGTCTTAGACTCGAGACGTAAAGATCCCGAGAATTATGCGGACATGACTGCAATGCTCAAGAAGTAAGTTCAGTCAATACCGGGACCATAACGGCATGCAACTTTCGTTAATTTCCTGATATCAAGTAATCATTTTCTTTGCCTGGCAGGGTTTGGAAGAAGTTCACCCGAAAGGTTCCCGGTCTAAACAAAGAGTTGCGATTTACGCACCCCAAAGTAAGTAGTACTAGCTAGTTCCGCGCATCTCTAATTGATTCAAATTTTCATCAATATATCATTACCATGCTTGCTTATCAGTTTGATTGAACTCTATTCTCGTAAAGTGCTTGTACCAGAAAGAAGGGACTGTTTTATGTGCATACTACGTATGCGAGTTCATTCGCCACTCGACCTCTGAGCGGGGCTTCTCTGACAAACAATTTGAAGTACGTAAATAATATTCACAATTTTATTTTATATATTACCATCAATTGTGTTGAGTTTTATTCATATATATGCATGTATTGACCCCCTTCTTTAAATTAGATCTGGCAGATGCGGGATGAACTCCTACCACATGATCGCATACGAGCAATTCAAGAGGAATTGGCGGGATTCTTTCTTGACCACGTCATACCTAAAGACGGGGAATACCATGCGGATTTGTGATTGGATCTTAGGTAGATGATGTTAGGGATTGTAAAAGATGTTATATTGTATATATGTAGTACCGTCGGATAGATATACGAAAACTTGTTGTTCGACCAAGCACGGAGAAAGAGATGTCACTTCTCTCTATATATGTTCAGCATGACGATCTTGTGTAATTAACGGTTTCCTTCATTTTCTTATTAGCTAGCATCGAGTTATCTCTATATGTATAGTAGCTACCGTCGACCGAGCACGGAGAAAGAGAGGACACTTCTCCCTATTAGCTAGCTAACACAATATGAAACCCCTAAATTAACCCTCCAAAACCCCCCAACCCCCCCCTTCAAAAAAAAAAACCCCAGCTGCTGCCAGAAGCTCACGCGTGGATGACCTTTGGTCCCGGTTGGTGTGACCAACCGGGACTAAAGGTTCTCCTGCCTGGGCTCCCCGAACGGCCACGTGGATGCCTTTTGGTCCCGGTTGGTGTTACCAACCGGGACTAAAGGTCCTCCTGCCTGGGCTTCCCGCAACGGCCACGTGGAGCCCCTTTGGTCCCGGTTCGTAAGCGAACCGGGACTAAAGGTTTTGGGCTTTAGTCCCGACCCTTTAGTCCCGGTTCCAGAACCGGGACTAAAGGCCCTCTGGAACCGGGACTAAAGGCCCTTTTTCTACTAGTGAAGGTTGGCTATAAGGGCATCTCCAACGCCAACCCTCAAACCGACTTCATCCGTCCACACTGCGGAAACCATCCAACGCGGGCTTGTATCGGTCCGTCGAGTGGTCCGGACCATTATTTTTCCGCAATCCAGAACCAAACGTGTGTGGGGGGGGGGAGAGGGGGTTGCGGGAGTCCGGACACGAGAAACGTCGGACTCTGACCCCCTGGTCCACCCAAAAGGAAGGTGAAGCCCGCACTTTTGTAGCAATCCGCACTGCTTCCTGATACGTCTCCAACGTATCTAAAATTTATGAAGTATTCATGCCATATTCACCTATGTTTACAATAGTTTTATATGGTTTTGATGCACTTTATATGATTTATTTAGAACTAATCCGGACTGACGTTGTTTTCAGCACAATTACAGTGGTGTTGTTTTTGTGCAGAAAATGAAAGTTCTCGGAATCGTCCGAAACTTATTGATGAATTTTTTTTGGAACAAAAAAGGCACTAGAAGCTTCATTGCAGGGCCAGAAGAGCCACGAGGTGGGCACAACCCACCAGGGCGCGCCAGGCCCCTCTGGCGCGCGCCCTGGTGTCTTGTGGTCCACTCGTGGCCCATCTCCGCGTGAAACTGACGCCCAAAAATCCTATATATTCAGAAACCCCCAGAAATAACCCTAGACGAGAAGTTCCGCCGCCGCAACTCTCTGTATCGACGAAAAACCAATCTGGAGGCGTTCCAATACCCTGCCGGAGAGGGTAGATCATCTCCGGTGGCCATCTTCATCATCCCGGCGGAGGCCATGACGAGGAGGGAATATTGTATTTGAGAACACTTGATATATGTCTTGCATATGGATACCCGTGGTGACAATGGGGTGTTCTATTGATTCACTTGATGTATGTTTTGGTACTCAACTTGCGGATTCCCGGGGTGACATTGGGGTAATCTATGCATAGGGGTTGATGCACGTTCTTGTCCTACGTTCTCCGATAGAAATCTTGGGGCACTCTTTGAGGTTCTTTGTGTTGGATTGAGTATTATGAATCTGAAATTGTTTGATGCGTATCGTATAATTAACTCATGGATACTTGTGGTGACATTGGAGTATCTAGGTGACATTAGAGTTGGTTGATGCGTATCATATGGTGTTATTTTAGTACGAACTCTAGATAGATTGATCGGAAAGGATAACTTGGTGTTATTTTAGTACGAACTCTTGGATAGATCGATCGGAAAGGATAACTTTAAGGTGGTTTCGTACTCTACAAACAATTTCTTCTTATGTTCTTCGCTAGATAAGAACTTTGGAGTGATTCTTCGTTGCACGTTGAGGGATGGTTATGTGATCCAATTATATTAGCATTGTTGAGAGATTGCACTAGCGAAAGTACGGACCCTAGGCCTTGTTTTCAAGCATTGCAATACTGTTTGTGCTCACTTTTGTTACTTGCTACCTTGCTGTTTTTATATTTTCAGATTACAAAAACCTATATCTACCATCCATATTGCACTTGTATCACCATCTCTTTGCCGAACTAGTGCACCTATACAAATTGCCATTGTATTGGGTGTGTTGGGGACACAAGAGATTTCTTGTATTTGATTGCAGGGTTGTTTGAGAGAGACCATCTTCATCCTACACCTCCCATGGATTGATAAACCTTAGGTCATCCACTTGAGGGAAAATTGTTACTGTCCTACAAAACTCTGCGCTTGGAGGCCCAACACGAGTCTACAAGAATAAAGTTGCGTAGTATACATCACTTCCACGTCAAAAAAAACCACTCCCTTCTTCCATCCCCCGCCACTCTCCACCCCATTACCACCGTCTCCTTCTTTCCGCCGGCGACGCGTGGAACCGGAGGAGAACCTGTCGGAGATGGAGGTGGCAGAGATGTCTGAGGATCCGAGCATAGTTCTCACCCGAAAGATTAGCTCGGCTACGCGGCAAAATCGCCGCGTCAAAGCGAAGGTCGCAAAGGAGGAGAATCTCAATAAGTTGATGGCCGCTGATGGGCGTGCTGGCGTAGGGCGTGGTGGTCATGGCAGACATCGTGGCGGAGGCCATGGTGCGAAGAAGGGCGCGCCCATAGCACAGACGACGCAGTGGCCGGAGCATTACAAGCCTCCGTACTACTACACCACCAAGTAGCTCGAAAACGCCGCCCGGAAGGTGCCTTATAGTGTCGACGTAAACGCGGCGTCGCTTTTCTCGAAGTGTTCTTCTCTGTAGCTTGTCCGAGCTCAGACAATGGGCGGGGAGCAGATGGGTGTCCGCACACTGTTCGCTACAATGCCTAGAGAGGGAGCCCCAGCGTACGATGACCCGGACAGTGAGATGCTCGACATCATCCACGATGGAGGCGGAGGAAGAGGATATGGCTGTGAGGATGGACATGTGAAAGACCCAGATCCCACCCTGTCCGACAACTACCCGATGCAGGAGTCCTACACCCAGACGGGCACGCAGCAGTCATGCATCCAAACCGACGTGGGCACACAACAACAACAACAACAACAACAACAACATTGGGCACCCGAACAACATCGGGAGGAGGAGGAAGAGGAGGAGGACGGTGACGACGATAACCCGGATGGTACAACCGTCGATCCAAAGAAGAAGGGTAGAGGAGAGAGCTTCAACATGCGGGAGGATAAGCAGTTGTGTGATGCATGGTTGGGCACTAGTCTCGATATGATTCGTGGCACGGAGCAAAAGGGCACAACATTTTGGAACAACATTTATGTTTAGTTCCACGAACACAAGCATTTCGCCCTCTACTCCGACACGGTCATCCACAACCATGAATCAAAGTCCCTCAATCATCGATGGTACACCATCCAAGAGGCCGTGTCAAAATATTAGGGGCACTTGAAGCATCTCATCGCATGGTGGCCTAGCGATGCACAAATAACCGAGCAAGTAAGTTCATCACTAGTCGAAAATGCTTAATGTTGTTGCTCGCTAGCCGGAAATGCTTAGTTTTGTTGATCACTAGCCGGAAATGCTTAGTTTTGTTGCTCATTTTGTAGCCTCTCGCACTTGTTTGGTGTACAAGAAGTTGGAGAAGAAGAACTTCACCGTCATGCATTGTTGGTTGAAGTTGAATGGGAAATCAAAGTGGAACCTTTTCATAGCCAAGACCGCCACCCAAGCCACCGAGGAAGAAACCGGTGACCCTACCAACCAAACCCAAGAACCGTCGAAGAAGGTTAGAAGATTTTTATGGGGCAAGAAGTGGGAGGAGGAGAGGGCTGAGCGAGAAGGCTTGGCGGCCAAGCTGACGGAGAAGTTTGAGGACATCTTTTCAATTAAGGAGGTATGCGTGAAGTGCTCGGGCCTCAAGGAGGAGAAAAAGGCAGAGGGATTCAAATTATTGATGGAGGCAACGGAGAAGAGGCTGGAGCTCGAAGAGAGGAGGACCATGATCGAAGAGAAGAAGGATATGCTCGAGGAAAAGAAGGTGAAGATTGCGGTGAATGCAGAGGAAGCCAAGATGTTGACCTTGAATGTGCAGTCTCTGGATGCCGGCACAAGAATGATCGTGCAATCTGTCTGCTTCAAGATGTTGAAGCGATAGAAAGATCAGTTGATAGCGGCGGACATTGAGGACGCGATGCGGAGGCTGCGTACGCGGCCGCAACGACACCTTGATCGGCGTGACGATGACCGGGGTAGCCGATCCGGCATGGCAAAATTACACGAACTGTCAGACTGACGTTCTTTTGGACGCGGGCATGTTAAAACTAAGCATAATTGCCTCCTTTTGGTTGTGATCGGGGTATACGATCCGGCGTTTGTGTGACCCCGCGCGCTGTGTGGATTAGACTTAATTTGAATTTCAAATTGCCCTTTACTAGCAGACATATACCAGATAGCTTTCGATGGCAGTCTCCAACATCAGTGTCCGCGGACTGGTCCCCTGTCCGCGGATAGATATCGAAGGGAACTTGCGGGTCATCATTGGAGATGTCCTAAGAGTACTATTTTTTCATATTCTCTTTATCTCTTTCTTCATATTTATTACATTTTTCTAGGAGTACGTATATAGCCACGCTCTTACATGAAAGCCCACTCCCACCATTTTTCATATCTCTCGCTTCCACATAGACATAAGAGCGACTCCAACGGGCCAACCCAAATCGTCCGCACGATGTCCGTTTGGGTCAAAACGGACAAAAGCAACGGCCCAACGCGCCGACCCAAACCCAAAACACGTCTGCGCCATGTCCGCCTGGACGCATTTCAGGCTCAAATTTGGGCCGCATTTGCGTCCACGCGGACATGAAACGGACACGGCGTGCGCTTCCTCGTCGTCCGCTGCGGCCCCACTTGTCAGTCGCCCAACCATCGCCCGCGGTCGTATTAAACGCGACCACCTAACTCGGGCCCGCTTGGCAGTGGCTGGAAGCTGCTGGTCGTTGTCCTTTTTAATGAAAGCGTGCGGCGGGGCTGGCCTCATCCACTTCTCTCCGTCCCCATCTGGCCACCCTTGCGCCCTAGCCGGTGACAGCAAACCCTAGCCCTAGCGCTAGCCCACCGTCAACTGTCCACCATGGGGCTTTTAAGCAAGAAGGTCAAGCTCGCCCCAGCGCAAGCTCTTTCCGGACGGCGTTGCCTCCTCGCCGTGGAGCGCCGCCGTGAGAACGCGACCGCCTATACATCCCAGTCCACCAAGCTAGGTGGCACTGGCAGTACAGGCAGGTGCTTCCATACCCGGATGTCAACCTCCGGCATGGTTGGCATCTGGATCCCCACCGCATCCTCGTGCCGGCGGTGCCCCAGTCCGTGCGCGTGCACGCCGAGGAGGTGCGCAAGCGGCACGAGCTGCTGACCGGCGAGCAACGGCGGCAGCCTGCATATGCGGCCAACTCTCCCAACTGGGAGGTGTGGTTCGCCATGGAGCACGAGCAGGAGCGCCTCCACGGCGTCCAGCTCGATCCTGCAGTCCCACCGCCGCCCCCTGAGGTGAAGCGAGAGGAGGAGTAGGAGCTGACCTACTAGGACAACCTCGAGGCGGCATTGGCACGTGCCATAGAGGAGAGCAGGCGCGACGAGGACGCGCACTGGGAGGGCCTCGAGGAGGCCCTCGCGCTGTCCGCGACCGGCGACTGCGCAATGCCTCTGCCTCCGACGCTCCCCGAGCCCAAGGTCGAGGCACAGTAGCCCGAGCTGAACCACTACGAGTGGACCGGCCAGCTCCGAGAATGGGTCTCCGCGCCGCCCGTGTGGCTCGGTGCCACGCCGGAGCAGGAGACGGGCTATCTCCTGGATTAGAAGGCGCGCGCTGGCGGAGGAGCGCGACTAGGCCGAGCGGCAGATAGAGCTGGAGCGCCATTGGGCGCAGGAGGAGGAGGAGGAGCATGGGGAGAGGAAGGCGGAGGAGCGCGCCCGACAACCTGCGCCCCAGCTGCCGGTGCTGCCATCGTAGGACGCTGCTCGGGCCTGAGAGGCGGCGTTTCCCGCCCGGCGCCGGAGCTCGTCGACCTCACCGGCTCCGGGGAGGACGATGACGCCTAGGGCCGTGCGCGGGGCGGCGACCTTTTTTTAATGTTTAACTATGTTTTAATTATGTTTATGTGGACTTGGGCCAGCGTTTCACCGGTGTTTTAATATTTAATTATCGTTGTTTGGGCTTTTATATTTATGTGTTTTTTTAAGTCCACGTTTAAAAATTTATGTCCGGGCATGTGTTGGATGCACGCGCCGATCTAAATAAAAAACGAACACCATCGTCCGTTCGGTTGATTCAAACGGACAAAAAAACAGATAAATCACACATTCGTTTAGGTCGGCCCGTTGAAATTGCTCTACCTGTAATGTAAGCGAGCTATAAACCTATAATTGTACTTGCTCTAAGCTTACTGTAAAAAGCGGAATGAAACGGTCTATAACCCTAGTTAGAGTCTAGCAGTGGGAGGGTGCGTCGCATCCGTGTGTCATCATGTCCTAATTTTTTTTTTCCTTTTGATTTTGAGGGATGCAGCACGTCCAACATCCTATCTAGAGTCTAGCAGTGGGAGCCTTATTTCTCTTCTCCGACACGAGTTTATATGTATGGTCATTAGTTATCTATATATACTCAATGCCGGTTAGTTACGCTACAGGCAACGTCGATGTCGATGATGTGCAGTGCAGGTGCTTTTCTCAGTTTTTTAACACCACACGATGATTGATTGTGACGAACTAACAATAATTGTCGGCCAGAGCCAAGAAATATATGCATGTTTATACATATCTCTTTGTTTTCGGATAGCCTACCACCTATGCGCCAAGTGGTACTATATATATATAGTTTTATATACATATTTCTAACGGCCGGGGTTGCTTTTTCCACGATGATCGCTGTCCACCTGGCTACCTACGTACCAGAAAGATTACAAAGCAGATTAAGCTTTGGAACAAATCGTGCCTGACATGAACGTGCAGAACAGCGAAGGGATTAGATTGCATGAGTAACATCAAAGGCAACATCAACGTAACTGCAACTGTAGTTAAACGACGCGAAGTCGCGTAAGGAACTGGCAATGTTTCTCGTCGGCTACCACACGCGGTTCTTTTTCTTTTTTTGGTGGGGGTCGCAGTCGTTGTTCATAATTTAATGCTACATACAGTATACTGCTCTATATATAGGAGTAAATTGCCAAAGTGACGACAAAGGTCGATATGTCCGAGTGGTTAAGGAGACAGACTTGAAATCTGTTGGGCTACGCCCGCGCAGGTTCGATCCCTGCTGTCGACGCTTTTCTTTTCTTCTTTTGCACCTCCTCACCCTTTTTTTTTTTAGTCATCAAGTACCAGCAAAGAGAGGCCGTGCAATCATCAAAAAAAAAAAAGAGAGGCCGTGCATTGCCGCTGTTATATTCCTTTTTTCTTTCATATATCACTTATATTTAATTGCTTCAGTTTTTAAACAACGTCCAGCCTTTGATTTTTTTTCAACGAGCGAGGTGGTACTAAACATATCGGTTTTTTTTTTCAGCGAGCGAGGTGGTACTAAACATATCGGTTTTGTGTTAACTCGCTCTCATGACCTTGACTCACCTACTTCCTTTGCACTCCCTTACCCCTTTTTTTCTAGTCATCAAGTACCAGCAAAAGAGGCCGTGCATTGCCGCTGTTATATTTATTTTTTTCATATCTATCTATACCTAATAATAAAGCAAATTGGGTTTCTGGTCGTCCGTCATGGCATTTTTCAGAAAAGTCCTTCTATTTCAGAGAATTCAACCCGCAGTCCTGTTGTAAGTAAAAACGAATCGTTTTTTCGTATTTTACACAAAAGCCCCTGTGTTTTCTTGAAATCAACCCGCAGTCCGGATTTAAGTCACACCCGAACCGTTATTTTACATTTTTCGAAAACCACCCTGATCTTTTACGTAATTCATCCGCGGATCATATTTAAGTCAAACAAATGTTTTTCTAAATCATCCATATCTTTTAAACCATAACTCCGATTTGAACATCTTATATATGAAATTTGATTAGAAAAATATGTAGAATATGAATATGAGATTATTTTTACCTGTTAAGTATTTTTAAATATTATTTTAAAAGATATTTAAGTCAAACAAATGATTTTCTAAATTATCCGTATCTTTTAAACCGTAACTCCGATTTTAACATGTTATATATGAAATTTGATTAGAAAAATGTGTGAAATCTGAATATGATTTTTATTTTACCTATTAAATATTTTTTAAATATTGTTTTGAAAGCAAACTTATAATTTATAGCGCACGATCCATTTTTCTTTCGTACCAGCGGCGAGGGTGAGAAGGAGGATAAGCGGCAACACAAATATGATGCCTCGCTAAAATAAAGGAGATGGACCTATTGTGGTCTTGAGTGATGGTTGTTGGGTTAAGAGCGTGTGTTATGTTTTCTCTCCCGTTGCAACGCACGGGCTCTTTTGCTAGTGTTATATATATATATATATATATATATATATATATATATATATATATATATATATATATATATATATAGGACACCTCTTCTGTACTCCTGGGAGTATGTACTCCCACATTCAAATATACCTCTTAAATAAGCATATTATACCTCTTTATCATTCTCAATATACCTTGTTAATTATTTTAATATACCTCAATGCAAGTTTTGCGAAAAAATATCGTCGAAACCCTTTTTTTATGCAGTATACCTTTTTTACGTACAAAAAATGCAGTTTACTTCTAAATAAAATATAATATGTGGTTTAAAATATATTTTTTAATGAAACTCATTTTGGGCATCTAGTAATTGTTAATGAAGTATATTAAAAATGATAAAGAGGTATAAACAATTCATTTATGTGGTATATGATGCGCAGGAGTACGTACTCCCAGGAGTATATAGTCATTGGAAAATGGCTATGTACTCTTGAGAGTACGTACTCCCGCTCCTCATATACCACATAAATGAATCTTTTATACCTCATTATTATTTTTAATATACTTCACTAATAATTACTAGATACCTCAAAATGAGTTTCATGAAAAAATTCATGTGAGTCTACATATTTTTAAAGGTGTACGTATATGCTGATTTGTTTATATTGGAAAAAGGTATATTACAAAAAGTACGTCGCAAGTGATATTTTTTCAACAAAACTTGTATTGAGATATCTTACAATATTTAATGAAGTATATTGAGAATGATAAAGAGGTATAATCAATGCGTATACAAGGTATATTAAGGATGTGAGTACATACACCCAGGAGTACAGAAAAGTAGTCCTATATAGGAAAATGGCTGTGTACTCCTGGGAGTACGTACTCCCACTGCTCATATACCACATAGATCAATCTTTTATATCTCTTTATTATTTTTAATATACTTTATTAATAATTACTATATACCCCAAAGTGAGATTCATGAAAAAAAATCATGCGAGTCTACATATTTTTAAAGGTTTACGTATATACTGATTTATTCGTACGTGAAAAAGGTATATTATAAAAAGTACGTCACAAATGATATTTTTTCGGCAAAACTTGTATTGAGGTATCTTAGAATATTTAATGAAGTATATATTTATTTATTTATTTATTTATTTTTACTAATAAAGCAAGGTGATATTCTTGGTTTCGTCCCGCTTGGTGATTTTTTTATATTTTTGATTGTTCCGTTTAGGTGATTTTTTATGCAAGGTGGTACTAATCTTTAAGTTTGCGTATAATTTTTGGTCTCATATAAGGAACAAAACAAATTCTCCGCCGCCCGTGTTCTAGCCCATGAAGCCCACCAGGCCTTGCATGCTGTTCCGAGGCAAAAAATTGTTTGCTGGTGGTGAGTCGAACTCACTACCTCCACTTACAACGCGAAGGCTGTTGCCAACCATCCTAGCTCATGCCTCTGGTTGTTTTATCCCACCTCTGTCCCTTATATGGAACCGTACCAGTTTATATAAGTCTATGAAATTTGCTTTTACGTGGAGGCTGACTACTGGGAAGATTCGTAGCTACGCTAGCTAAAATTGAATCTATAAAACCTAAGTTTTTTTTTGCAAATCCAATATGTATGCTAATTCAGAACTGTTTTGGACACGAAAACAAAGCAATTTTGATTCTATGTGAAGTCAGTGACATTTTTTTATAAAAAATTTCAGGTTTGCTAAAGATAGGCAGATTATCAGGGTACTGGAACAAAAGAAAAATGGGTATACAATACTTAAAAGGGCTGATGTTGCTATCTGAGAACTTAATCGTGCATTTGTTCAATGTAAAATTTCAAAGAATGTGTACTTGGCCTCTAATTTTCTGATTATTCAGAAAATCATGGGGCATTTGTTATTGTTTGAACCTTAGTGTTACACAGTAAATTCATCTGTGATGGCAATTTTTTGTAGATCTCTTGAACTAAATAGTGGCTAATAGTTTTCTGACCAAACTATTCATGTTTATGTTTTTTCGAGCTAGCAAGCTACCATGGAGCACATGAACATGGACGTCAGTTAGGGGCATATGATTTATTTTTCTTCCTGTTGCAACGCACGGGCACTTTTGCTAGTATCACTTATAATTGCTTCCGTTTTTAAACAACGTCCAACTTTTGTTTTTTTTTCAGCGAGCGAGGTGGTACTAAATATATCAGTTTTGTGTTAACTCGCTCTCATGACCTTGACTCGCCTACTTCTCGAGTCTTTGATGTTGCTTTACTCGCTTTCAATTCCTATTCATCTAATGTGTTAACGCTTGAGAAGAAGCTTTGGCACTGACACCTTAATTTCTTTCGCACAAGACTTTAACAGATAAACTATGTTACAATACTTTATTCTGCAAAACAAGAGGAAGAAAAGTGCACTATAAGTCTTGTCAAACAACTTATTATCCACTCTAACCGAAGATTTTGTGCCTCCACATCAGAAGTAATCAGTGAAAACAGTCCAATATTAGCAAGTTGAATGGCTAATGAACGATATTTCTGTATACGTGAATCATGAAAGAAATAATGATGTAACTTGCTTCATTCAAAATTGTGAATAATCAGTGATATTTTCTTCCCCTAGCCCCGTCCTTCAATCATAGTTGCGTTGTCGATGGTGTATTTCTCTTCTATGATTATATAATCCCTGATGTCGACGATTTATTTTTCCTTTTGCACTCCCTTCCCCCCTTTTTCCAGCCAGGTACTAGCAAAAGAGATCGTACGTTGCCCATTGTTATATTCATTTTTAATTTGTATATATAATATAGCTAATATTAAATTTATTTAGTTTCCAAACAAGGTCCAACCTTCGATTTTTTTTTCAGCAAGCGAAGTGGTACTAAAGATATTGGCTTTGTAGTTAACTCGCTCTCACGACCTTGACTCGCCAACTTCTCCGGTCTTTGATGTTGCTTTCCTGACTTTCGATTCCTATTCGTCTGATGTGTTGATTCTTGAGAAGAAGCTTCCACACTGACACCTTACTTTCTTTCGCATAGGGTTTTAACAGATAAACTATGTTATACTACATTATGTTGTAAAATAAGAGGAAGAAAAGTGTGCTATAAGTCATGTCAAACAAGTGATTATCTGATGTAACCGAAGCATTTGTGCCATCACATTAGAAGCAATCAGTGAAAGTATTCCAATGTTAGCAACTTGAATGGCTAAAGAAAGAGATTTCCAATATGCGTCAAATCACAAAAGAAACAATGTTGTAACTGGATTAATCCGACATTATAAATAATCAATGAGATTTTCTTCGCCTAGCCCCGCCCTACCATCATAGTTGTGTTGCCGATGGCATGTTTCCTAATAATTATTATTATTATTGTTGTTGTTGTTGTTGTTGTTATTATTATTATTATTATTATTATTATTATTATTATTATTATTATTATTATTATTATTATTATTATAGCTAATATTAAATTTATTTAATGTTTTTGTCCGTCACCGATCGCTCCCACGACCCTCCTTTATAAACAACGTCCAACCTTCGATTTTATTTTGCCAAGGAAGTGGTACTAAAGATAATGGTTTTGTAGTTAACTCGCACTCAAGAACTTCCTTTATAACCTACGCTCGGTGTCCTATTTTCTTTAGAGAGTGTCGTGGTGCTAAACGATCGACTTTGTTGCTTACCTCGCACATAGTGCTTGATGGGTTGTCCCAAGCCGCAATGGTTTAATGGGCTTATGATGTGTTTTGTGGTGGACCAGCCCAGGTAGAAGGCCCAAGGGCTCTTGACACTTCCGTCAGCTGGACCTGGCTTGGAAGGTGGCATCGAGCATGGTAGAAGCCAGGCCTATGGAAAAGGATAAAGGAGGCAAGCGTGAGTGAGAGAGTGTTGATTAATAGAGAGAACATTTCCCCTTTGTTATCCATAAGTCTTTATTTGAAATCCCTTGTGCATCTCCTTCTCCCTCAAATTCGAAATCATGTATGTGTGTGCATAACAGTTGGTATATGATGAGATATATTTTTAAGCTCATCACACAGTTGTTTGATCAGGATAATCCAGTAATTTTTGAGAAAATCACTCCGATAAGGCCACTAATGACTAATGAATGCGACAGATCATGAAATCCTTTGTTTATTGTGTTTTCGCGGAAAAAGGTCCTAGACATGGAAGGGAATCGTCACATATGAGAAAAACGAAGTTTGGTGGAAGAGGCAAGTCCTAGGTGAAATTCTAGGCGCAACAGAGTGCAAGACTTCGCTCGGTACGACTGCACCCGCTCGTACCAGTGGTCATACCAGCCGCAGTCAGCACCTGGAGATCCACCTGGCCAAGACTTATAAATGGGGCTACGCTAAATTCTCAAGAGAGAGGACCATTCTCGAAACAGAGCACCAGAAACATCTTCAATCAAAACTACCTCCAGCATCATTGCCGCAACAGTCGACCTCCAAGTTAGTCATACATGTAATCGGTGTATCACATTGGCAAATATTGTAAGATATATTATCAATCCATCTTTCATGTTTATGCCCGTCTTCAATGAATTCATCTTGCTATCTTCTCCCCATTTGTGAGTAATTCGGTAAGGCACAATCGGTTGGGTCATCGCCTTGCACCCCAATGTATTTGTGGAAGGGATTGTTGGAAGGACTTTGTATGTGTCTGATTGCAACAAGATTGTTTGTTGTCTTGTTCTCAATATAAGGCCCCGCGAGTAAACAAGATCCCGTAGATTGATTCAGAGGAGGTAAGGAGCGAGGAGGACGTGGAATGTTATCCTGGACAACAATGAGAGAAGGGGTTAGTCCAGTAGCGGAAAGCAATTCCTTGGGGACGAATGAGGTCTAGTCACGTCCAGTTCTTTTGTCAAAATATTTATTCCTAATAACTAAGGTAACCCCACGTGACGGTAAAGGCCTACGCTTCAATAACCAACACTTGATACATGTCGCGCACCGGTCAAGATGTACTTTGCACACATTCCCCACATCTTCGTGTCACAAGCACATCATATTGCATGCCTTACAGAGTACAAATTAATATCATTAAGATCCCAAGCCCAAATATAAGGTTGTGAGAATAAGACCTTGTTGGTGCAAGGACTTGCCCCTTGGGTTTTGGTGATTGTTGTAACAATCTGTAAGAAACTGAACTGTTTGCTAATGCACACAACGATAAATAGTCCCTGACCTATCGAGAAGCATGCTACATTCTCGCAAGAAGTTTGAAGTAATTCACCGAGAATAATATGCATTGCAAAGAAGAGAGAGATGTGTTTCGATAAGAAAATATACCGAGAGGATTGCGTGACGTAGTTGACCCCTTAAACATTGCTGAAGTGAAGCAATTGTTCTTCAGTGTGTCCGAGAAGAAATGGTTGCAGTCAAGAAGATTGAAGGTGAAGCGAAGACATAGCATTTGTTTCGTTGTTGTTCTTTCTCTTATTTGGAGTCATAGGACCACCATACTATTAAGATGGGTATAGGTTATCGAGACCTAAGTCTGTTGTGATGCTTAGCCGAAACCTATGAAAGACTGAGAGAAATCTCCTTATGCTCCAAAACTTTACTTGCCACCTAGAGACGTTGTTTTTCTAGGCTACGAGAGATATGTTTCGGGTCGAGGAGTCAGCTTTACTTATTCCTCAAGTAAAGTTGTCGTGTGCTCAAAATCCGACCGTTGGAAATGTGTCGGTTAGCCATTGGCTGGACCGCGTGTCCTAAATGGTCATTTCCCATCTGGGAAGGCTGCGGCTATAAATAGCCACCCTCCTCGGATGTTTGCGGTTGGTTGCTCCGTGTTGGACTCCGAGGAGATTGTTCGAGCACCCCCCTCTAAGAGATTTTAGTTTAAGGTCGACCGAGAGAAAATCAATAGCCAAAACTTAGATAGTGGTTGAGCATCATAGTAGATATGAGTTGAGAGTTCTTGTACCTATTGCTCTTGAGAGCTGCACACTCTCTAGATGGATAGGTGTCAGCTTGAGTGTCGAAGAGTATTTGTCTTCACCAAATAAAAGTCTTAAACAACTAAGAGTAATTGTGGTTCGCGAAGCAAGTCTGTCGAAGGTTTGAAGATCACCGATAAGCATCTATCCCGAGTGAAATCAACTAAAGTCAGGTCAGCATCACGTTGATGGAGAATAGGATGGAGAGAGGTTTGTTTTGGTGTTCAATCACAAGTCCCTCCAACCAGACGTAACTCTTTTACAGAAGAGTGAACTGGTCTACCAAATCATCTGTCACCATCGAGCACCACTGGTCACTTCTACTTTGTTGCAATACCTTTAGTAGATTATCTGTTGTGCTCTATGTCCCGGTAGATATCTCACTGATCATATATTCACCTATGTTTATTACCAGTTCTATGGCAAAGTTGTTTAGTTAATTTCAATTCGATGTGCTCAAGGTAATTTTTTTGTATGCTCGTTTGTTGATCGTTTAATTTTTCTTTGTTGAACATCTCTCAGTAGAGTGCTTATGTTTCGTGATATGTTTCTTTAATATTGTTCATCCATGTTGTTTATTTTGTTTCCTTTACGTGTAACCATTGTCATCGTGAAAATACTTTGTTACTATACAAGGAAGATAATCCTCACTTTCATCGAAATTTTTTCTTAGTCTTACTGGTTTAGTCTGTTTATCTTTGTGTGCTTGTCCTCAGTTAGTTTCAGTATTCCTGATGTAGTTTTCTTTCCGCCATGTTATCTCGAGAGGTATGAAGTTTCAAAATAAATTTTAAATATCCCATTCACCCCCTCTGGTCGATATACTCTTGATACAATAATTGGTATTAGAGCAAGCTCTCCTTGTCTCTTACTATTAAAGGTCTAACCACCTTGGAGTTTTAAGCGTGTCGCTTTCGGGACAATTTAGGCACTCTGAAAGATTTCCCGTGTTTGATGGAGATGACTATCCATCCTGGAAACAAAAGATGAATATTCGACTGAAAGCTACTAACGAAGGGTATCTGAAAAAAATGTTGAGAATGGCTACACAATTCAGTTCCCTAAATCTCCCACACTTGATTTTGAAAGACACATTCAACTAGATCCTCAAGCAAAGGATATCATTGAGACTTACCTCTAAGGAACCAATTCATTCGGTTTCGAAGATTTGATATATACTACCAAGAAAATCTAGATGGTATTGAAAATGTTTATGAAGAACTTCAAGAATGAAGAGATGCTCACACTAATTGCTTTGATCCATGTTTAATCACTATAGATTTCTTCAAAATGAAAGTGTCATGGAACACACTGATAGATTGAGCAGTATTGTTGAGCGACTTTGCCAACGTTGAGTCAAAGATATAGTTGGAAAGACCTAACAATGAAAGTCTCGACAAATCCTTCAAATTGGTGGCCCTTGCTTTCAAGGAAAGACCTGAGTATGAAAGTCTTGGAAATTCCAAAGTCATGGAGTTACTAATTGTTCATGAAGAACAACTAGAGAAGGAAAATGGTGATCTCAGTTCCCTTGAAAGATATTCTCAGAATGGCGAAGGTGAAATTATATCAGACTATGGTAGTTCGAACGAGGAAGAATATGAAAATCAACACAACATCACAAGAGATCTAAACATACTCACAGACCACCTCAATACTCTCAAGCGTCAAAACATATATATATATATATATATATATATATATATATATATATATATATATATATATATATCAGGATCCTCAGAAGAAGATGCCACTAACACATCGAGACGATTGCTTCTGCTTAATATCTCTTCTACAAATGCAAAAACTTCAACACTTCATCACTAATTGTGCAACATGGGAAATGGATGTCAAACCAAGAAGAAGATGGAATGCACTTCATTGCTCTAGATTTAAGCGTGTAAATCATCACATTAAGCTCATGGCGAAGGATGAAGCTTCTACAACATTATCATCATCGAGACCAGTCACAAACATAAATTGACGCACGTTCATTGAATCAAACATGAAGTGTATGCCAATCATGCCTTTATTTCTCATGCTTCTTCAATATCATCGATTTACGTCAACAACAACCAAGTGATGTGGAGACACCTGCATTCTGTTTCATTGCAAACGCTTCAATATATCATGTATCACCAAAATGCCAAAAGGCCCTCGACAAAAATGCTTTCTCTTCTAAGAACATTGTCTATGCTAAACTTATCAAAATGGATAACACTCAACCAGATGCTCTTGAACAACTTGAGAAAACCCTCATAAATCTGAAGATTTGTTGGTCGAAAAGATGGAGAAAAGTCAGATGTCGGCAGAAGAGCATGCTACAATTTTATTAACATTCAAGGATTTATCCATACATCATGATTTTATCTCAGTTGACTTCCAAAAGTTGTTGAATGATTACCTGAGAAGGAATCAAGAGTTTGGATCACTGAAAGAATCTTATGATGATCTCAATAAGGAAAATGCTTCTTTCTCCGCCGAACAACCTGAAACATTTCATGATGGGTTTGTTCCACCTTGCTTAAAATGTTTAGATCGTAGCAATAATGAGTCCACTGCCAGAATATCTGCTGCTGCAAAAAGAAATGCAACTATTGTTATTGTTGAAACTAACTCCTCCTTGGAATATTTTGCTATCTCTAACAAAAATGCTAGGTTGAAGAACTTTCTTGAGACTAGAATGCTCGAAAGTCTCAGAGCGCATCAAACCCTTTGTGATGTTCTCAAGAATTCAATTCTTCACAAGAATCCTAGAAAGGAACCATTGGGTTTCGCGAGAAGACTCAATGCTGATGGTACTTACTGGAACCCCGAACAATATCCTAGGACAAGCTCGGTCATTGCCAAGGGTAAAACTCTCGAACTTGCATTATTATATGGTTATGACTATCCCATTCATGTTGATGATGATGAGTCATTCGATTCTAACTACAAACTCTTCAAGCAACAGCATGATTGTGTTTTTGCTCGGTATTGAAAGTGCGTTATATCGATAGGAGGGGGTGATTCGACAATTTTAACAAATTCATCATTGAAGAACTACTTAGTGAAGAAATTCAAAGTGGCAAAATGCTACGCAATGGATAAAGTACTCAAGTGCATGAGAAACAGAATAACAACAAAGTCATCATCATGAAATGGAGCATACACATGTGTTGGAAATATGCCCTAGAGGCAATAATAAAATGGTTATTATTATATTTCCTTGTTCATGTTAATTGTCTATTGTTCATGCTATAATTGTATTAACCGGAAACCGTAATACATGTGTGAATACATAGACCACACCATGTCCCTAGTGAGCCTCTAGTTGACTAGCTCGTTGATCAATAGATGGTCATGGTTTCCTGACCATGGACATTGGATGTCGTTGATAACGGGATCACATCATTAGGAGAATGATGTGATGGACAAGACCCAATCCTAAGCATAGCACAAGATCGTGTAGTTCGTCTGCTAGAGCTTTTCTAATGTCAAGTATCTTTTCCTTAGACCATGAGATTGTGCAACTCCCGGATACCGTAGGAATGCTTTGGGTGTATCAAACGTCACAACGTAACTAGGTGACTATAAAGGTGCACTACAGGTATCTCCGAAAGTGTCTGTTGGGTTGGCACGAATCGAGACTGGGATTTGTCACTCCGTGTGACGGAGAGGTATCTCTGGGCCCACTTGGTAATACATCATCATAATGAGCTCAATGTGACTAAGGAGTTAGTCACGGGATCATGTGTTACGGAACGAGTAAAGAGACTTGCCGGTAACGAGATTGAACAAGGTATAGGGATACCGACGATCGAATCTCGGGCAAGTAACATACCGATGGACAAAGGGAATTGTATACGGGATTAATTGGATCCCCGACATCGTGGTTCATCCGATGAGATCATCGTGGAACATGTGGGAGCCAATATGGGTATCCAGATCCCGCTATTGGTTATTGGCCGGAGAGGTGTCTCGGTCATGTCTGCATGGTTCCCGAACCCGTAGGGTCTACACACTTAAGGTTCGGTGATGCTAGAGTTGTAATGGGAATTGTATGTGGTTACCGAAAGTTGTTCGGAGTCTCAGATGAGATCCCGGACGTCATGAGGAGTTCCGGAATGGTCCGGAGGTAAAGATTTATATATGGGAAGTCCTATTTTGGCCACCGAAAAATATTCGGGATTTTTCGGTATTGTACCGGGAAGGTTCTAGAAGGTTCCGGAGTGGGGCCCACCTACAGGGGGGGACCCACATGAACGTGGGTAGTGGGGGCAAGGCCCCACACCCCTGGTCAAGGCGCACCAAGATCCCCCCTTAGAAGGAATAAGATCATATCCCGAAGGGATAAGATCTAGATCCCTAAAAAGGGGGGATAACAATCGGTGGGGAAGGGAAAGGATGAGATTTCTTTCCTCCCACCTTTGCCAACGCCCCAATGGACTTGGAGGGCAAGAAACCAGCCCCCTCCACCCCTATATATAGTGGGGAGGCGCATGGGAGCTTCACCCCTTGCCCTTGGCGCAGCCCTCCCCCCTCCTCCTCCTCCTCCTCCATAGTGCTTAGCGAAGCTCTGCCGGAGAACCACGAGCTCCACCGCCACCACGCCGTCGTGCTGCCGGAGCACTCCCTCAACTTCTCCTCCCCCCTTGCTGGATCAAGAAGGAGGAGACGTCCCCGGGCTGTACGTGTGTTGAACGCGGAGGCGCCGTCCGTTCGACGCTTGGATCGGATCTTCCGCGATTTGAATCGCGGCGAGTACGACTCCATCAACCGCGTTCTTTCCAACGCTTCCGCTTAGAGATCTTCAAGGGTATGAAGATGCAATCCCTCTCTCTCGTTGCTAGCATCTCCTAGATTGATCTTGGTGACACGTAGGAATTTTTTTGAATTATTACTATGTTCCCCAACAGTGGTATCAGAGCTAGGTCTATGCGTAGATTCTATGCACGAGTAAAACACAAGTAGTTGTGGGCGATGATTTGGTCAATTTGCTTGCTGTTACTAGTCCTATCTTGATTCGGCGGCATTGTGGGATGAAGCGGCCCGGACCGACTTTACATGTACGCTTACATGAGACTGGTTCCACCGCCTGACATGCACTTGTTGCATAAGGTGGCTAGCGGATGTCTGTCTCTCCCACTTTAGTCGGATCGGATTCGATGAAGAGGGTCCTTATGAAGGGTAAATAGCAATTGGCATATCACCATTGTGGCTTTTGCGTAGGTAAGAAACGTTCTTGCTAGAAACCCATAGCAGCCACGTAAAAAACTTGCAACAACAATTAGAGGACGTCTAACTTGTTTTTGCAGGGTATGCTATGTGATGTGATATGGCCAAAAGGATGTGATGAAATATATGTGATGTATGAGATTGATCATGTTCTTGTAATAGGAATCATGACTTGCATGTCGATGAGTATGACAACCGGCAGGAGCCATAGGAGTTGTCTTAATTTATTGTATGACCTGCGTGTCAATCAAAAACGCCATGAAATTACTTTACTTTATTGCTAACCGTTAGCCATAGTAGTAGAAGTAATAGTTGGCGAGACAACTTCATGAAGACACGATGATGGAGATCATGATGATGGAGATCATGGTGTCGTGCCGGTGACGATGGTGATCATGCCACGCCCCGAAGATGGAGATCAAAGGCGCAAGATGATATTGGCCATATCATGTCACTTTATGATTTGCATGTGATGTTTATCATGTTTTTACATCTTATTTGCTTAGAACGACGGTAGCATAAATAAGATGATCCCTCACTAAAATTTCAAGAAATGTGTTCCCCCTAAGTGTGCACCGTTGCGAAGGATCGTTGTTTCGAAGCACCACGTGATGATCGTGTGTGATAGATTCTAACGTTCGCATACAACGGGTGTAAGCCAGATTTACACACGCGAAACACTTAGGTTGACTTGACGAGCCTAGCATGTACAGACATGGCCTCGGAACACGAGAGACCGAAAGGTCGAACATGAGTCATATAGTAGATGCGATCAACATGGAGATCTTCACCATTGATGACTAGTCCGTCTCACGTGATGATCGGACACGGCCTAGTCGATATGGATCATGTATCACTTAGATGACTAGAGGGATGTCTATCTGAGTGGGAGTTCATTAAATAATTTGATTAGATGAACTTAATTATCATGAACTTAGTCTAAAATTGTCTTTACAATCTATCTTGTAGATCCAATGGCCCACGCTAATGTTGCCCTCAACTTCAACGCGTTCCTAGAGAAAACCAAACTGAAAGACGATGGAAGCAACTATACGGACTGGGTCCGTAACTTGAGGATCATCCTCATAGCTTCCAAGAAAGCATATGTCCTTGATGCACCGCTAGGTGACGCACCCATTTTCCCAGCAACTCAAGACGTTATGAACGCCTGGCAGTCGCGTAGTGATGATTACTCCCTGGTTCAGTGCGGCATGCTTTACAGCTTAGAACCGGGGCTCCAAAAGCGTTTTGAGCAACACAGAGCATATGAGATGTTCCAAGAGCTGAGAATGGTTTTCCAAGCTCATGCCCGGGTCGAGAGATATGAAGTCTCCGACAAGTTCTTCAGTTGTAAGATGGAGGAAAATAGTTCTGTCAGCGAGCACATACTCAAAATGTCTGGGTTGCACAACCGCTTGTCTCAGCTGGGAGTTAATCTTCTGGATGACTCGGTTATTGACAGAATCCTCGAGTCGCTTCCACCTAGCTGTAAGAGCTTTGTGATGAACTTCAATATGCAAGGGATGGAGAAGTCCATTCCTAAGTTATATTCGATGCTGAAATCAGCGGAGGTGGAGATCAAAAAGGAACATCAAGTGTTGATGGTGAATAAGACCACCAGTTTCAAGAAAGGCAAGGGTAAGAAGAACTTCAAGAAGGACAGCAAAGCAGTTGCCGCGCCCGGTAAATCAGTTGCCAGGAAGAAGCCCAAGAATGGACCCAAGCCTGAGACTGAGTGCTTTTATTGCAAGGGAACCGGTCACTGGAAGCGGAACTGCCCCAAGTACTTAGCGGATAAGAAGGCCGGCAACGTCAAAGGTATATATGATATACATGTTATTGATGTGTACCTTACCAGCGCTCGTAGTAGCTCCTGGGTATTTGATACCGGCGCGGTTGCTCACATTTGTAACTCAAAACAGGAGCTGCGGAATAAGCGGAGACTGGCGAACGACTAGGTGACGATGCGCGTCGGGAATGGTTCCAAGGTCGATGTGATCGCCGTCGGCACGCTACCTCTACATCTACCTTCGGGATTAGTTTTAAACCTCAATAATTGTTATTTAGTACCAGCTTTGAGCATGAACATTGTATCTGGATCTCGTTTGATGCGATATGGCTACTCATTTAAATCCGAGAATAATGGTTGTTCTATTTATATGAGAGATATGTTTTATGGTCATGCCCCGCTGGTCAATGGTTTATTTTTATTGAATCTCGAACGTCATGTTACACATATTCATAGTGTGAATACCAAACGATGTAAGGTTGATAATGATAGTCCCACATACTTGTGGCACTGCCGCCTTGGTCATATAGGTGTCAAACGCATGAAGAAACTCCATGCAGATGGACTTTTGGAGTCTCTTGATTATGAATCATTTGACACGTGCGAACCATGCCTCATGGGCAAGATGACTAAGACTCCGTTCTCCGGAACAATGGAGCGAGCAACCAACTTGTTGGAAATAATACATACCGATGTATGCGGTCCAATGAGCGTTGAGGCTCGCGGTGGCTATCGTTATGTTCTCACCCTCACTGATGACTTAAGCAGATATGGGTATGTCTACTTAATGAAACACAAGTCTGAGACCTTTGAAAAGTTCAAGGAATTTCAGAGTGAGGTAGAGAATCAACGTGACAAGAAAATAAAGTTCTTACGATCTGATCGTGGAGGAGAATATTTGAGTCACGAGTTTGGCACGCACTTAGGAAATGTGGAATTGTTTCACAACTCACGCCGCCTGGCACACCTCAGCGTAATGGTGTGTCCGAACGTCGTAATCGCACTCTATTGGATATGGTGCGATCTATGATGTCTCTTACTGATTTACCGCTATCATTTTGGGGATATGCATTAGAGACTGCCGCATTCACTTTAAATAGGGCACCGTCTAAATCCGTTGAGACGACACCGTATGAATTATGGTTTGGGAAGAAACCTAAGCTGTCGTTTCTGAAAGTTTGGGGATGCGATGCTTATGTCAAGAAACTTCAACCTGAAAAGCTCGAACCCAAATCGGAAAAGTGCGTCTTCATAGGATACCCTAAGGAAACTATTGGGTATACCTTCTACCTCAGATCCGAAGGCAAGATCTTTGTTGCCAAGAATGGATCCTTTCTAGAGAAAGAGTTTCTCTCGAAAGAAGTAAGTGGGAGGAAAGTAGAACTTGATGAGGTAATTGTACCCCCTCTCGAACCGGAGAGTAGCGCAGCGCAAGAAAATGTTTCTGTGGTGCCTACACCGACTAGAGAGGAAGTTAATGATGATGATCATGGAACTTCGGATTAGTTACTACTGAACTTCGTAGGTCCAGGAGGACACGTTCCGCACCAGAGTAGTACGGCAACCCTGTCCTAGAAATCATGTTGTTAGACAACGGTGAACCTTCGAACTATGAAGAAGCCATGGCGGGCCCGGATTCCAATAAATGGCTTAAAGCCATGAAATCCGAGATAGGATCCATGTATGAGAACAAAGTATGGACTTTGGTGGACTTGCCCGATGATCGGCAAGCCATAGAAAATAAATGGATCTATAAGAAGAAGACTGACGCGGATGGTAATGTGACCGTCTATAAGGCTCGGCTTGTCGCTAAGGGTTATTGACAAGTTCAAGGAGTTGACTACGATGAGACTTTCTCACCCGTAGCGATGCTGAAGTCCGTCCGAATCATGTTAGCAGTTGCCGCATTTTATGATTATGAGATCTGGCAAATGGACGTCAAAACGGCATTCCTTAACGGTTTCCTTAAGGAAGAATTGTATATGATGCAGCCGGAAGGTTTTGTCGATCCTAAGAATGCTGACAAGGTATGCAAGCTCCAGCGCTCCATCTATGGGCTGGTGCAAGCATCTCGGAGTTGGAACATTCGCTTTGATGAGGTGATCAAAGCGTTTGGGTTTATACAGACTTATGGAGAAGCCTGTATTTACAAGAAAGTGAGTGGGAGCTCTGTAGCATTTCTCATTTTATATGTGGATGACATATTGTTGATGGGAAATGATATAGAACTTTTGGAAAGCATAAAGGCCTACTTGAATAAGTGTTTTTCAATGAAGGACCTTGGAGAAGCTGCTTACATATTAGGCATCAAGATCTATAGAGATAGATCGAGACGCCTCATTGGTCTTTCACAAAGCACATACCTTGACAAGATATTGAAGAAGTTCAATATGGATCAGTCCAAGAAGGGGTTCTTGCCTGTATTGCAAGGTGTAAGATTGAGCACAGCTCAATGCCCGACCTCGGCAGAAGATAGAGAAAAGATAAGTGTCATCCCCTATGCCTCAGCCATAGGCTCTATTATGTATGCCATGCTGTGTACCAGACCTGATGTGAACCTTGCCATAAGTTTGGTAGGGAGGTACCAAAGTGATCCCGGAATGGAACACTGGACAGCGGTCAAGAATATCCTTAAGTACCTGAAAAGGACTAAGGATATGTTTCTCATTTATGGAGGTGCCGAAGAGCTCGTCATAAAGGGTTACGTCGATGCTAGCTTCGACACAGATCCGGATGACTCCAAGTCACAAACCGGATACGTGTATATTTTGAATGGTGGGGCAGTCAGCTGGTGCAGTTGCAAGCAAAGAGTCGTGGCGGCATCTACATGTGAAGCGGAGTTCATAGCTGCTTCGGAAGCAGCGCAGGAAGGAGTCTGGATGAAGGAGTTCATCACCGACCTAGGAGTGATTCCCAATGCGTCGGGCCCGATGACTCTCTTCTGTGACAACACTGGAGCTATTGCCATTGCCAAGGAGCCCAGGTTTCACAAGAAGACCAAGCACATCAAGCGCCGCTTCAACTCCATTCGTGGTTACATTCAGGATGGAGATATAGATATTTGTAAAGTACATACGGATCTGAATGTCGCAGATCCGTTGACTAAACCTCTTTCACGAGCGAAACATGATCAGCACCAGAACTCTATGGGTGTTCGATTCAACACAATGTAACTAGATTATTGACTCTAGTGCAAGTGGGAGACTGTTGGAAATATGCCCTAGAGGCAATAATAAAATGGTTATTATTATATTTCCTTGTTCATGTTAATTGTCTATTGTTCATGCTATAATTGTATTAACCAGAAACTCTAATACATGTGTGAATACATAGACCACACCATGTCCCTAGTGAGCCTCTAGTTTACTAGCTCGTTGATCAATAGATGGTCATGGTTTCCTGACCATGGACATTGGATGTCGTTGATAACGGGATCACATCATTAGGAGAATGATGTGATGGACAAGACCCAATCCTAAGCATAGCACAAGATCGTGTAGTTCGTCTGCTAGAGCTTTTCTAATGTCAAGTATCATTTCCTTAGACCATGAGATTGTGCAACTCCCGGATACCGTAGGAATGCTTTGGGTGTATCAAATGTCACAACGTAACTGGGTGACTATAAAGGTGCACTACAGGTATCTCCCAAAGTGTCTGTTGGGTTGGCACGAATCGAGACTGGGATTTGTCACTCCGTGTGACGGAGAGGTATCTCTGGGCCCACTTGGTAATACATCATCATAATGAGCTCAATGTGACTAAGGAGTTAGTCACGGGATCATGTGTTACGGAACGAGTAAAGAGACTTGCCGGTAACGAGATTGAACAAGGTATAGGGATACCGACGATCGAATCTCGGGCAAGTAACATACCGATGGACAAAGGGAATTGTATACGGGATTAATTGGATCCCCGACATCGTGGTTCATCCGATGAGATCATCGTGGAACATGTGGGAGCCAATATGGGTATCTAGATCCCGCTATTGGTTATTGGCCGGAGAGGTGTCTCGGTCATGTCTGCATGGTTCCCGAACCCGTAGGGTCTACACACTTAAGGTTCGGTGACGCTAGAGTTGTAATGGGAATTGTATGTGGTTACCGAAAGTTGTTCGGAGTCTCGGATGAGATCTCGGACGTCACGAGGAGTTCCGGAATGGTCCGGAGGTAAAGATTTATATATGGGAAGTCCTATTTTGGCCACCGGAAAATGTTCGGGATTTTTTGGTATTGTACTGGGAAGGTTCTAGAAGGTTCCGGAGTGGGGCCCACCTGCATGGGGGGACCCACATGAACGTGGGTAGTGGGGGCAAGGCCCCACACCCCTGGTCAAGGCGCACCAAGATCCCCCCTTAGAAGGAATAAGATCATATCCCGAAGGGATAAGATCAAGATCCCTAAAAAGGGGGGATAACAATCGGTGGGGAAGGGAAATGATGGGATATTTTTCCTCCCACCTTTGCCAACGCCCCAATGGACTTGGAGGGCAAGAAACCAGCCCCCTCCACCCCTATATATAGTGGGGAGGCGCATGGGAGCTTCATCCCTTGCCCTTGGCGCAGCCCTCCCCCCTCCTACTCCTCCTCCTCCGTAGTGCTTAGCGAAGCTCTGCCGGAGAACCACAAGCTCCACCGCCACCACGCCGTCGTGCTGCCGGAGCTCTCCCTCAACTTCTCCTCCCCCCTTGCTGGATCAATAAGGAGGAGACGTCCTCGGGCTGTACGTGTGTTGAACGCGGAGGCCCCGTCCGTTCGGCGCTTGGATCGGATCTTTCGCGATTTGAATCGCCGCGAGTACGACTCCATCAACTGCGTTCTTTGCAACGCTTCCGCTTAACGATCTTCAAGGGTATGAAGATGCACTCCCTCTCTCTCGTTGCTAGCATCTCCTAGATTGATCTTGGTGACACGTAGGAGTTTTTTTGAATTATTACTACGTTCCCCAACAACATGGATAGATTAGTAGGCAGTCATGATAAGATCTAGAGAAGAACAAGGACTGAAGACTTAAGATTGACGAAATTGAGAAAGTATTCAATTAAAATATTCATAGAACAGGGATAAATTTCAGCAACATACGAATGAGCAAATAAAAGTTTGAGGAAATAGAACTCAGTAGCTCCATGAAGACACTTCATTTGTTTGACCAGTTCCACCTGCTGTGACAGTTGTACATCTGGTTAGGTCGGCTTGAGAGTGAACTCTGAAGACACTAAGTCTTCATCGTATTTCCCTTGAGCTAAAGTTACTTAGAATCCGCTCAATCACTCATGGTAAGCCTTCAAGGTAGACTTCCAAAAGCTTCACAGACTTGTTCACCGACATGCCACAGTTGACTCTTGGGTGCTTAGAACATGACACCTAACCATCTGAAAGATCACAGTCTTCAAAGGCAAAAGGTGTTGGATCCACACAAGACGATTCCTTTAGTGATGCTCAATCACTTTGAGGCTCTGGGTGTTTGGGTTTTTCCTAAGTTAGGTTTTCTTTAAGTCGTTAGAGGATGGGTTGCTCTAGATGACACTTGTCAGTCTCTCTCGGAGTAGCGAACCAACTATTGGTTGTGGGGGGGGGGGGCTATATATAGAGACAGGGTCAACCCGACATGATTTCACATAAATGCCCCTTCAGACATGACCGTTGCCAGGATAAGGATCCACTCCATAGCTGGCACTAGCACAACAACAGTCGGAAATTTGAACTCTTTGGGGATCTCAAATTACTCACAGTAGGAAAGTCGCACCGATGAAATCCTAACTCCTCAGTCAGACCAATTTTGTCAGCGACCAGAAGAACTTCGTCTCTATCGCTGACGAACTTGACTACACTGCAGGAGATTTTCAAAGTCTTCAATTCGATCGAAGTAATAGGTAGGTGTTGTTTTTTAGCATCACTTGGAAATACACCTATGTACCAACTAGACCCCCTTTAACATTATGGTGTTTCCTATGATTCATAACAAGAAGAAAGAAACTACAAAAATAAATTCTTCGAGCTTCCAATTCTTCACTTCAATTTCTTTAAAGGCCGCACCAAATTCTCCACTTCAATTTCATCAAGGGTCGCACCAAATTCTTCACTTGAGGAAATATATTTTTAGGGGTCGCCTTTCGTCGGTTAAACCAAATCTGTAGGGACTATAACTCATGTGTACACTCACAAACACATTATCCCTCAACCCATTTGTCTTCAATACACCAAAACCACTAGGGGCGCACTAGATGCACTAACGAGTAAATTGGCACTAAAGGCGCGCTAGGTTCTCCCAAAGAGCTAACTTGGGTTCAGAAATCCATCACTGACAGACTTCGTGTCACTGCTAATCTAATTGTGCAGGGAAATTATCTTAGAGAAAATGGAAATCCTTCGCAATATGATGTTTCTTACTCCTCGAAGCGAAATAGATTGAATGATCGTCGAAAGGAGTACATGCATAATTCCTCAAAACATTATGTACATGATTCTAGAAGCAACTTCAATGCTTATTCTTATGATTATACTAACTCTTCACAGATGAGAAACTCTGGAGCTTCATGAAAGAAAATGTTCCCGGATTGACCGAAACAAATGTTGTCTAAGACGCCCATAAAGATGTGTGTGGTGAAGACTAAAAAATCCTTTTTGTGGGAACAATGCCTCGGGGCGTTTCATTTCATATCTTATGCCTCAATACATAACTGTTGGTGCAGGGAATTCACTCTCTCTTCCGAAAGGAATCCATTCTTGCCCATGTCAATCTTCTATTTATCTTTAGTTGTTTTTTGAGTCATTTGATTTTGGTTAGTTTTAGTTGCTTCCTCCTTATAGATTTTGTGTTTCTTCCGATGAACATTTCACTCATTGTTGTCTACCTTATTTGTTTCTTTATCTCGCTGAGTGATTATGTTTTTGACCCTATTTATCTTTCTATTCTTTCTCATCCAAATATATTCTTCTAGTTGTGAGTACATAACTATATCAGAAATGCATTTCTCCCTAATGTCCTTGGTCACGAGAAAATGTGTCTCGAAACTTAATCTGCTTTGGGGAAAGCCCTCCAAAGTTTGGGCCTCCCGCTCGATGATATCCTGCAAGTGCACAAGGTTTAGTTGTAGCCTTTTCAAAGTAAGAGTATCGATCCCGTAGGGAGCACAAGAATCAATCTTTCGTCTTTTGCAGGGTGCAAATAGTGTGCCTGTAAATTGTAAGTGATCCAGAATAGTAGTAATAATAAATATAGGGTTCCTAGTACAAAGGTGAATAATTCAACTAAAATAAATAAGTGGAATTGTAAATGAGACTTGAGACAAATGAGGTTAAAGCGTTCTCGGGGCCCCCGAATCCCCTCTATTGTGCATCTATAGCGGTGCCTAAACACAATGCTACTTTGGATTCCTAAGCCACTTTACATATTTCTCTTTGTGGGCAGAGCCGATACAGATACCTGTATACACGTGGAACCTTCGTATCACATACGCCGCCAACGTTCTTCCCCACTCCGGTTATCAAACTATGATTAAGGGGAAAGAGGTCCCCGTGGATACAGCCAAAGTGGTCTTGTTTTACCCCCTGTTGCAACAATCCGCTACGAAGGGAGATGAGGCTTGTCACGCCACTCAACTCCACAACTACACGGTTCGCCAATGGTAATAACCTCCCGTCCAAAATTGGCATACATTGGATGGTCAACTACACCCAACATCAAGAAGATCATTAACATAAACATGTAAAGAGGATGTCAAATCCTAATATCAAACAATCTATTACACACTAGGGTTCATCCATACCCTGAGAACTAAGGGGACTACTTGATACGTCTCCAACGTATCTATAATTTTTGATTGTTCCATGCTATAATATTATCATTCTAGGATACTTTTTGGGCATTTATTTGCCCATTCATATTATTTTTGAGCACTAACCTATAAACCTAGTGCCAAGTGCCAGTTGATGTTTTCTGCATGTTTTTGGCTTTTCAGGTTTACAGTACCATACGAAGTCCAATTGCCACGAAACTTTTTGATGATTTTTTCTGGACTAAAAGAAGACTTGGAAGCTTCGGGAGGAGGCCGAGGGCCGCACGAGGGCCCCACAAGACAACGGGGCGCGCCCAGGGGGTGGACGTGCCCTGTTAGCTTGTGGCCGCCCCCTCGTCTCCCGACGCCCCTGATAACCCACAAGTATTGGGGATCGCAACCGTTTTCGGGGGTAGAGTATTCAACCCAAATTTATAGATTCGACACAAGGGGAGCCAAAGAATATTTGAGAGTATTAGCAGCTGAGTTGTCAATGCAACCACACCTGGAGATTAAATATCTGCAGCAGAGTGATCAGTAGCACATTAGTATGATAGTTTTGATAGCAGTAGCAGTAACGGTAACAGTGATAGCAATAGTTTTGTAGCAAGTGTAACAGTAGCAGTAGCAATAGTAATTTAGCAAGAACAATATGTGGAAAACTCGTAGGCACTGGATTGGTGAACTCGTTGGATGATATTCATCATATAACAGTCATAACCTAGGGCGACACAGAACTAGCTCCAGTTCATAAATGTAATGTAGGCATGTATTCCGTAAATAGTCATACGTGCTTATGGAAAATAACTTGCATGACATCTTTTGTCCTACCCTCCCGTGGCAGCGGGGTCCATAAGGAAACTAAGGGATATTAAGGCCTCCTTTTAATAGAGAACCGGAACAAAGCATTAACACACGGTGAATACATGAACTCCTCAAACTATGGTAATCACCGGAAAGTATCCCGACTATTGTCACTCCGAGGTTTGCGGATCAGAACACGTAATAGGTGCGTATGACTAGCAAGATCGGATCAAGAACATAGATATAATGGTGATAACATAAATGGTTCAGATCTAAAATCATGGCACTCGGGCCCTAGTGACAAGCATTAAGCATGGCAAAGTCATAGCAACATCAATCTCAGAACATAGTGGATACTAGGGATCAAGCCCTAACAAAACTAACTCGATTACATGATGAATATCATCCAACTCCTCACCGACCAGCAAGCCTACGAAGGAATTACTCACTCCCGGTGGGGAGCATCATGGAATTGGCGATGGAGAAGGGTTGATGATGATGGAGACCGAAGATTCCCCTCTCCGGAGCCCCAAACGTGCTCCAGATTTTGCCTCCCAGTGGCGGCGGCTCCGTATCGTAAATCATGATGAAACTTTCTCTCTGATTTTTTTCTCCAAAACTAGGATTTTATAGCGTCGGAATTAGTGTCAGTGGGGCCATGAGGTGGGCACAACCCACCAGGGCGCGCCAGGGGGGGGGGGGGGCTAGCGCGCCCTGGTGTCTTGTGCCCAGCCAGGGCCCCCCCTTCGGTGGTTCTTGGTTCCAGTATTTTTTATTTATTGTAAAATAAATCTCCAAAAAGTTTCGTCCAGTTTCGAGAACTTTTATTTCTGCACAAAAACAACACCATGGTAGTTCCGCTGAAAACAGCGTCAGTCCGGGTTAGTTTCATTCAAATCATGCAAATTAGAGTCCAAAACAAGGGCAAAGGTGTGAGGAAAAGTAGATACGACAGAGACATATCAACTCCCCAAGCTTAACCCATTGCTTGTCCTCAAGCAATTCAGTTGACAAACTGAAAGTGATAAAGAAAAACTTTTATGAACTCTTTTGTTCTTGTTTACATATATATGCTTAAGTAGCACCCAGGTTTTCAGCAAAGATTATGACTAACCATGCCAGCAATAACTCTTAGGAATTATATTAACTCATATCAATGACATAAGCAACTAGCGAGCAATAATAAAATATCTCAAGCGCCAACACTTTGTCAAAACAATCATGATATAATATTACAATAGTGGTATCTCGCTAGCCCTTTCTGAGACCGCAAAACATAAATGCAGAGCACCTCCAAAGTTCAAGCAGTGACTAAACATTGTAATTCATGGTAGAAAAGATCCAGTCATGCTGCACCAATTATTAACTATACACAATGCATGAGGATGACAATAGTGCTCTCAGGTTTGGCGCTTATTTGAGAAGGTGATGACTCAACATAAAAGTAAATAAATAGTCCCTTCGCAGAGGGAAGCATGGATTTGCAGAGGTGCCCGAGCTCAAAGTTTAAAATAGAGATAGATATAATTTTGGGAGGTACACCCTTCCTGTCAACGTTACGACCAAGAGTTATCAATATCTTCCATGCTAAACGCAGTAGCGGCAGTTCCCAAGCGGTAAAAGTAAAGGTTTACTCCCCCTCCACCAACAATCACACTCCACGGCTAGCCGCATCCACGGGTACCATCCAAACCAACAACTTTCCTGGGGGAGTTTTGTTTTATTATTTGTAATTTTTGATTTTGGGACTGGGAATCCCTATTACCGCCCCTCTCGTGTAAGAAAGAGTGAATAAACACTCATCATGAGAATAACCCGCTTAGCATGGAAGATACTGACCGCCCCCTGTCGCTCCATGAGCGGTCCAGGCACACAAAATAGATGTTCATTTGAATTTTTAGAGATGCCACATGCAAATTTACTTTGGAACGGCAGGGTAATACCGCATATAGGTAGATATAGTGGACTCATCTGGAATAACTTTGGTTTAAGGATTTTGATGCATAAGCAGTATTTCTGCTTAGTACAGGCGAAGGCTAGCTAATAGATTGAGAAGCGGCCAGCTAGAGAGCGAAAACGGTCATGAACATGCATTACGAATAATCAACATTGAATACTAGCATGAGTAGGATATGGACACCATGAACATAAATATCATGAAGGCTATGTTGGTTTTAATTCAACTACATGCGTGAACATGTGCCAAGTCAAGCCACTTGAAACACTCAGAGGAGGATACCATATCATCATACCACATCACAATCGTTTTAATGCATGTTGACATCCAAGATAAATCATTATCCACTCCTAGCTACTTAAGCATGGCATGAACAACTATAATCTCTAATTGTCATTGCAAACATGTTTGATCATAATATGCTGAATCAAGGATACTAGGCTAAACATATTTACAAAAACAAAAACAAGTTGAGTTCATACCCGCTTTTCTCTGCCACAGTCACTTCATCAAATATCGTCATTATTGCCTTTCACTTGCACGACCGAATGATAAGGAAATAATAATAGTGTAAGAACGCCGTGGACTAAGCTGGAATCTGCAAACATTTTATTCAAGAGGAGAAGACAAAGTAACATGGGCTCTTTGTCAGATTAACAATGATGCGTATGAGAGCCACTCAACATTTTCATCGTGGTCTTCTCCTTGGTACGACTCAAAATGAAAAAGGGAAAGAATTTCAGAGAAACACACTGAAATATTTTTGGAGTTTTTGGTTTTTCTTGAAAAAGGCAAATTAAAAAAAAGGAAAAACAAAAACGAGAAAAACTATTTACACGGGAAAGTTCCCAACAAGTAAAAGAAAAAACGAGAAATCTTTTTGGGTTTTATTTTGGTACTACAATTAAATTAATCTAGAATGAAAAACTGAAAAGAAGTAGGAAATATTTTTGGATTTTCTCAAAGTTTCTCAAACACACAAGAAGAAAGCGAGAAAACAAATATAGCATGGATATTACAATGAAGAAGTATGAACACCGACAACTGGAATGAAATGTGTGAACATGAATGTAATGTTGCTGGAAATACGTACTCCCCCAAGCTTAGGCTTTTGGCCTAGCTTGGTAATCACCATACGTAGTAACCATTCGGCCCTAAGTTAATGTGAGGTGGAGGCAGTACCTAAGCGTCCCACCCCTGGGGCTCCTCCTCAGCAGCTGCTAGGTTGTTCCGCTAGGCTGCAATGTCATCTGGCATGATCCTATATCCGTTCCTGGCAATAGAATCAAACAGAGCAGGTGCAGGCAACGGAATAACATCACGGGTTTCGACGCTGAATACTAAGTTGTAACGAATGTTATGGAAAGAATCAGTTGCCTCAATAAATTGGTGATACTGCAATGCCTTGTGATCTAGATAAACTTGGGACAAGAGATAATCATGTGGGCGAATCTGAACATTAAAGTGTCTCGCTAAGCGAGTAGCATAAATACCACCATGCATCTTTCCCTTAGTCCTGTTAAGGTGTAAGAGACGTGCAATAATAGCCCCCATACTAAAGGTGTGATCATTATACAGTGCACGGCATAAAATGGCAAAGTCGGGGGCACTAAGTGCACCAACCTTCTCCCTAGCGGTTAAACACTTTGCGATGAACAAAGCAAAGTAATGCACAGAAGGAAACTGCAAACTGGTAGCAGTAGCGTTTGACACACCTCTATCTTCACTCACTGTTAAAGTGAGGAGAAAATCCTCAAACTCCGCTGGTCTAGGTTCTCTTAATTCCCCATCAGAAGGGATCAAGCATATGTCGGAAAAGTTAGTGAGTGTTATTTTGTGAGTTTCAGCGTACATCTTAAACTGCACCTTAGGAGGATTATTCTTTCTCAGAAAATGAAAACTTTGCACAAAGGAATTTGTAAGGATGTGGTGTTGGTCACACTTAGCTTCAAGGAACTCGGTCAGCCCAGCATTTGCAACAAATTGAGCAAACTCTTGATGGGACCCGACCTCCTCCATGAAGGCAGCATGCGGCCATTCGCACGGTCGCACCTCTACCGTTCTCGGGGTGTGAAGGTCATAGTCCGATGATTCCCCAATGGCTCCTTTGGCATTTTTCTTGGAGTAAAACTTCCTAAAGAAATCCTTCTTATTCCTATAATAAAATTCTAAAAATTTTAGTCCGCAAAATTTTGTCAACAAAACTTCGTAAGATTGATAGAAACTACTCCCAAGGATGCATAGAGGCCATATTTAGCATTCAAACTACTTAGGACTCTAAGAATTCAACATGCAAGCTCATCTACAGCAGCACCAAGAGTAGCTAATTACTCTAAAAATAACCCACTAAAGCAAAAAACTAATTTGAGCAATGGAGGAGTCACATACCAAGTAGCAATCCCTCCAAACAATTTCAGAAACGGAGATTCGAGCAAAGAGATCAAAATCCGCGGGTTTGAGAGCAAGAACACGGGAATGGAGGCTAAGGTGATTTTTTCTGGAGGTAGGGGATGACATGGGCTAAAGGAATAAGTGAGGGGGCCCACGTGGGGGCCACAACCCACCAGGGCGCGCCTGGGGTTGCTGGCGCGCCCTGGTGTCTTGTGGGCACCAGGTGCACCCCCTCTGATGTTATTTGCACCAGAAATTTAGAAATATTTTGAAAACAATCGTATCAAATTTTCAGAACATTCTGAGGACTTTTATTTTTGGGTCATTTTTTATTGCATGGAGAAAACAGAAAACAGGATAAACATGGCATTTTATTTTATTTGACTAGGTAAAACAGAAAATAAAAGGTGGAAGGAGAGAGTTGTGCCTACTAGATTCATCGACTTCATACCTCTCAAAAATGATCCATTAATAAGGTTGACAAGTCTTATTAACAACCACTTCCGATTAGCATGAAAGCGAAGAACTTTCGTAAAACACTAAGTTACCTCAATGGGGATGTGCATATCCCCAACAATAAGTATATCATATTTCTTTTTGGCGGTAGGTAGAGGTAATTTAAAACTTCCAATAGTGATTGTCGGAGATTCTTCAATAACATTTATACCATTCACTTGGAAATTGTTTCTTCGGAAAGTGCACCGTATGCTCATTACCATTGATATGAAAAGTGACTTTGCTTTTATTGCAATCAATAACAGCACCTGTAGTATTCAAAAAGGGTCTACCAAGGATAATCGACATGTTGTCGTCCTCGGGCATCTCAAGAATAACAAAGTCCGTTAAGATAGTAACATTTGCAACAACAACGGGCACATCCTCACAAATACCGATAGGTATGGCAGTTGATTTGTCAGCCATTTGCAATGATATTTCAGTAGGTGTGAGTTTATTCAAATCAAGTCTTTTGTATAAGGAGAAAGGCATAACACTAACACCTGCTCCCAAATCACACAAAGCAGTTTTGACATAATTTCTTTTAATGGAGCAAGGTATAGTTGGTATTCCAGGGTCTCCATGTTTTTTAGGTACTCCATCCTTAAAAGAATAATTAGCAAGCATGGTGGAGATTTCAGCTTGAGGTATCTTTCTTTTATTAGTGATGATGTCTTTCATGTACTTTGCATAAGGGGCCATCTTTAGGATATCAGTTAAGCGGGTACGCAAAAAGACTGGCCTAATCATTTCAGCAAAGCGTTCAAATTCTTCATCATCCTTTTTCTTAGATGGTTTAGGTGGAAAGGGCATGGGTTTCTGAACCCATGGCTCTCTTTCTTTACCATGTTTTCTAGCCACAAAGTCTCTTTTATCATAATGTTTGTTTTTAGGTTGTGGGTTATCAAGATCAACAACATGCTCTACTTCAACATTATTATCTAGTTTTTTATCATTGTTAGGTTGAGTATCCTCATGAACATCATCATTATCATTATCATTATCACTAGGTGAATGTTCATTACCAGATTGAGTTTCGGCATCATAAATAGAGACATCATTCTTATCAGGAGGTTTTTTGTATCTATTTATGATGGTGTGTCAAGGCCTTGTATTTCTTCAATAGGTGGCAGATTCTTAACATCCTCAGCTTTAATACCTTTTTCCTTCATAGATTTCTTTGCCTCTTGCATATCTTCAGGACTGAGAAATAAGATACCCCTCTTCTTCGGAGTGGGTTTAGGCGGTGGTTCGGGAAGAGTCCAATCATCATAATTCTTCAATATGTTATTCAATAATTCCTCAGCCTGTTCAACAGTTCGTTCCCTGAAAACACAACCAGCACAACTATCTAGGAAGTCCCTAGAAGCATCAGTTAGTCCATTATAGAAGATATCAAGTATTTCATTTTTTCTTGAGAGGATGATCAGGCAAAGCATTAAGCAATTGGAGAAGCCTCCCACAAGCTTGTGGGAGACTCTCTTCTTCAATTTGCACAAAGTTAAATATTTCCTGTAAGGCAGCTTGTTTCTTATGAGCAGGAAAATATTTTTCAGAGAAGTAGTAAATCATATCCTGGGGACTACGCACACAACCAGGAGAAAGAGTATTGTACCATGTCTTAGCGTCACCCTTTAATGAGAACGGAAATAACTTAAGAATATAGTAGTAGCGAATCTTCTCATCATGAGCAACGAGGGTGGGTATATCATTCAGCTTAGTAAGATGTGCCACTAGAGTTTCAGTTTCATAGCCATGGAAAGGATCAAATTCAACCAAAGTAATTAACTCTGGGTCGACAGAGAATTCATAATCCTTATCGGTAACAAAGATAGGTGAAGTAGCAAACTTAGGATCACATTTCATTCTAGCATTCAAAGTCTTTTCCTTATACTTGCGCAACAATTTCTTAAGATCATCTCTATCCTTACAAGAAAGGATTTCTCTAGCTATCTCTCCATCCAAAACATAACCTTCTGGTATCTTAGGCATTTCAAATCTAGGAGAGCCAGGTCTAATAGGTGTTTCATAGTCATCAGTTTCAAAGGCTTCATCAGGTTCAATAGTTTCATCAGTTTCAGTAATTTCATTCTCTTTAGCTCTAGCAATTTGTTCATCAAGAAATTCACCTAGTGGCACATTATCATCAAGCATGGTACTAGCATCAACATAAGCATCATTCATAGCAGAAGTAGCATCATCAATAACTTGCAACATATCAGGATTACTAGCATGTGGTGGTGTTGCAAACTTACTCATAACAGAAGGTGAATCAAGTGCAGAGCTAGATGGCAGTTCCTTACCTCTCCTCGTCTTAGAGGGAAAAATCTTAGTCTTTGGATCCTTCGGATTCTTCATAGTGATCAATTGATATAAATCCCAAGTGACTCAACAAATATAGCTATGCTCCCCGGCAACGGCGCCAGAAAAAGGTCTTGATAACCCACAAGTGTAGGGCATCACAACAATTTTCGAGGGTAGAGTATTCAACCCAAATTTATAGATTCGACACAAGGGAAGCCAAAGAATATTTGAGAGTATTAGAAGCTGAGTTGTCAATTCAACCACACATGGAGATTAAATATCTGCAGCAAAGTGATCAGTAGCACAGTAGTATGATAGTTTTGATAGCAGTAACGGTAACAGTGATAGCAATAGTTTTGTAGCAAGTGTAACAGTAGCAGTAGCAATAGTAACTTAGCAAGAACAATATGTGGAAAACTCGTAGGCACTGGATCGGTGAACTCGTTGGATGATATTCATCATATAACAGTCATAACCTAGGGCGACACAGAACTAGCTCCAGTTCATAAATTTAATGTAGGCATGTATTCCGTAAATAGTCATACGTGCTTATTGAAAAGAACTTGCATGACATCTTTTGTCCTACCCTCCCGTGGCAGTGGGGTCCATAAGGAAACTAAGGGATATTAAGGCCTCCTTTTAATAGAGAACCGGAACAAAGCATTACCACATGGTGAATACATGAACTCCTCAAACTACGGTCATCACCGGAAAGTATCCCGACTATTGTCACTCCGGGGTTTGCGGATCAGAACACGTAATAGGTGCGTATGACTAGCAAGATCGGATCAAGAACATAGATATAATGGTGATAACATAAACGGTTCAGATCTGAAATCATGGCACTCGGGCCCTAGTGACAAGCATTAAGCATGGCAAAGTCATAGCAACATCAATCTCAGAACATAGTGGATACTAGGGATCAAGCCCTAACAAAACTAACTCGATTACATGATGAATCTCATCCAACTCCTCACCGACTAGCAAGCCTACGAAGGAATTACTCACTCCCTGTGGAGAGCATCATGGAATTAGCGATGGAGAAGGGTTGATGACGACGAAGACCGAAGATTCCCCTCTCCGGAGCCCCAAACGCGCTCCAGATCTGGCCTCTCGATGAAGAACAGGAGGTGGCGGCGGCTCCATATCGTAAAACGCGGTGAAACTTTCTCTCTGATTTTTTCCTCCAAAAATAGGATTTTATAGCGTCGGAATTCGGGTCAGTGGGGCCACGAGGTGGGCACAACCCACCTGGGCGCGCCCGGGGGGGGGGGGGGCTGGCGCACCCTGGTGTCTTGTGCCCAGCCAGGCCCCCCCCTCCGGTGGTTCTTGGCTCCAGTATTTTTTATTTATTGTAAAATAAATCTCCAAAAAGTTTCGTCCAGTTCCGAGAACTTTTATTTCTGCACAAAAACAACACCATGGTAGTTCTGCTGAAAACAACGTCTGCCCGGGTTAGTTTCATTCGAATCATGCAAATTAGAGTCGAAAACAAGGGCAAAAGTGTGAGGAAAAGTAGATACGACGAAGATGTATCAGCCCCTGTCTGGCTTATAAATTCACATATATTCTGAAAACCCTATGGGACCTCCCGAAACACTTTTTCTGCCGCCGCAAGTCTTTGTTCCGCCGTGTGCCCATCTGGAGCCCTGTTCCGATTCCCTGTCGGAGAGGGGATCGATCACGGAGGGCCTCTTCATCAACCTTGCTACTCCCATGATGATGTGTGAGTAGTCTACCATAGACCTACGGGTCCACGATACATGTGATCTGCGTTGGGTTTTCCATGAAGAGGAACGGGTAATTAAAGCACAAAGTAGGTAAGTATTTCTTTTAGTTATGAAACCAAGGTTTATAGAACCAATAGGAATATCAATCCACAACTGTCTTCAGCGGCTACACACAAAAGAGCAAACAACTTGCACCCAACGCGAGCAAGAGGGTTGTCAATCCCCTTGATCTCGTTATTTGCAAGCAAATGAGTTGTGTAGATAATTGTAGATAATTGTAAATTGCAAAATAAAATAAAAGATAAATAGAGGCAGCGAGGTAATAGTAGTGTTTGTAAATTTATAAGTGAATAGACCCGGGGGGGGGGGGCATAGTTTTCCCTAGGGGCATCTCTCATGTAGGCAACATACGGTGGGTAAAAAACTACTGTTGGGCAATTGATAGAAAAGCAGATAGTTATGCGATATTCACGGCAATGATCATGTGTATATAGGCATCATGTCCATAAACAAGTAGGCCGACTCCTGCCTGCACCTATTACTATTACTCGACTCATCGACCGCTATCCAGCATGCATCTAGAGTATTAAGTAAAACAGAGTAATGCATGGAGAACGATGACATGATGTAGACAAAGTAAATTCAAGCAATATGAATAAACCCCATCGTGTTATCCTTAGTAGCAACAACACAAAGACGTGTCTTGTCCCTTTCTGCCACTGGGATGTAGAGCACTGCCAGGTTGAACCTACCACAACGCACCACTCTCACAGAAGATAGATCAATCTACTTGGCCAAAGCACATCGATAAATCGGAGAGCATTACGAAGCTATAATGATCATGCAAAAAAGAATCTTAATATTTAGAGGTGACTCAAATACTTTTCATGAATAATCTGAACATAAACACACAATTCATCGAATCCCAAAAAACACACCGCACAATAGGATTACATCGGATGGATCAAAGCGAAGATGCGATGATCATTGTATTGAAGATCAAGAGATAGAAAGATTGCCATCTAGGTACTAGCAGTAGACCCGTAGGTCCATGGTGAACTACTCACAGATCATCATGAGGGCAGTAAGGTTGATGAAGAGGCTCTCCGTGATCGATCCCCCCTCCGACAGGGTGCCGGAACGGAGCTCAAGATGGCCTCGCGAGGGAACAGAGACTTGCGGCGGCGTAAAAGGGTTTCAAGACTGGCTCCAGGGGTTTTAGAATATTAGAGAATTTATAGGCCAGAGAGGGGCGTCCGGAGACGCCCGAGGGGGCCAGCACATATCAGGGCGCGGCCCACCCCTTGGGCATGCCTTGATGTGTGCTGGTGCCCTCGTGTGACCTCCGGTCTCCTCTCGAAGCTTTCAGGTCTTCTTTTGGTCTAGAAAAAATCATAAAAATGTTTCGGGGCAACTGGACTTCGTTTGGTACTGTAAACCTGAAAGTAAAAAACACGCAGAAAACAACAACTGGCACTGGGCACTGAGTCAATAGGTTAGTGCTCAAAATATTTTAAATTGGTAAATAAAGACCCAAAAAGTATCCTAGAATGATAATATATCAGCGTGGAACAATAAAAAATTATAGATACGTTGGAGACATATCAGTCCATAGCTAGTATCTGGATGTCTCTCTCTCTCTCTCTCTCTCTCTCTCTCTCTGTTCTTCAATACAAAGTTCATTGCATCTTCGCGATGATCTATTCGATGTAATCACTTTGTGCGGTGCGTTTGTTGGGATCCGTTGAATGTTGGGTTTATATTGAGATTATTAATGAAAAAGATTTATCTTCAGTGAGAGTGGTGCGTTGTGGTAGGTTCAACCTGACGGTGCTCTATATCCCAGTGACAGAAAGGGACAAACCATGTCTTTGTGTTGTTGCTAATAAGGATAACACGATGGGGTTTACTCATATTTCTTGAGTTTACTTTGTCTACATCATGTCATCGTTCTCCATGCATTACTCTGTTTTACTTAATACTCTAGATGCATGCTGGATAGAGGTCGATGAGTGGAGTAATAGTAATAGGTGCAGGCAGGAGTCGACCTATTTGTTTATGGACGTGATTTCTATATACACATGATCATTGCTGTTAATAAATATTGCATAACTATGCGCTTTTCTATCAATTGCCAAATAGTAATTTGTTTACCCACCGTATGCCTACTTCGAGAGAGATGCCACTAGAGAACACTATGCCCCCGGGTCTATTCACATATAAATTTGCAAACACGACTATTTTCTTGCTGCCATTATTTCCTTTTTATTTATTTTGCAATTTATATTTATCCAGCTATCAACTACACTACCTATCTGCTTGCAAGTAACAAGTTCAAGGGGCTTGATAACCCTCTTGCCCATGTTGGGTGCAAGTGTTTGCTCTTTTGTGTGTAGGCGCTGAAGACGGGAGTTATGTTGTCCTCCTATTGGTCTGATAACCTTGGTTCTCATTGAGGGAAATACTTATCTATACTCTGCTGCATCATCCGCTCCTCTTCACTTAAAAACCCAACACAAATCACAAGTATCACTACTCACTCATGAGGGCAACAAACATCATTGCACGAATGATGAAGATCATGAATGAACCACACATGTAAGACACAAGTTATTCCTCTATGGTTCTTGTGATTACAATAGGGAAAAGTGGGATGGTGGTGATGAGGATAATGATGGAGATGATGTTGGAGCCCCCTTGGTGGAAATGGTGGTGGCAACGCCTCTCTAGCCGTTTCCTTCCTCCGGATCGCTCCGATGGCTAGGGTTCCTGCTTCTAGACGAGTTTCTGGTGTCTCTGCCTCTTTGATTTGCGATACATCTTCACGGGGTTGATATAGTTGACGAGGCGGTGGCGACAACACTCATATGACCACTCATACAAGCGCGCAGTCGTATGGAAAGCCGTCTTTTGCTCTAGACGCCGTTCGGCGACCATTCCTTTGCCCAGTTTGCTTCTTTCTTTTATGGTATGTGATTATCACTTTAATTGCGTGATTCCAGTACCATTTTTTGAGATTTCTTCCATAAACTAATATTTGATCCAAACAAGATTATTTGAGGAAAACAACAAAAAGAAGTGCACGAATGCGTTAAAATTCCACAAAGCCTACATAGTAAGCATAAAGATACTATTAAAATAATCTCATAATGTGGACTCATCAACTCCCCCAAGCTTAAAGGTTTGCTCGTCCTCGAGAAAATGTTGCAACTTGTAATAAAGAGGTCATCTTAGATATGAGCTGCAGATGAATCAAAAATGTATGTGTCCATCATAAAATTTAGAATTTACATCATATGATCAATTAAAACATGCACCATCATATCCTAGTCTCTATCAGATGAGCATGAAGGCTTCCACACCTTACTATAATTCGTTAAGAATATGTTCTCTAACTCTAAGTCATATTTATTTTCTCCTTTTAGTTGGACAAGCTCTTGTGTTTTACAGTTTTCATTCTAATTGTTCTTCTTCTTCCCTTTTAATTCTTGAATCACCAAGACTACCCCATACCACTAGAATTTTGTCTTTCTTTTCGAGATCTGATATGAATGGTATGCTTGAATGTCCAAGTTCTACTGGGAATTTCAAAAGTTTTCTTTAACTCTTATATTTGTTTTCAGATACAAAAATGTGTCCACTTTTCATACTTGGCTCATTGGTTTAAGGAACCTCGCCAAGTAATCATAAAATAAACTGAAATAAGATTTAATGCATCTCAACAAGTTATTAACTTCTCATTCCTGATTGATACTAAAGATGTGGAAGACTTATAATCATCATCTATAAGCAAATATATCTAGCACACAAGGATGCATGATCATACTAAGCGAATTCATCAAGATCATAATAGATCGCTCATCCAATTATCCATGACTCAACGGATAAAACTCATCCCACTCACTAGGAAAGTATGACTATCCTTATTATTCAAGCTAGAACAACTTTTTAAATAAAGTTCAACGAAGAAATAAAAATAATAAGGGAAACAAAAAGGGCCTCAAAATCCCCCCAAGCTTAACATGCTAAGCCGGCTGGATTCATCTTGTCTCATTTTTATTGATACCGGTGTTATCTTCTGGAGGTGAAGTTGTGATGCCGGTGAGGGCGTCGATCATGAGATTATTGGCAACCTCCAAATCCGTGATGTGTGAGAGGTACATACGAATCATTGCATCCTGTTTGGTGATGATCTTTAAGCTTATGTCAAGAGCCTCACGAGTCTTGACAGCTAGGGCCACCTCCTTCTCCCTGATATTTTCAGTCATAGTGTTAGTCTCAACTGCAAAATTATGGACATGTACCTCGGGTGGAATTGGTGGCCCTGGAGCGGTGTTATGCCTTTTCTTAGGAAGCCCAACTCGCATGCGGGCGCCGATGGTGTGCATCCTTCATGCCCTTGGATCAATCTCACCTGATTCCCCTAGAGGATCATGGATGGTGGAGTTACTAATTCCCCATGACGGTGGGAATCTCCTTGACGAAGTCGATGTTGTCCTTGTTGATGACGACCTTGGTGGCGTTGTTGGGGCTAGTCGTCAGTTTCTTTCCCTTCCCTTCATCTTATTCTTCTTCTTCTCCCTCAGAAGGAGGTTCCTCCGGGTCTTCGTCGGAAGAGGACCAATTGTGGGAGCGACGGAGCCTCTCCCTTATGCTCTCTGGAGAGTAGCCTTCTTGCTCCAAGTTATGTTCTTCTTGTAAAGAGGTTTGCCTCTCATCCAACGAATGAGCCATATTGCTCCCTGCACTTCATAACTCAGAAAGACTTGGGCTAGATTGGTTTGTTAGCTTTGATAGAGGAGGAGGCAATGGTTCTGTATATAAGAGGCTAAGGATGCAGGTTGTGGTGAGATAAGGAAGTTGAAAAGAATCGAAAACAAACCAAATAAGATCAGGCAAAATTATTTTACAACTCGGAAAGAAATCACGATCGATGGCCTTTCATACGACCGCGCCCAATCGTTTGAGCGGTCGTATGAGTTCATTCCACCGAGTCCATCGCCAAAAGAGTGCATGGCGGCCTTCCAAACGACCACGGCTGCTCGTTCGGGTGCTCGTTTGATCCCCTGGCTCTGCGAGACAACCCTTCTTCTCTTTTTTTTTCTAAACATGAAAAACAAGGCAGAAGACAAAGATTTTCTCCTTGAGAATAGAGCAAACGACAGCCTCCCATACGATCTTTGGGCGGCCGTATGTGCGCCCGTTTATTGCTTTTGCCTACGCACTTAAGTAAACAACGTTAAAGACGACGCGTCGAACGACTGCATTCGGTCGCATGAGCGCCCGTTTGACTATGAGAAACACAAATTTTACTCAGTATTATAGGACGAAGATAAATTAAGAAATAACTTAAGGAAAATGAATTAACTTCTCTGCGTTTTCTTGCACTTTCCACTCTTTGTTTTTGACATAGATGTTCGTCCGAGGCTTCTTTGCTCTTTGAGGATGAGGAGGCGGTAACATCTTTTGCAGCTTACTAGGATGCAAAGATTTTTTATAATAAAATAAATCATTCTCCTCCCTTACCCTTAGCTTCATGAGATGCTCCTCTAAATGATGAATGGTGGTCTAGTATCTCCAAAGGTACAAGTGGTACCTCTGTCTAGGGTTGCCACCGTTCCATATGGGATACATATCCTTGATGAGTTGTATTGATGTTCTTCCCTTACAACAGAGATGTTTGTCAACACTTCTCCTATCTTTTCCCAGTCTAATATTTTACCATAAAAAATCTTGCCAAAAAATAAACTGATACTTGTAAACTGCGTTGGGATTTTCCCCGAAGAGGAGGGGATGATGCAACACAGTAGAGGTAAGTTTTTCCCTCAGTGAGAACCAAGGTTATCAAACCAATAAGAGAACTACGCAAACTCCCATATTCAGCGCCTACACACAAGAGAGCAAACACTTGCACCCAACGCGGGCAAGAGGGTTGTCAATCCCCTTGAACTCGTTACTTGCAAGCGGTAAGTAGTGATAGATGGATAATTTGATAAATATGAATTGAAAATAATGAGAAGGTAAATAATGGAAGCATGGTATTTAGAGTTTTTGTAAATATATTTGTGAGGAGACCCGGGGTCCATAGTTTTCGCTAGAGATTTCTCTCTCGAAGAAAGCATACGGTGGTTAAACAAATTACTATTGGGCAATTGATAGAAAAGCGCATAGTTATGCAACATTCATTCACGGCAATGATCATGTATATAGGCATCACGTCCATAAGCAAGTAGACAGACTCCTGCCTGCATATACTATTATTACTCCGCCCATCGACCGCTATCCAACATGCATCTAGAGTATTAAGTAAAACAGAGTAATGCTTGGAGAACAATGACATGATGTAGACAAAGAAAATCCAGATAATATGAATCAACCCCATCATTTTATCCTTAATGGAAGCAATACAAATACGTGTCTTATTCCTTTCTGTCACTGAGATAGAGAGCACCGCATGATTGAACCCACTACAACGCACCACTCCCACTTGAAGATAAATCAATCTAGTTGGCCAAACCACATTGATAGATCGGAGAGCATTATGAAGCTATAAAAATACTGCATATAAATAACCAGCAAGGATTCAATATATTTTCATGAATAATATGAACATAAACCCAAAATTCATCAGATCCCAACAAACACATCGCAAAGATTGATTACATAAGATAGATCACCGCGGGAATCGCGGTGATCTTGGCAATGAAGAACATAGAGAGAGAGATAGCCATCTAGGTACTAACTACGGACCCGTAGGTCTATGGTGAACTACTCACACATCACCATGGGAGTAGCAAGGTTGATGTAGAGGCCCTCCGTGATCGGTCCACCCTCCGGTAGGGCACCGGAACATGACTTCAGATGGGCACATGGTGGAACAGAGACTTGCGGCAGTAGAAAAGGTGTTTAAGGTGGCTCTCTAGGGTTTTTGGAATATATGAGAATTTATAGAGAAGAGATCGGGACGAGAGGAGCTAGGAGGTGGCCCCAAGCCATCAGGGCACGGCCACCCCCTGGGAGCGCCCTGTTGGCATGGGGCTACCTCGTGTGCCCTCCAGTCTTCCTCCGAAGCTTCTAGGTCTTATTTTTGTCCAGAAAAAATCATCTAAAAGTTTCGGGGTATTCGGACTTCGTTTGGTACAATATTCCTGAAAAGCCAAAAACATGCAGAAAACAACAACTGGCACTTGGCACCGGGTTAATAGGTTAGTGCTAAAAAATAATATAAAATAGCAGGTAAATGCTTAAAAAGTATCCTAGAATGATAATATAATAGCATGGAACAATCAAAAATTATAGATACGTTGGAGACGTATCAACACCCCCAAGCTTAATTAATGCTCGTCCTCGAGTAGTTAAATGATCAAAATTAGAATTTTTGATGTGACATGCTACCCAACATGTAATCTTTTTTAGGTTTGATCATTGAGAAACGATGAATCAACAAACATTAACATAGTTATATCCATAAACATAAGTAACACAATCATCAACTTTCAAAATATACGATCCTTAAAGAATGTTTACCCCCATTCATTTTATCATATTAGCATGGCATGGCTCCATCTTCACCACATAAATACAAATGTAAAGCACCATGGTGTTAAGCCAAGCAATTGTATCGTACTTTTTCATGTGCTTCTGCATTTTATACCTCACTCAATACATGAGCGTGAACCATGGGCATAGCATATGGGTGGTATAGAATATGGTGGTAAGTTTCAAAGGGGTAAAAGTGGAGATAAAAGTCTCGCATCAACTAGGCAGGTCAACGGGCTATGGAGATGCCTATCAATCGATATCAATGCGAGGAGTAGGGATTGCCATGCAACAGATGCACTAGAGCTATAAGTGTATGAAAGCTCAACGGAAGCCAAGTGGGTGTGCATCCAACTTGCTTGCTCATGAAGACCTCTGGCATTTGAGGAAGCCTGTCATCGGAATATACAAGCCATGTTCTATAATGAAAAATTCCCACTAGCATATGAAAGTGACAAAACATGAGACTCTCTATATGAAAAACATGGTGCTACTTTGACGCACAAGTGTGGAAAAGGAGGTAGTAGCACTGTCCCTTCTCTCTTTTCTCTCATTTATTTTTCTCTCTTTTTTTTCTTTTTTTTTCTTTTTTCTTTTTCGTCTGGAGTCTCATCCCAACTTGTGGGGGAATCATTGTCTCCATCATCCTTTCCTCACTGAGACAGTGCTCTAATAATGATAATCATCACACTTTTATTTACTTACAACTCGATATGAAAACCTACTAAACAATATGACTCTATATGAATGCCTCTGGCAGTGTAGCAGGATGTGCAATGATCTAGCATAACATCTAAATAATGATGAACGGTGGCTTTGCCACAAATACTATGTCACCTACATGATCATGCAAAGCAATATGACAATGAGTGCACAAGTCATATGATGTAACGGTGGAAGTTGCATGGCAATATATCTCGGAATGGCTATGGAAATGCCATAATTGGCAGGTATGGTGGCTGTTTTGAGGAAGATATAAGGAGGCTTATGTGCAACAGAGCATATCATGTCGCGGGGTTTGGATGCACCGGCGAAAGCTGCCCCAATCCTCAAGGTGAGAATGGGCAATGCAGTACCGATGAGGCTAGCAAATATGAGGAGGTCAGTGTGCATACATCCATGGATTCACATTAGTCATAAAGAACTCACATAATTATTGCAAAGCTTTATTAGCTCTCTTGAAGCAAAGTACTACTCGCATGTCCCTAGGAAGGAGGTTGGTAGGAGTTAACCATCGGGCGCCCCGACCTAAACAACACTAGGATTTCAACGAGGAATAAGAATGCTCACACATCATCACCATGCCATGACCAATATTTAGATGAATAGAAAATTAACACCCGTTAACTATCGATATTTCTAATAACCAACAACCATGCACTCACGCCCTTTCATATTACCACATGAATATCATTAACCCACAATTTCTCTTTTATGTGCTACATGAAGGTTTTGATTATACACTCCTTGAATACCTATTATTTTTGGACTAGTCTTATAACCAATGCAAATTACCGTCACTATTTACTAAAAAAAATTACGTGAAGAATGAGAGTGCAATTATTTCTATAAAATTTATATGCCATCATGCTCTAAAAGATATAAGTGAAGCACTAGAGCAACTGCATAGCTCAAAAGATATAAGTGAAGCACAAAGAGTATTCTATCAAATCATGGTGAACATGTGTCTCTCTCAAGTAGGTGTGTACAACAAACAATGATTGTGGAAAACTACAAAAAAAGCTATAACAGACGACGCTCCAAGCAAAACACATATCATGTGATGAATAAAAATGTAGCTCCAAGTGACATACCGATGGATTGAGACGAAAGAGGGGATGCCTTCCGGGGCATCCCCAAGATTAGACGCTTGAGTCTTACTAGAATTTACCTTGGGGTGCCTTGGGCATCCCCAATCTTAGCCTCTTTGCCGCTCCTTATTCCTTTATCCATCGTGATCGCACCCAAAACTTGAAATCTTCAGCACACAAAACTCAACAGAAAACTCGTGAGATCCGTTAGTATGATAGGTAAATCAAAAACTTTAGGTACTGTTATAAATTGATTAATACATTATTATTGCATAAGGTATTGTATTCTAACTTCTCCATGGCTTATACTCCATGACTCCAAAGCATCATCAAAACAAGCAAACTCTGCAAGCAAAAATAAAATCTGTCTAAAACAGAATAGTCTGTAATGATCTACGCGAACACCATACTTCTGGAACACCAAAAATTCTGAAAAATTAGGACAACCTAGGGAATTTGTATACCAATACTTTGTAAAACATTTAGATCAAAAAGACATTCCAGTAAAATCAGAGAAATTCCGCACTGAATGCAAAAGTTTCTGCTTTTGCACCGTATAAATTCTACTTATCATTCAAGTAATCGCAAAGGCTTTACTTGGCAGAAACACATATTTAAACCTAAAAACACAATATTACAGTATCAATAATCATGTTATCACACCAAGACAAAAAGTGAAAATAAAAATTTAAAGATAACTATTGGGTTGCCTCCCAACAAGCGCTATCGTTTTACGCCCCTAGCTAGGCATAATACATAGTATCAAGTGTTGTCATCTTTGAAGGCAAGGGGTCTAATTCCGTTAGCCTTTTTGTTCTTTTTTCGGCCATCTGATATGAACAAATTGATCAATTTTAGCATTGATTGTTTTTATCTCAGCTTTCAAAGTGCAAAGAGCATCAATCCTTTGTTCCAATGCATCAAATCTCTTATTATGTGACACCACATTGCCATTGATTTTAGTAGAGAAATTGAATAACACTCCAAAGTTAGAATCCATAGTAGCTTTAGTTTATTTTATTAGCTCAGTTTGACGATAACTCACAAGTATGGTAGGTTCAATAGTTTCTATCTTTGGTTGTCCAAATATGTTTTTTCATCTTTTCATAAGTATCAAAAGCATTATTCCCGAGGAAATCATTTTCAAACATAGAATCCAAGACACGTCTATGAGAAAGAGATAGACCCACATAAAAACTTTCAAGGAGTAGTTTAATATGACTATTGGGATTAGCTCTCATTTGTATCTCTAATAATCTATGCCAAGCTTCTTTCAAAGATTCATGAGCCAAATGTTTAAAGTCTAAGATTCCTGAACTCTCTCCTAAATAAGGAGGAAGAGGCATATCCCGAGGAGAACTAGCCATTGCAACATGCAAAAAATTAAACTAGCAAAGATAAATATTTTTGTAGTTTTCATTTTTATAACAAGTAAAATATAATAACAAATAAAAAGTAGACCAAGTGAATGATAATTTGTGAGAAGGTACTTGATAGGAATTTGGTGATACTCCCCGGCAACGGCGCCAGGAATCCTTCCTGATACTTGTAAACTACGTTGGGATTTTCCCCGAAGAGGAGGGGATGATGCAGCACAGTAGAGGTAAGTATTTTCCTCAGTGAGAACCAAGGTTATCGAACCAATAGGAGAACCACACAAACTTCAGGGCCTACACACAAAAGTTGCACCCAACGCGGGCAAGAGGGTTGTCAATCCCCTTGAACTCATTACTTCCAAGCGATAAGTAGTGATAGATAGATAGTTTGATAAATATAAATTGAAAATAAAAAGAAAGTTAATAATGGCAGCAAGGTATTTAGAGTTTTTGTAGTTATATTTGTGAGGAGACCCCGGGGGCCATAGTGTTCGCTAGAGGCTTCTCTCTCGAAGAAGGCATACAATGGGTAAACAAATTACTGTTGGGCAATTGATAGAAAAGCGCGTAGTTATGCAATATTTATTCAAGGCAATGATCATGGATATAGGCATCATGTTCATAAAAAAGTAGACCGACTCCTGCCTGCATCTACTACTATTACTCCACCCATCCACCGCCATTTAGCATGCATCTAGAGTATTAAGTAAAACCGGAGTAATGCTTAGAGGATGATGACATGATGTAGACAAAGTAAATCCAATTAATATGAATGAACCCCATCGTTTTACCCTTAGTGACAGCAATACGATATGTGTCATGTCCGTTTCTGTCAATGGGATTGAGCGTCGCAAGATTAAACCCACTACAACCCACCACTCCCACTTGAAGATAAATCAATCTAGTTGGCCAGACAAAATCGATAGATCGGAGAGCATTACGAAGCTATAACAATCATGCAAATAAAATACTAGCAAGTATTCAATATATTTTCATGAATAATATGAACATAACCCACAATTCATCGGATCCCAACAAATACACTGCAAAGATTGATTACATAAGATAGATCACCGTGGGAATCGTGGTGATCTTGGCAATGAAGAACATAGAGAGAGAGATAGCCATCTAGGTACTAAGTACAGACCCATAGGTCTACGGTTAACTACTCACACATCACCATGGGAGCAAAAAGGTTGATGTAGAGGCCCTTCGTGATCGATCCCCCCTCCGACAGGGCACCGGAATAGGGCTCTAGATGGGAACACGGCGGAACAAAGACTTGCAGCGGCGGATTTTTTTTACGGGAGGCTCTCTAGGGTTTTTAGAATATATGTGAATTAATAGGCCAGAAATCAGGGCCAGGAGAGCGGGGAGGGGAGCCATCAGGGCGCGGCCACCCCCCCTGGGCATGCCCTGTTGGCTTGGGGCACCTCATGTGCCCTCCGGTCTTCCTCCGAAGCTTCCAGGTCTTATTTTGGTCCAGAAAAAATCATTAAAAAGTTTCGGGGTATTTGGTCTTCGTTTGGTACAGTATTCCTGAAAAACCGAAAACATGCAGAAAACAACAACTAGCATTTGGCACTAGGTTAATAGGTTAGTGCTCAAAAATAATATAAAACAACAAGTAAATGCCTAAAAAGTATCCTAGAATGATAATATAATAGTATGGAACATTCAAAAATTATAGATACGTTGGAGACGTATCATAGACGCCTGTTCTGATCAGCAAACCAATAATTGTGGCACACTAAATATGGTGCAAACCTCATTACCTTTGAGCACCCTTGCTTTTCTGAACAAACAACCTATGAATTGAATCTCTGGATTGGTGCCTCGGTACTCGTTCAAAGTAATTTTTGTGAAACAGAATTAAAGGCATTCGATGGATTGTTATATTGCACCACTTTTTTCACTTCCAGTCCTGCTTGTTTCTGCAAAAGAAGACAACATATCAGTGCCTAGATGCCGTTTTCAACACTACGTGCCTCTTTGATATGCAGGATTTCTAAAATACACTAATAGAGTGACATGTCATCTTCAATCGTTCATGATTAATGTTTCAAAAAGTATGTATTGAAATCCTCCAAATTTCCTTTGGTAATCATAATACATGTGTCATTGTAATCATGGGTGAAAGTACCACCAAATTAAACTCCGTTGTGAACGGAAAGCATCTAAGGAATCTAACAACTTCATCCAGGTTGGGCCGACAGATTGTAGTGCCAAGATCTTCACTCTGTGCAGAGACATGGTGAGGCATGTGGGAATCATTTTCTGGATGACAGCCGAACATAGATCAACAAAAATTAGTTAAAATGTTATGTACAATAATAAGAAGGAGAAGAAGACTATTGTACCTGAACGGGTATGGATCCTCCTGTAACAAGTTTAGAGAATTCAACACACGAATAGCCAACCATAGTCAATTTCGGTGGGTTAATGACCCCGATCTTGTTGGACCTTCTTATCAAGTACAAACAATCTCTCAAGGAAAGGCGCATTCTCAATTACCATATCATGAAACACCCCAACTAACAGCTTGTTGCGGCACCAGCCATGCACATAAACGTACGGACATTCATTGTAGTGATGTGGAGGCTACTGAACCCAAACATCAAATGAAGACGAAGGTACTCGAGCGTTGTACAACCACGGAGTAGACGCTCCAAATCCTCCTTCGAGATGTTGACACCAATGAGCTCGAGGTCCTTCAGTTTAACGAGACGAAGAGCATCCCGACATTAATTTAGGGGAAAAAGCAATCCCTGAATGTAGCGCGACGCGGCGTGGGCGCGAGGCGGAGCACGGACGGAGGCAGCAAGCGCCGATGTCCAGCTTCGAAGCTGAGCTCGTCGAGTTGATCTAGGGCTAGGGATAAGAACCACTCGTGGAACTTGGGTTCGACCTTGCAGTTGGAATGAAGCTTGCCGGTGGCAAGTCATCTGACTGGTGCAGTGTGCGTGGTGAGGATGTGGGACAATGCGTCCAAGCGTTTGCGATCCCCATTGCAGAGGTCGTCGTTGTTGATGAGGTTCGGGAGGGTGGAATGCCAGAGGGGGCTCCACCGCCGGGAGAGGACGGTGGTCCATGCAACAGATTTGATGGGGACGAAGGACATGATGGTTACCAACATCTTGTCAGGGAGGTTGCTGATGAAGTCCTCGCTCACCGGAGGCTCTTGCGGTTTAGCCTCGACCCGCGCCAGCTTGTTGGCCGCCTCGTTCTCCATCGGATAAGGAGGCGATCCTCGGCGGCGACGCTTATAGATAAAAACAGAGGAGAAGAAGGATCATTAATGGAGAACTTGGGAGTTTGGCGGGTGGTGGGTGGATATCAGAGGGCACGATTCCCGGTGAGCCATCTGTGCGGCACACTGCTCGCACACATCCCGATGAGCCTGCACGGCGGACTGCTCGGACACGTCCCATCTAATCAAACCTGCCGCCACAACAACTCATAGACAATAAAACAAGAGGGACGCATGGCGACACGTAAATGGTTAGTACAATACAGACGATTCAAATAAGACAACCGGTTGCAATATTAACTTGGCAGCTGGTTGTTCCAAAAATGAACGTAGCAGCTATTTTGAAATCCATTCACATTTATTGCTTGGGAACTAAACATGCACCCAGGGACACATATATGATTTTTCAACCCATTTTGGTGCACTGGAGCATGTGCCTGCAAATTGATGTCTACTACACAACCTTCTTCTTGTAGACTCGTGTTGGGCCTCCAAGCGCAGAGTTTTGTAGGACAGTAGCAAATTTCCCTCAAGTGGATGACCTAAGGTTTATCAATCCGTGGGAGGCGTAGGTTTAAGATGGTCTCTCTCAAGCAACCCTGCAATCAAATAACAAAGAGTCTCTTGTGTCCCCAACACACCCAATACAATGGTAAATTGTATAGGTGCACTAGTTCGGCGAAGAGATGGTGATACAAGTGCAATATGGATGGTAGATATAGGTTTTTGTAATCTGAAAATATAAAAACAGAAAGGTAGCAAGTAACAAAAGTGAGCAAAAACGGTATTACAATGCTTGAAAACAAGGCCTAGGGTTCATACTTTCACTAGTGCAAGTTCTCTCAACAATACTAACATAGTTGAATCATATGTAAATCCCTCACGTGCGACAAAGAGTTCACTCCAAAGTCACAAATAGCGGAGAACAAAGGAAGAAATTATTGTAGGGTACGAAACCACCTCAAAGTTATCTTTTCCGATCAATCATATGAGCTATCCCTATAAGTGTCACGAACAGCCCTAGAGTTCGTACTAAAATAACACCTTAAGATACACATCAACCAAAACCCTAATGTCACCTAGATACCCCAATGTCACCTCGAGTACCCGTGGGTTGGATTATACGATATGCATCACATAATTTCAGATCCATCTATTCAATCCAACACAAAGAACTTCAAAGAGTGCCCCAAAGTTTCTACCGGAGAGTCAAGATGAAAACGTGTGCCAACCCCTATGCATAGATTCCCAAGGTCACGGAACCCGCAAGTTGATCACCAAAACATACATCAAGTGAATCAATAGAACATCCCATTGTCACCACAGATATCCCATCGCAAGACATACATCAAGTGTTCTCAAATCCTTAAAGACTCAATCCGATAAGTAAACTTCAAAAGGAAAAACTCAATTCATCATAACTAGATAGAGAGGGAAACACTCCATATGATTCATCTATATTAATAAAGCTCGCGGTACATCAAGATCGTGCCATCTCAAGAACACGAGAGAGATCGATCAAACACATAGCTACTGGTACATACCCTCAGCCCCGAGGGTGAACTACTCCCTCCTCATCATGGAGAGCGTCGGGATGATGAAGATGGCCTCCGGTGATGGTTCCCCCCTCCGGCAGGGTGCCGGAACGGGCTCCCGATTGGTTTTTCGTGGCTCTGGAGGCTTGCGGCGGCGGAACTCCCGATCTAGGTTTATTTTCGGAGGTTTCTATATTTATAGGAATTTATGGCGGTGGAAACAAGTCCTGGGGGGCCACGAGGGAGTCACAAGCCAGGGGGCGCGCCCTAGGGGGGGGGGCGCCCCTGTGGCTTGTGGCTGCCTCGTGGCTCTTCTGGCCCAACTCCGATGCTCCGTGGGTCTCTTCTGGTCCATAAAAAATCACCGTAAATTTTTATTCCGTTTGGACTCCGTTTGATATTCCTTTTCTATAAAACTCAAAAACAAGGAAAAAACAGAAACTGGCACTGGGCTCTAGGTTAATAGGTTAGTCCCAAAAATAATATAGAGTTATAGTAAAATGATTGTAAAACATCCAAGAATGATAATATAACAGCATGGAACAAGCAAAAATTATAGATACGTTGGAGACGTATCAGCATCCCCAAGCTTAATTCCTGCTCGTCCTCGAGTTGGTAAATGATAAAAACAGAATTTTTGATGTGGAATGCTGCCTAACATGTTCATCATATTGTTTTCTTCTATGTATAGCATGGACATTTGGACTTGTAAATGATTCAAAGTAATAGTCTAGTTTTAACATAATGACTTCAATACTCAAGCATGTCAACAAGCAACCATGTCTTTCAAAATATCAACGTTAAAGAAAGTTATCCCTAGACCATCATGCTCAATCATTGATCCATTCATGAAACACACTCAAATATTAGCTATGCCCAATGCTCAAGTACGATCATAGTGCCCCCTAGTTGGTGCTTATAAGAGAAGATGGAGACTCAAAGCAAAAATAAAAATTGCATAAAGTAAATAGATAGGCCCTTCGCAGAGGGAAGTAGGGATTTGTAGAGGTGCCAGAGCTCAAGGTTTAAATTTAGAGAGAAAAAATATTTTGGGTGGTATGCTTTTCCTGTCAACGAAAACGACAAAGTAGCTCACAATACTTTCCATGCTAGATACATTATAGGCGGTTCCCAAGCAGAATAGTAAAGTTTTTACTCCCCCTCCACCAATCAATCACACTCCACGGCAAGCCGAATCCATGGGTACCGTCCATACAAACAACAATCCTGGGGGAGTTTTGTTTCATTATTTTTTTGATTTGAATTTTGAGCATGGGACTGGGCATCCCGAATACCAGCCATTTTCTCGTGAATGATTGTGAATCAACACATATCGTGAGAATAACACACCTAGCATGGAAAAATATTGGATACTCCCTACCGTTTCATGAGCGGTACGGGCACACAAAAGAGAAAATTTATTTTGAAGATTTAGAGATGGCACATACAAATTTGCTTGGAACGGCATGGAAATACCGCATATAGGTAGGTATGGTGGACTCATAAGGCAAAACTTGGTTTAAGGATTTTGGATGCACAAGTAGTATTTCTACTTAGTACAAATGGAGGCTAGCAAATAGATTGGGAAGCAACCAAACCGAGGAATGAAAAATCTCATAAGTGAGCATTGAGTCATAACTAACACCGAATAATGCACCACAAGTAGGATATAACTTCATTGCATAACTATTGACTTTCGTGCATGCATAGGGAATCACAAACCTTAACACCAATATTCCTATTAAGCATAATTACTCACTAACATGACTCACATATTACTATCATCATGTTTCAAAACTATTACAAAGAATCAAGTTTAATTTGTCAAATGATCTTCATGAAAGTTTTTATTATATCCTCCTTGGATATCTATCACTCTGGGACTAGTTTCATATATTGCCATTGCTTTTTGTCAAGCTCAAACAAATTTAAGTGAAGCACATGAGCATAAAGATTTCATCCCTCAAAAAGGTATAAGTGAAGCATGAGAGGAAATGACAAGCTACTCTCAAAAGATATAAGTGAAGATCAATGAGTAATCAAACAATTAAGTAGCTATGTGAGGACTCTCTCTCTCTCTCTCTCAATAAATATTTTCAGATCTGAGTATTTTATTTAAACAGCAAGCAAAAGAAAAATAGCACTCCAAGAATAGCACGCATCATGTGAACGAATAAGAATTTAGGCTCAACATAGGCTAACCGATAATTGTTGATGAAGAGAGGTGGGATGCGTAGCATCCCCAAGCTTAGGTGCTTGAGACTTCTTGAAATATTTACATGGGGTGCCTTGGGCATCCCCAAGCTTGAGCTTTTGTATGTCGTTCAATCCTCTCATATCATGGTTTCACCTATTCTCAAAAACATCATCCACACAAAACTCGAAAAGAACTCGTGAGATAGGTTAGTACACATAATAATAAATCAACTCTTTATGCACTGCCAAGACAAGTTGCATAATAATTTCCAAACATTAGGTACTGTATACTATCATCTCCACAATTTATATCTACCAATATAGGGTATGTAAACTATAGAATAAGTAGATAACGAAACTATGACAGCAATCTGTCCAAACAGAACAGTCTGTAGAAATTTATGAAAACAGTGTACTTCTGTAAATCAAAAAATTATGAAAATTTAGGTAAAATCTAAATAATTTATATGAAATCACTGTGTAAAAATTTCAGAAACTTTCCACGTTCCAGTAAAATATGAAAATTCATACACTACAGCATAAGTTTCGGTTTTTACACAGCACATATCAAAACATGTAATGCAAGCATCCTAATGCAATTCTTGGAACTTTTTATTGAAAAAAAACAAGATTATAAATAAAAATTAACAGAAAACAAGAAAATAAAATGACGCTCCAAGCAAAACTCATATTATGTGACGAATAAAAATATAGCTCCAAGTAAGATATACCGATAATGTTGAAGATGAAAGAGGGGATGCCTTCCGGGGCATCCCCAAGCTTAGGCGCTTGAGTATTCCTTGGATATTACCTTGGGGGTGCCTTGGGCATCCCCAAGCTTAGGTTCTTTTCACTCCTTATTCTCCTCATATCGGTGTCTCACCCAAAACTTGAAAACTTCAATCACACAAAACTTAACGGAACTTCGTGAGATGGGTTAGTATAATAAACAAAGATCATTCACTTAGGTACTGTCAAGACAAGATTAATAATTGTTATCACATAATACCTACTGTATTCTATCATTCCCATAATTTATATCACTGAATATAAGCTATGGGAATACTAAAACTAGCAAACTATGCATGCAAAACAGAATCTGTCAAAAACAGAACAGTCTGTGAAGAACTGTAGTATAGCCATACTTCCCTGTCTCTAAAAATTCTGAAAAATTATGAAAATCTAGGAAATTTGTATATCAAGACTGTGTAAAAATTTCAGATCAAAAGCACGTTCTAGTGAATTTACAAAATTCCTAGACTGAGAGCAAAAGTTTCTGTTTTTGCACAGAATCAAGTCAACTGTCATCCACACTATCCCAAAGGCTTTACTTGGCACTTTATTGAAACAAAAGCTATAAAACATGATTATACAGTAGCTTAATCATGTGAACACACCAAAACAGCAGGTAAAAGTGTTGGGTTGTCTCCCAACAAGCGCTTTTCTTTAATGCCTTTTAGCTAGGCATGATGATTTCAATGATGCTCACATAGGAATAATAATTGAAACATGAAAAAGAGCATCATGAATCTCATGACAAGCACATTTAAGTCTAACCCACTTCCTATGCATAGGGATTTTGTGAGCAAACAATTTATGGGAACAAGAATCAACTAGCATAGGAAGGCAAAACAAGCATAACTTCAAAACTTTCAACACAGAGAGAGGAAACTTGATATTATTGAAATATGTAGGAGCATACGATCCTCTCTCATAATAATTTTCAGTAGCATCATGAATGAATTTCACAATATAACCAGCACATAAAGCATTCTTTTTATGATCCACAAGCATAGAAAATTTGTCACTCTCCACATAAGCAATTTTCTTCTCATTCATAATAGTGGGAGCAAACTTAACAAAATAACTATCATGAGAAGCATAATCCAATTGAAAATTAAAATCATGATGACAAGTTTCATGGTTATCATTATTCTTTATAGCATTCGTGTCATCACAATAATCATCATAAATAGGAGGCATGCTTTCATCATAATAAATTTGCTCATCAAAACTTGGGGGACTAAACATATCATCTTCATCAAACATAGCATCCCCAAGCTTGTAGCTTTAGATATCATTAGCATCATGAATATTCAAGGAATTCATACTAACAACATTGCAATCATGCTCATCATACAAAGATTTAGTGCCAAACATTTTAATAACTTCTTCTTCTAACACTTGAGCACAATTTTCCTTTCCATCATTTTCACGAAAGACATTATAAAGATGAAGCATATGAGGCAACCTCAATTCCATTTTTTTAATTTTCTTTTATAGACTAAACTAGTGATAAAACAAGAAACTAAAAGATTCAATTGCAAGATCTAAAGATATACCTTCAAGCACTCACCTCCCCGGCAACGGCGCCAGAAAAGAGCTTCGTTGACGGGATGTGAGTGCCGCTTACCTAGCCTCCCCGGCAACGGCGCCAAAAAAGAGCTTGATGTCTACTACACAACCTTCTTCTTGTAGACTCGTGTTGGGCCTCCAAGCGCAGAACTTTGTAGGACAGTAGCAAATTTCCCTCAAGTGGATGACCTAAGGTTTATCAATCCGTGGGAGGCGTAGGTTGAAGATGGTCTCTCTCAAGCAACCCTGCAATCAAATAACAAAGAGTCTCTTGTGTCCCCAACACACCCAATACAATGGTAAATTGTATAGGTGCACTAGTTCGGCGAAGAGATGGTGATACAAGTGCAATATGGATGGTAGATATAGGTTTTTGTAATCTGAAAATATAAAAACAGCAAGGTAGCAAGTAACAAAAGTGAGCAAAAACGGTATTACAATGCTTGAAAACAAGGCCTAGGGTTCATACTTTCACTAGTGCAAGTTCTCTCAACAATACTAACATAGTTGAATCATATGTAAATCCCTCACGTGCGACAAAGAGTTCACTCCAAAGTCACAAATAGCGGAGAACAAAGGAAGAAATTATTGTAGGGTACGAAACCACCTCAAAGTTATCTTTTCCGATCAATCATATGAGCTATCCCTATAAGTGTCACGAACAGCCCTAGAGTTCGTACTAAAATAACACCTTAAGATACACATCAACCAAAACCCTAATGTCACCTAGATACCCCAATGTCACCTCGAGTACCCGTGGGTTTGATTATACGATATGCATCAAATAATTTCAGATCCATCTATTCAATCCAACACAAAGAACTTCAAAGAGTGCCCCAAAGTTTCTACCGGAGAGTCAAGATGAAAATGTGTGCCAACCCCTATGCATAGATTCCCAAGGTCACGGAACCCGCAAGTTGATCACCAAAACATACATCAAGTGAATCAATAGAACATCCCATTGTCACCACAGATATCCCATCGCAAGACATACATCAAGTGTTCTCAAATCCTTAAAGACTCAATCCGATAAGTAAACTTCAAAAGGGAAAACTCAATTCATCACAACTAGATAGAGAGGGAAACACTCCATATGTTTCATCTATATTAATAAAGCTCGCGGTACATCAAGATCGTGCCATCTCAAGAACACGAGAGAGAGAGATCAAACACATAGCTACTGGTACATACCCTCAGCCCCGAGGGTGAACTACTCCCTCCTCGTCATGA